>CM017903.1:1597612-2197612 GCA_008369825.1 Triplophysa tibetana
GTAATCCTCACATCACCCTCGCTGCTCGCCGAAGTGGACGCAGGGCCTTAGCCACTCCTGTCACAGAACAGGGAGCATACTAGGTGGCGGCTCAGTCCCGTGGGAACACAGCCGTCCCCGGTGATGCAACGTCTGATCAATCAAACACCGCCTGCAGTGCGGGCAGAACTGATCCACAAACCGCTGCCCCAGCATGTTTATTGCACCCCTGAGAACAGCGGGACCTGCCAAGCTGGATAAATTTGCGCTTTTAGAGAAAAACCGTGAACACTTCTGGAACTGCGCTCAGGAGAATTCGCTGCAGGAGGGGACAGTCCACTGCATCACATCAGAAGAATCCAGCAGTAATTCGGTGTTGAGTTGAAGTCTGGAAGTCGATCATGTGTGGAGCTCCGAAGAACAAAAGGTGAATGAATGCAGCACCGCCGTCTCCGTCTCATGCCCGGAAGTCCGGGGGATTTTCATTTGGCAATTTTATTGGCCTGTTTCAAAACCAGTCGAAGTGCTAGGTTCTCAAGGGCGAACCCCATCTGACGGTTCGACACAACGTCGTGAGACCGACAGAAAGGGAATTACATTTCATGCAGTGTGTTATGCTGCCGTGTTTGAAAGTAAGCAGTGTGCCAAGTTGTAAGTCCTGAGGTGAATAAATAACAAAGTTATTGGCTTGTAAGAAAGGGAGTCGACTCTGAATCACGCAAACAAGACGTGGAACGAGTACCGCCGCGTATCTACGTCACTAGACATAGTCCCCGCCTACGTTTTGCTGGGACTGCCACGAAAACTTCACTCTCTCCTCCCCCAAAACAATGTCGCACGTTCGTGCTAAACCTGTGTTCTATGTTGTGAAACTAAGTGCGTCTTATTTAACTACCAAAAGATCGACTTCTGAGGAAACAATGGTTACAATACATTTTCAAATGAAACATAATAGACAAACCCCAAACGAAAGTAAAACGCCATTAGCTCTGCACAGTCGACTGCCGGCCACACAAACATAAAAAACATAACATAAAATCCAGGCCTGGTCATCTCTCCGGTCGCTTGTCCTTTTATGCTTCGAAAATCTCCTCCAAAGAGATGCAATACCCGTGTAACGCACAGCGGACACTCATTATCATCACTCGCTCTAGTCCTGCCTTAATCGTCATAAAACGCGTTTGACCAATCACAGCAGACTACACCAGCTGACCAATCCATGCCACTAGGCTGGCGATTAGGAGGGTTTAGACGGATGTATCGCGGAATGAACCATTCAGTCAAGAAGTAAGGTAAGAATAATTACCTATTATTACAGCCTTCCCTTCTGCTGTCCTCCAACAGACACGGAGCTGGTCAGAGCTTCAGAGCTCTGCGTGCGGTCCAGCATGTACTGGACACAACACTGATCGGGTTGGGTCTTCCTCCCCTATGGGGAGCACCTGCAAGTTCACCACTTGGCCCCGGAGGGAGTAGTGGGAACTTCTTGGCACGCATCCGGGCCTGGGTCTCAAGCTAACGTGAGAGTTTCCAGGCCCGAATTTAAGGCAATCCGGCGACACGGAGGATGCTCGGTGGTCCCCTACCCTCTTGAAGGAAGTGATCGCCGTCAGGAGGGCCGTCTTACTCAGTGAGGAAGATCGGAACCTCCGAGGGGCTCTTGGGGGCCCTGAGGCTCCCCAGGACCACTTAGGGTCCCAAGAGGGTATGGAGTGGAGGTGAGGCGGATTCCGCCCTCCTCGCGCCCGTTAGGAACCTGGTGACCAGGTCGTGTTGCCCTAGACTCTTTCCACCGACTGAGTCGTGATGAGTGGCAAGAGCGACTACATACACTTTCAGTGTGGAGGGGAGATGTTAGTCTCCAGTCTCGTAAGAAGGAAAACACAATCCTGATCGAGCACCTCAGTGGGTCTTTCTCATTGAGAGAGACACCAGGACGAGAAGAGGCGCCGTCTAGAGGCGTGTAAACCGCCTAGTAGATGGGGCCCTACCTGGGTGATGGTCTCTGCCATGGAGGGGGAGTAGCCCTCTCAGGATCTTCTCGTCCCGTCTAGAGACCAGACATGGGTGTTTCCAGAGGTCTGATCCGGGATGCCAGAACGTGTCCCTCCCCTGAGAGAGCAGGTCCTCTGTCAGGGGAATGGTTCAGGGGAGTCGCTGTCCAGAGCATTAGCTCTGAAGCCAAGTGCGGTTAGACCGGTGTGGTGTAACCAATAACACCTTGGTGCTCCTGCTCCCTGACCTTGCACAGCGTCTGTGCAAGGAGGCTCCTGGGGGGGGAAGGTGTGCTTCCGCCATCCCGCGGTCAGCTGTGCGCAAGGATATCCGTGCCGAGGGCAGGAATATCAAGCGGCAAATGGTGGTGTTACGGGAGGTGAACAGGTTTACCTGGGCCTACCCGAACAGCCTCCAAATGAGCTGGTGCGCGGGGGTGAAGTCGCCACTCTCCACGAGGCATAAACTGGCGAGAGAGCACGTAGGCTGTCTAGTTCAGTTTGCTCGGGGTGTGTGTGGCCCGCAGGGAGCGGGTCACATGTTGACTCCACCGGAGGAGGCGTCGAGCAAGTTGTGTTAGCTGCTGTGAGCGAACGCCACCCTGACGATCTGTGTTCGCTACAGCTATAGTGCTGTCCTCGGACCAGCACGTGCATGTCTTGCACGAGAGGCCGTAGCCTGCTCAGTGCAATTAGCACAGCCCACAACTCTTGGCAATTGATATGCCAGCGCAGGCGGGGGTTCGTCCAACACCCACCTGCGTGCTCGTTGCACACTGCACCGCACCCCTGCAGGGAGACGTCAGCCGTCACCACGACCTGCCTCATAACCTGCCCAGAGGGACCTGAGTCCGTCGAAAAAGTCATAAGACTAGGGGTTATGGTGCGTTGGCAGCAGGGCGGCATCACCATGCGCCTGCTGCCAGTGTGCCACGCTCTCCTCGGAACTCGACTCTGAACCAGTGTTGGAGCGGTCACATGTGCATCAACCCGAGGGGTATTAACCCGCGAGGACGCCATGTGTCCCAGGAGCCTCTGAATTGTTTCAGGGGGACCGCTGTTTGTCTAAAATGTTCATTTCAAACAGTTCACACTTGTTGGGCGCAACTGCGGACAGTAGCGCCGCCGTGGTGACAGAGTTGAGTTCCATACCAAGAGAGAGGATGCTCTGCAATGAGGAGAGCTTGCCCCTCTCTTGGTTGACCTGGAGTCCCAATCGATCTAGGTGCCGGAGCACCAGGTCCCTTTGTGTACACAACAGATCTCGCGAGTGTGCCAGGGTAGGCCAGTCGCTGAGGTAGTTTAGTACCCGCTCACCTTCTTCCCCTAAGGGAGAAAAGGGCGGTCAGGGACAGACCGAAAGGGAGGACTCTGTACTGATATGCCCGCCTCTCGCACGAGAACCGTGGGAACGGCTGGTGTCGAGGAGACCGAGACATGAAAGTAAGCGCCCTTCAGGTCGATTGCCGCGAACCAATCCTGACACCTGATAGAGTCTGGACGCGCCTCTGTGTGAGCACCCTGAACGGCAGCTTGTGAAGGTGCTCTGTTCCGGGTACGCAGACATTTGGGCGCAACCCACTGTCTTTCTTGGGAACGATGAAGTGCGGGTCGTGACCCACTGAACATCTTGGTTTAGAGGGACGAGCTCGATGCCTGTTTGCCAGAAGGGCGGTGACCTCTACCCGAAGTACGGAGGCGTCCCTGCCTCTGAGAGAGGGAGAGATGATGCCCTGAAACTTGGGAGAGTCTCTGGCGAACTGGATCGAGTAACCAAGACGGACCGCCCGCAAGGCCAGCGAGACAGTGTGGGCAGCTCTCGAGCTCCCAGGGACTGTGACAGGGTGACCAAGGGGACGGTCTGCTTCATCATTCCCACAGGGGTGGTTCGTCGGCTGGCGGAGGGTCCCCGGGGAAGGTTGGCTCCGCCTTTTTACCTGCCTGGCGGGACAACGGCACGCACTGTCGGTTGAGAGTGGTGACAGCTGTCGTATGTGTACGACCTCCACCTCGCCAGGGTGTGAGGTCGGTTCGCCAAGCACAGTCCAGTGGAGTGTGCGATCGGCTGTAAGTACACCCGGGGAGAACGGAAAAACTCTGTGAGTAAGTGGGCGCCAGGCCCTGATAAGTCGAGCCGAGTCGCGGCGTGAAAAAATGTGGCTTATTGCCACTGTCTGCTTCACCGTCAAAAACTGCTGAGCACAGTCCTCGACGGTGTTACCAACAACCCACCCTGCGAGATGGGTGCATCAAGAAAGCGGACTTCCTTGGTCTCACTCCTCTGCACAAGGTATAACCGGGGGTGTCTCTCCTGGACCACTACCGTGGACATCGTCCGACCCAGGGCCCGTGCCACCGCCTTGGTCGCCCGTAGAGCGCTGCCAGCGGTGGCACGGAGATCCTGCATTATACCCGGGTCGGCCTTACCCTCGTAGAGCTCTCTCAACACCTAGGCCTGGCGGACCTGCAGGATGGCCATGGCGTAGAGAGAGGAGGCAGCCTGGCCCGCGGCATCGCAAGCCTTCGACACCGTGATGCCGAAGTCTGCGTGCTTTGGGCGGTAGGTGTGGCCGATTCCCACCAGGTGGTAGCCGTCCGCGGCACAGGTGCACCGCGGGCGGACGTTCCACCCGGGGGATGTCGACGTAGACCTTGGCTGCCACACCATCGAGGGAAGTAAGGGAGCCGGAGCTGGTTTCACTGGAACGGTCCGTGGAGCGTTCCAAGTTTTACACAGCTCCTCATGCACTTCCGGGAAAAACATGGAACCCGGGGTGGGCGCGGTTTGCACCGCGCTCCGACCCCAGGAACCACGCATCCCCGGGTTAGCACGGGTGGCATCACTTCTGCTTCCTCTAGAACTCGACCCGGGGGTGGAGCTCAGATTAGTCAGAGCCGGATGCCAGTCTCCCTCCGATGCTGCGAGCGACGTCTCATCTACGTCACACATCGTTTCCGAGTGTGTGCGTGAGGATCCGGACGGTATGCCACCGCCGGTTGGGGAACGTTTAGAAGAGCGAATCGGGGTGCGATCGGCCCGTGAGCACTTGGCTGGCGGGTTTACGTTCGCAGAGTTCCCCATATCACTAACGCTGCTAACGTGGGTGGTCATCAGGGCCGTAGCCACAGATGTCACAGCCCAGGTAGCGAACGAAATGGTGGCTGGTTCCCGTAGGAAGACAGCCACCCGCGACCGCAACTTCTGAAAGACAATCTGCCCGCAGTGCGGGCAGATGTGTCAACGAACGCTGCTTCAGTGTGCTGGACGCCCAGACACCTAATGCAGCGATCGTGTCCATCCCCCTCCTCGATGAGGGTGCCGCACCCAAGAGAACAGCGGGACATGCCGCGCTGGAGAATGCTCAGTCAGTCCTGAAAAGGACTTTTTAGAAGATCTCTTACACCTCCGGAACCGCCGAGACGCCCAGGGAAGGTCGCTGCAGGTAGGGACGATCCGCTGCAACACGTCGTAGCACCAGCAGTGTAGTTTGTAGAGGATTTTGAATCCTAAGTTGTACTCAAGAGTGAAGGCTCTGAAGAACAAAAGGTAAATGAATGCTGCACGCCGGCTTCCTTTTATACCGGATATCCGGGGGCGGAGTCCGGCATGCAAATTTCATTCGCCAAATTTCATTGGCCTTTTCTATAGTAGTCAGAGTTGATTGGTTCTCAAGGACGAACCCCATCTGTCGTTCTCGACACAACGTCGAGAGACCGACAGAAAGGGAACTCTTATTTCATTCAAATAAATAACATAATCTCCATAAAGTAGTATTATAAACTGACCAAAGTCTTACAAATGTGAGAATTATACGGCACGGATTCTCAAGTTAGACTTTGAATTTTGATGCCAATTCCACTATTTCATTTAATTGTTTCAGAAGTAACTAATTAAATTACATAAAAAATAAGAGTAATCCCTTACTTTACTTTTCAAAGGAAAAGTAATTACATTACAGTGACTTATTACTAAGTAACTAGTTCCACCCAACACTGTTAAAGGCACATAAGTGTAGAGAACGGTAAATTCATGGGGTGGTGTCAAACTGAAAAATGTGCAAATGAAACTGAAGACTAAACACTGAATTTAGTGCTACTCCATATAGGGATCACATTCATGCCACTTTTATGCTGCGTCCTTCAAAACTTTTCCATAGATTAAAAAGGCATACATCAAGCTGAGTAAATGACAGGGTTTTCTTTATAAGGTGAACTGTGTCCAGATGTGGAAATCTCTTTCCTCGTGTCTCTTTTGTGATTCTGTTCTCTCTCTAATGCGGTCATACGCTTCACTGGACTCATGGTGCTGATCTGGATGGATTATGAACATACAGATTCATCCAGCTGCTCTGACATTGATGCTGTCTTTATAGTCAACTGCAGGATGCTCTACACACACGCACACACTTTTCACACAAACACACACACACAAACATTCACACACATTTATGTACATAAACACAGAGGCAGAGGTGTGAACACATAGGACAGTGCAGCGCCGATAAACAGAACAAACAGACTCAGAGCTGATGAAAACAAACAAAAGGCGGAGGACTTCACAGCTCTGGCACACATGACTTTCTGTGTGCAACACACACAAGCAAACACACACACTAGGGGTTGAACGACCTTAGATTTTTTTGAGGTTGACTATCATGTAATAAAAGCCGCGTCGACTAGTCGATTACATCATTAATTAACAAAATAAGAGCTAGGAAATGTTTGGTAACGATATTAGATGGGTGTGTGATGTGTGTGCACAGTGTAGGCTCTAAATATATAGTATCCAAATACAAATATAGCCTACTGTTGATCATCTATTGCACAAGAGCAACAACCACTAAAATAAATCTCTTTTAAAGCACGAGGTCGGTGGTAGCAAGCCGTGCAGTGAAAGAGCATCAGGTGAATCTTTACAGCAGTCTGATCAGACAGAACGCGTTTTTTGCTAACAGAGGCGCCTCTTTTGAATTGTTTTCAGTTGGCAGGGGGCCTTTTGAACACTGCATATGCGCGCCGGGCGTTTTTATTACCTGCTGCACCTCACGTTTTTAGTGGAGCTGTCTAAGCACCTAATGTTGAGAAAAACTCAACTCCAAGCAGAAAAGTGCTTGACGTCATGCGCCTTTTTCCCATTGTCCAATCGGATGAAAGGAGAGGCGGACCTTCGATTTTGTGACGGAACTTTACAGTTGCTTGAAACGTTTGGAGACTGAATAATGCAGGAGAAACTTGTGTTACACTGCAAAAAATTACATTCTACATTCGGTTTTTTTTGCACTACAAATGTCAAAAAAGTCTTGAATCAAGATAAATTTTCTTGTAAAATAAATAGTGGTGGGCCGTTATCGGTGTTAACGTGCTGCGTTAACGTGAGACTCTTATCGCGCGTTAAAAAAAATGTCGCCGTTAATCTATTCTCAAAGTTGGGTTGGGAGCTGGGTCTATACTACGCAAGCTATGATGACTTTCACCTTGATATTTTACAGCGGATGTATACATAGCTTAACTGCACTGTAGGGGGAGAGAACGAGATTTTTCAACTCGCCTGATTCGCGTCATTCGCGCAGCCTCATCAGCTCATAACCAGGGCTTCATAGGTTGGTTTCACGTGACGTCACGCTAATGCATCGCGAGAGCGCGAAATTCAGATGGAGGGTAGGAAGTGAAATAGCTGAGGATTTGCCAGTGCCGTCTGAAAAAATGCCATGTTTTGTGTAGTTTACGGGTTCTCCAATCGTTCAAACCGAGAAAAGGGAAAGGGATTTTACAGAGTACCAAAGATTGTCACTCATAAATGTGAGAAATGTAAAAAGCTCACAGAACAACGCCGTAAAAAGTGAATTTTAACGTACATCTGCGGTCGGAGGAGCAGAGTCTGTTAATGCCTGTGTCTGCACAAAAAAGCTTTTTGTGTTTGTGTTTATATAGCATTGGGTTTTCGTTAAATGCTCATTTACTTAGTAATGATTATTAAGTTACCGGTAGTCTAATATGGACTTCATTGGGGCTTTTTTGGCTGCCCTAGCGCTTTGGGTGACGTTGAGTCTGGAGATTGGGCTCCGACGGTCAACCTAGGGTCCCAAAAAACTAAACCCAAATCAGACGAGAGCAGAGGATGAAGCTTAAGGAAGACCAACAAAGGCGGTCGGAATGTGCAGAGGCTATGTTGGATCCTCTGCAGACAGATGAGAACCCGGATCTGACACAGACAGCCGAAAGCTCCGAACCGAAGGAGCGTGACTAGTGGATAAAAGTATTAGACTTGTGTAAAACTAGTGACTAGGGCTAGTGACTAGTCCAATTGTACTGGCTATATGTATTATATGTAATGAAATGGATTCTAATCTGTTATTGCACACCATGTTCTTATTATAACAATTGTTGAAACATCTAATATTGTAAATAAACCAACATTTATAATTCTGTCTTCTCTATGGCATTTAATGTTTTCATTTATATTACACAACAGCCAGAACTCACAAAGACCACACTAATAACAATAGTCAAAATGATAGATAGTTGGTGATGTCAACAGCCTCCACTGTTGGCAAATCTTCAAGTTCGACCGAAAACTCGCTCATCTTCACGAGGAACGGGTCACTTCCAACATATCTGTTTACTAACTCCTTGTATCTATTTCTTGAAACTGGTTCTAAATTCAAACATTACGGACTCTCCGCAATGGTTTCCTCCATAAAGGTATTCTCCAAGTTTACTTCCTGCCCTCCATCTGAAATCGCTGAAACCCAGCTATTCGCGTGATTCGCGCAGCAAGTAGGTCTATGGCGTCTTTGCATTGACTTAACATGTAAATTACTCGCGCTTGACGCGCCATTCGCGTTTGGTCTGAACACAACATAACGTTACTGTGAAATTACCACATCAAACGTGACCTGCTAACATGGATGCAGGTATGATGCCGCCGGGTTTGCTTCAGGGAAAATTATTTTTAAGAAGCTTCCCAATGGAAACCTCATCAAGACTAAGGTTGTTTCCACCTTGTGCAATGTGGAATTGGATTACTGTACGGAATTGATTTACATACAGTTGGTTTAAAAAAATAAAAAAATAACTTTCTCTCAACAGGTAGTGGTCTAGCTTTAGTTGAAACCAGTAACTTTGTATGGGCACCTAATGTATTATGGCTCCTGTATGACATATCGCTTGTTGCTCCCTAACTCTTTGTAAGTCGCTTTGGATAAAAGCGTCTGCTAAATGACTAAATGTAAATGTACTGTAGGAGCTCTTCCAGTCTCAAGTACCACCTAAACACAAAGCATCCCTTAGCTAATCAGAGTAAACACAACTACATTTGATTGAACATAATTTAATTTTCATCACAAATGATCATAGTAGAACAGCTTTCTCAAGCAGTTTGTGATGCATTTTGGAAACAGGAGATGAGCCCCTGGTCTAATGCGCCACCTGCCTTGAGAAACCCGTTCTCAAAGACTTACTTTTAGTCATTATTTGGGTAGCACACATATTCTGAATGCCTTCGGCAGAATTCAAATGAGCCATTTTAATCTAGATTAATTCCAAGATTAATCTAGATTAATCTAGATTAAAAAAATTAATCTATGCCCACCACTAAAATAAATCAATCTAGTTTTTAGATAAAAAAATCTGAAATTTTAGTGAATTCGTGGAAAAAATTCTGCCAATGGGTCGAGAAAAATAATCTTGAATTTATTGACTAAGAAAAATGTAAACATTAATTCAACGTTAATTTTCTTGTTTGTTTTTAGCAAATAATCACTAAATTGTCATATATTTGTCTAAAAAAAACAAGACTTATTTTCTTCAAGAAAATGTATCTTGATTCAATGCTTTTTTGACATTTGTACTGGAAAATAGGATAAAAATACTAAGTAAGAAGGACACTTTTTGCAGTGTAAACAAACAAGGTTAGAGCAAGCCCTCTTCTTGTACCTTTTGAAAGTTTCTGATAATATGTTATGCGCCTTCTCCTTCAGATCTGAGGCATGTGTACAGACCAAATTTCACTGACATTTACAACAAGTCAACTAAAATTAAAGTGGCTTGTGCACTAATAGATGAAACAAAAGAAAGTTGTGTAGAGTTTGATTGTGACAGCCTATGACTTTAAAACAACGTCAATATATTGATTAGCTTATGCAGCAGACGCTTTATCATAGCGGTATTACAAACCCAGCACCTGCGTTAAAAGATCAGCGTGTAGAAGCTAGCGCACTGAAACACAAGGCTTTACCTGTGAGCTTTTGGGGCATCAGATCAAATTGAGAATGTTGTGGACAAAATAAGGACACACAATGAATGATGCCTGCGGAAGCAGGACAAGATAACATGTTTAAATGGCGAGAGTGTGTCAGAATCCCACTGAAGCAGGTGGGAATGACATCCTTTTTCTCATTCACTCCACTGATTGGATTCTTTTTACATCTGCGGCCCCAGTGCGCGAAAAAAAAGCCAAACGTTCGAATCCCCATCAAGCACAATAGGCTCTTTACTTTGCCCTGCTTTACTTTCACATCTCCTCTCGTCCAAGTTTATAAGAATGGCAGAACAGATGCTATCTCAGACCTCACGCTCCTGATAATGACTATCAAATGGACAACTGAGGATACTCAGGCCAGGGAATCCACCCGCCAGGTTGTCCACCAGCACATTGCCTTGGTGCACAGCACAGGGCTGGTCAACTGTAACCAGACATGTCTGAATCAATCAATCAAGAACTTCCGGATCTCTTGAAAATGACAGTTGGGTGTGTAGGAGCAGGTTGGAGGTCAGCCGGACAGGCAGTCTCAAGGAACAGGGTTGAACACCTCTGCATCAGCTGATATTATGTATCATTTGAAGGTATTTTAAATATTTTCATAGACTCATGAGTGAATTAAAAAATATATATTACTATATTGGAGTACAATTGTCTTGTAGTTGCCTAGCTGTGGATGTTCTGGTGTTTATAAGCAGATTGGCGTGTAGAAAGGAGGTCAGGTTTCCCTGCAGTGGCCATTATAGAAGAGAAAAGCAGGAATGAGGCCAGTCAGCATGTGTTGGGTCTCCACCCCATGCATAATTCACATCTTCAGCGTTAAAAGCTTCAGAATCAGAGCTGTCTGGGTTAGTAGCTGGGTTACCTGAGAAACACTCTTTCTTTTCTAACCGCTTTCATTTACTCCACTCTGAGAGACTGTGGTCTGATAATACAGGACAGGGGCTCATGCGAGGATCAAGAATACGCCATGATGTTTCAGTAGGATTCCTAGATTTTTACATCATTTAAATGTTGTGTAATGATAATATCTGGCGGAGATACGACTGTTTACAACTCTTGAATCTGAGATTGCAGAGTAAAAAGGATGAGATAATTGCCTTTGAAGTTATTAAAAAGAGGCACTGTTACTGGCCATCCACTCACAAAATTTAAGTTTTGATTTACATAATGCATATAAAAAATGCAAAATAAAAATCTATAATTTTTACCCATTCAATGAATTACTAACTAAAAATCTTCCCCTGCTACTTAAGACTGGTTTTGTGATCCAGGGTCACAAATGTACTTGCTCATAACCACCTACCAATGCATGCATCTTACCTCAGTAATATTGTCATCCCTGCCTGTGTGTCCTGGTTCAACAAGCAAAGGAGCAAAGTCATTTAAAAGGCAGAGAATAGCCATGAAAACAAACACTCTCCTCTTCAGATTAATGTGTGCTGAAACATGCACAATATCTGAGACTTTATTGGAGAAAATTTTGATGTGAACACCTGCGATGTTAAATGGCAGTTGCTGTGGCACTTTCTCTAACCCTGTCTGTGGTAAACAGGCGAGGTCTGTCTGCTCCAGCTCTTCAGCTGAGAAGAAGTTCTGGCCTAAAACTGCAGCGAGATGAACAGCATATGCAGCGTCTCTATCCTCCGTCAGAATGACTCGATGTGCTGGCCGTCAAACACCAGCCTACCAAAATCCAGCCACGTTCACCGTAGCAACATGGACAGAAAAGGAAAAACGGCGTACCTGGCACTGGGGCATGTACAGAATGCCAGCCGCTGATCCTGTGTGTTAGAGGAGTATCTGGCATGAGTGTGATGCCATCTGGGGGCCGGGGGGATGCCAGCCTTACTTTTTCCCTCCAGCAGCGGGAATCTTCTCGACTCTCCAGCAGAAAAAAGACCTTATAATGGAAAATCATTTTGACCAGAGAGGAGAGTGTCACTCGATAAAACCCAGCATAATGCGAAACAAGCATCTCACCTCGTTCTCACCTCGGAAAAAACTCTTTTCATGCCTTTATTTATGATAACGTCTCCAAGGCAGAGATGAATCTGAGAGAGGAATTAAATGTGACTTAATGGCTGGATGTTGAAGCTCTGTGGCCTGCAGCTCTGCACAAAATATTCAATAAAGAGCAAAATAAACTCATTCTGTGGTTGTGTGGGAGATGTGTGTCCTGTAGGGGTTCTTACTTTCCTTCGTGTTGCTCTATCCTATCATTCAGAATCATTCATTAGATAAGAGTCTCACTGCGTTAACGGCGTTAACGGCCCACCACTAATCATTAGACAATACCATAAGTTAACTGGGGGCCATGCGAACGTGTGTCCGATGAAATTATTTATATTTGAAGGGACTTCCTCCTATGCTGATTGGACAGATGATGTAATGGCTGATGATGTATTGCTTGGATAAATAATTTGCATGAGTGCTCCACCCGAACTTAATAAAACATAATTTATATTTGTGTCATCTATTTAGCTTGCAGAGAAATGATGTCTAATTTACAAAGTTCGGGAGGAACCTAAGCATATAATCAGCCCAGCTGGTCAACAATCAGCAATCATCGCCTCTATCTATCAGTTCAAGCTAGCTATCTCTTCACTATCAGCCCGGCTGCTCCACCATCAGCAATCACCGTATCGTCACCGCTAAGAAAGGGGTTTGTCTTCTTATCCTCCTACGAGGACTTCACCCGGCGTCATATGCCTCAGCGCCCCCTACGATCCCCGCCTTACACAAATGGACCGTCCAGGGCCTACAACTGGCCCACTCCAATGCGGAAGTCCAGTACAGCAGGCGGCTGCCCAAAGCGGAGCTTCACACCCTCTATGCTTCGTCCAAGGCCGATGCCCCCTCACTGAGGTCTGCTCGGCCAAAAGCCACCGACAAGCTGGCCTGACTCATGGTTCTCCCTATTCCCCGCCCGGTCAAGCCACCTTCGCAGGCCCATCTTCACCTCACCAGTCCACTTCATCGGTTCCGTGCCTGCCAAATTAACCTGCACACTCAACCTCATGCGATGCCGCAAAATCCTGCGTGCACAAATATTTCAAACAGGGAAGATATCAGACAGCGTTGTCGCTTCCTACACTTATGCAGCTTCTGCAGCAATCTTCAAATAAAAACCTAAAAAAAGTACCTCTCGACTCCTGTGAACATTTGAATTGTCTTTGCAGCCCGCCAACCAGTTCACTGATTATCTCCTGACCGGCCTCTCAAACGGATTCGACCCCGGAGTTATCAGTCTCCCTTCGCACAACCTAATCTGCCCCGACCTCCAGTCTGCGATCGCTGAA
Organism: Triplophysa tibetana; assembly: GCA_008369825.1. Lineage (NCBI taxonomy): Eukaryota > Metazoa > Chordata > Actinopteri > Cypriniformes > Nemacheilidae > Triplophysa > Triplophysa tibetana. The sequence continues at coordinate 1,611,148 of CM017903.1, forward strand.
CCAGACGCAGTTGATCTCCTCTTAAAAGAAGATTGATGCTGGATTTATTATCGGGCCCTTCGTTGCTCCTCCTTTTACGTCATTTCGCATCAGCCCCAATGGCAAAGCTTCACAAAAATTTTCAGGCAAAAACGATATTCAACCTCTCGTCACCACACGGCTCTTCTTTTCCGAGCGTTAACAGCCTCATTCCACTCGAAGATTTTTCCCTGCACTATCATGACATCGACCAAGCCATCACTCTGATTAAAAAAGCCGGTCGAGGTGCTTGGCTAGCTAAAGTTGGCATGACCTCAGCGTTCAAAGTCATGCCCATCCACCGAGACTACAGCCATCTATTCTGTATACGCTGGCACGACAACTTTCGCTTTTCAGTCCGCCTAACTTTTCTGCTCGGAAATCTCCACCACATCCAAATTTGACCCCTTAGTTCACCCAACCATGTCTGACCTACTAGTACTGGATTCGGAGACGATATCATACTCGATCAAGCAAAGCAAGACGGACCAAAACAGGAGAGGCCATTTTATCTACGTCTTCAACCTCCAGTCACCGATTCAACGTGCCAAACCCTCCTAGCCTATCTTAACTTCAGGAGACCACAGCCGCATCGGATCCCCTCTTCATCGATGACTCTAATCGCCCGGCCACACGCTTCTGGTTTCAATAGCACCTCAAAGCTGTCCTGCTACAATCCGACATCCCAGCGGACAACTTTTCCGGACACTCCTTCCGCATAGGAGCAGCTACCACAGCTGGCCAAAAGGGCCTCTCTCAGCCGCAAATCCAAGTACCCGGCCGCTGGTCATCAGAAGCTTTCAAAAGCTACATCCGAACAGACCTCTCTCTTATTAGGAAGCCAATCGAACCCTCATTTCCCGCATCGTCTAAACAACTCCTATGTTGCCCAGCACAGGATCAAACCTCAACCACTTCAGCAGTATATTCCCCAGCAGGACACCTCACCTTGCCAGTATCGCCCATCAGCAGTCCTCGTAGGGGCCCGTGCTTCCTCCCGTCCTCTGCCGCAGCAGACACATCTCCTATCCATTTCCCTTCCAACCACCTCCCTGAAGCCAATTTCGCCGAAGCAACAGTCCCCGCAGGGGACAGAGCTTCCTCCTGTAATCTGCCACAGCAGTCACAATCACTATCCAATCCCTTCCAACCACCTCCCTGAAGCCAGTATCGCCACAGCGACCACCCCCGCAGTGGCCCGTACATCCATCACGCGTTTACTTCAGCGGTAGCCTCCTTCCCGTTTTACCACCAGGGACACCTAAATAGCCCAGCCTGCTCCAGCGGTTCTGACATCCCCATCCTCACAACCTCTAAAGGCAATGCTGCATGCCGCTTCTGGAAATTGACATCCCTCCGATCCACCAGGCACCCTCATTTCACCTTCGGAACCTCAACCGTCCCCAGAGTCTATCCCCAGTATCCATCTCATCAATCACATTCCCGAAGGGCCCTCATCCTCTTGTCTTCACCCGCATTCATGTCAAAACCTCCATAGGCCTAGAATCACTTTTCGGGGGGTATACGTGCTCCGGCTGCTGTGCAGCTTTTAACATGTCTTTGGGGGGTGTGTTCTGGCCTCGAGCCGGTTCTGAGACTGGCGCACTTGCCCTGACCAGAGTAGATTGCTTCGGGTCGGATAGATCCGGCGAGCTTGGAGCACACTCCCTGTACAGCACGCCAAATACCCATAAACCGCATGCTCTATCATTTTTATCCCAGCAACATAGCTGTTTTTCTGCAAAGGTGACCTCGTTAAGGTGACAGACTTAGACATTTGACAAACACTTGAATCCAAAGCAATAAACTTTGCATGCAAAGTTCACTTTTACATTTACATTTAGTGCACTTATTACATGGACAATCCCCCTGGAGCAACATGGAGTAAAGTGTCTTGCTCAAGGACACACTGGTGGTGGCTGCCGGGATCGAACCACCAACCTTTGATTTACCAGTTCAGTGGTTTAACCCACTCGACCACCATCTCCATTTTATTATTTAAGTAACACAAACATGGATTTATGAATAGATTTTTTATTTAAAAGTATAAAGGGTTTGACATTTGACTAGCTGTTTGTCCGTGTTTGAAAAAAGAAACCTTTTTAAAACGATCATTATTTTTGTCATTTCCTTGTTGATATTATTTGAGCTTTAATACAAGATGTCTAATTCTTGTCAATGTGTTCATGTTTGCTTGTCAGATGTGTGTGATCTGTGTACTTGATCACACAGCGGGACGCTGTCCTTTCATTCTCACTAAAAACAGCCGGCATAAAATCTCTACTGCCAAATGAGGACAGGGGATTGGCTAATTATAACCATATTATCATAACACTTTCATATTCATGTAATTATCCATGAGCATTATTATGCGGCCATGTTTATGCTTTGATAATGGCTTTTAACCGGCGCCACATGGAGACGCTTTAGTTGGTTTCACAAGAAATGACAGTCAGACAGCAACTCCACTTCTAGGGATAGTTCCTCTCAAAATTACAATTCTCTCATTATTTACTCGCCATCTTGTCATTTCAAACCTGTATAATGAACTCTCTTCTGCAGAACACAAAAGAAGATATTTTGAAGAATGCCGGTAACCGAACAACAGCGTAACTCAATCACTCATTCACCCTTTGACATTCAAGTCGATTGGTACCAATGTGTTCTCTTGGGGACTCTTTTAAACAGCGCATTTGAGTCTTTTGATATAAAGAAGGCACAGACAGATCTCAGTTCAGTTGGGGGTGGGAAGTGAATAAGAAATCTTGAAATAAAAGCGGTGAGACTGTTTGCTGATCTGGCCTCTCTGAGTTCAAAAAGATCAAGTGGATTCCTTTAAACACTTGTATGATGTGAGCTCGGACCTCCACTCGGCCAGATTCAAAGGAGAATGAAGTGTTACTATTAATATATTCTTTTAAGCAAACTTGGTTCAGCAGAGCATGAATCCTGTCTTTTCAGCCTGCTAAATGAGCTGAATGTGACATGGACGGCCAAAAACACTTGGCAATGTTGGGAAGCGCTCCTCTCGAGTCTAAGCGAGGTTTGTTGAGGTGACCCTGACAAATCTACTTTTGAAACGAGTGGAGAGCAAATTCAAAGCGATAAACAGAAAACACAAGCTCGGCCCGTCAGGCCCGTCTCCTCTTCATAAACATCCTTTCTTTTTCAATTCTATGTCAAGGAGCGCATGTGTCAAATCCAGGAGCTAGCGGGTGATATCCCCCCTCCGGCTTTACTGGAGAGAATCCAGGAGACATTGATATTCCCTCATCGGCACAGGAGAGATGTTTGGTTATTTATCAGCCTGACAGTCAAACTGGCTGTGGTTATGATGACTGCTGTACGCCTCATTATTTCATTCAGAAAGAGAAAGAGACAACTGGAGGTACAGGATGAGAAATGTTTAGAGGAAAGACGCTGATGGATTCTTCTGCAGCTCTACACCAGCTGTAATTTCTGTCTAACAGAAGAGTGAGAGAATGAGGTGGAGATGAGAATAATAAATAGGAGTAAACTGAGAGGTCAGAGATGTCGATGCTCTTCTTTCGTCCGTTCCACTTTACTAGCCTATTCTCACCTTCTTCGAACATTTCCTCTCTTAGAACGAGGTGATGTCGCTGATGTATAACCACACTTCATTTAGTTTCACACACACACACAGCTATTATTTTTGATTTATAAAAACATTACAATCACAGAGTTTTGTCTTGTTGATCTTGTTGTCTGTAGTGTTCAGATTGTGAGTACAATGTTTAGCAGAGTGCGCTGTGAGATCTGTCTGTGTTTTAAAGTGCAGTTCACAAACTAATTAAGGGTCACTGTAACATGCAGCTTTTACTGTCACATGATGCTCTTCTGGGAATTTGTGAATTGTTATTGGACAAAGAATGTTTTGGCAGCAAGGACATACATTATGACATCACTTGATATTTTTGTAAGCTGGGTGTGGAAGTCAGCAAATCCAACTTTTATTTTTATCAATGTCTTGTTCCTAGAAGCACCAGATCGAAACATGTCATCATCTCTCAACTAGGGTTTGACATTTTTTTGACACAATTGAAGTTGTAACATAGCGTACAAACATTTTGTGAATTAAATCGGGAGATAGATGAGTAGATACCTATTATAGAAAGATGAAATAATCATTTCAATCTTCAGTGTATATCTATTACAGTGAAGCCCATCCATTAGGGTGACGCATGACATTTGCACTTCTGTCATTGTTTTCATGTACAGAAATTGCAAGACAACAGTAAGTTAAACTGTCAGTGTTCATTTGCATAGTATATAATGTAATCACTGTAAGAATGTAGTTATGCCACAAATTATAAGTAACTTACTGTAGATTTATATTATATATTTATTTATGAGATCTTATTATTGGCAACAGTTTGTTCAATGATAAATGAACATTGAAAAGTCTTTATCTTTACAAAAAACATCTATACAATAAAAACCTCATGCAAAGCATTCTGGGAACCAGAAATCGTCATCAACCTTTGTCCTGTTTTTCTAACATTTCATCTCAAAATGACCACACAATGAATCATAATCAAATGTGTTGGAATGTGATTCACTTATAAACACGAACACCCCTAAAATGTTCCATATCATTGTCAATGCATGAGCACACTGTTTAATCTAAATATATTTACAGATACAGAGCAACGCAATCTATTTCTCATAAATACAACTTATTATTATGTAAAAAATGTCAAGACCCCCTATGTTGTTTTGATGTCCTTTAAGTGTTTTTCAGTGGGGTCAGATGCCCCCAAACCACCACGTTATTGGCACCCTGTGTATAATGTGTGTGAATATGTATTTATGTGCTAAGTAGATGTTTTCTTTTTTATCCATGTCTTGTTTTGAGAATTCTCTCTGCAGAAGGACATCCCTCCTGGCAAACATGCTATCATACTTGACTTCATTACATGTGCGATTAGACTTAATTACTGTGTGGGATGTGTTTCTTCATATTCATGCTTAGAGCGGTTAAAAGCACATAATCATAAACACGAACAGTGGTTTCAGCTGGTTTCAGTGGCTACTTAGGTTAGTTTGGGTTTACTTTGTGCAAATTCTGTTTATATAATAAATATGTTGGGGGTTTACATTTAGGCATTTGGCAGACGCTTTTATCCAAAGCGACTTACATTGCTTTATCCGATACATTTTACATATGTATTTGCAATCCCCTGGGATCAAACCCACAACCTTGCGTTGTTAACACAATGCTCTTACCACTGAGCAACAGGAAAGCAATAAGTTTTACGTTTTCAGTTTGTCAAAATTGACATATTTACACAACCAGCAATTATTGTGTTGCTATCTTGCGATAAATGATTAATGGTTTTAAACGAATTAATATTAAATTAATATGATTGACAGGACTAAATGTTTATGCTCCACCCAAACTTACATATAGAACATAAATAGTGTAAAAAGAGTGAATTTAAATGATTATTACTTGTGTGAAACCTATATCTTTCAAATGATACAGTATGTATATAAAGTCTAGATTCAGTTCAACAGGGTGGAAATAATGCAACAGTTTAGGGCTACTCTTAATCAGAGTAATGATCTATCAGGAGAATCAAACATTTCAGATTTCCTACATAAATGTGCTATTGTTAAAATAATGTAATGTTTAGAATCTGAAGGATGATGGGTTGACCTCATGATGTGCTGTATCCTCTCTGTTGAGCTACAGTCTGCTGCTGGACTCTGTAACCGGTTCCAACAGTGTCTGCTTTTGTCAGTTGACCAGATCCATTCCACAACTCCAGAAGAGGATCACATGATGCCAGATTAACATCAGATTACTGTAACATCATGAATGTATACATCCTCAGATAATGTATGCTGCTTCATATGTTAGTTTAGTGTCAGCATCAGATCTAACCAAAGCATCAAATGTTTCCCATAAACTATTGGAATTGAATAAGCAATCAAAGAATAGACAGAAATAGACAGAACATTTGAAATAATGAACAAAAGATTAAAATTGGTGCTTTATTAGATTAGATTAGATTCAACTTTATTGTCATTACACATATACAAGTACAGTGTAACGAAATGTAGTTTAGGTCTAACCAGAAGTGCAATTAGCAAGTGCAGATATACAGTGTGAATAAATACAGAATACATTTTAGGGAAATACTATACAAATGTTGTATGAAAATATGACAGTCGGTATGTACTATGAACAATATATACAGAAGGCTATATACTGTGAACATTAATGTACAGGTGGTTATGAACAGATAACAATATAGACAATACAATAGTGCAAGTGACTTGAGTGTGCATAAATTACAGACATTAGCTATTAAAGTTACAGTGCAGTAGATGAGTTAATGCGGTTATTAAAGATACAGTGCAGTACATGAGTTAATGCAGTTGTTGAAGTTATAGTGCAATACATGAGTAGATGCAGATAATACAGTTACAGTGTATTAGATGAGTTAGTGCAGTTATTGAAGTTACAGTGCAGTATATGCGTTAATGCGGTTATTAAGGTTACAGTGCAGTAGATGAGTTAATGCAGTTATTGAAGTTACAGTGCAATAGATGAGTGGATGCAGTTAGTTATGCAATAAATGCAATAGATGAGTTACAGTGCAGTAGATGAGTTAATTCAGTTATGGAAGTAGTTTATTAGTGCAAATGAGCATTCAGTGTAATATTCCTGGTGTGCAAGTGAGCAGTATAGAGTGCAAATGATGCTATGTGTGTGTAAACAGTCCGGTAGAGCAGATAACAGGAAGTACTGGTGTGTACAGTTCAGTCATGGATGCAGCCCTGTTATGCAATGTAAACAATGTAGTAGCAGCATTAAAGTTAAAGTTATGAGGGTAGTGGAATCAGTGGGGAGCAGAGTTCAATAATGAAACAGCTCTGGGAAAAAAGCTGTTTCCTAGTCTGCTGGTTCTTGTCCGGAGGCACCTGAAGCGCCTACCGGAAGGCAGGAGAGTAAACAGTCTATGAGCGGGGTGAGAGGAGTCCTTGAGAATGCTGCGAGCTCGACGCAGACAGCCTTTCCTCTGGATGTCCTCAATGGAAGGGAGTGTAGTCCCTGTGATGCGCTGGGCTGTTTTCACCACCCGCTGCAGTGCCTTGAGCTCAGCAACAGAACAGTTCCCGTACCAGACTGTGACACAGTTGGTCAGGATGCTCTCTATCGTGCAGCGATAGAAGTTCACCAGGATAGTTGAAGACAGTTGGTTCTTCTTCAGTGTCCTCAGAAAGAAGAGACGCTGGTGAGCCTTCTTGACCAGGCATGAGGTTTTGGTGGTCCAGGACAGGTCCTCCGAAATATGGGTCCCCAGGAACTTAAAACTGGAAACACGTTCAACAGCCATCCCGTTAATGTGGATGGGGTCGTGTGTGCCTCCTTTCGCCTTCCTGAAGTCCACGATGATCTCCTTTGTCTTGGAGGTGTTAAGGAGCAGGTTGTTGTCTGAGCACCATGTGGCCAGGTGCTGTACCTCCTCCCTGTAAGCAGTCTCATCGTTGTTGCTGATGAGACCAATCACTGTTGTATCGTCTGCGGACTTGATGAAGGAGTTAGTTCCATTCACAGGCCTGCAGTCGAGTGTGAAAAGGGAGTAGAGAAAGGGGCTCAGCACGCAGCCCTGTGGTACACCAGTGTTGAGGGTGATGGTGGTGGAGCAGATGTGGCCTAACCTAACAAGCTGAGGCCTGTTCGTCAGGAAATCCATAATCCAGTTGCAGGTTGAGTTGTTAATGCCTAGGTTTCCAAGTTTGATGATTAGCTTGGAAGGGATGACGGTATTGAATGCAGAGCTGAAGTCTACAAACAGCATGCGTGCATAAGTGTCCTTATTATCCAGATGTGTGAGCACGGAGTGCAGCGCCATGGACACTGCATCATCTACGCTCCTATTGCTGCGGTAGGCAAATTGGTATGGGTCCAGTGTGGATGGTAGAGAGTCTTTTAGGTGTGACAAGACCAGCCGCTCGAAGCACTTCATAACAATGGGTGTGAGTGCTACAGGGCGGTAGTCGTTCAGGCATGTCGGGCTGGAATGTTTTGGAATGGGAACAATGGAGGTGGATTTGAAACATGCTGGAACAACTGCTTGGGCAAGGGACAGGTTGAAGATATCCGTGAAGACCCCAGCGAGCTGCTCCGCACATGCCCGGAGTACGCGACCAGGGATGCCATCAGGGCCAGCAGCCTTGCGTGCGTTTATCCGGCTTAGTGCAGTGTAAACATCTGTGGAGTTTAGTGTGATGATAGGGTGGTCTGTTAAAGGTGTGAGCCTGGTGGCGAGTTCCTTATTGTCTCTCTCAAAGCGTGCATAAAAGTCATTAAGCTCGTTCAGAAAGGCAGCATCTGTGGCTATGGGGATGGAGTGGTTGGGTTTGTAGTCACTAATGGCCTGGATGCCCTGCCACATGCGTCGAGGGTCAGAATTGGTAAAATGCTCCTCTAGCTTCAACTTGTAGCAGTGCTTGGCCTTTCTGATACCCCTCTTCAGATTTGCCCTGGAAGTACTATAGGCCTGTTCATCACCTGATCTGAATGCGGTGTTGCGTGCTTTCAACAGGAGGCGCACTTCCTTGTTCATCCATGGCTTCTGATTAGGGTATATGGTGATCTGCTTCTGAGTTGTGACACTATCAGTGGTGTTATTGATGTAGTCCAATACAGAAGAGGTGTAGCTGTCTATGTCCGTGTGAGAGCCACTGGTGGCCTGAGAAGCAAACATACTCCAGTCTGTGTGTAGAAACCTTTCCTGGAGTGTGAAGTCTGCCCTCGCAGGCCACACCTTGATGGTCTTCACTGATGGCTTCACACGATTAATGAGAGGTGAGTACTTGGGGGTGAGGAACAAAGAAAGGTGATCAGATTGACCCAGGTGGGGGAGGGGTGTCGCGGCGTAAGCTTCAGCCATGTTTGTGTAGACATGATCCAAAGTTTTGTTTCCTCTTGTGTGGCAGGAAACATGCTGGTGAAATTTAGGGAGCACTGTCTTTAAGTTAGAGTGATTAAAATCTCCCGCAACAATAAATGCAGCCTCCGGGTGAGCAGTCTGTTGTTTACTGATGGCTGCATGAAGTTCTTTCATAGCAAGCTTGGCATCAGCATCCGGTGGAATATAAGCTGCCGTTATAATGGTGTAAGTGAATTCCCGTGGCAGATAAAACGGTCTACATTTAACCATGAGAAACTCAAGGTTAGTCGAGCAGTGTCTCCCGACAATAACAGAGTTCGTGCACCAAGCTTTATTGACATAAATGCACAGTCCCCTCCTCTTGTCTTACCGGATTCCTCTGCCGTTCTATCCGCCCGGTGTGTGTTGTAACCCGCTAACTCAATAGCGTTGTCCGGTATGCCGCAGTGTAGCCATGTTTCCGTGAAGATTATGACATTGGAGTTTAAAAGTCTTTTGTTGTTGATGATGCGGAGTCGAATCTCATCCATTTGTTCACTAATGATCGTACATTAGCAAGGAAAATGCTGGGTAAGAGAGCCGGCGTGGTGTTAGCTTTAGCTTAGCTCTTAGCCCTCCGCGCGTTCCCCGCCTTTGTTTACGATCTCGATAAACATTTATATCAATAGCATCAATGGTGCTGGTTCAGTTTTTTTACAGTCTGAGCATGCAGAAAAACCAGCTGTGTCTCTTTACCCCAGCAGCACCTGGGTGGTATTTTTCCAGAGCCAGATGTTGAGAAAAGATATGTTTAAATAGATAAAGACAAGAGAGAAAGTCAGGCATTGAGGCGGTGACGAAGATGTACAAAAAACAAGTTAACCGTAAATGTGATTAGTTAACAGACGTTAATAGTGATTAATGGAGCACAATAATTACTGCTGAAAACATCACAAGCCAAAAATATTAACATTCACAGCTGAAGAAGCAAATCAGTCTTCAGCAAAAAAACAAGCTGTGCATAGTGTGTGTGCAGTGTGTGTCTGTACAGTGTGTGTGTAAAGTACAGTGCGCTTGAAGTCTCATCAGACAGGGTCCTCATGTGGTGAGAAATAACACCTCCAGAAGTGAAGAAAGTCTCAGCGGTGAAACAGAGAGGAAGAATCTGAAATACTGAATCTCCACGAACAGCTTCATTTGTCAAAAGATGATTTGAATGCAGTCAGTTGACGTCCTGACCTCTGCTTTTGTAGAAGAATAAAACATAAAATTGACTTTCGTTACTTATCATATTTACAAATAACAATAAATGTAATGTGACTATCACCATTTGTCTGCTGGAGTCTGTTGGCAGAGAAAAGCAGAAGGTGTGAGACAGAAAGAGAGAGAGAGCGTGTGTGAAAGAGAGAGAGTTTCCATGTGTGTAATTCATTCCCATCTGCCCTTCTGTCCTTGCCTGGAGGCTGGAGACTCTGTCAGTATCCAGTAGCAACCGTTCGTCTCTTCCTGTGGGATCTGCATTTAACCATCAATCACTGACCTCTCTTCTCAACCCCATTACCCATAATCCCTTGCCAAGCAGAGCCGTCACTGCCCCCAGATGCCTACTGCTGGTACTATAGTGACCTATGACCTCCTCAAACCACACAACATGTGCATTTCATCAGCACACACAGCTTTATAATTTGTGTTTACTTCTATTTGAATTATAATTGATGTTATTGTTAGCTTATTCTGTGGGTTGCTAACTATGTAGTTTTAGCATACGTTCATGTTATGAGACATTAAATATGGTATCTGCGAAGGTTTGTGATAAGTAGAAAGTTTTCTATGCATTTAATGTATATCAGAAAACCCATTACAGACATCCCAAACTGCATTAGTTTCTTTCTTATAAATAAAATATTTTGAAGAATGTTGATAACTACACAACTTTGAATCTCATCCACTTTCATTGGATGAACTCAAAACCACTGAGACATTTCTCAAAGTACATACCTGCAAATAAGTCACTTTTTGGCGAAATTCAGAGTTTTTAATCAAAATAGGTCAATTATGTGAGTCATGTAAATCCGAAGATTATTTTTTACATGGAGGGGCTGGGGTTGGGTCGTCTGGAACGTCTTTGATCCAGCACCGGGATTTGTTTGGCCAACCAGATTTAAGATAACAGCTAACACCGTCGTTTTTTTGGTCCTTGGGCTAACTTTGGGTCCTTGGCGTTCCAAACATCATGTTTGCGCTCGTGAAAAGCATTGCTGAAAGGGACAATCACAAAGTCTGTCAAAGAGAAAATGGCGATGATATTAATTATTCAATTCACCCGTGTGACAGAAACGTCTGTTTTAAGAGAGATAGTTGCTAGTCTCCCTTTCAAATTTTCATTTCAAATTTTCATTACGTGAAATGTCTTCTACTCCATTGGTATCATGTGGTGCACTTGAAAAACTTGTGCAGGCCACAAGTCTGAAGAAAATAAGAATCTTTTACATCATTTGTATGTCGCTTTGGATAAAGCATCAGCCAAATCATACATATTATAAATAGTGCTGTCAAGCGATTAAATTTCTTAATCTAATTAATTACATGGTATTGCGATTAATTAATCTAATTAATCGCACATACATACAGACCTACAAGAAGCAGATTTTTTTACCATTTATTATTGGATTACAAGCCTATAACTCAGGTAAAAGGTTGTGACATTTTTTATCACTGACTGAACAAACCTATGAATTAGGTTACAGTGATATAACAGTTGTAACTTATTAATCACAAAGAAATGACATAGGTTACAATGGTCATGACATTTTTAATAATTATTTGTTAAAACAAACCAATGTCTCTAGGCTAATGACCATGAGAAACTGTTCGGCACACGCATCAAAATAGTGCCGTGTGACCGACTTCAGCACAGTTAACGCGAAGGCTTGAAGTTTCCAGTCACAATCGATGACATGCGCAGTTACACCTAGATAGTTATGATTACTGATCGACGTCCAGTGATCTCCAGTTAGGGCGACATGTTTAGCTTGAGCTAAAATGTCCTGTTTATTTTTTTTTTCTGTGTCATACAGCTGATTTATTCTCGAAAGTACCGTACCTCTTGACGGTGGTGTGTAGGTTGTATCGGAGGAAGCAATTCGAAATGCATCCATAAGCCCCTTGTCTTCCACAACATTAATAGGCCTACAGTTCATTGCAATCCATTTAGATATCGCATTTGTTAATGATTGTGATGTAGACTTACTTAATTTGTGATGACTCGTCTCAGGAAGCGTGGTTTGCCGGAGCTTGCTGACTGTCGCAGCCGGGGGTGAGGTGACCGCCAAGCTCGCTAAAACATGCTTCGAGTTTAGGTGGTATTTCAAGCTAGAACTGCTTCCATGATAGGCAAATTCCTTGCCACAGATAACGCAACTGACTTTGCTTTTGTCAATGGCTCCGGAATCTCTTTGTTACTTGAAATGGCCATTCAGCCAGCCATGCAGTTCTACGTCCTTTTCGTTTTGCATCTTGATCGATTTGTTACTAGGTGGCTGCAATTCTAGAAGGTGTACAGGTCTGTAGAAAGGCGGGGCAGGGCGTTGCCCGTTAATTGCGTTAGAAATATTAACGCGTTCTTTTTTCCTGTGATTAATTAATCAAATAAACGGTTAAATTCCCAGCCCTAATTATAACCTAAGAGAGAATATAGGACACACCCTAGCTCAGACGAAGTACCATGTCACAGTAACGGATTAACCTATAGATGAGGAGAAGATCTGCCAACACTTTCTCATCTCTGCAAATGAACATAGAAAAATCCTCATTCTATATTTCATGTTCTTACACCTTATACTATATCTTCAGACTCATTTCTTATAATCTATTTATGAACACAAGCATGCATCTACACACGCTTATGCTTCGAGTGTGTTCTTCAGTGTTTGTTTGAATCGTTCTGTAAAGCTGTTAGTTGTATTACTTATATTAGCCTATTTGTGTATTTATACAAAAGCTGCAAGCAATATACAGTAACATGCTAAATCAAATGAGTGAACTGAGTCTTGTATTCAAACATACTTAACACAAAACTAATCATCTCAAACTGATAAAACAAAGTTGTTGCAGTATTGTAAAAGTGCATTGTCAATATTATCTCAGAGAGAATCAGTTTGAGGCTCCAAACGCCTCTTTATTCAATAATCAGAAAGCACATAAATCCATTAAAAACAAGACGTGACCACAACGTTTTCCCGAACACACAACTTAACAAGAACAACAGAAAACTGAAAAAACAAACACAGACTGATGAGGTAACAAGACACATGTGGCAACAATTAACACAGGAAACTGGAAAACCCCGAAAACCACAACAACAAGAGACACAACTTCACAATAAGAGTCAAGACATTCAAAACAAAGGTGCTATTTACATTATTGGTCTGATGAACTGGACTTGTTTATTGTTTTATACTGTTATATGAGGTCTACTTACGTTGGCGTGGTTTTTACAATCAAAAACATCAAAATCAATAAGTAATAGGCTATTTTCTACCCAGGTTTTGAGGCCAGCTCTGCAAACGCTCGGTTTTAATGGTTTTAACGCCCACTGCTCTGATAACAGTTTGTGTAGTTGGAGGCTTCTGTGAATTTGATTTGAGACGTAACTTTAGGTTACACATTAGCACCATTCACAGTTTTCGCAGGACATCAGTATTATCTGGAGATCCCCTGTGATTTATAAATGATGATCAGTATTTCATGTAACGCATTCGTACGGCATGATTTTACTCAAAATTTCCTGGATGTGAAGGCAAGACTGCATATAGTTTGTATAGCTTATAGTTGAATTGAGTTTAATGATATATGACTGTGCCTGTCAGCATTTGAGACCAGTGAACCTGAACCGGAAAAATCACAGAGATGTCGATTCGTACAGCCTTAAGATCACAGACAACCTCTGCAATTAATACAAATGACTAAAGGTCCCCAGGTAATACTAATCTTGTTTGAATAGTGCTCAGGGTACATCAAGTGATCTTTAACAAAGCATAGTGACGCATGGTACAAATCTGTTTACTCACATAAGATTGCTGCGCCATTCCTATCGGAACCAATATTGAAAGCACAGCACTGCTATTTCATTTTAAACACTCGCCAAAAAAATCTCAAATTTGACCAAAATCCATATTTTTTCCTGTACCTCATATTGATTGTCATGCTGTTCCATTGGTGTCATGCGGTGCACTTGAAAAACTCTCCACAAATTCAGTGTCGATCTCTGCCTTGTTCATGAAGGAATCCTCAGAGTAATGAAACGAACAAACGCTCCATGTTTTTCCCACATGAGCTGGAACGTCTTTAAAAATAAACTTTAACCCTGCATTCCGAATATCGTAATCTGAAGGAAGGTTATGCAGCGACTGTATTCTTCCACAACCAGGGATGGCACAATATTAAGGTTTCTTTAATCTCAGTAACAAGGGCCTTTTCAGTTCTTACACTTACATGATGTTCACATGAATATGATTCCCTCTTATATAACAAAAGCTCGGGTTAAAATTGTGATTTTAATTCATGCCTCCTTTAAAACCCCATTTAAAGTGTTACAAGTCAAGAGGCCTGATACGACACACACACGCACGCACGCACACAAACACCAGGCAGAAGGACACACAATGATCTTTATCTGCCAAATAGTAAAGTGCTGAGTATGCACTCAAGAGCAGAGAGCAAAAGTGTGTGTGTCCGGGATGGACAGAATATGTATGGGAGGAGAGGGGGAGTGTCCTGTGGAGAGGTGTCAGGTCTGGGCACAGGTGAGGTCTGGCTCAGGTAGTGTTCTCATTTCCTAATCCCTGCCTGCAGCCCACACACCCCTATAGAGAGACATCCTGATACACAGCTGTTCAAACGCACGCACAAACACACGCACACAAGCACACACACACACACACACTAGAAGACATGTTACAGAGGAGATATCTTTATAAAACACTTTACAGAAAAACACTAAATGTGGATTAATGTTTATTTTTGTGTTAGACTTTTCTCACAAATAGACAATTATCACAAAGAAAACACTTGTGATGTGTGATCTGTTGAGACCAGTGACACTGGAAACATACATTTAGCACACACTCAATAATCATTAACCCAAAAACAAAATAAAAAAAACATTTTTTTTTATAAAATAGATATGATACTTATTGGACTGAAAACCCCCATACATAACAACCAAGAATACTGCTTATCTATTGAATTTTTTTTAAAACCCTCGTCGTAAGCTAAGAATCTTGGCTTTTTATTCGAATCAGTCATTTGAGAGCCATGTCGCCAACACCTGTAAAATTGCATTTTCCATTTTAAGAATATATCTAAACTACGTCATATGCTGTCAATGTCAGATACAGAGAAGTTAATTCATGCATTCATGACAGCAAGACTAGATTACTGTAATGCACTGTTAGGTGGTTGCCCTGCAGGCCTATTACAAAAACTGCAAATGGTCCAAAACACGGCAGCTCTGGGTCTAACATGTAAACTAGCACTGGTTACCGATTAAGAAACCATTAACTTTAAAATCTTGCTTATTACCTATAAAGCCCTTCATGGTTTAGCTCATTGACTGAAGGATGCAGCGACTTGACACAACCTCACTAAAAAAAAAAAAAATGTACTAGATTATAAATGACAATCTTAATCCTATAATTTACTTATAAATTACAATTTATTTGTTATTTAGCCTAGTTGTCCAAGCACAATTGAGCTAGTGTAGAGGCAGCAGCTTTTGCCAGAGGGGAACTGGAATCCCCTTGTTGGGCCTCCTGAAGTTTTTTTTCTGCATTGGAGTTTTGGGTTTCTCACCACCGTTTGCATATTGTTTTACATGGTTTCCCTGGCTGGGGGGGGACTGCTGTATTTATTCAATATAAAATTTTGCTAAATTAATATTGCATATAGAAATGTATAGTATCTTAAATATTTGAACTGTATTTCTCTCTCCCATATCTTAAATGTGTGCTTTAAATGTTTTTTTTTTTCCATATGTTTGTGAAAATTGTAAAAGTGGTATATAAATAAAGCTGACTCGACTTTGCATTTTCCAATTCATAATATTTGCTTTTGATTTTTTTTTTTTTTTTTTACAAATTTTGGTCCCCGGGGACACAAGGCCTCATGAGTTGGTGTGCATTCAGGTTTAAGTCCCCACTGGGATTTAAAAACACAGACTCACTCATTTTGTATTTCACTTCTTTCATACAAATCTAGAATAGGAAGAGTTGAAAGTGTGTGAAGTGATTCGTTTGAAGTTCATAAATGCGGATGAATGGAATACAGCAGGCCTATGTAGTTCATTCAAGCCTGCATTTCTGAGATAAGTTCATCACCTTACACAACTCAAAAATACACCCAACACACATGTCAGCGAGGTCACCAGAGGTCTGGAGAAAGAATAAAAAGAGCTGTGTGAAGAAAGAGCTGTGTGGGTCACAAAGGCTTTAAAAGGACAACTAAATAATTCAGGGCACATTTTCCAGGCTGGTGATGGACTTATGTGAGCACCGAATGAAACTTTATATCAGTCAGCCCGCTGCGTTTTGTATCAGAAACATCTGAAGGTGAAGAGCTTGAGTGTGATGCTGAGAGCGAGAGAGCAGACAGCCACGCAAATGCTTACCACACTGTTCAAAGCACTCAGAGATCATCTGGAGCTGTCGCTGTCCCACATAACTCATCCATACACATCATTTAAACCTCTCATATCACACACACACCTTGACTTATGTTATCTTACCCTTTACAGGCTCGCAAACAGACGTGAAGCCTGAATTTCTGTACTGTATGCTGAGATATATTCAGAGAGCATACTTCTATACCACTCCTGTTTTGTTCTACTTCCTAATATTGCTGCATTATGTTATGGTCATTCAGTGAACAGCATGCAGTTCCTCTGTACACACTGAATGCTGAATTTTTACACATTGTTGAAAATTGTACAATGCGTGACAGTATACTATGTGCTAAGGCTATTCAATTGACGGCCCTTCGGCTGAACCCGGCCCTCGATGTAATTTGTTCCGGCGCTTCAAGATGCATAGTGTGAAAAATAATCTCTAGAATAAATGTATTTCAGTCGGGAAAGGACCCCACAGTTCTGAAATGATGCGCGTCTGTTCCATCCACTACGAGATGCAGCAGCACAGAGCGGGAGTTACGTAACATGACGACAATGTGATTTGCAAGTAGTAAGAGACGCGGTGAACAATATGATGACGGATGAGAACTTTTATTAGTTTCATTTCTGAAATTTTGCTAGCACGAATAGGGCCACCATTTCAAGAGTATAGAGGCCAGGGCGGAGAATAGGGCGTTGAAAAACAGCACCTGTGTAGGTTGTTGTTTTATGGAATTTTCTTTTTTTGTAATCCAGGTCCAAAATGCAACAAAAGAACATGTTTGAATGTAGCCTGCTTTGGCATCTTGCAATGCACCGATGTTGTCATTGTGCAGTTTAAATTACAACATCAGCATGCTTAAATGTAGGAGAAGCTTTGGGTGTCAGGGTTTCGGCAGGGAAAGGAACCCAGTTGCAGGCAGACGGTGGTTACCACCGTCTGCCAGCACCTGGGTTCTTCCTCCACCATAGTTCATGACAGAATGAACGAGCCATCACGAAACCCAGCAGGCAGTATGGAGGCAAGGCGACCGAGCTAGGCTCGTCTCCTGTCTAGTTTGCGCCTAGGACACTCCGACGTCTTGGAGTTTGCCGACAGATTTTTTGAGACCGCAGGGGAGATGGTCCACGATGAGTAGGAACAGATGGTTCTCTTCAATGGCGGCCTCAACGAATCAGTATCGCCGTGGAAAATAGAGATGCTGAGACTGCTGGGCTTCACAGACATGATCAGGTATGCCATGAATGGCCGGAGCCCAGGGTCTCAGTCAAGCCCAGTTTTCCCCCCCCTCTGGCCGCTATACCAGAGGATAGTAACCTGAAAATCGGGGTCGCGGACCTCTCCTCACCCTCTGCAGCCACTCCACCGTCCACCAGTCTCATTGGCAAGCGGGGAAGGTGCGAGTGGTGGGGATCGTCCTCGGAGGCTACCAACCCAGAGCCAGCCGCAACCTCCTTCCTCCAGGTGTCTACGAGACAGGTGGCTAGACTGAAGAAGAAGAGGCAACGGAGGGCAGCTTGGAGCCATGTGCATCCGATTCAAGTGGTCTCCAAGCCAGCCTGCCCAAAGCTCCATCCTGAAGCCTGCACCTGGACTAAGTCCGGTCCGGTCCAGAAACCGGCAACCAGTCCGGTCCAGCAACCGGCGCCCAGTCCGGTGAGCGCTGCCCAGACACCAGAGAGTGCTGCCCAGCCCGTGTGCCAGCCGGCTATCCTGTCCGTGTGCCAGCCGGCGATTCAGTCCGTGTGCCAGCCGGCGATTCAGTCCGTGTGCCAGCCGGCGATCCAGTCCGTGTTCCAGCCGGCGATCCAGTCCGTGTTCTAGCCGGCCTTCCAGCTGGCGTTCCAGTCCGTGGTCCAGTACGGCACCCCAACCCATGTGTACTTTTGAAATGTTTACATTTGATTTTGTTCTCTATGTTCTGCCTTGTTTTGCCTGTTTCTCAGTCGGTCTTGTCTTGTCAAGTAAGTGTAGTTTAGTGGTTGTACAAAGTGTTTGTTTTCCTAGTCTAGTTAGTCCGTGTCCTTGTCGTTTATAGTTTACCCTCTCTTGTTTCCCCCCTCGTGGGTTTTGTTTTGGCTTTTGTAAGAGTCTTGTGTTTAAATAAAGTTTTTGTTGAGTCAAGTCAAGTCGCAGTACGTATTATATATATATAATATGTAAACATATATTAAGGAAAATCAATTGTAAATATAATTTAATTGATCACTTGCCTATGTGTGTGCTTAAAGTTTGGCTCCAGCAGTCACACATTTTCATATGTTTACATAGACAAAGAAATGGAAATACTATTATGTGACAGAATGTAAGACTTAAGCATGTATACAGGCTATGAAGCTTATAAACTAAGTATTGCGACTGAAAATATGCCTATTATCATATATATGATGTTGTAATACTTGTGCAGTCCATTATAGGTCAAAGTAGGGAATTTACATCTAGTGATGATAATCTCGGATCATTTTCTTGACTTCGATCTTGAATCTCGTTAATCAAAATAAACGGATCTTTTTCATTTCGGCAGAATATAAATAAAATGTTAATGTTTGTTAATATAGCCCATTGATGAAGTTTTGATGCTTAATCGTCATCTCTGCATTGGACGCGCAATATGCACGTTTCATATGTAATATATCATTTGAGAACATTTGTTTTCTATTTGAACTGGTTTCATTATTCTACAGCACAAAACGTTATATTGTTATTGTGAGTGTACACAAAAAAATGTAGACGGTTATACGATATGAATGATGAAATTATTCTCGTCAGTATGACTGAAAATGTTTTAAAGAGTTTTTTAAGTAGAAGTGATCGCACCGGCGCGTCCATCATCCTGTCATGCAGTATGAGCGATCTGCTATTCAGCTTCCACATGCAGTCCACACAATCACTTGAACATGAGCACATTTAATATAGACATTAGCCTACTTGTAATATAGAGATGTCCCTTCTTTAAAATGCCTTTAAAAAGTTAAGACAAAAATCAAAAGTCACACTAACAGGTTGTGATTCGGTGGAGCTAGCAGGTCCAAATAAAGTTGGTCTCTTTTAATATATCCTACAGTCAGAGTGTCTAGATTATTGAAAGTAAACTTCGGTGAATAAACGGCGGTACTAGTTCACGTCTCGTTAGTGTGATTCAGAGTCGACTCCCATTTTTACAAGCCAATAACTTTGCTATTAATTCACCTTCAGACTTACGACTTGGCAGACAGCTTACTTTCAAACACGCCAACATAACAGACTGCATTAATTGTCATTTTCATGACCTCATGCTTCTTACTCTTTAAGAACTTTTTAGACTAAAAGTGTACCAATTTAGTCGTGAGAAAAATTGCAATACAATAGTACGCTTTCACTTTTATTTGGACTAGTACTAACTATGTATATTATACTTGCAATTAAGGTTATAATATGTTCTACAACTATACTCCAAGTGAACTTGTTGGTATACTGATAGTTTACTAGTTCAATCCCTTTAGCACATGTTTAGACTATTGTAGTGAAGTGCCCCTTTAAGCTTGTCCCCGCCCCATGATTATTTTGCTGGCCTTATTTGGACTATATAAGGGGCATCCCCAGAGTGGTAGGATATTGCATAACCCTTGCGTCATCGGGGTGTTGGTTGCCGGTGCTCGAGTGCTCTGCAGGTGAGGTACGTGTCTGTTTGCCATTAGTATGGTGTGGCGTCTAGATGGTGGGGGTGTTAACTGACTTTTCTCCGCAGCTGGTGTCTGTCTGGAGGTGCGAATTGTACTGCTTTAGGATTTTCCCTTTACATTGCTGCTGCAGTTCCAGTGTAGAAAGGCAAACCGAGCGCACACATGTATTGTGTTGCGAGTGATTGCCGCTCTCCTGCTCGTTGCGTGAGGTAGGTGTTTGGTTGCCATAGCTATGGGCTAGCATTTGGACCGCGTGCTAATTAACTTTTCCACGCAGCTGGTATCTGTTTGGAGGTACACAGCGTATTGGGCGAGGGTTTCCCTCTAAATCGCTGCTGAAATTTAATCACCCGTGTAACACTGCGTGTTGAGAGTGACTTGCTGCTCTACTGCTCGGTAGGTCCATAAATATGGTGTATATGCGAGCGTGGGACTGTATTTATGTTGCATATGTATGACCCGTGAATTCCTCTGTACAGTTAATGGGAGGAAGGAATGGTTTGCCGGAGGCTTGAACTGAAATCCTGCTGATCGGGGGTTTAATTCGGCTGTTGATCACGACGCGGGTTGGCCTCGACGCTGCCGTTTTGTTTCTATATTTTGCTTTTGTTTCTGTTATAATTTGTTTTGTCTTTATTTGTTTACAGCCGTTTCTAACAACTGCCTTGTTTGCAGCTGTTTCGGACAACGGCTATTTTTCGTTTGTTTGTTCCTTTTTCTTATTGTTATTGCTTTTTGTCTTGCTGCTAGCGGTAAGCAAGGGTGTGTTTCTTTGCTGTTGCCTATTTATTGATGGCAATACATTAGCCACTCATGCTGTTTTTGAGAGGTTGCAGTTTTATGCTTGGTTAATTGTGTTTTTCTCTCTGTTGTAGGAGTGGGGTGAACCAAAAGCGGGCAGGTCAGCCCTCTTATGCCTGGTGACGGAAATTTTCTTTTCTTTTAAGTGTGCGGTTGAGGTGTACTTGCAGTGTCTTTCACTTGTGTGTGTGTGTGTGTGTGCGCTTGCGAATTTGTGGGCACGGTGTCCTCATTGTGGGCTAATTTGAGGTCCACCGTTTAGCCTGCCCAGCTAATGGTGCACCCCAGCTCCGTCTCGAGAGTCTGCATGTCTGTGTTAACGACCGAGCTCCCTTGCTCGTATGTCAAGCAGTGGCCTGGGTCTTACTAGCACCATTGTTTTATTGACTCTAGTAGCCGTTTTTTTGATTATTTATGATTATCGAATAAAGAATTATATTCTTCTGTATGTACTCCCGTCTCAGTGTCTGGTAATTGTGGGAGAGAGAGATAAGCGAACTTGTGTGCCCTTGTAGGGGTATTTCCCCAGCTGGTTCAATGCTGGGGTGGCGTAGTCGTGACAAATTATAGTTTTGCTAGTTGAGAGCGTGCTCTCCGTAACCCTTGAATGCCACACGTGGCGTAGTAGGCAGGATCTCTCTCTCCTCCTCCACATACTGATCTGGGACATAGATAATGGTATTTGTTCTGTTGTGGTTATTTGTTGTTTGTTGATTATATACATGTTTTTTTTCAGTAGAAGCAAAACGGTAGTGTTCATTTGGCCTGGGGGTGTGCGTTTTGTAGTTAGCGGAGTTCCATCTTAAACCTGTAATATTCCCTATTCAACATTGTGGTAAGTTTCCCTTCTATGGTGTGAATTAACAATGGAAGACGAACTACAGGAATTAAGAGAACTAGTAGCGCAATTAAGAGCTGATAATTTGAAGTTGCGTCAAGATCAAGTTATGGCCAGTTTGCCGGGTTCTAGTAGTGGACCCTCTGGGCTACCGGGACCATCTGTAGGTACATCGCAACCTGTAGACACCGGCATGTTGCCTGAGCGTTTTGTGTTTATACCGAGAGACAGAAAGTGTTCGAAGTTTAACGGTAGGTCGGGCAAAGGGATCAATGACTGGGTTGAGGAAGTGCAGGCTTGCATGCGGGCTCGGCATTTATCCATGGTGGACCAGTCCTTTTTCTTATTTGATCATTTGGAGGGGGAGGCACGGGAGGAAATTAAGTAACGGCCTGCTAGTGAACGGGAAGACCCCAGTAAAATTATCTCCGCCCTAAAAGAACTCTATGGGTGTACACAGTCATATGTTGCCTTGCAGGAGTCATTTTTCTCCCGAAGGCAACAAGAGGGGGAGACCTTGTTGGAATTCTCTCGCGCTATCATGGGTCTCCTGGAGAAGGTAAAGCAGCAGTCACCAGTCGTGTTACCAAATGCCGAAATACTTTTACGTGATCAATTTGTTGAGCATGTTCTTGACAGTGCTCTTCGCCGGGAATTAAAGCAATTGGTACGTCGTCACCCTGCTGCTACACTACTCGATATTCGCAGTGACGCTATTAGATGGGAACGGGAGGGTATGCCGGGAGGGGCAAGAAATCGAAGCCACTCTGTTCCATTAGCTCATGGTTTTCAATATGGGGTGCAAGGAGGCGTGCAGCCGCAAGATCGCCGTTCTCCGCCCTCCGAGATTAGTGAGCTTAAGGAAATGTTAAAACTGCAACAAGGGCAGCTGACTCAACTTGCCCAGAGCGTTGCGAAATTGCAGAACCCACCTCGTAACGTGCGGCCGGCTCGTGCTGGTTTCGTTATATGTAGGAGATGTCAAAAACCTGGCCATTTTGCAAGAGATTGCAATGGAGAATGTATTCCGCCTCGCTCACCCTTGCCTGACCGAACAGACACCAGGATGCTGGGAGATAGGCAGGCTCATTCAGGCACGGCATCGGGAATCTAGTTCCCGCCGAGTTGTTGAGCCACAGCTCGGTTGGGGAAAACATAGGCTTGAATGGTTGTGATAGTAATGTTTCAGGGTCATCTTTAATGTCGTCATGCCCACATTTGGTTGTGGTTATGGGAGGTGTATCCGTGTCCTGTCTGATCGACACGGGTTCAATGGTTTCTACTTTCACTGAGAGTTGTTTTCGAGAACACTTTGAGCCATGGGGCCAGGATCGTCTTAAGACTTGTCAGTGGTTGCAGCTGAGGGCTGCGAGTGGGCTGTCCATCCCCTACATAGGTTATATGGAGTTAGACGTTGAGCTCTGTGGGAAGTTGTTTTCAAGATGTGGAGTGTAAGTAGTCCGGGATCCTCCTGGTGGGACCGGTGCTCAGGCTCCAGGTGTTTTGGGGATGAATGTATTGGGCCGGTGCTACCAGGAGCTCTTTGGACAGCACGGGGCCTCCCTTTTTAACTTGCCACCTGGGTCGAGGGTGCCCAATATAATTGTTCAAGCATTGCAACGCTGCCATCAGGCGAGTATTCCATCCTCTTTTGAGAGCATAGGTAGGGTGAAGGTACGTGGTCCTCGAGTAGATCGGATTCCAGGTGGCACGATTAAATTCGTAGCTGCCTCTTGTTCAGAACAGTATTCTAGTGGCATAGCACTCTTTGAGCCCCCAGAGTTTGGCCTTCCGGTTGGGCTCTTAATTTCCCCCTCTCTAGTTTGAGTAGTTAAGGGGACTGTGTATGTTCCCATTGTGAACGTAGGAACTACGGATGCTTTATTGTTCCCTCGTCGAGTGATAGGTTCTGTAACCAATGTGTCTGTTGTAAGTTTGGCCCCTGGAATTTCGGAGCTAAGGCCAGGAGCTGTTTGTTCGGTCACTTCTCAAATGGGTGTTTCGACTGGGCAAGAACAGCTAGATGCAGTAGATCTATCTCACTTGCCGGTAGGAGAACAGAGGGAAGTTAAGGCCCTTCTTTGTAAGTATCAGTCTATATTTTCCGCTTTTGAGGGAGATGTGGGGTGTACAGATTTGATCTCTCATGATATTCCCCTCCTTGATGATGCCCCCACTCGGCAGAGATATCGACGTATACCCCGATCCGATTATGACGCAGTTAGGGTACATATTAACCAGCTATTAGAGACTCAAGTGATCAGAAAAAGCTTCGCCACTCGTGCTGGTCAAGAAGAAAGATGGCAGTATACGCATGTGTGTATACTATTGACACCTGAATTCTAAGACCAGGAAGGATGCCTTTACCTTGCCTCGTATTGAGGAATCCCTGGATTCGTTAACGGGTGCCCGTTGGTTTTCCACTTTGGATTTAACCAGCGGGTATAACCAAGTGCCCGTCACTGAGCAGGATAAGCATAAGTCTGCCTTTTGCACCCCATTCGGTTTATTTGAATGGAATAGGATGCCATTTGGGCTCTGCAATGCCCCCAATACGTTTCAGCGACTCATGGAGCGCTTGTTTGGTGATCAGCAGTGTCATTCATTACTATTGTATTTGGATGATATTATTGTATTTTCTTCCTCTGTGGAGCAGCACTTAGAACGGCTAGAAGTTGTTCTTGGACGACTAAAGCGAGACGGCCTTAAGGTTAAGTTGCAGAAGTGTGCGTTTCTTCAGTCAGAAGTGAGGTACTTGGGCCATGTAATTTCCTCCAAAGGGGTGTCCACAGATCCTAGTAAGACCCAGGCAGTGGCTCAATGGGGGCGCCCATCTAATGCTGCAGAGTTGCGTTCCTTCCTCGGCTTTGCTAGCTATTATCGCCGCTTTGTGGAGGGGTTTGCTAAGATTGTAGGCCCTCTGCATAAGTTGGCAGCAGAATTTTCGGGTGTTAAGGCTAAGGCCAGGAAACGAACAGGAGAAGGGTTTATGACCGCTTGGAGTGAACAATGTCAGAGGTGCTTTGAGGAGTTGAAATTAAAACTCACTACTGCCCCCGTGCTCGCGTATATGCGGATTTTTCTCAGCCTTTTATCCTGGAGGTGGACGCGAGTGATGGTGGTTTGGGCGCAGTCATCTCAAAAACAGGACGGGAGGGTTCGTCCGATGGCATACGCTAGTCGCAGTCTTAGGCCCACTGAGCGCAATATGTCCAACTACAGCTCCATGAAGCTGGAGTTCTTGGCGCTCAAGTGGGCCATGACTGAAAAATTTTGAGAATACTTGCTGGGCAGTCAGTGTGTGGTCTTTACAGACAACAATCCGCTGAGCCACCTTTCCACCGCAAAACTGGGAGCTACAGAGCAGCGTTGGGCCGCCCAGCTGTCTGCATTTAACTTCCAGATCCGTTATAGGTCAGGGAAAAGTAATAAGAATGCTGATGCCCTTTCCCGACAGAATCCTCCGGAGAGTGGAGTGCTGGGTGGACTAGTGCTGGGAACTGAAATGCCGCCCGTGTTGCAGCAAGTGCGGGAAGCTGAGCGGGTGCTTGAGGTACAACAATCAGCGATTACTGTCTTGCCTAGTTATATGGGGGCAGATCTTTGTCAACTGCAGTTAGTAGATCCGGTAACCTCGGAGATTTTGCCCTTTTGGAAGCGAAAGGCCCGTCCGGGGATGAATGAACGTCAGCAGATGTCGATTGAGGCCCGGAAGTTGATCCATCAGTGGGATCGCTTCGTGGAGCGAGCCAGGTCTGACGTCTTCAGTAAATACACTCTTGCAGTTCCTACGCTGGACCAACGGGCCGAAACCGTGGGTCAGGCCTTGGTTAATGAATGGTTTTATAAGTTTGGCATTCCAGGTCGCTTGCATTCGGACCAAGGATGTAAATTTGAGTCTCTACTGATCCACCAGCTTTGTGGACTGTATGGAGTGGAGAAATCTCGCACGACCCCTTACCATCCAGCTGGGAACGGCCAGTGTGAGCGTTTTAACCGGACCCTGCATAATTTGTTACGCACTCTGCCGGTATCTAGAAAGAGAGATTGGGTGGCATGTTTGCCCCAAGTTCTCTTTTATTATAACACTACTCCACATCAATCTACGGGTGAGTCACCCCATTTTTTAATGTTTGGACAGGAACCGCGATTGCCTGTGGATTTCCTGCTGGGTAGGGTACAGGAACCAGTTGCCGGCAGTGTGCACGAATGGGTTCGGGAACAGTGGAGTATCAGGTGGTGCGGGCTCCTAAGGAAGGTGGTGGGGTCTATTCCATCGCACCAAGGGGCAACTTGAGTAAGGTAAGGAACGTACATCGTTCATTGCTTAAAGGGCGACTCCAGAGAGGGGTTTTGGCGGAAGCATCCTTGGAGGAACCGGGGGAGCCCTTAGAGTTAGAACAGGACGAGGAAGAGGGGGAAGAGGAAGAAGTGAACTTGGTCGGCGTGATGCCTGGAGGCTCAGTTGCATGGGGTGGAGAGTCTGAGAGATCGGATCAGCCCATGCAAACCGGTCCTCGGACACCAGAGGGCGTTTTAGAGGTGCCTCTGTATGGGCCAGTTAGTTCTCTTGGGGAGTCAGGGATTGGATCAGCTGACATCACACCGGCTTCGGATCCTTTAGTGGGTAGGCAGCCGGACGAGAGAGAGACGCTAGTACGAAGAACAGGACGAGTAACTGCTGGTCACCATTCAAATCTTTTTCACCTTCCTCGTACCGGGAGGATTGTACCCCCCACCGACTCTGTATCAAATTCTGTAGCCGCCATTTTTAGGCCTTAGAATTGAGGGGAGGCAGTTGCCCATCGTCGGGCCGGCGATGCAAAAACAGGGGGTAGATTGTAGTGAAGTGCCCCTTTAAGCTTTTCCCCGCCCCATGATTATTTTGTGGGCCTTATTTGGACTATATAAGGGGCATCCCCAGAGTGGTAGGATATTGCATAACCCTTGCGTCATCGGGGTGTTGGTTGCCGGTGCTCGAGTGCTCTGCAGGTGAGGTACGTGTCTGTTTGCCATTAGTATGGTGTGGCGTCTAGATGGTGGGGGTGTTAACTGACTTTTCTCCGCAGCTGGTGTCTGTCTGGAGGTGCGAATTGTACTGCTTTAGGATTTTCCCTTTACATTGCTGCTGCAGTTCCAGTGTAGAAAGGCAAACCGAGCGCACACATGTATTGTGTTGCGAGTGATTGCCGCTCTCCTGCTCGTTGCGTGAGGTAGGTGTTTGGTTGCCATAGCTATGGGCTAGCATTTGGACCGCGTGCTAATTAACTTTTCCACGCAGCTGGTGTCTGTTTGGAGGTACACAGCGTATTGGGCGAGGGTTTCCCTCTACATCGCTGCTGAAATTTAATCACCCGTGTAACACTGCGTGTTAAGAGTGACTTGCTGCTCTACTGCTCGGTAGGTCCATGATATGGTGTATATGCGAGCGTGGGACTGTATTTATGTTGCATATGTATGACCCGTGAATTCCTCTGTACAGTTAATGGGAGGAAGGAATGGTTTGCCGGAGGCTTGAACTGAAATCCTGCTGATCGGGGGTTTAATTCGGCTGTTGATCACGACGCGGGTTGGCCTCGACGCTGCCGTTTTGTTTCTATATTTTGCTTTTGTTTCTGTTATAATTTGTTTTGTCTTTATTTGTTTACAGCCGTTTCTAACAACTGCCTTGTTTGCAGCTGTTTCGGACAACGGCTATTTTTCGTTTGTTTGTTCCTTTTTCTTATTATAATTGCTTTTTGTCTTGCTACTATCGGTAAGCAAGGGTGTGTTTCTTTGCTGTTGCCTGTTTATTGATGGCAATACATTAGCTACTCATGCTGTTTTTGAGAGGTTGCAGTTTTATGCTTGGTTAATTGTTTTTTTCTCTCTGTTGTAGGAGTGGGGTGAACCAAAAGCGGGCAGGTCAGCCCTCTTATGCCTGGTGATGGAAATTTTCTTTTCTTTTAAGTGTGCGGTTGAGGTGTACTTGCAGTGTCTTTCACTTGTGTGTGTGTGTGCTTGCGAATTTGTGGGCACGGTGTCCTCATTGTGGGCTAATTTGAGGTCCACCGTTTAGCCTGCCCAGCTAATGGTGCACCCCAGCTCCGTCTCGAGAGTCTGCATGTCTGTGTATTGACCGAGCTCCCTTGCTCGTATGTCAAGCAGTGGCCTGGGTCTTACTAGCACCATTGTTTTAGTGACTCTAGTAGCCGTTTTTTAGATTATTTATGATTATCGAATAAAGAATTATATTCTTCTGTATGTACTCCCGTCTCAGTGTCTGGTAATTGTGGGAGAGAGAGATAAAAGAACTTGTGTGCCCTTGTAGGGGTATTTTCCCAGCTGGTTCAATGCTGGGGTGGCATTATCATGACAAATTATAGTTTTGCTAGTTGAGAGCGTGCTCTCCGTAACCCTTGAATGCCACACTATGAAAGTACATTTTGAAGTTTACTCCCAGTTAAGTATTCTTTATAATGCAAGTATACATGTAAGTTTTCTTTAGGTGTACTGATAGTTCACTAGTTCATTACCTGTAGCACTGCTGATGTTTATAAATGTTGAAGCTAAGTATACTAAGTATCTGTTTAATGAAGCCAACAGACTTGTCAATGAAGACAATCAAAGTCTATACCTGACATATTTTTACAAAATGCTTTTGAAATAAATGTAAAATTCACATAATAAATGTTTTTTTTGAGTGTAAAACTCTTACTAATGCCTATATTTCTATAATGTTTGTCTCTGAGCATTAGTCGTGTTCCCTCACAGAAAGAAGGTTTGTGGTTCAGGTCCAGAAGGTCTGTCTGTCTAGAGTTTGTATGTTTCTCTGGATGAGTGTGGGTTACCTCCGGTTAACTTTAGCTCCCACACGTCCTGCACATTATTAAATGAAAGCCTTTAGATGTGTGAGTCTCGTGATGACTGGCCATGTGTTCAGGGTTCTGGGATCCAGTGACCCTTCAGCCGGTTTGGAGGATGGATGGAAGGATAGATTGACAGCCAAAGTGCAAGCATACTATTGTAACTTTGATAAAGGATGGTATCGGGAGTTTTGGAGTTGTAATATTTTGGATAAACAACGTCTGTCCTTAAATGGATGGTATGTGATGTAAGATGCAGAATATCCCTCACGAATCAAGCAGAACGAAGAAGTATTTACTCAAGAGCACCAATGAACAATCGAACTGTTCATCAGACTGCATCCGGATGCAAATGTTTATGTTTTCCAATCTATTTAACTGTCATATAGGGTTGTACAATTGTGCTAAAATATGTAATGCATGTGCTTAATTGATAAAGTTTTGCTGCACTAACCTATGCTGTGTTGTAGTGCTGATGTATTAGCTTCATAAAAGAAGCATTATCTTTAATCCCACACAGAAGACACCCATTATCACACAAGTACTGAGCAACATCTGAGCTACTAAAACCCAATGTTTCAGTCTGGACTTTATACAGTGCCTACTTGATGTGAGCAGCGTAAATTTGATCAGATAGATAAGAGCTCAGAGTCGACTGGGGCGTGCAGTGGGAGGAACGCTTCACTGTGTGAACACTTTGTTCATCTACACATAAACAGACAAGATGCCTCAGGTGAGATTTTATAACTCAACGTGCTGAAGATATGAATCACAGCGAGTGTGCTACACTAACACAGAGTTTAATGGCCTTCCTCTCAGAGCTCAAAACACAGTTACGACACAGTAGAAATAAATCATTAGACAGATTGCCCGACCGTCAGCGCATTCAGGAGTTTGGGTGCATTCAATGATCGAATAGGTTATTTGCACATGACGTCGCGGCACTGCGACAAGTGCCGATGGAAGGCAGCAAGTGATTTTTTCCATAATAATTCACTATAACTAACTCAAAACAAACAAACAAAAAATGTATTGCGTTATTAATTTTTTAACTTCAAATCGATCGAACCATGTACAGTGATTTTATCGTGTAGCAAAAGTTTATGTTCATGAAGGGGGAAAATTCCAGTATTGAATGAGAAATAGAGATATTAGTGTCTTATAAACCTGAAACCAGTTGGGATCAGCCGAGCCTGATGACTTTCTAAAACGCTTAATATGGTTTAATGTATAAACAATGATCAGATGAGCTCAAATTTATGTCCAAGCTTTCCGTGAACTCTAACTGCAACTTGAGTCCTGAGTAAAGGGATAAAGTGATAAAACTCGGATTTAGCTTTTCCCCACATTAGAATGAAAAACGACTATGTAAAACCAAATTTCTATTAAACCTTAATTGTAACGAACACTAGCTACTGTCAAAAGAACAAGCATCTGTTTCAAGAGGAAGAGGAGTGTCATGTGAAGCTTGATCCTCATGGATCACAAAGGAAGCACATCATTTGGTTCAAGGCAGCGACAAACTGACAACATAAAACTTTTCTCTAGTCATGATTATCGACATCAGTGATAAACAAAAGTATTTATTTTGGTTTTCTGTGGTTGTTGTTATGGTTCGTTAAGCTGTTTCCTTATAATGGAATTCGATAGGGAAGAAACACTTAATGCCAGAATTTTCACTTCCTCCATTTAATAAGGGAATGTTCTTGTAACAAAAGCTAGTGTTTATTACAAGTAGGGTGTGACAGAAATTTGGACTTACCTGGTCATTGTTTAGGTTATTAAACAAAGGTACTTTGAGTTTGTGATAGTGAATTCCTATGGAGGAAAATCACTTGCTGCCCTGAGTCCATGCCTCGCGCGTCAAAAAAAAACATGTGATAGGGTGAGTGAGGTAAGTGGCTGTGATTGACACATGTTGGCACCAATCAACAGCGAGTGCTGAGTATTTCAGGAGGTGTTTTAGCCTGGGATGCGTCACGCCCGGATCCTCCCCTTTTTGTGTTGACTGTGGCTTCAGCCTGTCTGTTTTCATCTGTTCCTGTGGACTGTATGATTGCTCTTCTTGTTGCTTTGCAGCGGGGTATTTGAACGCTGCGTGTCCAGCCTGCGAACTGATAATAAGCTCATCTACTCTCGTGGTGCTCAGTTGGATCCTCCCTTTGTTTGTCCTGGTGATTATCGTCGTGACTCGTTTGCTCTCTGCTACTGTTGTACAGTTCACCCACACTTCCATTATTACTACCTAGGAAGACTGCTGCTGCCGTTATGGTTGTTCATGCGGATTGTTAATTTTCTTCAGATAACTCGGGGTGGATGAATCTTCAGCTCATGTGACCATACTTTGTTACAGACTGCGGCCTCGTCTGAGCCCCCCCTCCCCCTCTTTTTCTCTTTTCGTGAACTGTGTGGGCTTGTGCTTGAATACTTGTGTATTGCTGAGCCCTTACTGTAGTGGCTTTTACCAACATAGTTATGATTGAGTTGTAATTCCATATGACTGGGTTTTGTATGTATTTTCGTTTAAGGTTTGTTTATTTTGTTTTTGATTTCCTTTCAGGAGCTGGGGTCCCACGGGTGGAGGATCTTTAGTGGTGGTGGTGGTGCTGCTTCAACGTTTGCCGTGTGACACTTTTTGAAGTGTGTGTGCCTGTGATCGGAGTTCACGGTGTGGTGTGTAGAAGTGTGCTTTTGGATAACTAGTGCTGGTGATCACTCCGGTGGGTAACCTCAGCCCTGTAAGTTAGTGTTTTGTGTATTTGTTTTTGCTTTTCATGGTCATTGGAGAGAGTTGCTGTCAGAGAATGAACCCCATGACCAGACCATTTCAAATGCCTTTTCCATTTTAAAAATTCAGTGTTTCAATAAACTTTTTGTATTTTTGATATCCACGTTTCCCGCCTACCTTAATTTATGAGAATCGGACCTGTGTGACCTAATAACAAAACTTTGGGGTTATTTTATTTCCCGGGTGACCCGGGTGGCGTAGTCGACAAACTCAAATGTGTATTTAACCTGTACTGCTCCCTCCGTCACAATTGCAAATAACCTATTGAAATTTTCAAGGGAGATGTTGCGGTCAAATCTTTTTGGTGTTGGGGGAGTGTATGTTCAGTAGCTAACCTTAAAGCATTAATAGTTTGGTAGCATGAATTGAGGCTCTCACAAAATCCTTGGTGTTTCGACTCTGATGGTGACGCTTAATGACGTCAGACTCTTAACACCAATGATTTAGTGCGAGCCATGAATTGAGCATTTTTAAGAAAGACGGCACTTAGAGACACTTCTATGTATATACTTTGTAAACTTGTGTTACTCAAGAGCAATCAAATGCTTCTCATTTAAATATATTTTCACTTGAAAGTATTTCGAATGAGAAGAAAATACAGTAACACCATAATACTATAATGCTAACTGTATTGGCATCCACACCGTGGATAATAACACTATGTTTATTGTAAGTTTGTGTGCTGATGCGTCACAATTCAAACGTCCAAGCCCATTAAATTTTAATGGATTTTGATGCGCTGTCTACTGTATATTTAGGAAAAAGGCCTCGGATATCCCCCATGATACTGCTTCTCAGTATTGTTAAATTTATAAATGTAAATTGATGTAAATGTAAAAAGAAATTAAAGGGATTTTTTTAACTTTACACTTATTCACACCTGTTGTCAAGATTTGATGTCACATTACAAACCTATTATCCATAATAATAATAATAAAAATGAAAATCTGATATTGTGAAAGACCTAACAGATAAATTCAATAGACAATATCAAACAAAGAATCAGTATTCATCTTTAAAATGGTCTGAACTCAATTCCTTGTGTCCTCAAAGTAGTGATTTTTTTCAGTTTGACATTGATGTCATTTATAAATATAGATTAACATTGAGGTGTTGAACCATATGGTGATGCTTCTCTTGGTTGCAGTCGCCCAGAGTTACCAGAACAACATGCCAGAACATGCCAGAACATCTCCAACAACAGTGAATGAAACAAAGGATGAGAAAGAGAGACAGATATGTCATCTTTGATACATACAGAGAGCTGTACAGTGCTAAACATCTGAAAATGATTGAAGTCAGGAACAAAAGACATCAGGCACTGATCACTGCTCAGATGTTGTGTTTAGGACATAGGTCTTCAGAATTGGGATGTTGGTGTGCTGCCTGTTGTCTACATCTCTCCCAGCATTAGATCATTCATTTGGATTTATTCTTACAGTAACTTATGTATGTGTGTGACGAGGCGTCTAGAGCCTAATCAGCGTCGCCAGGGAAACGCACAATCACGTGCTCACAGCTGCCGGTCGTCAACACCTGTAGCTCGTTCCCAGCATTATAAAGACGGGAGAAAGGAACGAGAAGACGGACTTCCATACCACTTGCTAACCGTATGACTGCTTGTGATCTAAATCTGTCTTTTGAACAGGCTCAGAGAACAAGACGACCGGCAGAGGAACAGACACCACATCCCCGCACTTGGACACTCAGGATTGCACCCGGAAACCCCAGAGGGATTATCTGCACCATTTCCCCAACTGCACCTTTAATAAACTGCCCTCCGGGGGTTTTTGACACAAACCTGAGTTGTTTCGTGCTTTGCTCGCCACAATGTGTAGCAGTATGTGTGTCCTCATCTCGTGGTGGAAATCAAACCAGCTGAGATATAGAATATTATCTCAAAAGCTCAACTCCAAATTATTTCTACAATCAAATGAAAAGCGTTGAACATTGACTGAGTGTAGCTTGCTGTAGGGTCAGTGTACAGTTGCCCTGATCATGTGCTCTCTCCTGAATAACATGAAATTCATTTGCATCCATTAGCATTGTTCTCACTCTACAGAAGGAGAAATTACCATTTTGTTCCCAATAACACACACACACATGTGTGCACATGCAAGCACACACACACTTGTGTACAGACTGAGGGGTTGGCTCAAGGGAGAGTGGTAAAGTCATGGAGCAACAGTGAATCGATAGGTCCTTACATTGCAAGGTTTGAAATCGATGTTCATGGGAAATGAAGCTGTAGTCTGTGAATAAATGAAAGATATTCAAGCACCAAACAACACAAGGCAAAACGAATGAAAATAAAACTAGAAATCAGTACAATCTGCTTATATTCTCCTGTGAGATTTTCTGAACCTGTGAATTCTCAACAAGTTGAACGATAAGAGCAGTTTATGAGCCTTGAATTCTTGTATTTGAGCGACGGCAGATACTGTAGTTGGAATGATCTCTGATCTGTTCTCCTGGCAGTTTTTGCTCATTTGTCTCTGTCTTGTTTCTAACTGTCTGGATGTGTTTGATTCAACCTCTCCTGCATGTATGAATATGTCTACACAACAGCTTTGAGAATAACAATCACCTGAAGTATTGTCGTAAGAGAAAGATGACTACTTAGACACACGTGGAGAATGATTGACAGGACTGGATGATCAAACTCTTGTATTGAAAGCAGGATGACAAATGATGTTAATGGATAACTATAGATTAACAAAGTTCGAGAGAAGCCAGAGCAGATAATTAAGACCGGCTGGTTCGCAATCATCAATCATAGACTCTACCCTTTCAGCTCAAGTGAACCAGCACATAAGTAGAAAAAGATTCTTACCTGATGCCATCTCTAAAGGATTACACATCCCACCACCTCCCCGGCTCCTCCACCTGAGCTATTGTCGATAGCAGAACTCCGTGGGTGAGTTCAGTGTTCGGCCGTTTCCGAGCTCGGCGCACTCGCCCCTCTTGGGGGGCGGGAGCGTTCCGGGATCGGATGGAATCGGCGAGCTTGGAACCTGCTCCCCGGACAGCACGCCAAACACGCATACTTTTACTAACCCTGCTATCTTCATTATCTGCTCAGGTGAACTCGTGAAGTTTATTTGGTGCTAAATACAAACTTCCATGTAAATACAACTTTCTTAAACATTTTGAAATTAAATTCACAACTGATTCAGGACCATTTCAAATCAACTGTCTATCAACAACAATGAGGATTACATTCATTTCTGCTCACACGGGGCTAAAAAAGAAAACTAGCTGTTCAAATATTTGGAAAGAAATATGCAGAATTGTCATGGGTTTCACATGAAGGTTTTCCTGAGAGCAGTCATAACATGACAGACCATATGAAACACACAGATAATGTTCTTTAGAAGTGTTCACTGTTCATATCAAGAATTCAAAAATAATATAAAACACACACACCTTTTAATATAGAAAGAATAGAACAGAAAATGGATTGAAATGTCCACACGCACTAACAGAAAGGCCCGGTTCCACAGAGACAGCTTAGTTTAAAGCAGGACTGTGCCTTAGCTGAATTCAGGCCCGACACTACAGGGGGACCAGGGTGGGCTTTGCCCACCTAATAAGAAGCTTTGCCCACCCTGGTTCCACCCAGAACCATTGAGAGAGACAATCTTAACAGCCATTGCTGCAACGACTCAACATCAGACTCAAGCATGGGTCCTGTTAGATAAATACACAACCGCAGTAGTAAACAGAACACCTCACATCCGACAGCAGCACAAATTTAATTCCGTACACGAACGGCAATATGCCTCAACCCGAACAGCATCTGCATTACATATACATGATGTAGACAAAACATCTTTTTTTTAACGCAACAAGTAACATAATATTAGGAATTCCTTGGTAATGCATTTTTAAGCATGTAGTAACTAATTAGTCTCCCGAGTTTTGGGAGAGACAACCAATAGTAAATCCATGACAATATTGTTAGCTAATATTAGCTATTCTATATTTGATAAGTGATTTATGAAATGTGTTTTATTTATGCAATTTGTTCATGTGACAGTTTATGACATATTTCTATAAAATAAGCAGAAAATGAATGCTGTGAATATTAATATTATAGTGTCATGAGTCTGCCTCATCATGTCATGTCTATTCTTGGTCTTGTGGCAGATTCATGGCGATGCCTTAGGTTTTATGTGGAAAGAGAAATGTTGACCCTTTCGGCCTTCATTACTCTCTCTCTGGTCCACGTTAATGTTCCCTCCATCTCGTTTCCTCATTACCTTTCCCTGAGTGTTTCATTACCCACACATGCCCCTTGTCAATTATCCTTTGTAAGTCTTACCTATACAATGCCTTCTCGTCTCTTGTCCTCTCCTCGTTTATTGTATTGTAATCCCCTCAATGCTGTTCTGCCTACCTGTGTGCTTCATTTTCCTGTTCCGTTCAGGTTCCTGGATGTCAAGTCAAGTCTAGTAAGTGGTTAGTTAAGTTTATGTCAAGCATTGTTTTACTCCAGTATTAGTTAGTCTAGTTCCTGTTTCCCTGTTCTTATTTCTATCTTGTCTTGTCTTACCCCCTCAATGTTTTAAAAAAAACTTTTGTTCCCCTAAACTGCTGCCTGCAATTGGGTTTTTCCACGTACTTCAGGACAGAATGAACGAGCCATAACTGAACCCAGCAGGCAGCATGGACGCTGTAAGGTCCTACCAGGCTCGCCTCCTCTGCTTTGTTCAAAAGGGGAACACAGACATTTGAGACTATGTGGAAAAGTTCCTGGACACCGCAGGGAAGGTGATTTTCACGGAGGGGGAAGTGGCGATGCTTTTTAACTCAACCCAGCTATCCATCTCCGGTGGCCGCGATTCCGGAGGATCATTCCCTGCAGATCGGAGTTGTGGGCATCGCCACACCATCCGCTTCATCTCCTGCTACCTGTCTGCCACCTGTAGGCTTACGTGGGAAGGCTTAAGAAAAAGATGCAACGGAGAGGGGCGCTGGGGGCCGCAAGCTTCCAGTCCGGAGCAGCAGCCGTCGTCCAGTCCGGCAGTCCAGTCAGTGTCCAGCCCGGTGCAGCCGGCATCCAGTCCGGTGCAACCAGGGTCTTCTGGCACTCCATCCGGTGATTCAGCCAGCAATCTAGCCGGTGATTCAGCCGGCAGTCCGGCTGATGTCCAGTCCAGTGCAGCAGCCGATGTCCAGCCCAGTCTGGTGTCAAGTCCGATAAAGCCAGCGTGCAGCCGGAGTCCATTCCGGTATCCTGTCCGGTGTGTCAATCGGCCTTCCAACCGGCGTCAAGCCCTGTCCATCCGGCGTCAAGCCCATTACAGCCGACGTTCCAGCCGGTATCAAGTTCTGTTCAGCCGGCGTTCCAGCTGGTGTCAAGTCCTGTCAGCCTGCCTTCCAGCCGGCGTCAAATCCAGATGGTGACTCTGCCGGCATTCCAGCCGGAGACCCATCCGGCCTCATCATGTCCGGTTCTGCCGGGATTACAGACGCCAGCCAAGCCTGTCCCTGTTAATTCCCCAGGGACTAAGACTGATCTCCCCACGGGCTAAGACTTCCCCACCCAACCCCATCCATTTTGGACTTCCCCCTATGGACTTTGGTGTGCCCCTGCCCCACTCCCATGTTTTTATTTTTGTTGTCGCACCCCAACCCATTTTTCATGCTTGCTTGTCTGCCCCTAGTTTTGTTTACTATGTTTTGTCTGATCTTAACTTCTCTCTCTTTCACTGGGATCGATCCGCTTGCTATTACTTGTTCCTGTTCAGCTTGTACTTCATTAATACACTATAGAAGTGATCATTGTAGGCAATCATTCATTTGGTATTCTATAAATTTGAACTTGCAATCAATCATTAAAGTCAGTTTTCCATTTCCAGTATCTGAGAAGAGGAAATACATTTACTGAGACCTTTAACAGGACACATCATTTAATTACTGGAAATCTGTTTCTAACAGGACTGCAGCTCTGACGTGAGTCATTTCAGTCCATCCCATTAGTCCACCACAAGCGTGTGTGACGTCATGCTTTCTGTCCGACAGTCATAATCCATTTAGACATCACTCATCATGCGTGTGTCCAGACATATATTGATTTCCAATAATTGGCCTTCTATTTATTTCGTGTTATTTCTGATTTCAGACTCGATTTATCCAATGAGTGTTATAGTGATCCAATGAAGGCACATGTTTGCTTTCATTCCTGAAATTCTGCAGCACTCAATGAAATGTCCATTAATTAGATGTCAGATTCACTCTCTTGACATCAAACACGCCCACACACATTGTCCTTTGCTCATAATGCCCAGCTGACCTCCATCAGAAAGCTGACATTTAGTGGGATGGAATAGCATTACTTTAAGGCCAAGAGGTCACATCCACCTGCACACACGCTGCACACTCCAAACATGGAAGATTCTGAAATATTGTGTATAGATTCCAGCTCAACCTCTGACACACTCATTACCTCTTTGTTTTTCTCTTTATCCCTCTTCTGTTAACATTATCCATCTTTCCCCATCGCTCTATGACTCACCAGGATTGGCATTTCCAGGCTTGCACACCTTCTCTCTCTTCTGAACCAATGTGAGACATTTATAGGCATCATGGGAAAGATGAAGGGTAAACTTTTAAAAAAAGTGCTACACAATGTTGTAAAAGAACCTTTAGCATCCAAAGAACCTTTGTATTGCACATTAGTTGGTTTGTAGTGTAAAAGTGGCATATAGACTACAAACATATCAGAAAGAATTGCTTGTAAAAACCTCCGACTGAACTGGTCTTTGGGGAACCAAAAATGGTTCTTCTCTGGCATCACTGTGAGCTGAACCTTTTGTAGCACCATAAATTCTGCCACAATGTCTCTGAATTCTAGGGCAGCATCAGATGCAGAATGCATTGCATCAAGCTCAGTGAAAAGTTGTCAGTTGAGGATAAACCTGCAAGAAAAACACCTTCAGGAAACCCTACAGACTTGCACTGAAAAGAATTCAAGTCAAATGGAAGGACGGAACTATCACAGAGCTGGTAGAGGGGGTCTGTGTGAACAAACCCATCCAGAAACCTTCACGTCGGTTCAAAAGCCTTGAAATTAGAACTCAGTCTCGTTCTCTCTGCTTTTCTGAATTTTGTCTATGAAAGGCAAAGCAACAGAGGAATGACTGTGTGTCAATCCTGTCTATGACACCACAGTGAGCTTTGTGCACTACTGTATCTACCGCATAGCACAACCATCCATCAAACCCTTCTATAGCATCATGGCTGTGAGTTGCACTGAGCACGAGCAAGCACCGCTCACATTTTCTCCAGAAAGTGAGAATATCATCATGATCTCTCATACAGCGAACATGTGAAATGACTTCAGAATTGTGATTGTGATTAACTTAGGATGAAATGTGATCTGTGGGTTATGTAGCTCAGCTGATGTTCGCTTTCTGCAGACGTTTTTAGAAATCACAAATCCATAAACTGTAATGTAGTCTGGTGATAATGTATGTATAACTGATGGTTGTGTGTGTTTGTTTTACCCTGTCTCTGAGAGCACTGATTTGATCTGGAGAGCTGGTAATGTCATTGTGTAATTGTGTTTGATGACAGGCTGAGATTGATGTCTCGTGAGTGTTGTTGAATATGTTCAATTGTTTTGTTTATGTGTGTAAGTGCCTCTTCGGAGGTTTGCCATTCTCTGTTTGCGCCTCATTTAAAAAAACATTGGAATCAGTCGTGTGTGTGACTGTCGAGACATGATTCATAAATATCAGGTCAGCTTTGAGAAATGTAGATGACTTTAAAAAAACTGTTTCATTCTGACCTCTGTGAAATAACTTCTGAGGTAATGGTGAATGTTGTGTTATGGAAAAGGTCAGTGTTATATATTGAACAGTCTCTGGAGAAAAATGACTCTAAGCTTTCACACATGATCATATATATAATACACTGTCACCTTATCAATGGAAATAGTTGATGAAGCCAAATTAATAGGAATCAAATAAGAAATCTTTTCAGAGAAGCACTTGAAGTGAAAGAAAGACTTTTGTTGATGATTCTGGTTGACAGTATCATGTAATATTTTATCATGCCAGGCGGCAGCAGCAGTATTTAATCATATACGCACCATTGAAACAGACCATATGGATTATGTTGTGTGGGAAACTACATGGTCCATTCAGAATTAAAGGATAGGCAGATTTGCAGGTGTCAAAAAGAGAGATATAATAATAGTTATAATAAAATAATAAACCCAATACTCTTATAAATAATAATCTTTTTAAGCTTCTGCTTACTCTGTGAACTATGAACTAAAAGCCACTATTATAGGGCATATTGAACAGTTGTAGACACTTGACACCAGCAAATTAGAAATAATTATAATAATTGACAATTGATTCCAATAATTTCAATTAAAAATTAAATGAAAAGAACCCCGGTGTCATTTATTTATAATGATATTAATACATTTGGAAATGTGCCCAAATCAATTAAAGTAAGGTCTAATTTCTATGTTAATGTTCACTCTGCATGTGTGTTTGCACGTGTGTGTGTGTGCGCATGGAGTTCTTCACTTTCACAACTATCATCTCCATTTCTCTCTCTGGTTCTTTTCACTCATTCTGAAAATGAAAGTCATTAGTTAAGTTCTTATTTATTCTTAACCCATGGATGTGGGTTAAATCAGACACATAGTGTGTGCGTGCGTGCGCGTGTGAACCAAACACAAATCAATTTCTGCTCCCTAGACTTCAGTGGCACTCTATCTCTCTCATTCTTGCTTTTAATAAGATGTTCACTCGTTTACCATAAGTTTGCCACAGCTTGCATATTATGTGGTGCCACATTAACAGCTTCATTGTGGAGTATGTTTATTTATGAAGCACAGTAAAACAACAGTGTTTGACCCTTGTGCTATAGAATACTTATAGAAATTCACATTGAAAAACACAAACAACATTAAACAGAGTCGTACAAATGCAAAGAAACAAACAAGCTCCAAACAAGTCAAATATTATAAGCCTTTCGTAAAAGTTTTGCTTTCAGAGATTCTGTAGAAATGTCTAATAGAAAGGTTTAGAGGCGATTCCACAATTTGGGACCTTTTCTTTTCAACCTTGATCTACAAACAGTTTCTGGCTAGAAGACCTTAAACATCTTGCTGAACCGTTAACTGTCACAAGTCACAAGGTCAGATAAATAAAAAAGAGCCAACCCGTTTAAAACCTTAAAGACAAAGACTAGAATCTTCAACTCTATTCTAAAACATACAGGCAACCAACGCAGAGAGAGTTAGATGGGGGAAATGTGCTCATATTCACAGGTGACAGTAAGCTTTGCATTTTGGACTATTTGCACGTGGTTAATGCAGGACTGAACAATACCTCCATAAATTGAATTGCAATAGTCGAGATAAGAGGATATAAATTCATTTATAACTCTCTCGAACTCGGCAGATGATAAGCTAAGCCAGGAGTCTCAGCTGAAAGAAACATGATTTGACTACTGCATTTACTTTATCAGATATCATGGCAGTGTCACAAATAACAACAAAGTTTTTAACAGATGGCTTCACAAAAGCAGCTAAGCTGTCCAGCACTTGATTTAAGCTGCCAGACACAGATAAAGGTCCAAACATGATATCATCAGTCTTACTCTCATTTAAATGTAAAAATTGTCACGGTTCGGGATGAGACCAGGACTGAGAACCCAGGTGGAGACAGCGGGTAAGGGGTTTTAACAAGACTTTAATAATAATAAACCAAAGACCCACGAGGGGTATAACAGGACATGAGACCAGAAACAAGGACTAACTACACCAAACAAGACTAAAGATAATGTTTACCATGGAATAACTAACCTAGACAAACAGAGGCAGGAACTCACCCGCATGAAACGAAATGAACCAGCACAGAACAGAAAACACAGGGGCATTAAATGAGGGATCGAATCAAGAGGGAACAGGTGTAGGGCATGAAATCAATAACAAGCAATAGTGTGGAAACGAGGGCCGGGGAGAATGACACGACCATAGAGTATGGAAAGCCATAATTGCCTCTCTCCACATAAAACATGAGGATCTGCCTCTTCATCTGCCTCTTCATGTCATGTCTTTCTTGGTCTAGTGGCAGAACCATGACAAAATGATTGGACATCCATGCCTAAATGTCTGACAAGCACTCAACTAAAGCAAACAGACCAAAATTGTCATGATGATGAGTACATATAATTGAATGTCCTGAATACATAATATATAGCTGAACGGTTAGTAAAAGATTGAAAGTTGTTTTCTAAAAGCATAAGACAATTGTAATTGATAAACCTTAAGAAGCAAGATAGTCCATACCGGGCTCTTTTAACCCCCTCAGAGTGACAATCTTTCTAATAAAAAAGTAAGCATGCATTGGTCATTTATAGTTTGTTCACATGCTGTGTCTGTATTTCAAACCGCACCCTCATTCTCTCATTAGTAGCACAAGGCCAGTGTGACAGTAAAATAATTAGCCTGCCCTAATGCACTTCACTATCTCTCTGACTGGATGACTGCTCAAGGCGTACCTATTAAGTTTTTGAAGGTTTTTAATTTGAAAGGGGTGGAACAAGGCATTTGTATGTGAATGAGAGAGAGAGAGAGAGAGAGAGAGAGAGAGAGAGAGAGAGAGAGAGTAGTCCCTCTCCCGGGGCGAGGCCTTTTCTCTGCCCTCATCAATTCTCTAATTAGCTTCATTTTTTTGTATCTTTTATGATAAAGTAAAAATAATGTACATGGCTAGAGATCACATCACTCTCTCTCTCTCTCTCTCTCTCTCTGAGTAACTCAACTAGAACTGTGCACAATTTCATTGAAATCTCACTTAGGTTCATTTCAATGAAATACTTGTTGAATATTCTGTACTAGTTAAGTTCGATTCTACGGAGCCCTTTTAGAGGACATAGGTGGTGGAAAAAAATGAGAGGGAAGAGAAAAATATTTTTTAAAGCTTTTGCGTTCTCTCGCAAAACATTCAAACGTCCTGTTATTCAACTCCGTACATTAACAATGGAGCGGTTCATACTAGATTCTTGGACCAATAACTTGTAAGCTAAACGTTGTTATAACACAAACAACACATTATTCTTAGACAAGGATCAACAACCAATTCTTCCTCAAAACGAGAATATCAATGTATCTCTATATGAGCAGGCAACATGGGGTAGTCCAAAGAGACCGTCTACAAAGTGACTGTAAATCCGAAACGCGTTATTTAAATAATTGTCATTAAAAACTTAAATGTTACACACTGTAGTCTCACCAAATTCATATTAATGGCCTCCTGCTGAATCTAAACTGGTTTTAGTTATACTACACAATGTAGCACTGAAGTGAATTACTCTTTTTAGTAGCCATGATCTTCGGGTTTTGCGCTTTATAGAGGATCCCTTCGGTCTGGTCTCAGCCGGCTCCCGCCTGGGGCTCGTTTTGTTAAACATTTTTGTTCATGTTCATTGTTAAAGTTAAATAGAATGAGGCGTCATTTGTGTTATAAGAACAGTTTAGCTCACTAGTTATTAGTCCGGGAATTTGCGCATATAAACCAATGTTTACGGAGCTAGTCTCAAACTCAGCCAGCAGGATATTAAACATGAAGTGTTTGTCCGAATTAAAATGGTTTTGCGAGATAACGCATTGTTTCTCGGGGGAACGCAAAGATTTTGCGAGATAACGCAAAAGCTTTAAAAAATATTTTTCTCTTCGCTCTCATTTTTTTCCACCACCATGTCCCAGAAAGGGCTCCGTACGATTCAGTTCTTCATATGTAGAAGCATCTTATTTTATTGACAACCATGACACGAGTGTTAAGCTCTGTTTGTATGATTTTACGATGATGTACAATATAATTACATCATCCCATAGTCTGGTTGATCAGGTTGTTTTGAACAACCAATTTAATTGAAAATGATTGTTCAATAGTTTTAAGGTAATTTATGAAATATTAATAAATAAAGTGTCATCATCTGACAATTTTATAAACTGGTGTTTACAAAGACACTGTTTTGTTTATGGTTGTTAAAGTGTGTTTTTTCCTGTATATAAATAGTTTTTCATTTAACACAATATAAAATTTGAACTTGAGATCTGATGTCAAAACAGTGTTGAATTTAAATCTGTGTTAGAGTGGCATAGTTGTTAAGACACATTTGGATAATCCCACAACAACGTCTCACCGCACCTCACACCAAGCGTTCTTCCGTGACTACTGATCGGTCTCATGGGTTTGTCATTTAATTTTATAC
The DNA here is from genome assembly GCA_008369825.1 of Triplophysa tibetana. Classification (NCBI taxonomy): domain Eukaryota; kingdom Metazoa; phylum Chordata; class Actinopteri; order Cypriniformes; family Nemacheilidae; genus Triplophysa; species Triplophysa tibetana. The sequence goes on from CM017903.1 coordinate 1,654,916, forward strand.
TGCCCATTGTAGACATGTCCATGTGAGATATCACTATAACTCAGTGTGTGCTTGTTTGTGCTTGTGGATTATAAAAGCTCATTAGAGGTCGACACAGTCCAGTAATCTAGTTGATTTAATAAAGCAGATTATTGGATATATGTGAGATGGATGACGGCACACTGAGGTCAGTCATGCAGCACGACTGAATTCTGATTTCTCTATAATTCATAGATAGCTGAGACATGTGATAGCCGAACTTTTCTCTCTCTCTCTCTCTCTCTCTCTCTCTCTCTCTCTCTCTCTCTCTCTCTCTCTCTCTCTCTCTCTCTCTCTCTCTCTCTCTCTCTCTCTCTCTCTCTCTCAAGCTCTCTCTCTAAGCACTCCTATTTTATTAAAGCACACAAGAACATCTACATTTCAAACAAAGCCTTATTTTACATGCTACGAGGAAAGGTTCTTCTGGGGGTCTTTAAAGCTGTTGTGTGATATAAATATGAATATCCTCAGATAGGTGATTTCTGGCTTTTTTGCACCACATACAGCACATGCCATTCTTTATAAAAGACTAGAGAATATTTCTTTTACTTCTTTTAAAGATGGTTTAGGGCAGTCGTTGCCTAATGGTTAGAGACTCAGACTTGTAACCCAAACGTTGCCGGTTTGAGCCTCAGTACCAGCAGGGATTGATCAGCGATCTCCTCCACCTTCAATACAACGGCTGAGGTGAGACCCTTGAGCAAGGCACCGATCCCCCAACTGCTCCCCTGGTGCCGCACCAAATGCTGCTCACTGCTCTGGGTGTGTGTTCATGGTGTGTGTTGTGTGTTGTGTGTTACTCACTGCCTTGTGTGTGCACTTGGATGGGTTAAATGCGAGTATGGAACACCATACATGTACTTGGCCTCACATCTCTTTCAATATTTATTCATTAATATAAATCTTTAGTTTTGCGATGTTCCGACAGAATTTCATAACCACAAACTCATATATATTTTCAAAATACAGTGTGTGCACTCTAAAAAAGTTGTTTTCAAGCCAGCCTTGGGAAAAATATAGACAAAACACAAATTAAGGTTATGAAAAGACCTACAGCATAATAGGTTGTTTTTACCAAACCATGGGTCAAAAACTGTTAAACATTTTTTGAATGCATCAAATTTCTATATGTATTACCAATAAAACATTTGCCCCCCCAAAAAATTATATTGTTCTACTTTATGGTATCTTCAGTGTGAATGGAGGATAGGAGCCCGAAAACAAGATTAAAGTCCCAGTGAAATAAAAAATGACATGCCTAATGTTTTCACGAAATATTGGAGCATTTATAGTTAATACTTTATCAATCAATCTGAGTCACTTTCTTTTTTTTTATTCATGTACTCTCAGGATCTTCATTCATCCACTCTCAAAATCTGAAAAAGCACTTAATGACGTAAATGAGACAGATTGGGCGGAACATCAGTTAACTCCTCCCCTTCAGCTGTCAGTCTGCTGCCAGTTTAATTTCAAAATCAATGCAACAGCTGTTTTTACACATCCAATCAATTCACACTGAAAATGGCAAACCACGCCCGCTCATTTTCTCCTTTGAAATTCCTTTTCCCTCAGAAATGTGTCAGAATTCAGAAGTAAATATGATCCCAACTTCTGGTTCATGGGGAATTTAAAGATACACTGCAAAACATGACTTTCTTACTAAGTCTTTCTTTCTTGTTTCCCAGTAAAATTGTCTACAAATTTTTGAATCAAGATGCATTTTTTTGATGAGCAAAATGACAAAGAAAATAAGTCTTGTTTTTAGTAAAAAAATATGAAATGTCAGTGAATTTGTGCTTAAAACAAGCAAAAAAAAAACTGCCAATGGGGTAAGAAAAATGAGTCACTCAATTCAAGATTATTTTTCTTACCCAATTGGCAGATTTTTTTGCTTGGTTTATGCACAATTTAATTAAAAAGACTTATTTTCTTATGTCAGTTTGCTCTTCAAGAAAATGCTTCTTGATTCAAGAATGTTTAGACATTTTTACTGGAAAACAATAAAAAAAGAATAACTAAGAAGTCATTTTTTGCAGTGTAGCCTAGGCCTACTTTTAAGGCCTCGTTCCCTTTTGATGCTCGTAAAGGGTTTTGAATTTGATTGGTTGAGATTTAGGAAATGAGTACGGCAGGATTGACCCTTCTAAGTGAGAAATGGGAATGTCTTTCATTTGAAGGGTGTTCTGGCCAAAAGACAAGAATGTTGATGTGTTTGCAGTCAGTCAGCTGAAGACGAACAGATGAGCTAATAGAAAGATTAGCAGTGTTTGTCATCTGTGAGCTCAGTTGAGACAGCTCATCTCTCTCTCACAAATCACACATACACACCTCGTGTCTGTTGTCTTCGCTAATTTAAACGAGAACGTGTCATTCATCAATTTAATTCCATTCCAGTAACACTCTTTCCCTAATGCACAACAAACATCTTCACACCAGTAATCCCGATGAGAGAAGACAAACACCATGAGCGGTCAGTCTGAATGAGTGTTTGTCCTCCTGCTGTGGGTTAGGGTCATTTTGTGTATTTTTATATGTATTCATGTGTGTGTGAGGAGGGGCTGTTCTAATAGATTGAAAGTCTTTGTCAGGCGCATGAATTCCCGATGCTGTCAGGCAACATCACAGCTGAGTGCTCATGAAGGTCCCATCACATCACAACACCTGCTGCTGCTCCATCTGCTCCACCCATCACACGCACGCACACACACACACACACACACACTTAACTGCATCATGAGGATATACACAAAGACTTCTACTCCTCATATATAAAGGTCACCTGAACTCTCGCTTTCCTTTTGAATGACAATATTTTTGGGAACATCAACAAAAAGACCTGTACATTTAAGGAGAAGCATAACATACACACTCACACGTGCAAATTAGTTTTTCGGTGACTTAATATTACTTTATGCATGTTAATTATTTTTCATATTACAGTCATAGCCTCTCCCAACACTTTTGCATTATTTTCCTTAAGAAATGTTGAATTGTTCATGTGGACTTCAGTGAACTCTACTCCAGTACAGGTGACTTCAGGTGTTGCAGTGCCTGTGGGGATCCACACGCGTCTCTTTTAAATAGTTTTTCATAGGATCCATAACATCGGCATGGGACATCCAGACATCTTTGTGAACTTCATATGATTTGTCCATCAGTAAAGGGACAGGAGTCTATGAGTCTGTAGATATACCAGCTGAAGGACATTGTGCTGTTCTCAGACCTGAAGATAGCGTTCAGGAACACACAAGCCCTGATCTGGAGAAATTCAATCAGCAGTTAGTTTGCTCACGTTGTCATGGAAACACAGCATCTCTGGAGCTCATGCCAGCCTGTGTACCATCGATCGACAGAGCATCCGAAAGACAAAAGTATAATGAAAATGAATTCTAGAGATCCAATGAGAGTCCGAGATGCAGAAAGGACAAATACGTTGAACCAGATGATGTCCACTATTAATCAGGCTTTAACTCACAGTGGCCATTACTATGAGCTTCCGCTCTGTCCATATTCTGTAACCCAGCAGCAACATTCACTGCCTGTCTGCTAAAAAAATGATGTAAATGACATTTTATGACAGAAAAACTATTTATTGACATACATTTTCTTAAGTCACTGGCAAAACGCATGATTTTCATATAGATAAAATTCAACCTAAATGTCTTAATTACTTAAACAACAGTTTCAAATGGATTCTGATGTCATACTTAAGTTCAAAGCTAAAGACAAAGAGAGAAGATGCCAAGAGCCTCAAGGATTCTCCATACATACACCTGCCGGTGTGCCAAAAGTTCGAAAGTCTATTCTCCATCCATTGAAATAAAACCAAATGTCGATATACAAAAGCTAAGATAATCAGAGATGTCCGTAAGATTTTGAACAAAAGATTTGATCTTCTCTGAAACCTCAGAATCAATTTAGTGTTTCTCATCTCTTTTAAATGCCTTTTAGGCAGTAATGTAGAAAGCGGCCTCCTATAGCTCAATGGTAGCTGGCCATTCACTAAAGGTTTCATTGAGCTCTGCCAGCAGGGTTGCCCCAATGCACTTCAAAAGGACTTAGAAAAGTCCACAGGGATCCCGTCAGTTCCTGGGGCATGACCATTAGCTAAGCCTTGTACTGCCAAATACAATTCATGTGCGGTTAATGGCCTCTCCAGTTCAACTTCTGCTTCCATTTGTACCTGTGCTACTCCTTCACGATAACTTTGCCCTGACCACAAAAACCTGTCTGTTCATGTCATTTTGAGGCAGATTGTCTTGTTTAAATGCAGTATCAACCCTTTTTCTTCAACTTTTCTCAAAAGACTTGCAGAACTCTTTTTTTAGACATAACTCTCTAGCTATTTTCCCGAGGCTACTGTATGTCCTGATGTCTTCTGTCTGTATTTATCATTAATACTTTTGCCAACTCGTCGAGCATAACCAGGGAAATGATCAACAAAGATGTTCCTCGTTTCTTGAGAAAAATATATATTTTGAAAAGTTCTAAAAGTATCTTATTTGTAAAGGAGTACATAACATGAGATCATGTAAATGACATGCATGCAGTGTGTAATGTTGGCGTGTTTAAAAGTAAGCAGTCTGCCAAGTTGTAAATCTGAAGGTCAATGAATAACAAAGTTATTGGCTTGGGAAAAAGGGAGGCGACTCTGAATCACTCAAACGAGACGCCACTAGTCCGGTTCGCATACCGCCGCAGATTTCGTCGCTACATATAGTCCAGCCTACGTTTTGTTAGGACTGCACTCCAAATCACACATCTGACCATCAGACTAGACCATCCGACCAATCAGATCAGACTTAACCATCTAATCAATCACATCAGACTAGAGTATCTGACCAATCACATCAGACTATGTTAGCGGAAAGGAGGGGATTAGACAGATGAATCGTATATCAAATATTTTGTGAGTCAGTCAGGAAGTAAGGTAAGAATAACTACCTATCATTACGACATAATAATGTTATTACAGCTTCTGTGTACATACTTGTTGGACACTCCATAAACCAAAGTAGGAAAAATCCCTAGTTATGTATTCTTTAAAGAAAATTATCATTATAACAGGCACAGCATCAAGAGTGATGGACATGTTGGATACTGACAAATGACACATACAGTTTTGAAGTTGCTGCAATATTGCCTTATAAAATGAAGTAATAATACGTTTCAGATAATCAATGAATTCAGAAAGATTGTATGGTCTGCATTCAAGTAGACTATTTCAAATGATAAAAAGAAATGTAAAGTGATAGTTAACCTAAAAATAAAAAGTAATCATTTACTCTCTTTCTTGTTTTTGTAAACCTGTGTATGTTGGATTTATTTTATGCACAGTTATAGTATTGGGAAAGGGCTCCTTTACGGTAGATTCCTTAACAAGTCTATCAAACTAGGCTATTGCTTTTGTTAAAATACACTTGTTTAGCCCAATAACAAACAGGACAAGTGTTTGAGGGGGTTATTATTCTTGCACATTTGTTTCAGCCATTAGTGGTGAAGAAACACCATGCTTTTCTGTTGAGTGTAAGACAAGATCAATAGCACTTTGTCTTCTTGATATGTGCACATTTCCTCCTCAAGTCATCTGCTGAACTACACTCGACACTGACTACCACTTCAACTGTTAATGTGTGATTTGCTTGATCCCTCTTTCCACCTTTATACGGGCCACGGCAGCCATCCACAATATGAGCTTACAGTTGTCCTCTCAATCAGACATGAAGTTAGTATCTCACAACTTTAAATATTTTTAAGCATTTAAAATACATGTTATAAATTTTGCAGTTCCAGATTGTGGGTTCGCAAATGGGTATTGAGAAGGACCGTTTCATTTCTGCAATCAGTGGTGACTTCTAGCGGTCTCTCAGAAACACTCGATGTGGCTTTTTGTGCCTGGAGGAGGCAGACGCATGCCGTAGACTGCTGAGATCAGTTATCTAGGAGTTTTCTGCAATATTGCCAGCAGTAAATACATTTGTCTTAGTAGGCAATTACACACAAAGGAAAAACTACTGAGGACCATACCTCGGGGACCTCAACGGTGTGTACGGCCATGCTCTGGACCAAGGGGTTTTCTCAGAAGGGCAACCCATTTCACATGATAAAGGTTACAAGCAAATGTCTTCATATCTTGGTGATGTTGAAGAAGCCGTGGTTGTCGTCCCAAGGTCCCATGCTCAGGGGACAGTTGTCGGTATGTGTTGCTAATGACAGATGCATCTCTCACGGTCTGGGATATACTGACGTTCGGGCAGCACCCCTTGGCTTCGCTTTTTCAAACCCATTGGTTGCGTTCCATGAGAAACCATTGGCGTCAATACGCAGACACAATGGGCACGCACATTTTACTATTTTTATGAAGTTATATATTGGGGTGTAATTTTGCAATGATGACATGGGGTTTGACTTTCAGTTTAACAGCCAGGATAATTACGTTTATATGATGCTTTTCAGACAATGCAAGTTGTTTGTTTGTGATACGTTTATACTGCTTATTTTGTGTGTGCACAGTGCAAAACTGTGACAGTGTTTTATTTGTGAGTTGTGTTTTATATGGTTGCAAATTGGTCAGGTTTAGGGCAGGGTGGGATTAGGTGCTCCAAATATCTTTGAAACAATAAATATTTGTGAATTCAGTTAAATTTTGTACAAATGCAATGAATTTAACGCGTCTCGGTCTGTGATGTATAGCAAACAACCTAAAACAACCAAATTCCCCGCTCGTAGAAAAACATCAACATATGAGGAGTCGGGAGTGAGGACGAATTACCATAAGTCATTTCAGTCAGGAGGGCACTACTATAACAAACTGCGATTCCACAGTAGAAGTAAAACATTTAGATATCAACCTGTATGATCATTTAGCCTGCTTATTGACTGGGCTGAAGACAATATTGAGATCTGTCAGCACCATTTTTATGAATATATATAAATATACATATAGCAACCAAATTTTGTCTGATTTATTTCAATTGGTATTACCATAATTTGACTACATCATGGTTAAACTGAAGTTAATATAATATGGTCAATTTGTGGTTCCTGTGCTTTATCACAAGTTAACACAAGCACATTTTAGAAAATTTGCACACAGTTATTGATAAGAAGAGTTAAAATTTTATTTTCAAGTATCCGATTCCTATTCCTTTCGATTCCGATCCGTTTCCTATCCCTAAACGATTCCGATTTTCGATTCCCAACACTACCCATCATGCATTCACTTCTTTTCTGAAAGAGACAACGTATTTAGGAAACGTGTTCTCTAGAGCAGTTTCTGTTTAGTACATTCGAGGGGACCCACAGTGTATGTGGCTCATTCTAAAAAAAAAATACAATGCTTCGGCATGCAAGGGTGTTATACACATCTAAAGACATACAGTAGGTGCAGTATGTATATTATATTGCATTTCTGTAAATAGATCCTCCAAAAAATGGACCGGACACAAAATAATAAAATGTAAATCACTAATCGATGTGAGCTCATCAGATTGCTAACTGTATGATGTTTTATTCAAGTAAAAGCAAATATTTATCAATAGGGTCTCACACTCAAGAGTTGACAGGTGAAAGAAAACCTGACAGATATATTAGTTCCGTTTTCTCCGAGTGAAGAGCAAATATTTGAAACTGGAAACTCATCTGACCTTTGATTCTTACAGACGTAAGTTTCGGTGTGTCCTTGTCGTGCGCGTGTGTGCTTTTATTAATACAAATGGGTTGCAGACCCCACCAGCAACAACGCATTTTATACAAGACCGCATGCCACGTTTGATATATATTAGAAATCTTATTTTGATGCAAACCACATCTGTTTCTTTGATTGGTTCCATATTTTTACAGCATGTCTACATTACTCCTGACTCGAGAAATGAATCATGTTCTACTTTAATACATAAAGCAGCACAAAACACATTTTATTTAACAGTAGAGCAAACACACATACAGACATTAATTAGTCAGCAGTTTTAGGTGATGACAGCCAGTTTCGTCTTCATTACGCACACACAATCCAATTTAGCCCTTAAAATAGATGCAGTTGTGTTTGGACAGCACAGTAACACAAGGGTCAGAGGCTTGTATAAGGGAATTGTGTTTTTTTTTCTTCGCAGGCTTATGATTAAAGAGTCTGTCAAAGATCCACTTTACACCGATGGCTTCATTGCTGTCTCCTGTAGAAGAGCTCCTGACTTGCTCCTCTCAGAATCGATTCTGTAGAGTCTGATAGTACAGAAGTGCACAGATAGTTCATTACAGAAAATACTCAATTAACTGTCTAAACAAATCCATTGTAACGCTAACATGAACGAAACAAGTCATGGGCGAAAGATCAGTGGTGCCACAGACCCGGGAACATTACATTTTAACTATGAGTCTTTCTAGATTACCGAGGAACATTATATAAATCAATTGGTAAAATAAAAGAGTGATGTTAAAATGATCACATGTACACAAGGAAGCAAATATAACACAAAACATCTCATGATCTACTTCAAGATACAACAATATTATAGAAATAAGATATGGGCTAAATAAGAAGAGCAAGTGAAAGCTGAACAAATACAAGAGATCTGACATCACATGTCATCCGTTGTGTGTGGATGCAGGTCGACTGGAATGTAACATTCTTATAGATGTCAAGAGTAGTGGGACATTCACAATAGAACAGTGACACATATTGACCTTCAAACAATAAATCTCAATCAATTTATTCCGCTGCTCACTCAAAACTGACCTGGATTAAAATTTAGTCTCAAATACATTTAGTTGTGACAGCAAACTAACATGGAACAGTGGAGAAACAAAGTGAGTTAGAAAAATACTTTTTCTATCAGAACTACAACTAAATAAAAAGTACCTGGTAATGCAGTCGGCTGTGGAGGAGTTGGGGAAGGGGGTGGGATAGCACGATACGCCAATGTTTGTGTGCACCTCGGTTTGCGATCAGCCATTTTGAAATGTACATGATGAGGCACTCAAATAAATCAAATAATAATCACATGCACGCAAAATTTATTTTAAGCACACGTATTACACAATATTACAACAATGCGTGTTATTTGTAGGCAGTTGATGAGGGTTCCTGTGAGACAGCATTAGGAGAGTAAATTGTGATTTGAGAAAGAAAAATAAAGAATTTATCGTGGATATTTAGATGAGTTAGATATAGTGTTCAGAAGAGGTGACAAGTAAAGTGTAATTAGTCATGGAAAATCTGTAAAGTGGTTCTTTCATTTTCATTTAAAATGCTGGTTAACCACTTTAATGTTCTTGAGATGAGATGAAACTAAAGCAGTGCTGACCAAGTAACTGTTAAAAACATGGACATAGTGTCCGTAACGTCTTTCATAATTTAACAAACGTGGAGAGCAGACTATGCAATTAGGTGAGTAGACAGAGGCAAATAGTGAATTAGCACAAAAAAAATGTTTGGACAAATAGAACAATTTATTTTCAGGAAATAATGATTTATGTAGCCCTGCAAGACTTAATTAAGGTCCTGGCATAACATTATCATCTAACCCAATGTACTCTATAAGTTGACTGAGGTAAATTGACTGATTTATGTTTAAATGTTTAAATAAAACATATTTTGCAGAAGGCATGAAGTTTTGGTGGGTGATAAGCATTCTAGACAAATAACCGTTTGAGCATGCATTGCTAGTGTTGATAGGTAGGCCTTTGTTCATTGTTGTGAATCCATGATTTCAAATAAGAATCCTCCAATGTCTTTTTAGTGCAAACCATTAGCCCAAGTTACGCAGAGTAACTAATTGAGCGCTAGTTAAAGACCAAATTAGGCAAGATAACTATCTGAATTTAAATCATTTGCTGACAGCTTGGTCCCCCGAGTTAAAAAATCCCATCTGCACTCCTGGTTTTAAGAGAGAGATCGGAAGGTTGCCGCTTGGGTGTAGGGCCACTCTTTCCAAAGTCTCGCTATGTTTTTTATTTGCCTTATGTTTTTAGATTAAGCTTGGCAACCATGGTAAATTAAATTAGAGCAATTCACTACTAGACATATGATTACATCACAGGCAGCCAATTCATTTCAAACTGTGATCAAACTGACTGGAACTTTTAATGCACACATCCCACCCAACCGGAATGGAGTGTTCTGACAGACCATGTGGTGTAATGGCTTCTCCATAAAGACTCCTGTCTTTCAAATATACAGCTCAAAAATATCAGTGTTTTTTAGTTTTGGGGTAAATAATGTGTTAAGTGAGAGTCATATGTCACAGAGAGTGGTTACCATGACGATGCAACACCTCAAAATTGATTTTACAGGCCAGGTGGATGTTTGTAGCTGCAGTATAATTTGTTTTAAGATGGAGGATTTTAAGGGGGTTGTGGATCCCTGGATGTGATTGATGAATAGCAAACAAGTATCAAGCAAAGCCGAGGGAAAAGGACCTGAAGGAGACCACCTCGCAGCAGGGATTAGTTGTTTTTCTTACTTCAAAACTCAATCCCACACCTTTACTTAGGTGTGTTTTGAAGCAATCTGAGATTACATGAGCTCAATTATTTGCCATCTAGGCTTCTGGAGTAACACCAGCATGCTGCCCAGTACCCATCAGGCTTTGCGGCGGGATGTCTCTCTTGCTGGTTTAAGAGAAAGTCTGTGTTTGAAATAACACATTTCAACCTTTACGAAAATCATCCACGGTTTTGCTACAGTGTACTGATAGTCGGATGCCTAGCCAGATTATACTATTTGTTATACTGTTTTTCTGAAGTGTTTTATATTCCAATAAACTAAAAAAAAGATGATATAAACAGATTGTAAATGTTTGTGGTCATTCTGAAACTGTATAAGCAGAGGGAGTTGTGTGATGAATGTCCATATGGCAGTGCCTTTATATAAATGCATATGTTTCTCTCAGTTTTAATCTCGGAAATAAATTCCCCCCGCTCTAAGAGAAGGATAATCAGATAAGCAGCCATATGTTCAGCTGCTAAACAAAAATGAGCATCATAAAAGTCTCACGACAGATTCATAGAAAGACTGGAAAGTTTACTCAGTGTCCTGTCAGAGAATAATTGGAATCTTGCAGCAACCAAAAACAAGATCCGCCCAGTGCCAGTGAAAATATGTTTGGAACGATCATCAGAAGAATGTTTAGTGTGTTTTAAAAAATGTAAAAACGTATATGTGATTCTATTAAAAGAGGTTGTTTTGTGCTCAACTTTAAATGTTTGAATGCAGTATACCACTGCTCAGTCTTTTAGATTGGCTTAAAATGACTAGGTGTTATGACCCAAATGAAAACACTATTTGCTGAATTATATTCCTGGCTTTAGTATCGATCATGTCATTGCAATGTTCATTTTGACAGCTGTTTTTGGTCATAGTCTTTTGACGAAAATGTTTTAGTCATATTTTAGTCCTCCCCGTTGTTTTAGTTTTAGTTGAATAAGTCTAGATTTTATTTACTTGCTAAACTCCAACGTGTTTGTAGTGGAGTATGCGAGGCGAGACCGTGGTTCGAGGCCGGTAAGTAATTGTTAATTAGCGCCAGTGGTGCGCGCACCGGCCTCGCATCACGTAGGAGATTGGGAGCATATAAAGGGAACACGCGACCGGACCGTCGAGGAGAGAGGACCGGGCCCGAGCTTGTGTGTACATGTATTTATGTTTTATTTGCCGGCCGTCGTCCGTGAGGGGCGGCCGGCTGTCTATTTATGTTTATGTTGTTTGTTAGCCGGCGGTCGTCCGTGAGGGGCCGTCGGCTGTTATATTATTTATTAAATGTTTTTTATTGTCTTCCGGTTCTCGCCTCCTTCCTTCCATACTTGAATCGTATTACATTGGTGCCGAAACCCGGGAGGAAGGAGAGACATGCTGTCGGAGAGCCCTCGCTGCTGAGGGGCATCGCGGTGCTGAGGAGTTCGGGCAGCGCGGACGAAGGGCGTCCGCCAGTGGCTGCCCGAGGCGGTGGTTCTGGAGCGAGGATTCGGGTGGAACGGAGAGCTCGCTGCCGTGCTCCTGGGCCGAGGTGGGATGGCGGCCGTCCAAGAGGGAGCGGAGGAGTCAGCGCCGTTGGCCGTGAGCCGGAATCCTGCTGCCAACAGCCATGATGGTGAGGAGCAGGAAACGGCGGACTGACTCGCTACCCCGGTGCCCTCACACGGAGGAGCCATCGCCAACCGCCAGGAGGCGGAGGAGGATCGGGCCGTCCACCGAACGTCCAGCACCACCGCATAGCACCACGAGGAAGAGCCTCTCGGCTGGTTGAGGAACGAGCGGCAGCATGTCAGGGAACCGGACTATAATTTTTTTTTCCTCTCTCCCCTCTCTCTTTCCGGTCGCTCCGAGGGCTCCCGTCTCCGTTGTCTCGTCTCGTCGCTGCATACCCCCCGCCCCACCCCCCCCCGAGGGAGGGGGAGGGAGCATGCACAGTCGCGGGGGTACCCCCCGGCCTGTGAGGGGCGATGGGGGTATGTAGTGGAGTATGCGAGGCGAGACCGTGGTTCGAGGCCGGTAAGTAATTGTTAATTAGCGCCAGTGGTGCTCGCACCGGCCTCGCATCACGTAGGAGATTGGGAGCATATAAAGGGAACACGCGACCGGACCGTCGATGAGAGAGGACCGGGCCCGAGCTTGTGTGTACATGTATTTATGTTTTATTTGCCGGCCGTCGTCCGTGAGGGGCGGCCGGCGGTCTATTTATGTTTATGTTGTTTGTTAGCCGGCGGTCGTCCGTGAGGGGCCGTCGGCTGTTATATTCTTTATTAAATGTTTTAAATGTTTGCCGGTTCCCGTCTCCTTCCTGCCCTTTCATGAAGTTTATTACATTGGTGCCGAAACCCGGGAGGAAGGAGAGACATGCTGTCGGAGAGCCCTCGCTGCTGAGGGGCATCGCGGTGCTGAGGAGTTCGGGCAGCGCGGACGAAGGGCGTCCGCCAGTGGGTGCCCGAGGCGGTGGTTCTGGAGCGAGGATTCGGGTGGAACGGAGAGCTCGCTGCCGTGCTCCTGGGCCGAGGTGGGATGGCGGCCGTCCAAGAGGGAGCGGAGGAGTCAGCGCCATTGGCCGTGAGCCGGGATCCTGCTGCCAACAGCCATGATGGTGAGGAGCAGGAAACGGCGGACTGACTCGCTACCCCGGTGCCCTCACACGGAGGAGCCATCGCCAACCGCCAGGAGGCGGAGGAGGATCGGGCCGTCCAACGAACGTCCAGCACCACCGCATAGCACCGCGAGGAAGAGCCTCTCGGCTGGTTGAGGAACGAGCGGCAGCATGTCAGGGAACCGGACTATAATTTTTTTTTTTTCCTCTCTCCCCTCTCTCTTTCCGGTCGCTCCGAGGGCTCCCGTCTCCGTTGTCTCGTCTCGTCGCTGCATACCCCCCGCCCCACCCCCCCCCGAGGGAGGGGGAGGGAGCATGCACAGTCGCGGGGGTACCCCCCGGCCTGTGAGGGGCGATGGGGGTATGTAGTGGAGTATGCGAGGCGAGACCGTGGTTCGAGGCCGGTAAGTAATTGTTAATTAGCGCCAGTGGTGCGCGCACCGGCCTCGCATCACGTAGGAGATTGGGAGCATATAAAGGGAACACGCGACCGGACCGTCGAGGAGAGAGGACCGGGCCCGAGCTTGTGTGTACATGTATTTATGTTTTACTTGCCGGCCGTCGTCCGTGAGGGGCGGCCGGCTGTCTATTTATGTTTATGTTGTTTGTTAGCCGGCGGTCGTCCGTGAGGGGCCGTCGGCTGTTATATTCTTTATTAAATGTTTTAAATGTTTGCCGGTTCCCGTCTCCTTCCTGCCCTTTCATGAATCTTATTACAGTGTTTAACTAATTTGCTAGTGTAATAAAATGTTTCCTACAAATATTTAACTGTTTTGAAATAATTGCCTTAGAATTAAAACAAACCAGGTCATTACCTTTATTTTTCGGACAAGTTCAGTAACTACTGGACACGTACTATTGAAACACAGATATTAAACCATGCACAACATGTACCAGTTTTTTCAATCTCATTTGGGCTCTGATGACTCGTTCAGGGAATGGTGTATTTATTCTACATTTAACCAATGAAACACATCGATCACACTTAAACGCTATTGTCCAATGCCTCTTTGATAAAAAAAGGGATGCACTGTCTTTGATCAAGTAGTGAGATTCAATGAGTAAGAATTTGATAAATATAATTTAAAAGACATATTACATAGACTCTATTACATGTTACACACTACTTCATACTCTGTTCAATCTTTAGCATGTAATTCCTTCCTATAATGTACAGACTAACTCTAACTTATTTGGTCATGTCTCTAATTGGTGCATTTAACGTTCTGCAGCAGTACGTGGATAAGGTACCGTTGGCAAGAGACCACTAAAAGGTCAAAATTTGCTACCATGGGCCAGTCGAGGTGCACTGGCTTATTGGCCATGTCTGCATACCTACTTCCCCACCCCTGGACTCGCACCGCCCAACCTGCTCTCTTGCGTTTGTTGGATAATCTGGTTCTGCCTGCCCTGCTGCTTCTGGACTCTTCACTGGCTCCTTTGTGTGGAACTTGCCTGATTTGCTGATCTTTAAACCTTGACTCTGTCTTTACTCGTTCTTTCCTGCCCATTGGCACCTTCAGCCATGTCCAGCTCACTGGCTCAGTCCATTCCTCAAGATATGTTTTCTCGGTAAAGTTATTGTTTTTATTATGGTGCGGACTCAGCTATCCTCTTAAATGTCCAAAAAATTGGGGACTTTATAGTTATTACCCTCGTATAGTTATAACCAGGTCTAGTAGGACTCAATCCCCCGTTCCTGTGAGCCAGCAGATCTTCTAGCACTGACCCAGTACAGGGTCAAACTTAAACTTCTAAAACTTTCTTTCTCTCTCTCTCTCTCTCTCTCTCTCTCTCTCTCTCTCTCTCTCTCGGGTTTTTGGCATTAATTTACACATCTGCAGGGTGGACAGCTGAAGTCTGATCTATCACAAACTCTGGTTTATCTCGCCATACTGTGTAATGTCAAGACTGTTCCAACAGTTCAGGCACATCGAGAGCAGCCTGTTTTAACGAGCTCTCTCTTTCTCTGTCTCTCTCACACACACACTATTATTTTCAGTGTTTCTCTTATGACATTGGGGTTACAGAGATTATTTTAATACAGTACTTTACGGGATACTAAGGGCCTGTTTACGCTTAGTCACTTCACGCATCATCGATCGCATAGCTATCTGTTGGGGTGTGCACCTTCAATTTACAACTTGGACATATAAACATGTATATGTGTAACCGGCCTTCTCCGCTCCTGCTCCGAGAGGGCATCAATTTGGCAACTGGTCCAGCCTATAGAGTCTGTCACTATAGTACCTATTGAGGTTTACTTTCACTAACTCTAGCTGGCCTCCATTAAGTATGTGCACATAATTGCAGTCCATCCCTACCTGCAAACAGAAGAGAGCTGGACTCTATCACAGCTCTAGTTGGCGGAGAACCCAAGAGATTGTTTAGGGTCTATGATGTCCCTACAAAAACAGACTGATGTGCAACATTGTTTGTTTACAACACCACCATCACACGCAGAAGCCTTTAAAAACAATAAGCTTTTATCGGATTGGTTGTTCTTAACTTCTAAACGTCACAGGTTTTTATCAGTTCACGGGGAAACAAAGCTGTTTTCATTCTGGGATCCAAAGGCTTTGGTAGTTCATCAGAATTCTTCTGCATTGTTGTTTGATGCTGCACAGAGAGCTATTATATCCTGCTCTTCGTCGGTCGGCAAACAGAGATGTCCACCTTTGTTGAAAGATCTGTAAAATGAAATTGTATAAATACTGTTGCAAAACAATTTAAGGGGAATTTAAAAAAGTTACACTAAACAGCGAGGCCTATTGCAAAACGCATTATAAACCATTTAATTGTTATTAGACATTCAAATGTTTTGTTTGAGCTCCATCATTCTGTATATCTTCAAGCACAACATTATATGCATCAATTCTGACCCAGTCCACCATCATTTTCCAGTCTTCTGTGGTGTCTGTACAACACACGCCGCTAAAGAATTATTTAAATGTGCTGTCACTTTGTTGCCTCTCATCCTCCCACTGTGATGCTATTGATTACAGAATTACCTAGTCCTAAATTTCACATTAAGCAATATGTATTTGTTTGTTTCGCTCATCAACCAGAGAGCCCTATCCTGTGTCGATGAACGGTTCTTGGTGAGGGGAATTTACAATCTGAACCAGACAGTGCTTGTATTATATAAAGCTACAAGACTGCTGTGGAACATCCTGCACATCATTTCTGTTTGTGACAATATGCATAAAAAATCATCTGGGATGATTTTTGAGGGTCTCTCAGGGCATCAGAAAAAGTTATCACTGTGCTGTAATGCTATATTCCTTGTCATTGACTTTCTAAATGTATGGTACCGATTATAATTGTGATTCATCTGTGTGTGTTATTCCAAACTTGGAATGCTTGATTCTGATTGGCCAGTTGCAACATTTGCAGGTTCGTTATTCCCAAATAACAGCCTCTCAAAACTAATAACGCACGGTAAACCGGATGCAGGAAACCATTTTGACAGGTTAATTTGACAAATTTAATTACAAATATTTATTTTACTAACATATATGAAATGATATTTACAAATGATAAAAACCAAATTGCCTTCCTCCAACAACTCGTCTCCATTCTGGAGTGTAACGCCCACTGTTCACAATCCAAGCCAAATTCGACATAAACAGTGACATCCTGCCCTACATTGTTTTTTCATTGATTATCCCATAGCTTCCAGGATTAAGTCACATTACCAAAGTAGGAAAATATAAGTATTCACATATGAGAACGTGTCTGCCGATAGCTATGCTAGTGCTGAGCGCTAATCACATTCAGTGTCCTGTGAACGTCTGCATTTAACCGCCTGTCCGATCGATGTATGGCGCCCCATCAGAGAGCTCTCTGCTAACCTCAGCTTTACCTGCCACTAAGTTTCACACACGTCCATTGAGCAGAGCTGAGCTCAAATCAATAACACTGTGACCTTGAAACTAAATACCCAAGGTCACAAGAAGAGAGAGTGATGGGGAAATTCTAAGAGGAGGCCACGCTAACGGGGTTGGATTAGTGCTTGTGCACATGCAAACAGGCCATTATGTCTTCTGTCTGGATATGCAAATGTATCTTATGCAGGATCAATACCATCCAGTCCTCTGTATTGCACACTAACCACTTTACGTTTTAGCAGATGCGGCCTCTAGACTGCCAATGTGAAGCTGACATTAAAGTTCAAACTGTTCTATCAGTGTCCTGCGGCCGTTATGCCATGATTAAAATAAATAAAATGAAAATGTCAAAGGTGTTTTAGTTACACAAAATGTAGTTTCATGCATGCATGAGTTGAGACAACATTAAACACTCGCACTTGTAAAATTGTGCACTATTAAAAAAAAAAACAATTAAGGCAAACTAAAGTAGATGGATGAACCCAAGAGACTTCAGTTGACATCTTGTGGACTGTGTGAATGTTTTACATATTGACTTTAACATGATTTGTCCTGGTTTAGGCTACACTGTGCTTTTTCATTTGTGTGATTTTTTTTATATGAGCATTTTAGTGCTAAATTGCTGGCCTTTCCCTATTGTGATCACATTAGGACGGTAAATAATGTCTTTTTTATTTGTATTTCTGCCTCTCTCTTTTTTAGTTAGTGTGCATGCTACATTTAAAGCAAAACTGGAAATGTTAGCAATGATGAAATCATATTTATGGTTTTATGGTAAATTTGGTTAGAAATCCTAGTTTATTGATTTTTTCCTTGCACCCATTGGTAAAAAAAAAACTTGATTCTCTTGAATCAAATCACATCCAACACATCGATGCATTTGGCAGACTTTGTTCAAATCCGATTGGTAAGTTCGGTCTTTGAGCACTTTGAAACTATCATTGCAGTTTGACCAATCTCAGATATCCAAAGATCTCTTAAAGAGTACGTCGCATGAGATCGTTAAAATGACTTTTCATGCAGTGTGTTATGTTGCCGTGTTTAAAAGTAAGCTGTCTGCCAAGTTGTAAGTCCGAAAGTGAATAAATATCAAAGTTATTTGCTTGTAAAAATGGGAGTCGACTCTGAATCACACAAACGAGTTGTGGATGCATATCTACGTCACTATACATAGTCCCCGTCTACGTTTTGCTGAGACTGACGCGAAAACTTATGTCTCCTCCCCCAAACACTGTCGCTCGTTCGTGATGCGTGTGTATCATGTCTAGAGTCTGTGTTCTACGGTGTGAAACTAAGTCGGGTCTTATTTCAACTACAAAAGGAAGAACGTCTGTGGGAAAAATGATTACAATTCATTTTTCAAACGATACCAAAGGAGTATAACCCCAGGGTTTTACTGCGCGCGTGTCATTTCACCGAAGATTGGTTTAAGAAGATCGGTTTAAGAATCTTGGCGCGTTCACTGCAGGGTATGTGAAACGACTATCATTGAAAGATGGGGAATACCAACTCTATTTGGACCTGTTAGTTCCACCGAATCACAACCTGTAAGTGTGACCTTTTGATTTTTGTCTTAACTTCAAGAAATATTTTCGCACCTTGTATCTGTGTTTAGCTAATGGATATAACGCTAACATTAGCATGTACCGTTATTTCTGGGGTGTTACAGTTTGTTTATATTGCTATTATCTTTGCATTTTGACACATTTGCCGCACGTGCACCCATATAGATATATTTGACTTATATATATATATAATTTTTCATAACGTCGACTTCCTGAAATAAACTTTGTACCATGACAACGCGAAATCGAAATAATAGTACTGCTAACGTATTAACAGTATTTAAAGAAAAAAATATATTTTATTTCATTGATGAGCAAAAGCACAACATGCATGTTGTCACACTGGGAGTTTTTATGACAAGAGTTGTCACTTGCCACTGACAAACATCCTGCTCCAGTCGTGGTGGAGTTTGTTTTGGATTAGCGTCTTCTGATGTTTCCTCGTCAGACTCGGGCTCAAATTGGTAAAATCGCCGCCATCTCTAGCTACACATATAATATACATGACATCCAACCACATGTAAACCGTAATCCTGTAATGATGGTAGAGGGGTTCCATTTGGGATAAATGATGAACGCGTTTGACCAATCACAACAGACTACACCATCTGACCAATCAAATGACACAATGTTAGCGGGTAGGCAGGGCCAAGAAGGATGAATTGCGAAACAAATTATTTGAGAGTCAGTCAAGAAGTAAAGTAAAAATAACTGCCTATTATTACGAGATTACAGTGTTTTTACACATTGTATTTACATAAACTTGTTGTTGGACACTCCATAAACCAAAGTAGGGCCTAAAAAAACATATGCAAGGTACTCTTTAATAGCGCTATTCAATCTCCTGGTTACTTAACACCTCGAGGAGAATGAATCAATGAAAAAAGGTATTTTCTTGCAGAATTATTTAGCTAATTTTTGCCTTTTTCATTCAACTCAAACCCCTACATACTAGATGTTTATGCACCGCCTGTTTGAAGTGTATCCCATGTGAAATAGGAAATCTTAGTTATTTTTTCAACATTGCACTTTTTGTAGAACTTAAATCAAATTGCACATTTGTGTTTAAAGGTGGCCAGCTAGAACCGTTATCATGTCGTACTTCAGGATACTGAAAGCACCGAGTCATGTTATTACTGAACGATCCACAAAGAATAAGTGGACAGATGATGTGATGTACACAAGCTACTTCACTATAAACACACACAAAAGAAGTTGCACGAACAAAACGTTGCAAGCTGTTATGAACAACACAGAGATTGTTTGAATTTGAAAAGATTTGGTGAGTTCTGTCATTATAATGAAAGCGCTAGTTGACCATGTTTTACTGAAACCGTCAGAAATACATTTAGAAATACGAATAGTCAGAATGTTTCGCCCACATAAACCTGTGTGCGTTCTAGCTAATTAAACATGCCCTCTTTTTCTGAATCCAACAGACTTTGAGAGAAATAATTGCTATTCTTCACTTTTCTCAGGAGGTGTGAACACACGTGAAAGTTTTGTTCCTCATCAAAACTCCCACACTTCACAGAAACACCACAGAACAGACAGTGAGAGAGATTCTACAACAATTAGACATCTGAAACTTCAACATGAGGAATCACATATTAATCAAGAATATCAATTGAAGGTCCAAGAGGTCCTGCACAATAATGATAATAAATCATTGCATCTTACCACTAAGAGCTTTCGTAAATAGCGACTAAAGATGGAAGTTCAGAGTTTCCTTTTAAAACCTATTAAAATAGCTGCAGAGACACTTTTTACTACTTTTGTCTACAGCACGAGCACACAATACATCATCACATTATCCCTATGTTCGTGTTGTTTACTTTATGCACAAACGCGATGATTGCCAACGAAACACAGACATTTGAAGAGAATGGGTGTGTTTAACCTCATTGCTATAGATGATGTCATTAAATAAATATGTTGCTATATTTAAATAAAGATTTTGCAACGTAGGCTTATTAATACTATTTAAACAAGTTTTCAAGCAGATTGTCTGCATGATGTGGACAACTAGCAGATATGCATATGATGAGCATTCAATGAGGAGGTACTTATACCTTCACTATTGAAATTGTGAAATGAGTCGTTTTTAAAAGCTGTAGGACAGATTGCTGGTGTTACAGTCATTTTAAGATTGTTGCGAGTGAGGAGTCATCATGAGTACTCCTAACTTTTCACACTTTGGGAAAAACACTTTGTGAAATAGAGTAAATACTGTATTTAGCTGTCCTAAGATTGGGATGACACGGCCATTATTTTAAAAGTTTCTCTTTTGCAAGTTATGATCTACAGTTTTTAGCCTCTAGATGTTTTCTGTATACGGGCCTCGAAAAATTATGACCTTCACTGTTTCTGAGCCAAATTAAATTCTGTTTCTTTTACATGTAAAGGTCATTAAAAAGTGTGTTAAAAACAGGTAGTGGTCTAGCTTTAGTTGAAACCAGTAACTTTGTATTGGCACCTACTGTTATTGCTCCTGTATGACATATCGCTAGTTGCTCCCTAACTCTTTGTAAGTCGCTTTGGATAAAAGCGTCTGCTAAATGACTAAATGTAAATGTAAATGTACTAAAATGATCAGACACTTAAGGTTATAAAATGACAGTTTTTTAATCGAGTACATGCATTTACTTGTCCGTCAACCTCAGTTGTCTGTTTACAATTGGTTTGTTTTTCATTTCTCAACCAGAAGAAATGGACAAACTCAAATCACATTACTCAGATGATGTGTTTTCCAGTAATTCTGAGCACAAGATTTCTCTGATCTAATAAGAGGTCATTGACTTGTTGTGGATTCATGATTAAAAGTGGAGCTGCAGAGAAGGAAGGGCCGAGGAACAGCTGACAGCTCCTGAGGGCGACATCTGGATCGGGCCACTCGTTTCACAAAAGAGCACATGGACAGGCGCTGTAATTTTCATGTCACTTTAAGGGCAGGTAAGTAATAGGTAATTGGGTTACTATTCATACAGTCTGCCCCCCTCCCCTTAGTGATCTGTCCACAGTGCACTTGGAGAAACCAGTGGAAAATAATGGCAGGTTAAATATAGTACCGGATAATGCTCACGGTGACTCACGAATAATCAGCCGATGCAAACTTGTGGTAATTGCTTTCTGGGAGAGTCATTCTGCAGGGTAAAAGCTGTTTAGGAACCAGATACATCTTTTTTACAGGAAAGGGAGAAAAGCGTGCCTGCACACGGCGTCGTCTTTGTAGTGGTGGCTTTATCTAATTGTGTTGCTTTAACACGCACATTAATCTGGAGTGTCAGAGGGCCTACACTTGTACTGCACTAATAGAAAAAGGAATAAGCACATTTATTTCAGTAATAAGCCATTAGTGTCCTGTGTCCAGGCCAGGGAAGAGAAAGAGAGAGAGCTAATGGGTTCGTCTGCTTTGTGACTGCTGTGTTGTTTATCAGAGTGGGGTCAGGGTTCACTCACTACCACAGCTTTGCACAATACATCACACTTTACTTTTAGGTGTAACTCCTGTCAATGTCCATTTCAATTGTAATGTTTTAATGTGTTTATCAAAGCTGATGGTTTTGACAAACATGCCAAGCATGTTTGATTACCATGTTTGCTACATGAGCCAATTATACATTGGCCCTGATGCCATTGACCCTACGATCTGATCATAACAGAGCGGTGACATGTAATTCATACAGTATTTCTTACTAGACAAAATTTAGAACTGGATTGCACGCTTGTGATAATTGTAATGCACATCTGAACGGATTAACATAGATTACAATTTTTGGTTCCCGGAACGTTTCCCTAACGTTAGTTTTTGGTTCTCAGAGCGTTATTTTCTGAGGTTTTTTTTGGTTCTCCAGAATGTTTTCTTCATGGAAATAAAATGTTAGTTTCTGGTTACCATAATGTTCTAGGAACCAAAAACTAATGCTAGGGGAACGTCCCACTCACATTATTGAAACAATGAAACTAATGTTTTATTTCTGTAAAGATAACCAAGAACAATCTGAAATATACTTTCTGGGAACCAGAAACCAACATTAGGGAAACTTTCCCAGAACTTTAGCCTAAAATATGTTCCTCGGGTCCGTTTGGCCTCAATATATGTCAGTAATACTGTGTTTTTATCCATTGCTTATCTAATTAAAATAAGTAAATACACCACCTCACACAATATGGAGGATGAAATCAATGCATTAGATTCTCCTAAAGCCTGATCCTTTTTCTAGGGGCGGACATAACCATTAGGCAAAGGTAAACAATGGCCTGGGGCTCGAGCAATTAATCCATGTAAGCAGCCATGTAGAGCCCTGAGTGATCATTAAAATAGTCGGGATATCCCTGTTAACGTTTTATGTCATTGGACCATTCCCTAAGCACCGTATATACGCGAGACGAGTTTGACACTAGCTAGAGAAAGTTAACGCAGTGGCGGAATTAGTAGAACAGCACACAGCGAGAGTGTTTTCTCCACACAAACACAGTTTTGTTACCAGCACAGTGAGATGCTGAAGAGTTCAGTGAGATCTATATTAGGAGCTGTATTCGCTGAGTTTCACGGCTGTTCAGATGTTTTACGTTCAATTTCTTGAAAGGGTTTCCTTAATAAACTTGCTGAACATCATTTGTAATATTTTTTGCTGTGATGTTGGCACATTGAATCAGCTTTATTCTGTACACAGCGAGTTCGCCACTATGAATGCACATTGCGACCAGAATGACTCGCAAACAACTGACTCCATTGAACCAATTTGTTTACACAGAATGCAAGATATCAGTGAATCGTTCAAAGCTCAGTGAACCCCAAGAGAATATAGGGTGTGAGTAAGCTTTGCTCATTTAGTCAGACTGGTTACTTATGGACTAAAAAGTCTTATAAAAAAGGACTATATTAAAATGTTCAACCTGTCTGTTTGATTGAATGAATTTAATGCTTTATGTAACTAATTAGTTGTCTTTACACCTAACATTTTTTTTAAACTTTGTGTTTTGTTAAGAAAAACCCTGCAGATGTATTTTTCCCCATGTTTTTCATTCGGTAAATCATTATTATTGTTTTTTTAATTAGTGAGAATCTGTGTTAATTAAGCTTAGTTTTCCCCTGTCACCTTGACTGGGGGTGAAAAGTTGTGTACTTTGCGATGGAAGTATCAAATAATGTGTTAGTGAGTGAGGAAAAACAAAGTCGGAGTGGAGAGGAGACTGCACAACACATACACTAACAGACAACAGCACTACAGATATACACATGGATTGATGGTATTTTCATAAAGCGTAACATTCTGCCATTAAACGGCACATTTATTCATTTCATTTGGTCAGTATTACATGTGTTAATTGGATCTTAATTTCTGTACAACTTTTACCTTAAACCATCAGGGAACTTTATTTTCTGGTTATTTTAAAAATTACTTCTGTCTATAATTTCATTAAAAACAAAGAAACCAGAGATTGCTCTTGAAAAAAGACAAATCATCTAGAAACACTAAACTCAGTGCATAGTCTTCTGCTAAAATCACATTTTTTATTCCTTTGTATATGCGGCTGATAAAATTTGTCAGTGCAATTACGGACAAAATAAAGATCAAGTTAACAACATACAGGTATTGAACAGCATAGAGTGAAAAATAACAACAGAAAGTCTTGGGAGAACACTTTCTTCTTCACTCACCAGAAGAGCTTGTGGTGTTGATCTTTGAATGGAGGAAGATTCAGTGTGCATCTGTATGATTCAGTCTCTCTCTCTGCGTGCTGGGATGGATGACGGTGTCTTGCTGTCAGCACTACAGGTGTATGAGGCGGAGGTCAGACACAGCCGCTAACGCTAACCCTGCTAGCTTGATTAACTGTCACTTACAGATGTGGAGGGTCCGTTACACCCCTCAGCATTCACATGAGTAATACTGTCATTGAAATAACCTCTAGACAAACAGACACAGATGCTCAGAATGCACTCAACTGAATAACCAGGATTAGTATACTTTTAACTTTTGGACAACTGAAGTTAACTGGAATTTGGATTAGTAAGGCAAAACATTTAAATCTTTATATACTCTTAAACATGAATAAAAGTGTAGGCTGAAAGGACTTTACTGACGGATGAAAATAGCTATTGAGTGGACCAGTGAGAAATGCTGACATATTACATCAATCTCTTTTTCCTTTCCGATGAAACATCACAGAGTCAATAATAATTAAGTGTTGGCACAGCGGAGACGTCTGAGTGCGTAATAAACTCACAACCCACAGGACAGCTTTTGAATTTCAAACACTTTTGGGCAGTAGTTCATATTATTTGAAAAGTTATTCACTTGGCCTGATGTCAGTTCAAACCTTAAAAATTGCTTTTTGACACAAAAAATAGCAGTAACATTAAAAAAAAAACAATAAGGTACCTTTAGTAAAGATGTTTAAAAGGCTCCAGAATAACTATTCATATGAACATCTCTCATGGTGTTTTGTTTCTCAGTTCGTTCAGTTGTGCTAAAATGATAATATTGTTCTGTAAAACTGCTTTAAAAAAAGCAAAATAACATTAAAGTGAAAATTGTAATTTGAGAAACTTTACAAAAATTGTATAGAAAAGATCTTTCAAACATTCTTCTTGTATTTTATGACAGAAGAAAGGATCCTGTATGAGGCAAATAAGTAATGACTGATCTCTCATTTCGCATTGAACTATTCCTTTAAAGTCCGGGTAAAGAGAATTCTGAGAATGGTTTCTAAACACTTTATAGATGTTGGAGATGTATTGCATAAACCGTTTAACAGTTTTTCAGTCTGCTTGTGAATGATCTATTGATTAATATCAAGCGTTTTTTAAATAAAATTTTCCCAGAAAACGTATAACCATAATTCACATATTGTCTAATGGGCTGGGGACTCAGGTTGAGATATTCAAGTGGGCGTGGCTTCAGCACCAACAGCGGACACGACCCTAGCGTTTGAGAGTCCTGCTTATTTTTCCAAAAATTTTATAACTTATTTTATTTACTTGGAGGTTTTTTGCCATTCAGATTTGGCTGGGTGTTTAATAACACACTTTTCTGTTGTGTGACCAACTCAGAACACATTTCAATGTCACTTCACTCAGACTTTAAGTATTGAGGGGGAGAGATCACAGTGATGTGACACTATCCTCACACGCTGATACTACAGGACTCAGAAGAACCTTCATCAAGACACACACACACAACAACACAAGCCTGACAAAGCAGATGAACTCGCCGAACTTTCCTTCCTCTCCTAGCAGAAGGATCATGGACACCACAAAGAGAAAGAGTGCCTGAAGGGCCAGTAAGGCTCACTCCTCTAATGGAGATCTGTCAGAGCCCAGAGGAGCAGCCCGAGAAGATGCTGATGAATGAGGGAGTAGGGATCAGTGCCCGAGTATGGGGAGGAAATAAATGAAAGAAAGATGAAAGAAGTTTGACAGATAGTGTCCCCAGCCACCCTAACGGAGCACCCAGAGACATGGTGATCTGCAGGCTCAGACAGTGCCAGAAAGACCCCCAACTCCACAACGTTATCACGGATCACTCTTCCTCAACGGCACCATCTGCTTCCCCCACAGCCCATCCATTCTCAAGACAAATCAGTCTCCACAATCTGTCTGCTCGCCTGACGAAACCTAGAAAGGTTAGAAACAGAGAAACTTCTGCCGACAGAAACACGTATGTCTGATGAAACGCTGTGACAAAGACAGAACGCGTCGAGCGGCACCGTCTCCAGGCAAGAGCGAAGCTGGTGTCTCTGAGGCGTCTGACGTGTGAAGGGAAGAGAAGTGTTGTTAGCATATGCCGCCAGAGCGCTCCCTCATCCATAACTCCCAGCGTGCCAAACAACCAAATGAACAACCGCTATTCTCCCCAGGAAGTGCTTCTAAAAAAAAACAATAAAAGCGTTACCGTTCTGCTCCTGCTCCCAGGGTGCAGAATTACAGCTGTATAGGTGTGTGCCATGACAGAAATTCAGGATGTATGTGAAAATGCATCTCGACAGGCATTCGTCACCTCAGCCTTCTGAAAGCTCCACAGGTCTCTACTCTCATAAAAATACAAATGCTTGTACGGTTTGTCTCAACCCTTTCATACATGAATTATGACAACCTCAGTCAAGATTCTTAAAAAGATGAGGGGATAATAAAAACACTTGTACATACATTGGCTTGTAACAACTGTAGATGACATTGTACAGGATGATGTATTAGTGTCTATTCCATCAAAACCCATGCAAACACAAGCAATGACTTCATGAATAACTGTCACCTGAAGTGAGCTCTAGATGTGAAGGGTTAAAGCTGAATACTAGCTACAACATATAGTCTAAATTGTTATCTGTTCACAACCACCTGTACATTAATGTTCACAGTATATATCCTTCTGTATATATTGTCCATAGTATATACCGACTGTCATATTGTCATAGAACATTTGTATAGTATTCCCCTAATATTGTATTCTGTATTTATTCACACTGTATTTCCTGCACTTGCTAATTGCACTTCTGGTTAGACCTAAACTACATTTCGTTACACTGTACTTGTATATGTGTAATGACAATAAAGTTGAATCTAATCTAATCTAAAAAAACATATTGTCTTTTCACTTCTGATTAGAAATTATTCACAAGTCCATGTGTGATTATCTGACTATATGAACAAATTGTTCTAACCCTGTTATACATCGTCAAGAAATTTAATCTTCGTAAACCATATAGCCAAGACAAGTAACTTATACTGGGAAAACAAACTTTAACAACAGCTGTCCAGAAAGTTTCTGTGAAGTGTATCATGGATGTCGTCTTGGTTACGTATGTAACCTCAGTTCCCTGATGGAGGGAACGAGACGTTGTGTCGAGAACGACAGATGGGGTTATCTATGGAAAACGCCACAAACGCTGTATCGCGTCACAATCTCAGCGAAGCGATGGTAACAAGCCTGGGCGTGTCAGCTCGAAGCTTTCGTGAAACTTGTAACCTTCCAGTGTGGTGGTCGGGGGGTTCCAGAGCTTTCCTGGAGAAAGATGGGTACAGCCCTGACCGTTAACCTTTCACGGACGGGGCCTTAGCTCTCTACAGGCGAGAGGCCGTCCGGCTCGGTTTACACCGGGAAAGCGCAACTCTTAATCAGAGCGCTGCAGAGGCCACCTCCTACCCGTGGGGAGGAATATGGTGGATATATATGTATGGTCTCGTCCTTGGAGGAGAACGCATGGAACGTGCGGACTGGGTAGTTAACCGCGAGGTGGAGGTCAGCCTGGGGAAGCTCATGGGTTACCAAGTGTGGGAACCTTTATATGAGGGTATAGCAGACGGAACAGCCCACGGGGGGGGGGGGGGGTGTTACTGCGTCTGATAGCACAGGTCCGGTTAGAACTATGTGAGATAGGTCATAAGGTATCCCGGCCTAAGGGGGAAGGCTGCTCTGCCCAGCCTTTCTTGAGAAAGACACCAGGAAGAGAAGAGGCGCCGTCTACAGGGTGTGGGGCCCTAGCCTGGGTGATGGTCTTAGCCGTATAGGGGGAGTAGCCATCTCAGGATCTTCTCGTCCCGTCTAGAGACCAGACATGGTGTTCCAGAGGTCTGATCTGGGATGCCAGAACGTGTCCTTCCCCTGAGAGAGCAGGTCCTCTGTCAGGGGAATGGTTCAGGGAGAGTCGCTGTCCAGAGCATCAACTCTGAAGCCAAGTGTGGTTAAACCAGTGCGGTGTAACCAATAACACTTGGTGCTCCTCTTCCCTGACCTTGCACAGTGTCTGTGCAAGGAGGCTCCTGGGGGGGAAGGTGTGCTTCCGCCCGTGGTCAGCTGTGCGCCAGGGCATCCGTGACGAGGGGGGCCTCGGTCAGGGAGTACCAAAGCAGACAATGGGTGGTGTCGTGAGAGGCAAAGAGGTCTATCTGTGCCTGTCCGAACAGCACCCAAATGAGCTGGACCGGGGGTGGAGTCGCCACTCTCCGCAAGGCGTATACCAGAGGTGGGGACAAGTCACATATGGTCAAGTCCAAGCAAGTCTCAAGTCTTAACCATCAAGTCTCAAGTCAAGTCTCAAGTCACAGTTTAGAGAAATCAAGCAAGTCAAGTCAAGTCAAGGGTTCACCCTAAGCAAGTCAAGTCGAGTCCTGATACGTTTCAAGTCAAGTCAAGTCAAGTCGGAGTACTAAAATAAAAAGAGCTACATTTTTACGATACATGTATATTTTTGAAAAAGGATGAACTTATATACATTTACATTTACATTTAGGCATTTGGCAGACGCTTTAATCCAAGAGACTTCCATTGCTTTATCCTATACATTATACATAGGTATTTACGATACCCTGGGATCGAACCCACAACCTTGCGTTGTTAACGCAATGCTCTTACCACTGAGCTACAGGAAAGATGTATATATATATATATATATATATATATATATATACATATATAATATATAAATAAGGAAAATCAATTGTAAACATAATTTAATTGATCACTTGCCTATGTGTGTGCTTAAAGTTTGGTTCCAGCAGTCACACATTTTACATGGACACAGAAATGGAAATACTTTTAACTGACAGAATGTAAGACTTAAGCATGTATACAGGCTATGAAGCTTATAAACTAAGTATTGTAACTTAAAATCAGCCTATTATATGTTATATATATATGATGTTGTAATACTTGTGCTGATCCATTATTGGTCACAGTACGGAATTTACATCTAGTGATGAGAATCTCGGATCATTTTATTGACTTTGATCTTGAATCTTGTTAATCAAAATAAACGGATCTTTTTCATTTCGGCAGTATATAAATAAAATGTTAATGTATGTTAATATAGCCCAGTGATGAAGTTTAGATGCTTAATCGTCATCTCTGCATTGGACGCGCAATATGCACGTTTCATATGTAATATATCATTTGAGAACATTTGTTTTCTATTTTATCTGGTTTCATTATTCTACAGCACAAAACGTTATATTGCTATTGTGAGTGTACACAAAAAAATATAGACGGTTATACGATATGAATGATGAAATTATTCTCGTCAGTATGACTGAAAAGGTTTTAAAGAGTTTTTTAAGTAGAAGTGATCGCACCGGCGCGTGCATCAGCCTGTCGCCGTATACAAGAGTGCTGCTATTCAGCTTCCACACGCAGTCCACACCAACACTTGAACATGAGCACATTTAATATAGACATTAGCCTACGTGTAACATAGAGAAGCCCCTTCTTTTTAAAATGCCCCCCGACATTAAAATTCAGGCTACGCCACTGTTACATCCAAATTCCCCAACACATCTGATGAGATGTAGGCTTATCGTTGATGATCGAAGATCATGTTTCTAATACTAATAAAAAAACAACCAAGGCCAAATTATGACAAACATAAACGATTAATTAATTAAATTAGTGATCGTTTTATTACATTGACTATAAATAAATTACTTTCTTATCTTTCCTTGTGGTTCTTGAAATGTCGGATGAAATTTGACGCTGGGGTTGTCATGTCGTGTCGACATTCTTGCGTTGCATACTCCGCATCTGGCAAATCTTTTTTTATTGGCACGGTCCAGTTCAAAGTCCTTATAGCCGAACGTGACTATCTGTGGACCTTGACTGTTGTCTGCCACGTTTGGCGCGGTTTGAGTTGTGCAGCGTTAAAGGCACAGGCGCTAATTAGTGCTGCTGAGTCACAATCGTTGTTTTTAAAACGAATTGTATTACTTTATTTTACTTTAAGTCATTGTCGAGTCTTCCACTTTAAGTCAAGTCAAGTCTCAAGTCACTCGCTCTCAAGTCAAAGTCAAGTCAAGTCATTTTCTTACATCAATCAAGCAGCCCCAAGGTCCTTGGAACTCGACTCTGTAGCCAGTGTTGAAGCGGTCTCATGTGCATCAATCCGAGGGGTATTATCCCCGCGGAGGACGCCATGTGTCCCAGGAGCCTCTGAAATTGTTTCAGGGGGACCGCCGACTGCCTGAAGTGTTCAAGGCAGTTCAACACTGACTGGGCGCGTGCTGCGGACAGCTGCGCCATCAAGGTGACAGAGTTTAGTTCCATACCGAGGAAGAGGATGCTCTGCACTGGGGAGAGTTTGCTCTTTTCTCGGTTGACCTGAAGTCCCAATCGATCTAGATGCCGGAGCACCAGGTCCCTCTGTGTACACAACAGATCTCACGAGTGTGCCAGGATAAGCCAGTCGCTGAGAAAGTTTAGTACCCGCACACCTTTTTCCCGAGGAGGAGAAAGGGCGGCTTCCACGATCTTGGTGAAGACGTGTGGAGACAGGGACAGACCGAAAGGGAGGACTCTGTACTGATATGCCCACCCCTCGAACACGAACCGTGGGAACGGCCGGTGTCGAGGGGATCGAGACATGAAAGTAAGCGTCCTTCAGGTCGAATTGCCACGAACCAATTGCCACGAACCTGATAGATGTCAGGATGCGCCTCTGCGTGAGCATCTGAACGGCAGCTTGTGAAGGTGCTTGTTCAGGGTACGCAGACCGATGGGGCGCAACCCGCCGTCTTTCTTGGGAATGATGAAGTGTGGGTCGTGACCCACTGAACATCTTGGTTTGAGGGACGAACTCGATGCCTGTTTTGACAGAAGGGTGGTGACCTCTACCCGAAGTACGGAGGCGTCGCTGCCTCTGACAGAGGGAGAGATGATGCCCTGAAACTTGGGAGAGTCTCTGGCGAACTGGATCGAGTAACCAAGACGGACCGCCCGCAAGGCCAGTGAGACAGTGTGGGCAGCTCTCGAGCTCCCAGGGACTGTGACAGGGTGACCAAGGGGACGGTCTGCTTCATCATTCCCACAGGGGGTGGTTCGTCGGCTGGCGGAGCTAACCATCTGTCGCGGGGGGTCCCCGGAGGGAAGGTTGGCTCCGCCTTTTTACCTGCCTGGCGGGCCAACGGCACGCACTGTCGGTTTGAGAGTGGTGACAGCTGTCGTATGTGTACCCTGGCGAGGTGTGAGGTCGGTTCGCCGAGCACAGTCCAGTGGAGTGTGCGATCGGCTGTAAGTACACCCGGGGAGAACGGAAAAACTCTGCGAGTAAGTGGGCGCCATGCCCGGCTTTGGTGACGAGGCAGGAGTCGTCCCGTACCGACCGATCAGAGCCGTGGCTGTGAAGGTTCGGCCCCGAAGTTGTCCTCCCTGGGGTCTTCCAGTCAGTGTCCCTTCTCGCGAGAAGTTTGCTGACGGGGTGGAGGTTTCCCCCTCGACCTCTGCTACCGGGGTGCCGCCTGTGGGGGCACAGGAACCAGAGCCGATGTCGAAGGGGTCCTGGGTTGAAGGGAAGCAGACGTCAAAAATGTGGCTTATTGCCACTGTCTGCTTCACCGTCAAAAACTGCTGAGCACAGTCCTCGACAGTGTTACCAACAACCCACCCTGCGAGATGGGTGCATCAAGAAAGCGGACTTCCTTGGTGTCACTCCTCTGCACAAGGTATAACCGGGGGTGTCTCTCCTGGACCACTACCGTGGACATCGTCCGACCCAGGACCCGTGCCACCGAGCGCTGCCAGCGGTGGCACGGAGATCCTGCATTATACCCGGGTCGGCCTTACCCTCGTGGAGCTCTCTCAACACCTAGGCCTGGCGGACCTGCAGGATGGCCATGGCGTAGAGAGAGGACGCAGCCTGGCCCGCGGCATCGCAAGCTTTCGACACAGTGATGCCGAAGTCTTGCGTGCTTTGGGCGGTAGGTGTGGCCGATTCCCCCCAGGTGGTAGCCGTCCGCGGCACAGGTGCAACGCGGGCGGACGTTCCACCCGGGGGATCTCGACGTAGTCCTTGGCTGCCCCACCATCGAGGGAAGTAAGGGAGCCAGAGCTGGTTTCACTGGAACGGTCCGTGGAGCGTTCCAAGTTTTACACAGCTCCTCATGCACTTCCGGGAAAAACATGGCACCCGGGGTGGTCGCGGTTTGCACCACGCTCTGACCCTAGGAACCACGCATCCCCGGGTTAGCACGGGTGACATCACTTCTGCTTCCTCCTGAACTCGACCCGGGGGTGGAGTTCAGATTCGTCAGAGCCGGATGCCAGTCTCCCTCCGATGCTGCGAGCGACGTCTCATCTACGTCACACATCGTTTCCGAGTGTGTGCGTGAGGATCCGGACGGTATGCCACCGCCAGTTGGGGAACGTTTAGAAGAGCGAATCGGGGTGCGATCGGCCCGTGAGCACTTGGCTGGCGGGTTTACGTTCGCAGAGTTCCCCATATCACTAACGCTGCTAACGTGGGTGGTCATCGGGGCCGTAGCCACAGATGTCACAGCCCAGGTAGCAAACGAAATGGTGGCTGGTTCCCGTAGGAAGACAGCCACCCGTGACCGCAACTTCTGAATGACAATCTGCCCGCAGCGCTGCTTCAGTGTGCTGGACGCCCAGACACCTAATGCAGCGATCGTGTCCATCCCCCTCCTCGATGAGGGTGCCGCACCCAAGAGAACAGCGGGACATGCCGCGCTGGAGAATGCTCAGTCAGTCCTGAAAAGGACTTTTTAGAAAATCTCTAACACCTCCGGAACCGCCAAGACGCCCAGGGGAAGGTCGCTGCAGGTAGGGACGATCCGCTGCAACACGTCGTAGCACCAGCTAGTGTAGTTTGTAGAGGATTTTGAATCCTGAGTTGTACTCATGAGCGAAGGCTCTGAAGAACAAAAGGTAAATGAATGCTGCACGCCGGCTTCCTTTTATACCAGATATCCGGGGGCGGAGTCCGGCATGCAAATTTCATTCGCCAAATTTCATTGGCCTTTTCTATAGTAGTCAGAGTTGATTGGTTCTCAAGGGCGAACCCCATCTGTCGTTCTCGACACAACGTCGAGAGACCGACAGAAAGGGAACTGTTCTTTTCGACACACCTGTCTGAGCTCAATTCACAAAACTCATGAGCTGCATACATATAAAATTGATGCGGGTCGATGTTTCATTTTAAGATTCCTTGGTTTTAGCAGATTCCAGGCTGAAATCTTGTGTAATGTTTGTGGTTTGTAAAGGTTTGTAAAAAATCCACCCGAGATGGCAAACAAGGTCAGCATCTTAAAATAATCTGTATTATTGTTACTACACTGGTGCAATGTCATTAGCTTAGCAGCATGCTAACATCAAACCGCAAAAGTTACATTATGTGCACTTTATGTAGAAAATTTGCAAGTCCAAGAAGTTGCTGCCCATCCAGTACATCTCAAATCAGCTTTCAGGTTCCTGGACCTTTTAAAGGAAGCTGCCTGTTCAGGCCGTGGACAACAAAGCATCTCACAAGACTTAAGAACTCAGCCTACGTGACAAGTAACAGCAGGATGGACAAAAGAAGCTGACGGGGTTGAAGTGTGGGGATAGGGGAATGTCTTCAGTCTGGTCATCCATCAGCCCAGACCCCCCCAACCTCTTTTGGTGAGGAATTGTTGTAAATATGTTTAGTTGATCTTAAATCTTAACAAACAAGACAAATTAAAACAGATGTGTACATTTCAATACTGTACACTAATGCAAATACAGCCTAATACTCCTGACACTTTGTATGATGTTATGAATATTAATCAAACAACATAGCCAAGATAAATACTTTTTTTTTCTTACTGATTGTTAATGTTTATGTTCTATCATTTTTAAATCATGGCAACCATGTTTCCAATAAATGTGAAAGGCAGTCTTCAATCCATCATTTTCTCTCACTTAACCTTAATTAAAGGTCTTGACTAATATGGTAAAATAATTACTTGACAACTTCAGGCTATAGAAGAGAGAAAAACGGAGTGTGTGTGGTGTGTGTGATGTGACAGGAGGATGGCGGGTGGGTGCAGAATGTTTCAGAAATCTGTTCTCACAGGGACATGCGTCGCTCTTGCCCCTCCCGTCACACATGAGAGAATATCAGAGGTTAATTAGCAGTAAAAATATGTGTGTGTGTGTGTGTGTGTGTGTGTGTGTGAATGCTTCTCCTCTGCGGGCACATCCGTCTGTGACATCTATTAATGCCAGTGCTGTGCTCTGTGTGGATCACAACCATGTGCCCAAAGACCATATGGCCCGCCCACCCTCGGCTGTCACTCATGCAGTGAAGAACTCCCCATTGGTCACAATTAATAGTTCGGCTTAATAGTTCTGTGTTGAGATTTCTGTCACAGCTGAATGATACAGCACATATTGTGTGTGATCCTGTGGGTAATAAACAACAACAAAAACCACCTAAAATAAATGCAACTAAATCAGCTGCGTTCAAAATGAGTAGAAACAGAAGGGTAGAAGGGGTCACTGACCATTGGTGTCGTATGAAGGGCGAATTAACATAAAATGATGCCTGTTTGTCTCTGTATTGCTGCACAGAAAAACAACACGATGCAGATAGCACTTGTAAAAAAAAGAATAGTTGGATCAACTTAAAAATTTACTTCAATTGGTAACACTTTAAAAAATGAGTTGGTCCAACTTAACAAAAGTCACATTCATGGTGATCAGTGTTTCCTTGAGTTGGGGTCTTGACTTTTAGATGTTAGATGATTTGCCGTGTTGTAACTGTGTGCTTTTAGTTATGCAAATGAAAAGAGACCAACTTATTATTTTTTTTAAGTGTTACCAATTGAACTAATCTTGTCAGCTGGGAAATTTAAGTTGGACCAACTTAACTTTTGTAGGTGTTTCCATTTGGCCTAATTTTTTTAAGTTGATCCCAGAATCTATCACATGATGTAAACAGAGGATCGAATTCAGAGTCAAAGCAGCCAAACCTGCCTCTCTCTCCAGCAGTAGACTTGACGAGAGGCAAATAGCCTTTAAGGGCTTTGATAAAGTAGATTCATTACCCAATCTGAAGGGCAATCTGACTTATCTACCAGAGAGTGAGAGAGAGAAAAAGAGAGAGCTGGGGGGTTTATTATCTCTTCTATAGTAGCTGAATCACACAGCCAACCGAGCAAGAGACGGACAATGAATGGAGAGAGAGAGAGACTCCCATAAACCCTCATAAAGAGACTGGGCCACTGTCTGTCATCATCACACACACTAACACACTGTACTATACTGTATGACTCTCTACATGTTCATTATTTCGTGCACTAGATTGTTCTTTGTCACACATTTGAGGAAAGGGGCTCCATCACAAAACGTTAATCTGGGGGTTCCTGGCATCATAAAATATGAAAACTAGGGCTATCAAACTGATTTATCATGATTAATTGCATCCAGAATTAAAGTTGTCTGTGTACTGTGCATATCTATTTTGTATTTATAAAAACATATACACATACAGTGCTCTCCAGCACCGTTGGTAAATGTGGGCAAAGAAGGCTGTAAAAATAAATCTGCATTGTTTCCAGTTTTGAGCTTTTATTTAAAGGAGACATCGGATGAAAGCCCCACTTTTTCTGTGTTGAAGTGCTGTAATCGGGCATAAATAGTAAGTTTGTTTAGGTGTGCCTTTCCCTACAAGCATGTGAGAAATCGAGCCGTTCAGATTTTCTTCCGGTTGTGATGTTTAAAGCGGATTTTATTATAATGTTACTCTCCCTTATTCTACACAGTTCCACCCACCGCGCTCCACCATTATTGTTTTCACAAGAGACAGTGGTGTACGTGACACCATCGCTAAAGTACGTGGACAACATACAATGTAGTTGCTGCACAGAATCCAAACCTAGGAGGAGACAGCAGTTGATTTATTTTATTTTTAGTGGAAGTCCCTCAGAAACCAAAAGTAAAAACCTGCTTGTTTGGGCGAATCACTTCAAGCCTTGCTTTTTCAACCTGGGACAGTACAAGCAGGATTAGCTTCAAAGTTGTTCCTCAAGAGGGATCGAGACCAAGACAAAACTGCCGATGTAAGTAATATTTATCAACAGTCTGAATTGATGTAAATGTACCGTATATAAAGGAGAATAACGTAAGCTTATGATAGCAGGGGGCTACGTCAGTCACGGGCTAAATAGAACATTCAAACCCGTTTTAAACTTACTGTATATAAGTGCAGATGAACACTTGGAGTTTTGCTGAATGTTGATACATTATGTGCGTAAATATGTTTAGCTGCATCAACCTGTTTGTTTTGCTAATGAACAGGGGCGAACACTGCAGGTTAGTTTCGTTTTAAACGTCTCTAATCATTCGTGCTTAGGCTGAAAAATCATTCACAGCTTACTAGTTATGCTTCATGTTGTGTGTGTAATGTTATAACTTGTCAAAGCCAAGCGCTCAAATCAACGTTATTCCACTGAGATCTGCAGGTGCGCAATCTGTGGATTTTATGCAAACATACACGCACAACGATAGCAGCGTTTGCTTTGACGTATTTTTTTGTTTCCGGACTAATGATTTGAGAAGTTTAAGACGAAACTAACCCCAGAGGAATTCAGGAAACATAATTTAGCTAAACCATTGCCATGGCAGTACTACACCTGTTCTATGTTGATGCAGGATGGAAGGGGGGCGTGGAGTTCGCTGTAACTTATTATTATTTAAAGAGACATGAACCAGAAAGGGTTGCTGTGAGCAGAGTGTTTTTGACAAGGCAAGAAGGGTTTTGTTTAAGTGTTTTTAAGCTAAATATGTTCCAGACATTTCATGAAGACCCTAATAAATCATATCATCTTGTTGAAAGTGGTCGTATGATTTCTCCTTCAAAAACATCTACAAAATTCCTACATTTCATTCAAGTGAAACAATTTTAAGTGGGGGAATATCACATAGTGGAAATACATGTTTTTTCTCTTATACACCCTGGCCACAATTATTTGCACCCCTAGAAATTCTTATGAGTAAAATGTCTCCCAAGTATATTCCCATTAGTATTTACATTTTATGAGTACATCAAGGTGAAAATAAACATGGTTTTGTCCAGTCAGGACATGAGTATAATATTAAAGGAAAAGTTCATTGCAAAATCAAAATTTTCCACATGAAGTTCAACAAGTTGTAAGACCTCCCGGCGTCTTCAAGTGTCATCATAGAGATTTCCAGGCTTCCTCATAGACATCATGGTTATAGTTGTTGTCAAGATCTAAAAAAGTACTAAAGACATCGTTAAATTGGTCTCAGAATGTATAAAAAACAATAATTGTGGCTAACATGGGAGTAAAACTTTTTTACAATGTGATATTCCCCCCATTTCAAATTGTTTTCCTGCAATTAAATATTGGAATTTTGTAGATAAAACATTTTTTTGATCAAAAGGACAAAAAAATGTACATTTATTTTTACTTACTTCTCTGCTCATAATCTTAAATTTACAAACATTTATGTGTTTAAAAATTATTGGTAAATATAAATAAATATTTGTGAATATTTCCTAAATATGTATACGTGTGTGTTTATGTGTTAATAAAAACAAAATTAATATGCACAGCACACAGACATATACTATGAAACACAAACGTTGCTTTGACAACCCCAATGAAAACCTTTGAACTAAACAGCTGGATTTGAGTAAAGGGTTATGGTTGAAGATCATTCACGATCCTTACAGCTCAACTTCATTGTGTAGCTTACTACATGTGAGGCTTTTAAAAGAAACAGATTCTCTTATATCTCAGATAAATTCTGGCTCGTTTGATCCATCATTTGTCGTTTTTTCATCTATCAGTTTTGAGAACTTTGAGCTGATTTTTTTACGACTTGAAAAGGGGTTGGGAATTCATGGAATGGCGCTTGCATGGTTTAAGTTTTCATTTCAAATATGACTTTTTTAGAAATGTTCGTCTTTTAGAAAAATTAGCCTGAGATTAATAGCTAAGGTGAAACCATTTTTCTCCTTGTGTGATTTGGAAAAACATATTCATGCTTTTGTTACAAGATTAGATTATTGCAACTCATAATTTGTATGTATTAGTTAATAATTGCGTGCTTGCCTACAACTAGTCCAAAATGCTGATGTGAGGCTTTTGACAGGTACACATAAAAGAGATCACATTACTCCAGAGTTCTTTACAATTGTTGCCGATCCATTATAGAATTTGTTTAAAATTGTAGTATTTGTCTATAAATCGTTTCATAGTACAGGTCCATTTTATTTGGTGGAACTGATTGAAAAGCATGTACCAAAACGGTTGTTAAGGTCAGTTGACCAGTTGGCTTTGACGATTCCCAATACAAAACAGAGAAGTTGAGATAGAGCATGTGTTGCGATAGCTCCTAAACGCAGGAATGATTTACCTTATTCTCTTAGATTGGCACCAACACGAAGGGTCAGATTTACTATACCGGGCTAAACATTGCGAGAGCGCAATTAAAAAAAAAAAGCCTCGTTGGGAGAGGACATTTCTGTGGGTGATTTACTGACAAGGCGCACAAAAAAAAACACAGACGCAATATCTCACTTCCATAATAACCAACACAATCTACTAAGAATAATGCAAGTTAGTGCAGAGTTTTAGTTATGCTTTTTTGGCTGTTAAATAAAGCCATAAATACCAGTAAAGTGATGAGCACAAACCTTAGTAGTTCACAATCTGTCATTCATTTAAAACTATCTTCCCAAAACTATCATTCGTCTAAAGAGTAAACTAAGATCAGTGACAAAAACAGCCATGTCCACGCCTTTTCAGAGCAACTTTTGACTATGTGTCTTTAGTAAACACTGACAGTAGGGTTTTTTTACACCAAAAGAGGTGTGGGCGCTGCTGCAAGCTGTTGATAAATCTGGCCCAAGTGTTTTAAAATGTAATGTTAAAGGACATCTTCTTGTACTGGATTTTAATGAGATTGTCAGCGTATTAGAAACTATTAGAGGTTTTTCACTTCATGTTATTTTGTGGTATTTTGGTGGTGTTTTGTGTTTTGTCTTCATCATATTATTTTTATACACAATGTACTGTTGTTTAAGCGTGCTTACATAATAGAAGAACTAAATGAAACGAATAGCCTTGTAAATTGCAATTTAAACCGTCGTGCTGAGTAATCTATCATTTTACTTAATACCTTTGCACAAGCAGGGCTTTTAGTGAAAAATAAGTACATTTTCTCATCAAACCCCAACTTCAGAACATCCGAACATCAGTCAGTTCATGGTGATTTTTTTACTTCAGGTGACCTCCAGTTCCTTCAAACCGTGTTAAGCATAATCAAAAGTGCAATAAGGCCTGTTATAATGACAAAATGTACAACCCAAAACTCCAAACAGATAAAAATGCAAATGTAATTTCGACTTTACAAATGCTCGACATGTCTAAAAATATTCCTACATTCATCCAGCATAATTGTGACATTTTTCCATCTCGTCTATTGTTCCTGGAAGCAGCATTATAATGTCATTAGTGATTGTACAGAGCGCTTCTATAATCAATCAGACGCAGCTGCACGCTGCACTAATGTTCTGCTGCATTCATTCATTATCCTTCTGCTCATACACACAACTCACACCACACAAGACTGAAAAGAAATACAAAGAGTGAAATATGACATCTGCTCTGAGGCTGCTTTACACAAATGTTAACATCTCAAACGGAGACACAGTTTGCTTGCCCTGGGCATCCGAAAGCTGGCACCTGCACTGGCACACAAATCCAGTTCTGAAAGTTATTACATTCTTCATGAAAAAGTAATGACTAGAAACATTAGAAGTAATGAGTAGTGCAAACAAAATGTGTGGGGTCAAAACGCTATGAACCCAACCATCGGCTTATAAAAGAAATGCTCAATTGTTCAAACCCCTAATTCTAGGTTATTTTAAACCATTATTGGGTCTATAAATAAACACCATTTTCTAGTTTAATTTAATCTCATTTCTTATAATATATTGCACAAGACAGTTGCTTAGAAAAACTTATTATATAGCAACCTGAGAAATTGTTAAATAGAAAAAAACTATTTAACAAGGTGGCTAATACTGAAGCCCCTCCCCTAATCCAAATGTCACTGAAAGAAAATCCTAGTAAAATGTACAAATGTGATTGTATGAATTCATATGAATTAGACACCTTGTGTTGTAATTGTGTTGAAAATATAAATATGACATACACAAGAATCCTTATGTTCTTTAAGGGTCTCATGTCCATGGATTTCTGCTAATGAACATTAGATTTCATTCAGGACGATCTGATCATTGTGTGCAAACATTGGTCTGATCCTAAGCTTGTACAGAACAAAGTCATGTGTTCACCTCCTGGAACTCGTCGTGTCAATCAAAATCAGATATTTTATCTGTCATGATGTGACTGCAGCAACACATTCTTCTCTTGGGTTCACTTGTTTTCTGTCCCCTTCACACACCAAATGCTCATTCTAATATCTGCAGATGATATTCATCCTCTCGTGTCTCAGCGGCCTGTGCACGGATGTTATTATCATCATATTCTGTGATGTGGAATCACTAAACTCCATCTGTTGAGTCTCTTGTATTCATCCTCATATGTGTGTGTCTGAGCATGTTGGGTCTTCCAGAAAACATCAGAAGCCCGTGCCCTCTGCCTTCACACAGCTCTGATCAATGCAGCACTCCTCAGAGAAGAACAGAT
Organism: Triplophysa tibetana; assembly: GCA_008369825.1. Taxonomy (NCBI): domain Eukaryota; kingdom Metazoa; phylum Chordata; class Actinopteri; order Cypriniformes; family Nemacheilidae; genus Triplophysa; species Triplophysa tibetana. The sequence goes on from CM017903.1 coordinate 1,695,897, forward strand.
ACATCGAGAGAGAGCAGTATATGTAAAACGCTGCTGTTTGCATAGACGGAGGGACAGTCTTTATCTGTAGGAATGCACGTTAGAAAGGGTCCAGAGGCAAGCGCTTAATTGATCTGATCTAATCTCATCACTGTTTGATTGACCACCTGTCGCACAAGTCCAGCTCTGCTGAATGCACAAAAGCACCAGATTTATCTCGGTCAACCTTCAAGTGTTTCTATGTGTGTGCGTGTGTACAGAGAGCAAGACTGTTTGTCTTAGTCAAGCAGAAAAGCACAAAGGCCGCTATCATGGGCCGACATCACCACACCTTTACAGCCAACAAAGAGCGAGATTGAGAGAAGCGGAGACATTCAAAGAGTTTGATAAATGAAGGCTTGAAAGAAAGAGGATACAGGCACATAATAGATCTGACACGCCGCATGAACATCACTCCTGCTTTCAGCATTTAGAAAACGTAGGATTCTTACTAAAAGTGTATGTGCGCCCGAAAGCCCTAAATAGCGTGCTCCAAGAAATATTCAGACTAATAAAACCGTGCGTACGCACACCTTTAAGCAATATTCACTTTGTAAATCACAGATCACCTGCAAGTGTGCGTAAGTGAATCAGCCTCATATCCCGCCCTGTACATTCCAATGTATACCCATAAATAGTCAATGCAAAGCACCTCATGAATGCTTATTGGCATATTAATAAGCCTGCCATCCAATCCACTTGTTAAGCCTGACGTCACGCACCATAATGGACGTACACCGTTTCCGGGTCCAACCGCTATCAGTGTTATAGTTCAACGTCTGCACATCCTCCTCACCGGAATACATTTCCCATAATCCCTAGCACCCGTCTCACCTGATCCTCATCACTGAACATTAGTTGTTAATCCCAATCACCTGTGTATCACTCATTATCTGTTTAATTTAAGTTCTCCCCTTCCTAGTGTTCTTTGTCAAGTATTGTAAATGTATGGTTATGGTTTGGTGCTTACCCCTGTTTCTATGTGGATTAAAGGATACCCGTTTCGATTACATTCTTGTTGTGAGTATTCCCTGCACAACCCGTAACAATCAGATATCATAGAAAACTGACAAAATACTGCATAAAAAAATCCAATCCCATCCTATATCTCCATAACGAAATCACATATGGCCACACATGAGATTCACAAATGAATAATTGTCAAAATTATTAATAATTAGTATTTTTATAATTATATTATGGCCAAGGAAGTTATCTGCAGCATGTACAGTATATGTTTACAGCATTTCGACTGATCATTAACACCTCATTAAAATCACATCACTATTAGTGGTGTCCTTCATCTGATATCAAATTTGAATACATAATTGTAAAAGATGAATGTTTCTTCATTCCGGTTTTGTTATGAACAGAATTAGGACTGATAACGAGGACATAAAGAGAAATGATTGTGTTCGAGCTTAATGGCTTTGTTTCCAGACTTTGACATTTGATGATTGCACAGTATTTAAGGAAAATATATTTAGTATTTATTTACACGGTGTTCTGCAGTTATGGTATTTCTTTTAATCCATGCAGTCGGATCATCTCCTCCCTATGCGCTCATAGTTTGATGGAGAGAGAGACCGCGCGATGAATCTTAAATAGAAATTAAATCTAAATGTTTTTAAGTTGGATTTCCAAGAAGATGTATAAAACAATTTTCACTCAATACAAGCGCAAATAACTCGTAATTTAATATAGGTGATAATGTGGATCTTTAAGCTAAAGTAAAATGTGTGTGAGGCATTAATGCCTATAATCGTTTTTATCAAACTTACTTTCTGCAATCTAACTCGAGTTCACTAACTCACCACCGGTGTCGCCAAAATGTCCGTACGCAAGGGTCAGAGTTTGCATGCAGGTGCACACACATATTTCCGTCAAATTTGGTTTTATAAATCACATCATTTGCGTGGAAAAGCGTACAACTCTGTCAGGGCATGTTTTGTGCGTAAGCAATGGTTGTAGATGAGACCCCAGAGCCGGACACACACACCCATACTCAAATCATTTTGTAGTCTGAATTGGTTTGCAAAACAAAATGTCTGTCTTCCTTTAGTCTTTATCAAAACTTACACGACTCTCTCTGCCTGCTAAATGACTTTTTTTTCGTCTGATGTCGCAAATCCTTTTTATAGCAGATGTCTGAACCACATAAAAAATGATCACACTTTATTTCTTTGATTCATGTTTGCAGTAGATCACAGGTCATAATCTCAGTCGTATACTTTAGAATATACCATGAGAAAACTGCTCACTCTGCCTTTAGACACACACATACACACCCACACACACATCAGGTTTATTTTCTCTGTGGGGACAGTCTATAACTGTAATGATTTTTATAATTTTTATAATGATTTTAATATTTTATCCACTACCCTTACCCCAACCCCTAAGCCTAGAGATCGTAGAAAACGTTCTGCATTTTTCGATTTTTTAAACAATATTATTCTGTACAATTTATAAGCTTTATTGCCCATGGGGACCTCAATTTTGGTCTCCAGGGTGACACGAGTCCACATGTGATGTTGTGCATTCAGGTTTAGGTCCCCACCGGGATATAAAAACAAGGCCGCCTACACACACTTTCTTTTTTACAGTTTATTTTTATTAATTCTGAAATTAGTATTACAGTTCTCAATTTTTCATGAAATATTGCAGCATTAACAGTAAATAGTGTATCAATGTGGGTCATTATCTTTTTTAAATTTGTGTGGCCTCATAATCTTCAGTTAAAATCTGAAAATGCACTTCCATCCTGATTTGACTATCCATCTCAAATGATGTATGTTTGACGGCTTGGGCGGAGCATCTGTTAACCCCTCCTCTTCAACAGTCAGTCTGCTGCAAGATCCATTTCAAAATGCAACAGCTGTTTTTATACATCGAATCGAAGTGAAATACGAAAGCCACGCCCACTATTTTTCTCATTAGAAATTCCACTTCACTCGGAAATGCGTCAAAATACAGAAGTAAAATCGATCACAAATTCCGGTTCATGGTGACTAAAACATTTTGTTGTCTTGGATTTATAAGGTTCTATCTAAATTCTGATCAGCTCTGAGTTATTGAACTTCAAAGTTTTTACATTCGATTTGACTATTTATATAGAAAGTTTTAGTTTTCTACAGTTTCAAAATGTACACAACTTAAAGAAAAAACGTCACAATGTAAATAAATCACAAAAAAAGAATTCAAATAACTCAATTTTGACAAAAATGTAAGATACAGGAGAACCAATCAAATTTTTCTCAAATTATATTTCTTCTGTAGTCCAAACTTTGAATATCCTAACTGAGATTCAAACTTGACATTGACGGATTATTTCATTTTAAAATGACCTAAAATTTACTTTTAGATTTATAAAAGAGTCTTTTTGTTTCGGGCAATTTTATTATTTAATCTCAGGCTTCTAATTTGTCACTCAAAAAATTGTTACAATTTTAATCAAATGAATTACCCTTATTTAAATTAGTTTAGTTTAGTTGGGTCGTTTCATTTTCTTAAATTGATGAATATGCACACAATTACACTTTTTACATTTACTCTCATTACTCACAAAATATATTTTTAAAATTTGTTTTTTTAAGTGAAATGTATTCATTGTTTTTACAATTAAACAGTTTATATTGTTGTTTGTGGTGTCAAGGTAAAGTTTTAGAAATGTGAAAAAATCCCATTGGGGAAATGATTTGGACAAGATTGATGCTTCACATTTAAAGACATCACTTGATCCCAACCGTATGAACATAGATAGTAATATATATGCAGTGTTGGGTAAGTTACTCTGAAAAAGTAATTAATTTCTAGTTACTAATTACATATTCAATAGTGTAATTAGATTACTGTACAAATTACTCTGTCCAAAAAGTATTTAGTTTCTCATTACTAATTACTTTCTATATCCGACATCGAACTTGATTAGTTAAATGATTCAAGGATAGACATGAAACTGCTTATTTAATTCTTTCAAATAAATAATATTATTAACTGACCAAAGTATTACAAATGTGAGAATTATACATTAAAGCACAGATTTTAAAGCAAGACTTTGAATTTTGATGTCAAATACACTATTGCACACGCATATATTTCACAAAGTATTTAGTTTAATTACATCAAAAGTAACTGTAATTAAATTACAGAAAACATATGAGTAATCCCTTACTTTACTTTTTCAAGGGAAAAGTAATTAAATTACAGTAACTAATTACTTAGTAACTAGTTACACCCAACACTGTATATATGTAATCTGATGCATTAGAGACAAAGGAAATTAATCTGACCTAGAGAGAGATTTCGGTATACACATCCTGAAGGATTCACAACATTATTTAACCTCTGTCCCAGAAAGTTGAGTGTTTAGTAGTAAAGTGTGTCAACCTGAATAGGAGAGCACACAGCCATGTGGGTATTTTATGAGCACGGTGAGCAATTCCTACAGTATCTGGAGTGTTTAAAGAACACTGCAACATCAAAGACTGTGGAGTTTTCATGGTGTGTGTGTGTAAGAGAATAAGAGATACTGTATGGAGCAAACAATAAAAATAAAATATATTATTGCTTCTCATTATCAATGCGGTCCGTGAAGACGCATTTCATTTTTTCCAGTAGTCTCCAGGGAATTCTCCTCCACACAAACATCTGTGCACTGCTATGAATAAACAACAAATAATCTGTAAACAACAGCAAAAACTGAACACACCGCGTTTACTCGACACTTAAGTGAATCTAAACGCCACAGGCCTGTGAGAAAGTGAATTCACAAATGAAATGGATTTCTTTTCATCTTAAAATAAATCTGACTTTAATAAATGTGCCTTTCTGGTTTCCAGGATTTTGAGCAAGAGTGTATGAGCTGCTTTATAGCCAGCAGCCTTCACACACACACACACACACTCACAGTTTTTAGATCTCTTGGATCAACAAACACAGCAGGATCCTAAAATGATCAATTTTGCTGCTTAGCTCTCATTAAAACTATAATAGACACACATCTACTGCACTACATCAGTTATTGTCGTACAATTGGACAAGCACACAAGTCAGAAAATACTTGAGGCTGTTGTTAGGCACAACATGCAAGACCCCCCCATGACTAGAATAGCAGTCAAGAGTAATGTAATGTTTCATTAATAATCAGTATTGCCTCCTAAAGCGTAACCATCACTGTGGCTGAGACACGGGGTCTGGAATTAAAGACATGTAAATTAGCCTCAATGACGGTCTTTCTCTATTTGACTGAAAGTTGCACTCTGACTATACTTGGTATTTAGAGTGTTGATATCAGAGATGGGGGTGGGTCAAGATGGGTCCTCCCAGCCAGAGCATGTGATCGAAGCAAACTAAGAGCGTAGCGGGGAGCCGAGCACTAATATTTCTCGCTAGTGAGTGCCTTTCAGGAAATTCCAGTCACTCGCTCAGCCCTCTTGGTGATTTGCTTTTGCCACTGGATTACTGTCCCATGTACACCGCATGAGCCTGAAGCATGAATAATAGTTCAACAGCATGTGCGTCATCTTCAGAAGCCTTGTCAGTTTGCAGAGGTGCACGGGTAACCAGAGGTTTGATACAAGCTCATTTCAGTTAAAACATTATAAAATGTATATTTATTTCTCGTAAGAAGTAACCATTGCACTGTCACTTACCTAATGTAACAGTTGCTCTTCTGAAATACTGTCCAAGTTTATGAAAGTAAATTCTAAAATGCTGTAACTATTGTGGCCTAATGGTCAGAGAGTCGGACTCGTGACCAGAAGGTTGCCGGTTCGATCCTCAGGGCTGGCAGGTAACGATTGCGGTGCCCTTGAGCAAGGCACCTAACCCCTACACGCTCCCCGGGCGCTGCACTGATAGCTGCCCACTGCTCCGGGTGTACGTGTGTTCACCACTTGCTGTGCGTATGTTCACTAGTCACTGGATGGGTTAAATGCAGAGGTCACATCTCGGGTATGGGTCACCATATCTGACAAATAGGTCACTTTCACTTTCACTTTCACTTCACTTTCATTGTAAGATCACATTTCCCCTCGTTTTGGTCTATTTTTCTATAGATCCTGTTTCTTTTATTAACACCAGTAATAATAAAGGTTGTCATACAGTGCATTTCATTTGAATGTTGCACAATGGCAGCTATATGTTCATTGAAATAAACTGACAAAAATCAAATTTACTTTTATTATACAATTATTTTAGGCATTCTTTGAATAAAAGTTACAAAAAATACATATGTCAGGTCTGGGGTATGATAACCTATCTTTTCTGTCTCTGTGCTTGTGCTTGTGTCGAGCGCGTGGCATTGTCTTGACAGCTCGGAGTCTGTTTGTGTGTGTCCCGCCCCCTTGTATCTCACTCATTGTTCTTACCGGTTTCCACTTTCTCTTCTAATTGGCCCATTTATTCCCCTGCATTTCTCTGTCCTGTGTCAGACTGTTTTGCATGTGTAATTGTTCTGACTGCCAAAGTCCTGTCTTGGAACTCTTGTCTGGTCTCGCCTAGGATCCAGATCTCTGTGCAGTACCCCCAGATCTCCTCCCGACCTTCCAGCGAAAGTGGAGGTCCTTTCCGGGACCAAAGAGCCTGCAACCCACCACTCGGCCTCCCTCGTGAGCTTCTTCTCCCCCCGTGTGGGCTCAAGTATCCCAGTATGGTCTACATCTTTCCCAATGTGGGTTCATCTCTCCCGTGGGGGAGAGATCACCACTGCTCTCCCCGGGCCGTCCCAGCCCCTCGTCACCAGTCCCATACTCCCACAGCCACCTCTCCCCTTGTGGCCGCGCGCTCGTGACTGCTGCCCCCTCCCCACGTATTCTCTCCTTCGGTTGGCCCCAAGACATTTTTGGTCTCTTGTTTTTTGCTGTTGTTTTCTGCCCTGTCTTGGTTAAATAAACTTTTTGTTACCCCCCGCATTTGAATCCGGTCTAGTCCCTGAAAGGACTTTTTGACCAAACATGGATTTAGCGGGATCTGAGCCCCTCAATCCCAATACCTGCAGAGCTTTCCTTCTCCAATGTGCTCTGGTTTTCGCGCAATAGGGCAGGAGCAACAATTCAGAGGAAGACCAATGGTGGCCTATGTGCTCACTCTTTTCTATGGTTTTGCCCGCGAATGGGGTATCACCTTCCGGAATTGCCAATCACCCTATTGCGAAGTTTTCACTTAGTTCCGGCTGGAGATGGACTGGATGTTTGATCGATTGGCCTTCATTCCCTGTCATTATCCCATTAGTGTGTTTCAATACCCTCACCTGCCTCATGTAATCTTTCCGTTAGCTTCCCATTAGTGTTTGATTTCCGCTGCCCTGCCCATTGTGAACTTCCCTCGTTAGTGTTCCCTTAAAGCCCTTGTACACTTTGTCCCGTGTCGGTTCGTCATACCTTGTTCATGTTTAGTCCCCTTGCTAATTATCTTGTTCCCGTCTTGCCTTACACTGACTTGCCTTGGCTTGCCTTACTTACCCTGCCGTGCCTTACCCTGTCTTGGCGTGCCCTGTCTTGCTGTACCTTACCCTGCCTTGCTGTACCTTACCCTGCCGTATTTGTGGACTTTTGTTTTATTTTTGGCCTTTTTTTTATTTTGCCCCCTCGTGGGAAGTGTTTGTTTCCAAATGATTCCTCTAAAGTTGATTCCGCAAGTTATAAAAATAGTGTCTTTGATTTGGTACTGGTGGTGCAGGGTCCTACACAACCTGCGTAGTCTGGGTATAGGAAGGATCAGCTCTGATACTGGAACACCACATTTTATATTAAATTTTAAATTGAATATCGCTCCCCGTACACTTGCATAATTGTGTATGCAAATGAGAGTGGACGTATACGATGAAGGCCCTGGTGCTCCCTGCGACTCAATAGGATCATAAGAAATGTAGTTCTTGACCCGCAATTCGGCTGTTACGTAAACACAATTTCTCTAAACCAAATTTTAAAGCTTTACAAACTAGCATTAAAAATCTAATTCTCTTACAGAGAAAAACACTAGAATCTTTACTTCCTACCATGTGCTATATACACAAGTACACCAGTGCACAGACATAAATATATATCCCCCACATCGCCTACAGTTCTCATTTGGAATTCATGAGCTTCACTTTTATTCGTGGAGTTGGAGTAAATCCTTGTAATAGAGTTATAATCGTTACGTGTGTCCGTGCAGAAAAGACCAATCTGAGTGCCCAAATCATTTATTGAAAAGCAAGACAGCAGCAAGTGGCATGAAAGGAACGCCAGAGCGCAATTAACAGCACACAGAGGGGAATTACACCAGAAATAGAACGACACCCACCATATTTATTACTAGAGAGAGAGAGTCATCATTCTCCTCCACAGGAAACAAATGCTTCACACATCCTGAGACGCTCTGCAGAAAGATCCTTATCCCCCTCCCCTCTCTCGCTCTGTGAGATAAGGAGTGGTCGTGTGTTCATTAGGAGAGGCTGTCAGTGTCCTGAGGAGTGAGGAATAAACTGAAAATGAGATCATGCACAGACAGATGAGCAAAGCACTCTCTCTCTCTCTGTGAGTGTGACGTCCTCTTTTCTTAGTAATCACGGTAAGAATAGCAGTGCTGTCCGCTCTGACAGGCTCTCACTTCATTAACTGTAATTAGCGGCAGGACTGCAATTAGCATGTTTAGCATGATCTGCTGAGGACCGACAGGACAGACTGCAGCATGTTAAGGGCCCTTCCACCCAATGGGTGCTTGGCTTGTTGTAACTCTTCAATTTTAAACTTCCTTTTTTACTTTTTATCAGTATCTAATTACACACATTCTTAACTATTTAAAATGAGTATTGGTCCATCTCAAAAGCTTAAACTCATTTTTAAAAGGTTTTTAGGTGGAAGATGGATGCATTTACACATTATATAAGTAATAGGACTGAAAGTAACAGGACTGAGGTTTTGGTATAAAATTAGCAAATAGGTAACATAAAGCCACATTCTGTACATGGTAATAGCTATGAAATAATTTATGTAACAGGAGAATTTTCAAAATAATGCTCCCAGCTGTGATTATACAATATCGTCAAATATATAAGATATAATGACAGAACTTACCTTTGCTCTTCTGATGGCCTTCAAAAGATACTCATGATTTCTTCCAGTTGAAAAACGAATTTATGGAAATTACAAATAAAATGTGTTCTTTAACTAATATATTATATATGTTCATTTTAAATAAATGTATTTGAAGCAAAGATGATATACGAAGTAACACAGCAATGCAAAATATATATTTTTCTATGATTTTACTGGAGAGGGGTAGTGATAGAAACTGGGGACAAGCCATAAAATGCTATTTTTCAGTGTTTAAGGTTGTGTTTTTATCAATATTTTAAAATTTCCAGCTTAAATTTGCAATAAGAATAGTATAGGACACTTTGCTTCATAATAAATCGTAATTCTCTTATACGTTTCATGCATATTTGTACATATAAAGTCCTGGGGACAGAAATTGCACCCGTTGGATGGAATTGCCCTTTTAAATTGTGTGTGTAAGTACCTTGGCTGTGCCTCAGTATGTGTTCTTCAGTGTTCTTGCATACTTGTATTCTCACTCTAAGTCATCATCAAACACCAAAGTCCGGTTCAAGAACAGAAGTACAGACAACACATGAAAGTACCAAGATATGTTCGTGATATCAAGGATGTATGGAATGCAGACTCCTAGAAGTGAATGCAGCGCATCCATTCGAGTTCATTCTTCAAGGGTTGCCTCACAATACTGGACTCGACGCGAACACAAGTCTGTTCTTTGGATTCTTGGATTTGAGAAACGGCGCTTGTGAAAGCTGGAAGGTCATTTAATGTCATACGAAATAAACTCTAAATGCAGAGTACACACACACACGACAACCATGTGACAAAAGCCATTCTAAAAGGCTGGAAGAGCAGCTGAAAGTTTATGTCCTTCAATGACGACAATAACTGTTGACTTGTGAAGCATAATATCTGTTTGACTAAAAGAACCAGCACGCACTCGAGAAAACATTAACTCACTGGAGTCAGGTACTTAAAGATGGATGTTTCTTCTTTTTGGAGCCTTACGTGGAATGACAGGGACAGTTATAGAAGTTGTAAAAACATAAAAATCTCAGTTTGTGTTCAGCTGAAATAATGAAGTCTGAGATGACATGAGGGAGAGAAAATGATGAGAGAATGTTGATGTTCAGGAGAACTATTCCTTACGTCAGGTGATGTTAAAGTTCACATTATCCAGAGATATCTGTGTGTTGTAAAACCAACTGACAAACTTCTTGAAAAGTAGATTCACACACATTCTACATCACATTCTCCCATATGTCTTGAAAACATTAGCTTGGAAACATTTGTCTTTGTATTAACCGACAGGGAACATTACAGAGAGGCTTGTGTAGATGAGCAAATGTGCTAAGATTTGTCATTATCCAAACATTCATTTTGCTGAAGAACTTGCACGCATTAAATTAACAGATGGGTTTTTCTGTACAGTATGTCAATGGTCAAGAGTAAGCTGTTGTTTCTGATGGTGTGCCGGTCGAATATGAGTTCAGATTCATGGCTTTCCTCCCACACTAACACCTGTTTGTCATCTTTCTCTCTCTGTCTTTCTAATAAATATTATGCCTTGGGCCACTCAAATGTGTGTGTGCGTGCATGGGTGTCCTTCTGGGCTACTGCACCACACTTTGCAAAGCGCAGCAAAAAGTCTTCCTCTCACGATTTTAAAGATCCCGTTTCCCACGATCCCAATTTTCCACCTTTCGTTAGTGTGCAATGTAGCTGTTTGACAATAAACAATACCTGCAAAATGATAAAGGTCAAAGTTCAGTGTCAAGCGAGATATTGTTGCTTTTCAAGGACTACAGAGAACGGCTGGATCGGACTACAGCCCTCTACTTCCCGGGTACATGATGTCCCTATTCCGAGTGCTTTTGATAACCTCCGCCCAAAGGAATACACCAAAAAGGGGCGGGGCCTTCCTTAGAGAAGTGGAAGAGCCTCTGGATTAGTGTTTGGTTCTCGAGATTGTAAACATTTTACTGAGCTACGCGCAAATCTTCTTTCACTTTCATCACAGTCCACCAGCCGGTCATACGAACTCAGCGACACACATTCTAAGATAACCAACGCCCAAATAACAGCTTCATGACTTTAACATCGGCTGTGAGAGCTGTTCTGTGTGATACACTGATATTGTGTGTGCGCGCGCTTACTTCTAAAACACTTCTGTGAAACGCCCTCTTAAGTCCTGCTTGCAAATGTCTCCTGGTCAACCTGCTTGTTTTAGTATCCAATTAATAATACAATAATTAAATATAACCGGTCTGACGCTATTCGATCAGGTGTCATTTCCCTCGCAATAGTTGAAAAAAATTCACGATCTCTAACAAAGATTGACGTTTCCACATGCACTAGCAGACCTCCGTTACACTTCAATTGATCCGCATGTTTTTTAACTGATGAAGTGAAGTTGACGACATTGCTACTGTTTATTGCTCAAAGCTAAAGTTTAGCTGATATGATATGGGTGGATCATCTTCCAATAAAACACTCTAAGAGGGGAACCAATCACAACAGACCTGGTCAGCTTTTCCAATAAGAGCATTTCGGAAGGAGGGACTTTATGTAGACCGGAAGAAATCCAGTTGTTTTGTTAGAAGAGGGACAGCGGTGAACAATAGAGTTGAAATATGTGAAATATAAAGCATTTTTTGAAATTGGAAACATGAACATCCATTGTTCAACTTCAAAAAAACATCATCAAAGCCTCAAAAGAATGTCTCCTTAAACTTCCGGATCTGTCTAATTTTCTTCCTCCATTTGTGCAGATGAATGTGATTCAACAGGATCTCCGGTCACATCAGACAACCCCATGCATCCTGCCAAACCCTATTACTGAATTCATCTAAAATCGAGGAGGAAGAAGGCTGGACGCTCACTTCGCGTGCTGCCGTACAGAAGACCATCGCAGCGAAACATTAGCAAAAGCAGCACCCCACCCCCTGCACCCGGTGATAGATATAAGCAATAAAGTATGCGCTTTGTGCTCTGACAGAGATAAATACTGATGCTGAATTCTCATAAAGCATTTGTGTGCTGAGGCAATCTCCTTCCGTGCTGAACTGAACACCACTGATGCCACTTTAACTGAAGAAAATGTTTTCCATGTGCATGACGGTCCAGCCGCTGAAATTAATAACATGAATATTTCTCTTAATGAGGTGATAAACAGTCCTTAGATTTATCAGCCCAAAGGTGCCTGTTTTCCTCCTTTTATCAGAAGATTAAAGGAAAACACAGCACCTGTTGTCCTGATGCAGAATGTAAACATGTAAACAATATGCAAATTACCCAAATCCACATACTATGCGTTCTTATAGTATTCAAAAGTAGAATAAATATGTCCCAAATCGTAGTATGTTGAAAAAATTGTTCCACAGATCCCGGAGGGTTGACTACTTCCGGTAGAAATTGGAAGTGCAGAACGATGCACACTCTGACGGCTGATATTACCCACAACTCACAACGAGTAGGCGGAGTTTAGCTACGCTCCATTGCATTTATACATTTTATCACAGGGCTCTTTGAGTACTTGATTCTGATTGGCCAGTAGCATTCCAAGGGTAACAACCGCTCAAACTAATACACCCTTTAACCCTGATGCTGCAAATCATTTTGAGAGGGTCAGTTTTGTATTACACAAAAATGTATTATAAACATGTCTTTTAATAACATATATAAACAAATGTGCCTGTTTGTGACGTTTGAACGTCATTGCATACTTTAAAACTAAGTGGCTTTTCCTCACGGATGGTTAGCATTCGGTAAAAATTAGCTTATAAAATATTTCAAATTCACATTTTATGTCCAATATTTATCTCATGTGGCAAGTAACTGTGTAATAAGCGTGATAATGTACAAGCAGCCAACTGTTATTGTCAAATTAGCCCCTTCAGTGTGATACAAGACCCTGCATCGCATCGGGTCCTTATCACACTTTCGGTGTAACGGGACACACAAATACAAACACGAAAGACACCAACTTAACTGAATCCACTTTAAAGTGCAACAATGGAACATCCACTGCAAACTTGAGACAGGAAACATCCACAGAAATAGGGAACAGGTATACATCCAACAGTACGATAAACAGGGAACATTTTTGGGTACAATCAATGATAAACATCCATGGGAGTCAGTGGTAAGTATTTCGGGAACATGAAACAACTAACAGTTTACAACTAGACCTGACCATGATGAATGTGACACTGCTGGTTTACATGTGGTTTGGATGATTGCGTGCAGGTGTGACTGTAATCAATGATGGTGAGTGAGTGAGTGCAGAGAGTTCTGGAAAGTGGAGTCCATAATAAAAGTCAGGTGAGAGAGTGCGGGCAAGTGTTACAGTCGGGGATTATTTCTGCGATAACAACCGGGTGCCTGTACATTATCCCTTACTTACAACTGATGCGTCACTAACTTAAGAAATAGAAGTATGCAGTAAACATAACATATTAAATAATGAATGAATCCTTGAATGGAAAGAAGAGCTGTATTTTGATGTGTGTGACAGTTAATGGCCACAATGTTGTCTAGGCAACAACGGACACTGTAAGTATATCCCAGTGTCTTTTTTGCGTGCACTCAAGATGCACACTATTCCAACACAAAACACTACCTACTATAAGGGCTAGTATAAGTAGGAGAATTGCAACGCAGGGAATGTTTTTTGAATCAGACTGATAAGTCAAACTGATGTGTTGGTGTAAACACTGAATTTAATGTCCATGTCTTCCAATCCTCTTTGTTTGTCATCACATGGCTCTGATGCGGTGTACTGTAGTGTAATGTTTTTCCGTCCAGTGTTTAGTGAGTGTGATTCCTCACAGGCGTGTGTGAACAGGCCTATCCATTTGTTTACTGTGGCAGTGAACACATGCGCTCTGACAGCTAATCCCGATGCTGAATGAGACCTGTCATACACGCCGCTAACATCAGCCTAGCGGCACATCAGCGCAGGGGCTGAAAAGAAACTGATGCAACACATAAGGAGAGGAGTGCCTACCAGAGAAAATATATATTGAAGAAATTAGATTGGTTATTATGCTCTCTTGAGGGGCGGGTGTATCACACACAGTGGCCTATTTAGTGAAAGTGATTGATTGACTGTGCGTTAATTCATTTATATTATTTAACATCCTTTTAATTCAGTATTGTGTAAACATTTTTGGGAAGTCTGATTGAAAAATCAGCGAGTATGTGATACTAAATCTTGCAGTTGAAATCACATCTGGATTAATGGTCAAGTTCAGAACATTTGAAACACTCACAATATGCTTTATAATATACTGCATATTTGGACAAACCTAATAAGTCGGGTATTTCATTTTCATACAAGAGAAGCAAATTCTGTGCACGGTACAAATCAAACATAATGCAGTGTGGAGGAGAAAGACAACAGGACGGACTGGGTGGGGAATGTAGAAGTAAAGGGTGTGAAACAGAACAGGAGGAGTGAAGGTAAACAAATCTGAGAGGACTGAATGTCTGGCTCAAGGTCAGAGTATCGTCCTGTTGTGGAAATGTTGGCCAGCACTCAAACTCCCAGGAGGCCGAGGGGCGGACACAGCACCAGCAGGAGTTGCTGGCAAGGCGGAGATAACAAACACACGGTCAGGACAGGTCACTTGTCCCGAGATTCACAGCCTCTCATTTAAAGGTTTCATCTAAAAAAAGAAAAAATGTCTCTGGATGTATGTGTGTGTATTTAATTTCTCTCAGTTAAAATTCTACATGAATTAAGTCTGATTCTGACATGATCTGTTTGATGTAGAAAATGACAAAAGCAACCTTTGCTTGTACTCAGCATAATGACATTATGCTGAGTATACAAAACTTTATTATGTGCAACTGATGTACATCATTTTTTCATGTAAATCCAAAAGATTGATTTTCAGTGTCGGTCATTATCTTTTAAAAATCAGTTAAATGCATTTCCGCCCTAATGCATGTTGAATGGCTTGGGCGGAGGAACCGTTAACTCCTCCCCTTCCACTGTCAGTCTGCTGCTATAGTTTCATTTCAATATGCAAAAGTTGTTTTTATACGTCCAATCAATTCTCAAGGAAAAAAGCAGGCCACGCCCACAATATTTCTCCTTTCAAATTCCTTTTCATTCGGAAATGTATCAGAATACGGAAGTAGAACCGAATGCAACTTCTGTTTCACGGGGACTTTAAAGGTCAAGCTGTGTGTCACAACTTCAATGTTGTGTCTGGAATAAACATGTAGTCTGACATGTATCCCATCCATCAAGAGTCAAATCGACGTAATAAAAATATTGTGTATTTCATGCTACATAATTTCCTTGTGAGCAGTGGGCTATGAAGTATCTGTTTCACATCATGAAATCATTGCTGTAGTTTATCTGTAGACTAGAGATTTTACTTTAGACACACACTGCTCTTTTGGATTAGACTGTAGTAGACGTATGGAAAAGTGTGTGTGTGTGATTCATGTGGTGTACAGGTGTACCGTCTTGTTTTATTTATCATGTTATAAAACACTTGTGGTTGGTGGTCAGTGTAACAGGAGATGTGTTGTTTACCTGAGACTAACATTACCTGAGACAGGTACTACATCCATACTTCAGGGGTTACTGTTGTCAATTCAGGCATACTATGGGTTTACTCCAGAAATACCCTGGTCATGGTATTGCTCCATCACCCATAGATGACACACATAACAGATGGTTCCAGCTACAGTTTTTCAGGTTTCCCAGTTTGAAGAAATTGTTGTTTAGTTGGTCAGCCAGTCTTTCCTCCTGCAGTCTTATATTTTCATATATATTCCATGGGTCTTGTTATCCAGCATAATGCAATGCATTCTAGGACTGCCTTCGCATTGGGGTTTGGGACAGAGCTCTTTTTTATTTAACTTCATCATCCATAAATGACACTCAGAGAACTGTGTGTGTGTGTGTTTATATTTTAGTTGTTTTTGTGAGACGCAGCGATCAGGAAGCTGACACCAGCAGTGGTTTTGTCCTGAGGGGAGATTTCCTCTCTGTGGTTAAATCCTTCCCTGTGACACATGTTCCGTGATCAAGATGTTCCGCTAGAAGTGTTCCACCCCAGAGAACACGGAGCGTTTCCACTGGAGTGAAGCGCACGGAACTGACACAGGTCAATATAACATCTTACACAGGTCTGCTGTAACATACACAGCAGTGTCAACTCCTCGCTTCAAATCACACACACACGCCTGTGGATACACACATAACAACACACTAACCTCGCGTAAAGCATACACACACACCTCTCATAAGGTACACACACACCTGTGGTAACACACCTAACGACACACAAACCTCTCGTACAGCATACACACACACACACCTCTTATAAGGTACACAAACAAACTTGTAAGGTACAAACCTGTATAAGGTACACACACACACACACACCTGTGGTAACACACCTAACAACACACAAACCTCTCGTACAGCATACACACACACGCACACACACACCTCTCATAAGGTACACAAACACACTTGTGAGGTACAAACCTGTATAAGGTACACACGCACACACACACACCTGTGGTAACACACCTAGCAACACACAAACCTCTCGTACAGCATACACACACACACATGCGCACACACACCTCTCATAAGGTACACAAACACACTTGTAAGGTACACACACACCTGTGGTAACACACCTAACAACACACAAACCTCTCGTACAGCATACACACACACACATGCGCACACACACCTCTCATAAGGTACACAAACACACTTGTAAGGTACACACACACCTGTGGTAACACACCTAGCAACACACAAACCTCTCATACAGCATACACACACACACCTCTCATAAGGTACACAAACGTACTTGTAAGGTACAAACCTATATAAGGTACACACACACACCTGTGGAAACACGAGCACACACACACACTTCTCATAACTCACCGTAACATTAGAATGATAAAACTCCTCATTTAGAATGAGATACAGTACGAGAGGACTGAGGAAGTAAACATATTGATTTGTTATATGTGTTTATATTTCATCCGGACGTTTAGTCAAAGCTGTAATAATGAAACACACAGTTCAGAGGGAATGAGTCGTGTAGTCGAGTACACATCATGATCAAGTTAATACAAAGTTTACGGTTGAGCTAATGGTCTACAGTACATGACGGATGAAGTGATTACAATTAGACATGGATGTCTTTGCTGTTTCTGCATCACACACGCTCTGATGGCCTGTTGCTTTCATTTACATCTTCATTTGCACAATATCACATCATGAAACATTGAAGTGTAATGAATGTAATGAACTGATAAAAAAAACGTGTTTTTTTTGTCCTGATTTCTGCCGGCCTCTGTAACATAGAGTGTATGTACTCGCTGGGTAATGTAATGCCTCTCTCTTCATGCATAAATGATTCATTTTAATTATTGAACACATTTGATGTATGATAATGTTAAGTTGGAAAACATCTGAATAATTCTTCTCATGAGTAATGTGTTGTTTGATGTTAAATGAGCAAGTGGCTCAGATGCTGTGTGAAGGGCTGTAATAAACTTGAATTCATTCATCACACGTCCAGCAGAAAGCTGAGCGCAGAATAACAGCCACAGGAGAAAGAGCACAGAAAGCACGTCTGATGTGTCCATCTAAAAAAAAGATGTGTTTCTCCTGAGGCCTTTTTTCCAGAGGTGCAGGTTTAGATGTCTGTGACTCCGCTTGCTTTTCCCAAGAGAAAATATAGAGAGAAAATACATGGAATTGATCCGCTGACATCAGTATAAAACCAAAACTAAAATACCTCTCCGCAAGAAGAGAAAAACAGTCTGTGAGACTTCACGTCCTTCAAAGGTCCTTCTCCCTATGCGTACATCTCTCGTGGTATTGACAGAGCATCAGGAAACGTATGAGCACTTTTACATATTTCACTTTTAAAGCTGACTCGTGCGTTTGGGAATTTGCATATTCAGAGTCAATCTCCCAATCAGCATGTCCTTGATGTCTCACAGAGGACACGGATCAACTGCTGTCATTTGCATAATCTGATGTAAATGTCACATGTCAGACGCAGGATTCTCAGGGGAATTCCTGAAGATTTCATGGCTTATAGTAAATGATAAACATGGTGATGTGTTTTTAAATGCATGTGTTGGATCTGATGTGATCCGGAGAGCAGTGAACGTAGCTGTAAATGCCGTCACAGTTTCTTCACAAGGATGTTTTTCTTTCTATTCCGCTCTCTGATTTATTCTCATATGTTCCTTTACTTTGACTTTAACAGGCAACAAAAGTGACAAACACCAAACAAATCCTCAGGGTATCACTCTGTCTGTGTGAGTCACTTGCTTTTATTACACCTTATGAAAAAAATATCAATCATCACTCAATCAACTTTTACCATTATTAGAGTTTTTTCTTTATATTGAGAAATTATTATTTTGCTTTTCCACTAAGCACAATAACGAGAAATAATTCTTCTTTAAACACGATCATGTCATGATTTGCCGGCAGCTTCGTATGAATTAGTGTATTTCAAGAAACAGTGTGAAATATCCTTTAATGAGATGTTGGGCGGAAGAAAGGTTTTATTACATCGCTGTTCATTTTATTTTGTGTAAAAAAAAGTTTTGGAGTAAAACAAGGGAAAAAATGATTTTAGCAGAATTCCACCTTAATTTAACTGAACGATGAATTATATATTTTTTATTAGCTAACACATTTAGCATATTATTATTTTTCATGCCAATCGTATGCTTTTTCTAGCAATTCATGTACAATTCATTTTACACAACATTCTGAGAATTTGTAGACAGTATTTGTGGATTTCAGTGCCCATGTGCATTGTGGGTAACAGCTGAACCCGATGGTTTAAAATGATGTTGGTTAGATTTGTCTTTGACACCAGCATGAATGAAGTGTTAGACCACACATGTGGACTCTTAGATGACAGTCTAGGTCTCACACTTTGGACTCATTGTGATTTCAGTAAATGAAACACTTGTTTGAGGAGGGCTCGAGGACACTTGATCTGTTATATTCCTTCAGTTTTTCTTCTTAAAGCTGCTGTTCAATCTCTGTGTGTGGCGTCATTTGATTCTCAGTGAATATGTGGAAATGTTGTTTCCTGCGGTGTAGTATAGCAGTCGCTGTGCAGGTGTAATTACCGATGTGAGATATCGAGCGCTGCTTCAGCCCCAGACAAATAACAACACATTTATCTCAAACCTATTTCACCTCATTATGGAAACACCTTCACTGACTCCTCCAAAACTTGGGCTCTCGTCGGGAAGCTGGATTCATAATAAAGTCTGGAGGAGAGATTTTCAGTTCATAAAGACAAACATAAATGCTCTTAATGGGCGGTGACGTGACATTAGAAAGTGAAGAGGCGTTTGAACAGTGGATTCATCATCATGATGAGAGTTGGTGTGTTCTGACAGTGTATGTCATGCAATTGAAGGTTAGAGTGAAATCCTTATCAGTGTAATAAAAGAGAGCATGTGCATGAGAATGACATGATCTGATTCCTCACCAGAGGACAGACAGAAATGTGTGTATGACCTGCATTTATAAAGACTTGAACCATCCAATTGACATCAAACATAGTATGTTCAAGAAAATGAACAAACATACAAATTATAGTACATACAATATATATGAAATTATATATTTTTTCTTGTTTTACAACATCAAACACTGTCATATGTGGACACTAAGTGTAACATTGTCAGAATTACATTAGAGTGTAATGTTATTTTTGGGTAGTTCTGTTAAGGCTTTATGTTTAACACAACAATATAAACAGCCTTACAGTCATTACAGTCAGTAAGGTCCTTCTCATTGTGGATAATGAATGCATTTTACATTCAATTACAATCTGCCAGTGAGGTGAGAAAAAATAAACTTGAGGAAAAGGTCAAACTAAATTCAAGATCATTTTTCTTACCCCACTGGAAGATTGCTTGTTTTTAACATAAATTTACTTCGTTCTTATATTTCTTTCATAAAACACAACACAATGCCTTAGGCCACTTTCCTTGTCAAGTATATGCATGTGAATCTTTAACTATTTTGCTTAAAAAAAAAAAAAATTGCTTGGTAAGAAGTAAACATTTTTTGTAGCAGTTACAGTGTAAACGTTAAAACTTCAAGAGTGTTTCATGAATGAAAGTGTGAATGTTTGTTTGTGCAAAAGAGAGAGTTTTTTATGCATTTGTGTTCAAACTTGTTTAGTGACGTACAGTATTGTGGTTTAATTTGGATCACAGGTTAACAAAGGAAGTCCAGCCTGAATTATTTCATTTTCTGTCACTGAAGTACCAACAGCTCAATGTCACCTGTTCACGGTCCTCTGCGTGCCCGTCACTGCTTTATCAGGAGAATATTCCAACTGTCCACAGGTGAAGACATAACCAACACCAGACACTGAGATAACTGCACATCACACGGTTTATTATGACATTTACATTAATAACAGCAGCACAGGACGGGCAATGACTGACACTATCACCTCAGACGAGAAGATGAAGCCTGTAGTCTGCTTTACCTTGCGGTTGATTCTGGCCAAGAATCATCTCCTCAGACAGCCGTGTCAGCGTGGGTTTACTCTGGGTGAGCCCACAGACATGCAGGATAGGTTAATACTATCCAAATTGTCCGTCGCCTGACTCGTGTATGGATTGACTAGTTCTCGCCGTGAATATAGCCATACATGCTGGAATGGCGTTAAGAATGAAACATTAAATGAATCTAGTTAGACATTTAGAGCTTATTGCATCTTACATCAGAAATCAAAATCATTCATTCAAATGAACTTTATTTTGTGTCTGAAACCTATCCAGCCAGATTTCATTTGGGAAAAGTTAATTTTGCCAGTTGGTGATTTTTTATCCATAAGATAGAAATTGAACAAAAAGGTAAAATGATTAGATATAAACAAGAATATCTCATCTCCAAACACAACCATCCATCACTGATGTTAAAGCAGATCTTAGGAACATGTATATGAAACTGTACAGTCACACTGAGCTGCTCATGGAGAGTTCCTCATTTTCTAAGCTTCGGATAAAAGCATCATATCGCTTCGGATAAAAGCATCTGCTAAATGACTACATGTAAATGTGTGAGTAATTTCTTCAATCTGAACTTTATATTTCATTTCATACAGATGTCATTTCATGTTTTGGATCGGAGCAAATGAGACAGAAAAGAAGAAAGGAGCAGATGAAAGCCAAAGTAAATGGTTTACTTCCGCCGTGCACATTTATTTTGGGGGGATGCTCCACAGATGGTGCCGTGTGTAATTAGTGGCATGTTTAACGTGGGCAGCAGTGAGTCACACTAACAGACCAGTGCCGAGAAATGAAAATCACTCCACACCAAAAACAAGACCGACCACGATATATGAGTCTGAGGAGCTGGAGGAGGAGCTGCCCTTGACCCACCTGTGCCGGACAACTCTTTGACTGACAGCCACCGTTAAACACACAGCTCACTCCCTACAGACATTACACATCGCTCACAGACTTAACAGTTAAAGTACAATGTATCTTTGTGGTTGCATTTGTTTCAGCATCCCAACCAGCCTAACATATCAACATTACCTAAACGAATGGCATGAGTCTGGAGCGGGACTATCAACCAATGGCTCTCCAACCGGACGTTCATCACGGCTTTATACAAATGGAAGCATATTGGTCGCTATTTTCAATTTAAAATCCAAAATGGCAAAATGCAAAATGGCAATGCAATTGTGTATTTAAATATACATTTCAAATAACTTATGTGCAACATTAAGTGCAAAATGAAAATAAAAATGATATTATATCAATTACATTTGTCAATTCCTACTCTACTTTAGAATGTTAATTCAATGCTGGCTCAGCCTTCACACAATGTGGCCAGCTCGAAATGCTGTTAATGTTCATGCATTTAGGGAAAATGACATTAGAGTTTTCATTTTGCTACACTTTTGCTTGACTATCTTAAACATATATAATCAAACCATTTCATTTTCATTTTGCAACTTAAAAAATATAACCCATTGTAGGAACTGACAAATGTAATTGATATAATATAATTTTTATTCTCATTTTGCACTTAATGTTGAACATACAGTATGTTATTTCGAATGTATATTTAAATACACAATTGCATTATCATTATACATACTGCATTGCCATCTTGAAAAGAGCTACCAATATGCTTCCATACATGCACAGTGTCATGTGCTGCATGAGAAATGTTGACAGCGTCATAGAGAGGCTAAGTATCACAGAAGGATGCCACATATTAAAAAAGTAGATATGTCAGTGTACACATCGAAAATAAACAAAAAGATGACTTTCTGACATGCATGTGTTTCGTTTGAATGTCATGATATGTAAGGATATGTCGTTGAGTTTGATGTATCTCTCTCTTTCATCTTGTTTTGATTTATGCACTGGTATCACACACACAATGTCGTGTAAATGATCTGGTCATCATTTGAAAATGTCCTCAGAACACATGGCATGCAGCAGGTGGAAATTTTTTGATGTTGTTTTTACCAGCGTGCAGCGCAGCATCTTTCACGGAGATGTGTTTGGAGAGATATTGGAGATAATAACACGAAAATCCTCTGAAAATAACACGAGCGAAGTATTGTAAGCTCTCGTGTAGGAATGGCGTCAATGACTTCAGCTTAAATATTTAACAATGCTTCATTCATCATCATTCACTGTCCTAAATACAACACAACACCGTGAATCTATTACACTTATCTCTCTCTCTCGTGTTTCTTTGAAGGTTATTTTTGCTCTCAGTGCTCTGAATGTTTCTCTTTAGGTTAATGATCCTGCAAGAGGACTCCTGCGCTCTTTTTCACTGCCAAAACCACATGTAAGAGCTCGTCAAGCACGCAGACTGCGTGTATGTGGAGAGTTTGAACCCTCATCACATCTCTAATGTCTGAACTAAAACAAACCCACAAAAAATGGCATCAGACTTTAAACCTGCAGCTGGGCATTTTTAAGATCAGAGTATAACTAAACAAACAAGCGGCTATGTTCGTTTCTATTTTACTGTAGCTCTACCTGCAAGTCTGAAAATGTCCAATTAAAGTTGAACAAAGCACAGATATAAGCCAGATCAAAGAAGTGAAGTTTTATGAGGGTGTGATGATCCTGGCATCCAATCACAGACGCGTTCAGCTCTGTTCAAACACACATACAGACACCGAGATGACTGCATACACACATGCTGATGTTTTACAGAAGTGTTTAACTATGGGTTTACTCGATCAGATTTGATTGGTTCTGACTGGTACTTCCTCTCATTCTTCACTGTATTACAGCAGGCTGTTGGGGGATCAGGTCAAACGAGATCACTGCAATTGGGGTTTTCAAACATGTCCTGGGGAACATTTATATAGGGACTTTCCCACGGCAGGAACGATATTATAGTTCCGGGAAGATTTGCCAGAAGTACCTGCCCTTTGTTGTGTTTGCACAAGAGGTACTGGCCGGGATTTTAGCTTGGGAGAAACTTTTGGGGAGAAAACACTTTAGCTCCTTCTCCGAGGCAGGGTCTAAACCAGCAGGATAAGAACGAACTGTGACGTGAGCAAACCCTGTTCGGCCCGAACTTCTGTTGTTTGTTTTTTTGTCGTTGTCCGAAGGACGCGCTTGAATGGACTTGTTTTGCCGGTGCAAATGCAATCCCATTTTTTTTTTAGATCAACAGCCCTCTTTACTCAGTCCTGAACTTTGTTCCTGCAGCTTATCCATTCGGAAAGCGCCTTGTCTTTCTAGGGCCTGCACACCCAGTTCAGATACTTCAGTCTCTACTAATGATCTTATGAGTTGAAATCAAATGTGTGTCAAATCAGAAACACACAAAGTGTGCAGGGCTAGGGGTCCTCCAGGATAGCTGCTCTATGATATTCTGCTCCCTTGGGGACACAGGTCCTTCATTCAGTGTAAGTGTATGAGGATACGTCAAATGTTGAAACTTTTAGTTTTGATCACAGGTACACCGCTCGTGTTTAAAATAATCAGTTAAAATTGGAGTAATGCATGATTACAGTAAGCAGTGTAACCAGATATGCTTTTCAAAATATGTTTCCTTTCATTTATACAGTATTTCAGCCTTCACAAAGCTTCAAAGGACAGACACAAAAGTAACAATGAGTAAATGAAAAGAAAAATTCAAAGCACACCACACATTGCACAAGAGCATCAAGTGATTAAAGGCATTGCCAAAATATGTAATAGATCACTAGTTATGTGCTCTTTTATGACTTTAGAAGTCATGACTTGTAAAGTACTTCACTTATTTTTGCTTCTGTTTTTCTATATTATGATGCTATCCATTTTTTTCCTGCTTTTTGACAGACTGGTCTTTTCTGTTCTCACAGAGTGTAATTAGAAAGAAGCACCTGGGCAAAATACAATAACTGACAAATGACTGGTAAAATATTAGTAAATGCAAGTAAAAATAAACATTTAAACAGCACTTACAACAGATATTGAGTGAACAGAACTTGCCCCAGGGCAGAACCTTGAGGGACACCTGTGTGTTTAATGAAGAGGATAGTGAATACAGACCTTTAGCATTTGAACTATACAGTATGTATCATGTTAGTAAATTAGGCCTTGTCTTTAGAAATATTAAGGCTTCATGCTGTGAGATAATGGATTGTTCTATTTAAAGCAGAACCATTACTGTTGGAATTACTAGCTCCGGTCCACCCCTGATCAATACACATTTAACAGACACACACACACTCTTATTGATTCACTCACTCACATGTTTTCCATATATTCACGTATTTACACATGCACACACACACACACACACACACACACACACACACACAGAGGCCCCAGTGAGGGGCAGATGTATTATTAAGCTGTAATGTTTTGAAATTGTGGGTATAATGGCTGTCAGATGGCTGGGTGGTTATATTGAGTTTTCTGATTGCTTCAGGCTGATATTAGTCTGCTTTCATAACACTGAGTAGCATATAAACACACAATCAACAACACGCACATGAACACAACCTTTCAGCGCTAACCTGTGAATAGACGCCGCACATATGTGTGTCAGTGTATGCATGTGTTCTCATGTAACTCCAAGCATGTGTGTCTGGTTTTTGGTGCAGTATGTTGTGTAATTCTTTTCTCTTTTTCCCTCTCTCTTTTTATCCCCCACACATGCAGCTATTAAAGTGGCAGTTTGAATTCGGTGAGATTACAACACTTTATCTCCTTATCCAGCACAGATGAGCTTTATGAGTTCATTATCATTTATCTGGGGGATCGCAGCTGGAGCTCTGTTAGCTCCCTATTGCTCTGTGTCTGCTGTTTGTAGTTTCAGCTGTATTTCCTCACTCTTGTCATTAGTTATTGAAATGCATGCGGTGTTGTCTCGGAGGACAGGAGAAAGAACTTTTTTTCTCGCTCATAGGCAGCGCATGTGGGAAGAGAGGGACTACGTCTGAACGCAGAGATGTCCTGAATCCAGCATGAGTAATGATTTTCAGGTACTGCGTGAAATAGAAACCGGGCCCTGAAATCTATATGCACTGACATTTCCATCTGAAAAAGATTTTAGAACACAGGTGACACAGACACGACCTGCAGAGGAGTCCAAATCTTCACATCAGGAAAAAATACATTGCATGCTACAAAGCATTTTGATTTGATAGCCGCATGATTTGATGCTTAAAGTTTTTTACGATTGTTTACACACTAAAGTTAAAATTTCCACACAATTTGCAAAGTTCTACTCAAATGAGCAGAACACCTCCCCAGATTTGCACAACATTGCACACAGTGATTTGTAAAACTCTACACACATTTTCACACCTTAGACACAGATAAGGATTGTGAGGTTACTTCCTTGTCATTACAAAGCCCCCGATTGCCAATGACCACACTAATGAACTAATTGGAAAATCACATCCACCAGGTGTGGAAGCACACATGTGCTAATTTGAAAACGCAGCACTCAGGTGTGCTATAAAAGACAGCAGGTAAGTTCACCTGTCTTCAACAAAAATGGAAGGAGCTAGAAGAAGAAGAAGAGTAAAAATGAGAGGGGGAGCTCAAAGAGGAGATTAAGGAGGTAGAGGAAGAGGAGAAGGAGGTAGCGGAAAAGGCCTAGGTAGAGGAAGAGGTAGAGAAGGTTGATAGAACCTGAACAAAGACGAGGCCAAATTTGACTCAAGAAACCCGTGCAACACTTATTGACCATGTTATCAACCATGGACTGACACTAATGGATCTGGATAAAAAATTCAACCAAATCTCAGCAGAAACACTGTTGCATCAGTAATTCAGACATTTCATCAAGACAATAGCTAAGCTAACCACACAGTACATTGAAACTGAAGCTTGCTGTACTTATCATCAATATTGTTTATTGTGACATTTGACAGTAGGCTGCATGTTTTTTTTATATCTTTTTTTTTACATGGGATTGAGGGTCGAGGACACCAAGGTGGAAGGGGACCTATGTTCACTCGTGCACAAGAGGCTGCCATTGTGAACATGGTTTTGACCAATAATTGTATCAGGCTTCGAGAAATCCAAGCCAATATCATCAATAATGACCATATTTTCAATAACATTCAACAAGTCTCTGTGTCAACATTAGGTCAAATCCTCAAGAAAAATCAAATATACATGAAGCAACTGTATCGTGTACCATTTGACAGAAATTCGGAGAGAGTGAAATATCTGCCCAACGAGTATGTGGAGGTATGTATTGTTCATCTTACTATGGTGTGGTATTGTGCTCTGCTCATAATGTTCTGGCACAAAAAAATATTGTGCAATAGATATTGAATAGCATCCTATTGTCTTTTACTGTGTTTCATAGAGTCTTGCAAATGGATGCAGCAGAAATTCAACATGAATATATATATATATGTGGATGAGGCCTTGCGAAAACAAGAAGAAGAGGGAGAAATGTAATTGTACTATGTAATAAACTGTAATAGTACTATGACTCTATAATAATGTCTATCGTGTAAAATTGACGTATTTCATGTATTTCATCATTTCTTTTTTTTTGTCAGTATACTATTTGTTTCTATGTATTAGCTATGTTGTCAAACCTCTAGTCA
Organism: Triplophysa tibetana; assembly: GCA_008369825.1. NCBI lineage: Eukaryota > Metazoa > Chordata > Actinopteri > Cypriniformes > Nemacheilidae > Triplophysa > Triplophysa tibetana. The sequence continues at coordinate 1,723,057 of CM017903.1, forward strand.
GTTTGGGTTATGTTTCATACATACCGCTCACTCACTTTACTGGGATCTTTGTAAACAAGTCCGCACAGATTAAGTGCAAATAGTCAACTCTTGAGTCATCATCGTGTATTTCATACAGCCTAACCAAGCAGCATCTGCACTGTCTGATGTACTTCAACACACCTGTCACAACATGACAAATAATAGCGCTCTGGTTCACTTGCACTCGAGCAATAGTGGAGATTACAAAAACATCATAGTGTGGTGACAAACCCCGGTGTGGTAAACAAAACTAACACTGAAGCACAATACAGAATTTTTGTATGTGCTTCTCATAGTTTTGCATGGTAGCAGAGCAATTTGAATGACATTTGCGGCCTGAAGTGTTCACAACTGTCCCACAGTTTAACTCAACTCAACTTTATTTATATAGCTCTTTTTACAATTTTCCTTGTTACAAAGCAGCTGTACATGAGACGCATTGAATACAAGTAAAACAACTAAAGGCATATACCTGTAAAAACAAGAAAAAGGTGAAAACAACAAAAGACAGACATACAAATGCTCCACATACACAATATGCAAACATACTTACACACAATGACATAGACGCGCACACACACAAACACACTCGCACACACGCACAGTGAAAGCACACATTGGCGATAAAGGAGAGAGAACCAAACAGTCAAATATTAAACGGACTATAAATTCTTAGATGCAATATTATGTCTAACTTCTGAATTCTAAAGCAGCCCCCCCGGCCAGGCAGATAGTGCAGAACAATATGCAAACGGTGGTGGGGAACCCAAAACTCCAATAGAGAAAAAAAACTCTGGAGAACCCAGGCCCAACCAGGGGATTCCAGTTCCCCTCTGGCAAAAGCTGCTGCCTGTGCACAAGCTCAACAGTGCTTGCACAACAAGGCTAAATAAAAATAAAAAATGATAGATTTAAGATTATCATTAACAATCTAATAGCATTTGAAATGTTGTAGGAAAATCAAAGTTGCCGCGTCCTTTATCCAGCTCTATCCTCTTAGCTCTTGTCAGGTCACCGCTTCCCATTCTCAGCTCTGCCATCAGGTCTGGGCATGAACTGCATCCTGCGGTAACCTTGGAACAAAGAGGCAAGACTGGCTGAGAGTAGAGTACTGTTCTGCACTCTTTGATGCAACAAGTACATCATTTGTTGTTGGATGTGTTCCTGGTTCCGGTTGATCCAAATAATGCAGCCTAAATCCTCTGAGGATTAATATTATGGAAGTGTAGTGTATGCAAGATTAAAAAGATGCGTCTTTAGTCTAGATTTAAACTGACAGAGTGTGTCTGCCTCCCGGACAGTGCAGGGAAGAATATTCCAAAGTTTAGGCACTAGAAGAGAAAAGTATCTACCACCTGCACTTGATTTTGAAATTCTAGGTATTACCAACTGACAGGACGCCTGAGAGCGTAATGTACGTGGAGGTCTGTAATACAATAGAAGTTCATTCAAATACTGCGGCGCTAGACCATGTAGGGCTTTATAGGTAATAAGCAAGATCTTAAAGTTAATGCGATGCTTTATAGGTAACCAGTGCAAGGTTGACAGAACCGGGGTTATATGCTCATACTTTTTTGTACGTGTAAGAACTCGAGAAGTGCATTACAGTAAACTAGTCTAAATGTCATGAATGCATGAATTTATTATGCAGTTTACTACTGCTGTTTTGATTGGAGGGTAATATGGCCACGCCCTCAAACCTGTTTATCTCTGAACGGTTTATTGTTATTTCAAGAAAAACAAATGTCCAATCACTGTCTTGCATATCTCAAAAATGAAAACATTTTAGAAAAGAGGTTCTCAAATGGATTATTTGAGGGATAAGCTAACACAGTTTTGACATTGTTTTTTGCAAAAAGGTAAACAAAAATGTCGTTAATAGCTGTGTTACCTTTTCTTAGTCCGCCTTCCTGGTCACGGACATCTGTAACTTTATACTCTGCTCCATTTATTACAAAGATGACTCGACAAAGTTATATCGATGCAGATCTTTAATTTCGTATACGAAAGTCCATATCTTGCACCAGTCGCTTAATTTCCGGGTGGTTTCACAACTTATACTGTTAAAACAAAACTCTTCACGTTCTTCTGGCTTCTATGAATGCTCGCACGGCATTCTTAACACGTTGCTATCCCGCCCTACATTACCCACAATACCTTCCCGTTTTGGACTACAAACCCCACACTCTTAAAGGGGCAATGCCCATTTTCCTGCAACAGCTGTCATTGACTTGAATTGCATATTCAATATCATAAACAGCACAACTTCATCAATATTATTTAATTTTCATTGCCAATGACATATTTCTTTGAGTTATGAGGTTCGTTAACATGAACAATTAAAGACCATAGACATGGACATATGACTTTTGACCTCAACAATAAAACACACAGCAAATGTTTTTATTTTGCTCTTTATACACAGTTATATGGTTTGTGGTACAGAGAAGCACTAGTCCAGGTTATCTGGTGCACATGCAGTTTTCAGAAGATGAAACTAGGCCAGAGTAAGATTTGTATGTTCATGTGAAGTGAAAATCATCTTACACGCCACACGGATCCTTCTGTCGCTCCGCCTCAGGGTCTCTGACGCCTCGCTCTATCTCAGGACCACAGAGAACGAAAACAACCTCGCACAACAGGACATCTTTTAAAGCAGGTCACAGCATTCTGTTATGAGCTCCACACTTTAACATGAACACACACATACACACACTCGTACAGTATGTCTCCCCACTGCACGCGGGGTTTCTTCACAGGTCAGCGAGTATTTCAATCCCATAGTGCCCCGCGCCAATGCCAACAGACAGTTGATATAATATACACAAGAACATCTGGAGTCCCGACATTACAAGACATGCCAGAGAAAAGAAATTTTAAAGTGAAACAGAGTTCAGACTCCTTATAAGAGAAATCTGATAATGAAGTTAAAGGACATTCTGGATGGAAAGCATGAAGTTTGAAGCAGGTGGAGATAATATTCACACCTACTTCAAGGAAATCAGAAAAAGTCCCAAACAGCCAAAGAACTTGGGTTCACAGGCTTTCTGTTGTCATGACGACAAAGTAGTGTATAATACAAAGTGTTTCTTATGTATTCAAATGTATCAGTAAGTAAGTCTCATGGCAGCATGTCTTTGGTATATTTTAAATATACCATTTTTTCCCTGCAGGATTTGCTATGGTTATTGGCATCATGCCACAAATGCTCATTGGCGGAACTTACTGAACCTGGAAGAGGTTCTATTTTCAGCTGTTTTTTTTCATCATCTCTGGTGAGCTGTGTCAGACAGTAGTAGATTATGTGTGTGTGTTGATTCGTAACACAAAATATTGCTCGTTTAAAATGGTATTAATCAAGAGTAGCATCAGTTCTTGGAGGTCAGGTGAGTCTACCTTGCATCATCCAATCACATCAGGTATAGCTGATCAACGTCAACCAATAGTCATACAACACACACTAGACTGCATCCTATTTCATTTGCATTTTTCTGCACCTCATCAGCTTCTGAATCATGCCTCATCTAAACACTTGTTATCGCCATTCATGATTCATTGTTCTATGCCGCTCGCAATTTATTTGGATATATACTGTTTGCAACACAGTGTTGTCGCTCATCCAGGTGTGTATGTGAGCAGCAGTATGGGTTTAAGCCCTTGTTTATGAACTACTTTTCTCTATAGGCTGACTAGTTGTTTGGATATGCAGTGCGCTATTGAAAATCATATGGATGGTTGTTGGATAATTTTAGCTCTACTATCAATACAAGCTTATTGTGCGCGAAAGATTGATCTCGCTTGCTAGCACAGGTGCTTTTCTCTCGGCGTCTGTTCCGTTAAGCAAGCGGCAGAGAGCTGACCATACTAAGCTCACCGAAGAATGCATATTATAACGGTATTTCCAAGAGTGAACTATTTATTCCATGTATTTAACTATACATTGCGTGTTGTTCTTGCTTATGTACCTGACGGACCTGATCAGTGCTTTTCTCTTGTCTGCACAACTCCAACACTGTGTCTCAGAAATTGCGAGCCAGAAGAAAGTCATCACACCCTGAATGTTCTTGTATGTATGTACTGTATATTTGGCTCATAGATGCTTGCAGCAATAAGTCACAACAGTGTTTCACAGGATAACTTTAGTCAATGTTTTGGCGACTCTCTCATTCTCTGCGTTTCTCAAGTGCTCGCTGTTTGCACTCTGCTTGCTTAAGCTCCTCAACAGGGCTCTCAAGTTATCGTTAATTCACATACCTAGTGATGGGATACATTGCCCACGCCATAATATATGAGGAGCAACATAGAGGGCAGTTCCCTGCCGTTCATGGATGTCAGAAGTTTTACCGATTGAAATGTGTGTATCAGGTAAAACGTGTGATCCTTCTGCAAACATAGTACATAACTCCTTTAATTGAATGCGATCATGATAGTGAGAGCTGATATATGTATCCAAATCTTGTTGTTGTTATTAATAAAGTCACAACATCTATCTGCTTTGCAACCAGGAGCTTTAGGCTACATGAAACTAAAGGAAGATGTATTTCATCAATTGATTATGATTTTCCTCTTAAGGTACAGCGTTCTGGCTATCTTTTCAGTAAGTTTTACACACAGGGTGCATACTTACCCTGCCAGCCTACTACTAGCAAAGATATTAACATTAACAAGATATGTCACTCTTGAAATGAAAGGGAAGAATGCATTGCTCAATACTGCAGCCCTAGCGAAGCTCTGCGCATGCGTAGTGTCTTAAGAAACATTCAAAATAATGTTTTTAAAGACCTTTTTACCATAGGAGACAATGTTATGGTACAGTTTACGTTATTGTTAAATATTTTTCTTGAATACATCATTTAATTGGGAGTTTAGCCGACGATGGAAGAAATATCAGTATTCTCCATTCACTTTTGTCTGAATTACGTAATAACGGTCCTCAATGCCCGGAGGTGTGTTGCAAAGATGGCCGCCGAGTGGCAGGACTTCCTTAAATGGACTTTGCTACTAGTTTAATCTGCTTGCTCATGCTAGTTTAGTGCTATTTGTTGCAGGGTGCAGTAGCCTCAGCATCATGGACCGTCGGATAAACATCTGACTCAAAAGGCACACTTTTCTTGAGAATGCTTCTGCACAGGATTTTTACAGAAAGTGAATGTCCCAAGACCTAGATGTGTCCCAAATGACATAATATGCATTTAAACTATGAAATTTACAAAGGAAGGAGGCGGGAACCGGCAAACATTTTACAAACTTTAATCAAAATAAACAAACAATAACAAGGAAGTAAATGCTCTTCCTCTTATGCTCCCGATCGACTCCGTGAGATATGCGCAATTTTAATGCGAATGCACTATCCACACTACTGAATTTATGCTTAAAAATGGTGAAGAATAGTGCAGATGTGTGCGATTTGGAAACGCTCCTCTTGCGCATGAAGGTTTGACTACACGGGACTAGGGTGTATGTAAAACCTGCCAGCTTTACTTCTAGTTTAACCCGTTTGATTTGTTAACAACTTGCTCATTTCGCTCCGCTGCTATTGGTTGCAGGGTGTACTCTTCCCCTGCAAGCTAACTGCTTGTACAACCCGTTCGGTTCGTTATCTACTTGCTCATGTTACTCTGGTGCTATTTGTTTTGCAGGGCGTATGCTTTACCTGCCAGCTTACTGCCAGTTTAATCGTTAACAACTTGCTCACACAACTTGGGCAATTTATTGGCCTCACCTCTAAGCTTACCTCTAGTTTAACCCAGTGTCTGCATATTTAAGCATTTCATTTTTGCTGTTTAGACATGCTCATTTGGTAAGGGCAATCATTTTGTTTTGGGGACATTTATTTCTGCGCTACAGCTCTGTCCATGCAAGGCTGCATGGACAGGCGAAGAGTTTGCCCAGAACAGTTTCATTCCGCCAACCTTACATATTGCTATTGTTTCAATAATTGAAGACAGTGGTCCTGACCGAAATGAAGGATGCTTTGGTTTAGGTTTTGCACGGTATAACAGTCATTAGGGCTTGTTTACGAACGTGTATGGTTTCCACAAAATATTTGGCATTCATGAGTAAGGACATAAGCTTTGGGTATATGATCAAATCTCATGTCACGCTTCACATAGTGTACTCAAGTTTATGAGTTCACATGAAGGCTGTTTATTTTGAAAAATAAATTGATGGATCATGTTTTTATTTTGTTTAACAAAGGGAAAATTTGCTGTACATTTTTCCCCACACGAAAAATACTGTAGCACACTTTAATGTTGGTTCATTTGAATTTCCAAGGTCAAAGTTCAAGTGCATGCCGAGTAGATCAGACGTAAACCGACACTGACGCCACGTCAATGTGACATACGGCTTTATGTATGGCATATGTCATCTCATTAAGATCTGCAGCACCGGCTTTTAATAACTGGCCAGACTCACAGATGACAACAATGATGTGGATTTTATGTTTATTGTAACACCCTCAGTTTGACTGATACTTATTAATTTATTTACCTGTATTCCTTTGGCGACATTTCTATCCAACGTAGCTCCCTGTAACGACATTCAGCCTACACACCAGTGCACCTAACACAACTACTGATCGAGCTACAGAAACACTGGAATCACTGGTCACTTGATTTTTGCTAGGTTCATCAGAACCATGTTCATCTATAATAGTGATGTACAATTATTTGTAGGTAACCTTAAGATTCTCTGTAGAGCACTCCTGTACATTTTACTTCATAAAGTTATTTCAAAAAGTGTTTAAATGTCATCATTCGGATGGTGTTTTCCTGTTAGAGACATAACCAGAGTATGCTGTAATGTTGACCAAACTACTATTGGATTAATATTTTTATTATTATCATAATAATCTCTCTATTTTTAAGCAAGCAGTGAACGGGTTAAAGAGATCCTATACTGTGGTTTATCATCATTCTCTATATAGCTGCTGTTCCACCATCCGGCCAAACCGTACTAGTTGCTAAACCATTCCATACCAATCCTGTCCAGAAGGTACATGTATGGTTTCATTTTCAACTGTCGGCTCATAACGGAGCTATTCTGAGTGTTTTTAAAATATGTGAGTCATTTCCTTAGGAACGCAGGAGTTCACACACAGAATGAGGATAATCATATATTTTGGTCTGTACTCTTTTGTAAACTTCACTACAATAACGTGCTTGATCAGATAGAGTGACGATGTTTCTACAGTAGACAGCTTTGGCGAGAACGCTTTCTTATCGTACCATCCCCAACCAGGCTCACGAGGAAATATAACCGTAACAGTTTCTGTTCTTATGAAAGTTCAGCCTGATGGTGGAAAAACAGCTCACGTCTTACAAATATGTATTATTGTAAATAAATATATTATATTTCATCAAGGACACGCATATAATCCTGAAAATAATACATGTTTGAAAAAGATATAATTTATTAGGTGATATTGTCATGTTGGTCACCACAAAGATGTGAAATTGACTATGTACTAATGAAAACTGATTACAAATATAATTGTACTCTTATAAAAAGATAATTGTATCAGATGACATGTTAACAAAGAACACATGAATGAATAACTTTAAGGATTTAGAAACCCCCTTTTTTTACATTTTTGTGTCTAATTCATCTCATTACAGTTTGCTTAAGCATATGGCACCCATTTCGTATAACGAATCAAAATCTGTTTTTCAAATTAAAGCTGTTTAATTTATTTACAAATGAGAATAATGTTGTTTAATATTAATATTTAATTGCTTCGAGTCAAATGACGAGAGAAGACAATGTTTTGTCTCCTTCATATTACACAAGTGTTTTTGGCACAAATGTCAAACACTTTGTTTCCCGAAACCAATAAATACACATTACGTGGTTTTATTTTCCCATAAAGAAACTGACTGAATTATCATTGATTAATCATGATAAAACAGAAATAACTTTAATATAATCATATAACAGGCATACATTTAACTGCTGTGTGTCTCTCTATATTGATGTTTTCGTTGGCTGTCCCTTCACTGGGGATTCAGCCCGCTGAGGGCTTATCAGTTTGAGTGACTTGATAGTCAAATCCCCCAGAGCCCTGGAGCCATTAGCCCAGACCATAATCCATCTTTGTTACTGACAAACCCCTAAAAGAAAGAATAGGGGTAATGGTTTGATAAGAACTAACCAGATGAAGACATGAGCTCTCCAAATATTCCTCCTTGACTGAGACACAAGCTGAACTTCATGATTACTGAGGAGAAAGAGAGTGTCAGCAGGCCAGACCCCAGCCGTACCCCATGATGGGTCTTTGGATGTGGAGATTCCAACAATGAGGGGATTACAGCTGATGAAGTGGAGGACTGCTCCCCCCTTTAAGAAACACACACAGCTGCTTATTTACTAAACAGAATCTCTCACAGCAGCTGAGGTGGGCCAAAGTCATTAAAACATAATAAGAAGGATCTGGTTCTAATAAAGCTGGAACACAATGATGGCCTCCGCACACATGCAAATTATCATCTTATTAGTGGATTCTCAATCTCTTCTGCTCAGCAGTTCCATCATTACGGCCATGTGAGACAATGATTTCTGCTAATCTACCACTGTTCATCCGGGCCGCCAGACTCTTCATTTGCACATATATCATTTGCACATATATATCATGTGTTTCTGTCAAATTGGCTTTTTTATAATCAAATGCAGATAATAAAACACACACGCTAGTGTGAAGTCTTGGATTTCTGATCTATGGCTACTAGGGATGAGCTGAATATTGAACATTTCAAATTTACTATGTAGTCATGTGTTAGAAATATAAAAATAAAAAACATGTCAAACATCACTGGGACTTTAGACAAATTAGATATTATGATAGAGAAGAGTTTATGTGTAATATTGCGTGTTTTGAATTGCATATCAGAGCAGATGCATGAATCTCTAAATATAACCCCTGACGGAAAGAAAATATATTTCCTAATATATGAATGAAAAATATATTCAATGACACAATGGGACATTAGGAAAAATACACACATATATATGGAAATATATGGTTTATCAACCATTTACAATATACGTGTTTCATATTTTAAGACATAGCTAGTTTAAAATAGCATAAGCACACCTGCTAATACTAAAGCACTCTGTGAACAGACAATCACTGCACTGAAAAGCACACATACATTACTTTTTAAATAAAGTAACGTATAATCTTAATGATGACAATTGTTATCCTAACCACAGATTCTACTCTTAATTTCAAAGTAATACAACATTAAAAAACTAACAGATCTCCCCTATGTTAATATTTAGCAAAAAGACATGAAATAACGCCTAAATTTAAACATTTTTACTCTCTTTTAGCAGTCAGAAGCAAAGCATACTGGGAACTAGAAATCTGCTTTAACTCATTCTGTGAATGTGTCCATATATGTGTATACATACAATCAAATTTATATGGTAACATCTATGTCCAATATATTCTCAATAAAAGATCATATGTGATGAAATAGGAAATAGCCATATATTGGCAATGAATATATTTCAAAATATTGCAAAATATTAGCACCAGTTTCCAATATATGGAAATGTATTATGGAATATATCGCATTATGTTTCTTGGTATATTCCCATATATTTTTGTTCCGAAGGGAAGGAGTGTTGAATCTCATCATAAAGACTTTCATTGGTTTATTTGTTTTTCATTTATACTATGAATAAATCAGTTTGTTAAAGTGAATCAGAGGTTTATAGATAGATTATTGAAGCAATCTTCGGTGAAATGATGCGCTCACATTAGAACCCCGGCGTTAAACTCCTTTGGTGTCATTCGAAAATTAATTGTAACCATTGTTTCCTCAGAAGTTCTTCCTTTTGTAGTATAAAAAGACAGACTTAGTTTCACAAAGTAGAACACAGGTTACAGACAGCACAAACATCACGAACGAGCGACAGTGTTTTGGGGGAGGAGAGAGTGAAGTTTTTGCGGCAGTCCCAGCAAAACGTAGGCGGGGACTGTGTCTAGTGACGTAGATACGCGGCGGTTAGAGACACGTCTCGTTTGCATGATTCAGAGTTGACTCACTTTTTTACAAGCCAATAACTTTGTTATTTATTCACCCTAGGACTTACAACTTGGCAGACTGCTTACTTTCTAACACGGCAACATAACACACTGGATGAAATGTCATTTTCATGATCAAATGCTGCTTACTCTTGAAGACCGGCACAGTCAAAGAACTGCAAGAAGAAAAACTCAAGTGAAGTGACAATACACTGAAATTGAACATTTGACATCACTTGTTCCAAACCCGCCTGCCTATATTTAGAAAAACACAAAAGAAGATCAAATAGAAAGAGTGCTGACGCTGCATTTTTTAATGAAAGGTGACTCACCATGTGAGTCACTAAGTTTGCCAATAGCATAATTTTTTGTGTTTCTCCAAGGACTCTAGTAAAGGAAGTCAATGGTAAAAAATCTCATGGTTGTCTGTGCAGTGTTGTGTTCAGAAGCTTAAGAACAGGGATTTATGGTTCTTGTCATGATTCTGCCTCTCCATGTTATGTCAACGGCAGAGTCATGAAAAAGCCTTTAGTTTTGTGTGGAGAGAAACATATTATTGCCGATTGTGACTTAATATGTGTTCTCTCTGGTCTCGTCTTTGGCACCGCCCCTCTCGTTCCTCGTGTAGCTTTCCACCTGTGTCTCAGTACCCACACCTGCACATTGTTATCCTCCTATGTTAGTCTCCCTTTATAATGTCCTTATGTCTATCGTCCTGTGGCTGTTTGTTTTGATTCCAAGCCTGATCTTGTCCTGGTCTATACCTTGTTCCAGACGTGAGTAATAGTGTATCTAGTTCATGTCAGTTTATGTCAAGTGTTTTGTTAGTTCCTGTGTCATTGTTATTTAAACCCCCGCATGGGTTTTTGCTTTGTGTTTTCATATTAAAAGTCATTGTTTTCCACCACCTCCTGTCTGCGTTTGGGTTCTATTCTGTGCACAATCATGACACGTTCTGCTGACGTCATGATTTAGTTGTTGGTTAGAAATATCTTGTTTATTGTGACCACAGAAAGTGATTTTCGAGAGATCAGCCCCCCCCCCATTCAGGACATGGTTTTGTGTGAGTAATATAAGTGTGGAATTGCTAATAAAGCTCTCAGGTGCAAAGACTTTCTGTTAATTCCATGATTCACAATCATATGGGTTTGAAAGCTTCAGTCATGTAGTTTCTCCTCAACACTGACCCCTGACATGCGCGCGCACACACAGGTTGGGTTTCCCCATATTTTATAGGGACATTCCATAGACGCAATGTTTTTATACTCTACAAACTGTATATCATATTCCCCACCCCTAAACCTAACAATCACACTGCTCTTTTAGATTTTCATAAAAGTTAATTCTCTATGATTATAAGCTTGTTTCCTCATAGGGACCAAAAATGTCCGGATAAGGATTTTGGATATTGCCATCTTTGTGGGGACATTTTGTTAACCATGTACACACACGGTTGTGGCCTGATGGTTAGAGAAACGGACTTGTGACCAGAAGGTTCCCGGTTTGATTCTCAGGGCCGGCAGGTAACGACTGAGGTGCCCTTGAGCAAGGCATCTTGCTCCCCTGGCGCTGCAGTGATAGCTGCCCACTGCTCTGGATGTATGTGTTGTCACCACTTGCTGTGTGTGTGTTCACTACTCTCTGGATGGGTGAAATGCAGACATTACATTTTCGGTATGGGTCACCATATCTGACAAATAGGTCACTTTTACTTCGCACACATTAAAACACACGTGTGCAGATGAATTGATTTAATATAGTTTCATCATTTTTTACTAGTTTCAGTTCTGGTTTGATGTAGGGATTTTATCAGAGGGATATCAGGGTCACAGAGTGATTGTGTGTGTGTGTGACTGAATGAAACATCTGAATCTGTGTTATGTCATCATTGACGTTCACCTCTGACACGCCTGATTTACACCATCACACCGGCCTCAAGCCTTCACTCCATCTGACACACACTAACATCTTATACATCAAACACGGCAAACACTTTAGCTTATATTTCATATCAATACATGACTGAGAGGTGAGAATCTGAGCTGACTGGATTCTTATGTCTGACATTTACAGTCTGTTCGTTTGACGTAATTCAAATGTTAATTGGCTTTCTAATATCAAGGGGAAATACGTTTTAGTTTCTTTCATTTTAGGTTCATCTCTAACTGATTCAATCATTTGCAAGAATCCTATAAGAAACAGAATTCAAATTCAGAATGTCACTGAAAGAGAGATGATTTAAATGACTTGACCACGCCCACAGGATTTTGAATGGCAACTTGACAAGAAATGCAATTTCATGATTTCCGTCCATCCTCCGAACCCATTCTGGATGTCCTCTGTGGGGTCATGTGTGAACTGTCTCACCATCTAAGGCCGTTGGGAGGACACAGCCTATACGGATGGCAGATTGATTTCTTTAAGATAAATTCAATACTGTCAAAACAATGTTAACATGTACAATGTTTCCATTGAGCTCTCTCACACAAAACTTTATCATTTATATGGAATTCGGTGTAAAGCACTGAAAAATTATGTAATAAATTGAGCTAAACAAAACCAATCAACGCCAATCACGCCTAAACCCCTTAGCTTCAGTTTTGTGTTTGGCTGGTGTATTTATATTTTATTTTATTTATGTTAATATTCATTTGTTTTATTATTTTACTGTATAATCATTGTATTAAGTAAACGATATGTTGAATTTTATTGTATGTTCATTTTATTAAATAAACAATTTGAATAATGGGTCCTGTAGTTTGATCGGTACATGGACATCTAGCGGTTGAATTTGGTATCGCAGTCTAAATTCAGAATTAGAGAGACAAGTTTAGCCAAGTAACGCTTCTTCTGGGTTTCTTTTGATTGTTATCAGAAATAATGTACAGGCGCTCTGTTGTTTGTGAATGTGTACCGGAAGTTCAGTTGGGGTTACAAAAGTGCTCATGCGTATTAACGTTAAATTATGTTGTTAAGATGAAACCGTCTATATAAGCCATGGAAAAACATGAAGAGATCATTTCAGAGACCGTTTTTCTGATTTTAAAATGCAATATTTATAGGTATGTGCTTGGTAAAAATTATCCTTTTTTGTTTCTTTCTGTGAACTACTAACAATATTTCTCCTAGATTTCAAATACAAATTTTTATGTGCATTTATTTTTACAAAGGAAATATATGACAAACAGGTCAAAATAACGGAATATGCTCTGTTTTCTTGAGACCTCAAATACGGCGAAGTAAACAAGTTCAGATTCACTTTCAAGCAAAACAACAGTCACATTTATAAATGTATTTAGGAAAAGTAACAAAACTGTATGGGATGACCTGGATTTTTCATGTGTCTTGTCATGCTGTCAGTCTTTCACACTGTTGGATGACTTTATGTCAGTCTTTATGTTTGAATTTGTTGAAATTCAACAGACACTGAAGAGGAATGACCACAATACATCTAGAAATGATGATTTGAAATGAACATTTGGGGTGATCTCGTCTATTCATTTTTTCTATGATTGCATAGATATAGATTTGTGTGTGTGCATGTTCATTAAACACATGCTTATATAGGTTACATTTATTATACAGATTATTAGTACACTCTTTTTGGTTCCATAAAAATTATTCTTCTATGGCATTCCTCTGAAGAACCTTTTAAAGGAGGCATGAATTAAAATGACAATTTTAACCTGAGCTTTTGTTTTTAAGAGGGAATCATATTCATGTGAACATCATGTAAATGTCAGAACTGAAAACGCCCTTGTTACTGAGATTAAATCTGTTATTGACACTATGGCCAGCGAACGCCAGGTTCTGGAATGCACATATCTATGACGACATTGATAGGGTGAACAACACCTCCACGGAAACATATCAATGACTTCTTCTCTAGCCCCACCCACTGGTTCGTGCATGACAGAACCAGTGACGCTGAACCAGATAGAGCGAGCAAGCAACAAACAAACATGCCATTAAAGATAGCTAAATATTGTGCCATCCCTGGTTGTGGAAGAATACAGTCATTGCATAACATTCCTTCAGATTACGATATTCGGAATGCAGGGTTAAAGTTTATTTTTAAAGACGTTCCAGCTCATGTGGGAAAAACATGGAGCGTTTGTTCGTTTCATTTCTCTGAGGGTTCCTTCATGAACAAGGCAGAGATCGACACTAAGTTTGTGGAGAGTTTAAAATTAAAAAGCAATGCTGTGCCTTCAATATTGGATCCGTTAGGTATGGCGCAGCAATCTTATGTGAGTAAACATATAAGCACTATTCGTCACTATTGCTTTGTAAAAGATCGCTTGATGTGCCCTGAGCACTATTCAAACAAGATTAGTATTACCTGGGGACCTTTAGTCATTTGCCCGTGCTAATCGGCATCCCTGTGATTTGGTGGGCTCATATATAATTTTTTTAATGTTTGTGAATAATGGAACCGGTTTTGAAGTGTTTTGGTATTATTTCGGGTGCTGGGTGATATCCACAAGTTACCCGCAGTCTGCCGTTTGTTTATTTATCATGGAAACTCTCGTAACATTTGAGACCCCCCTCAAATGCTGACAGGTACAGTCAAATATTATTAAACACCATACATCTATAGGCTATACAAACTATTCGCAAAGCCTTACTATCACATCCGGGAAATAAGTAAATTTGTGTAAATTTGAGTAAAATCATGCCGTGCGAATGAGTTACATGAAAAACTGATCATCATTTATAAATTACAGGAGATCTCCAGATAATACTGATGTCGTGCGAAAACTGTGAATGGTGCTAATGTGTAACCTAAAGTTACGTCTCAAATCAAATTCACAGAAGCCTCCAACTACACAAACTGTTTTCCAATCAAAGCGGTGGGTGTTTACTTATAAAGTCTTCAATGTGGCACAACCATTAAAACCGAGCGTTTGCAGAGCTGGCCTCAAAACCTGGGTAGAAAATAGCCTAATACTTATTGATTTTAGATGTAAAAACAACACAAACGTCATAAGTAGACCTCATATAACAGTAAAAAGCAATAAACAAGTCCAGTTGATCAGACCTTTAAGCACCTTTCTTTTTAAGAGTGTATAATATGCATTTTTTTCTGGAAGTTCTCTATATGTCATTATGATAACTGTGTATTAGAAATTCATATATGTTTTGTTATTTTATTTGAATTCTTTTCAGCCATTCTTTTTGATTTCAAATTAAAATTCTGTTTTCTGCCTTCCACTTCAATAGAATGGAATACCTGCAGTGGCGTTTTAAATGCTTTCTTAAATCACTTGTGAATGACACACGACCCTTTCAAAGGCTGGGCGAAGGGGAAGGTTGAAGGGTAGTACAAGGACTACATATCATATTTAGGAAAAACAGTGTGTCCAGAGGGAAATGAAGATGTCTTGTGTAAGTGTGTTTGTGTGGATGGCCTCACCCTGACCTCTGTTTTATGAGAGAGGAGGTGGGAAGGACACTGCGGTCAATCTTGCCTTTTAAACAGACTGCTTTATCGTTTATCAATAGATCAACTTCCTATTCAACAGATGAACATAAATCAATATACAAAGCATTGCTTTTGTTGTGTGGCCACCAGTACTTTTACTGCAATATATCTGGTTTCACGCTAGCCACCCTAATTAAAGGACGCAGATGGAAACTGGTGTGTCAAAAATATACATTTGTTTATTTCACAATAGTTCAATTATATAAACAATTTAAAAAGACAACTGTAATACTCTATGAACCTTCCCTAAATCAAAACACCAAATGGTTACAGGTGTGTACAGAGTTTTCCTCCAGAGACGTGTTAGGATTCAAAGCACACCACACGTCACTCTTAATAAATGAATTAATACACAGGTAAAACAACCCAGTTAAATATAGTATCCGTGAATTACAACAATTTCTCCCCTCCTGCACTTCACACGCACACCACTGCAGGAAGTTGTCTCCTTGGAAAACTACACGTTACCCAATAAAAATTTCAATTAAGAGAACCCCACAGAGTATACATATTATAAAAAGAACTAAAAACAAACATACATTTGTAAAACACAAACCTCCTCCCTCTCTCTCCTCTGGCCCTAAGGCGCTCAGCAATCGGTAGGTTAAATTATGGTAAGCAGTTGGTATAGCTAAAAAAATGACTAGGAAAAACAGTGACTGGACCCGTTCCCTGTGTAGCAAACAGATGTTTGCACCGTGTGTCTTCACCGCAATCTCACACTGCGTTACTGTGACAGAAGACACTGATTCAATATACCAAGCGTTTATAATGATTCACAACATAACATTTAATAATCTAACTAGGTAACTGCAACGGTTTACCCAAAGCAACAGATTTGTCCCCTAGCAAATCTCCAACCTCAAGCAACGACGACAGCACTAGTTTGGACCCACAATCCTGGTGCTTTAATTCCCCACACTGTACCGACACGCTATGCTGGAACAACAGTCTTGCTTGTCGCTCTAACTACGTCTCCCTAAATAGCCAGCTGGGCAATTAAGCGCTCGGAGGTGACGTCCCCTGCGTCCTAATGTCCTACCCCTTACATTCACCCCCTCCTAAAATGTCACCGTCCCGGTGTCAACACCAGGGTCTAAACACAGCCTGTAATGAATTGACTGTAGGGTGAGTTGGAACCTCCTCCCCTCTATACCCATTTGTTACAGCCGCACGAGGAAGATGAAAACGATTAGAGTGCTGGCCTGCTGTTAACCTTGTGGTTCGTCGAGTTGTTTGAATTGGTGCTTGCTCTCCTTCCTCCGATCTACCACACTCAAAGTCTTGACTCAATTCCATGGGATCAGAACTTGGACTAGCAGGTTGTTCATGTAGCTGTCCGGATAACAACGGGGCTGCAACACATCTTGGTCTTTCTGAATCATGTGGATTCAACGGTGCACACACACCCAAATCAAACTCCTCATCTGTACTAGGGTCAGGACTGGGTGCTATGTTCCCCTTAGGCACATCTCTAAATAACTCTGCATCAATCGCACATGGGTGAAGGGAGCCTAAATGCATTGGCAATGGGCGCAATTCTTGTCGATGGATATTCCGCTCTGGGCCTGACTGGCCCTTGGGCTTGATTTTGTATAATACCCCAACCTCATCCAGACATCGCACTACTTCATATACAACGGATTCCCACTGGTCTTGGATTTTATGGCGACCCGGGGGATGACTGCGCCTGTACACAAATGAGCCAATAGGCAAGATTGGCAATGGGACCGCACGATGTTGTGCTCGAGAAGCAGCTGCAGCTTCCAATTGAGTTCGCGCCTGAAGATAGGTTGATGTTAAATGCATCTGATGTTCTCGAACCCAATCTTCTGTTGTGCCACCCGATATCACCTCCTCGGTTAGTCCCAGAAGCGAATCTATAGGAAGAAGAGGCTTTCTCCCAAACATCAACTCATAAGGAGAGAACCCTGTAGAGCTCTGCACTGAGGTGTTATAGGCAAACAACAGCTGGGGCAAATGATGAGGCCATCTCTTTTTCTGTTCTGGAGGTAGAGTGCGGAGCAAATCGTGCAATGTCCGGTTGAAGCGTTCACATTGCCCATTACCTTCTGGATGGTAAGGGCTAGTATGTGACTTCTCAATTCCATACAACTGGCAGGGCGTTTCAGTAGTTCTCCCTCAAAGTTTCGTCCTTGATCTGAATGGATCCGTTTTGGGACCCCATAGGTATAAAACCATCGTTCCGTAAGAATTCGCACGACCGTCCCAGCTTTCTGGTCTGATATAGGATATGCTTGTGCAAACTTAGAAAACACATCAGTCACAATGAGGAGGTTCTCTCTACCATCACTAGCTCGTTCAAGCGTGGTTAAATCAATGGCCACAATCTCTAGGGGTCTAGAAGCAAGCAGACTGCCCATAAAAGTTCTCACCTTTGGCTGTACAGCTTTGGCTGTCAGGCACCCAATACATTCTTGACACCAACGTTCAATATCTTGACGCATGAAGGGCCAGTAACAGCGTTGACGTACAAGGGTGGTAGTACGTTCCACCCCTTGATGCCCATGATGGTCATGGAGATTAATAAGTACTTCACTCCTCAGCCTCTGTGGTAGCAGAGGCTGTAACACTTCCTCTCTTCCCCCAGGGACATGACTCCGCCGATACAAAACTCCCTGCTGTTCTTGGATTCTATTCCACTGGCGAACCATTTCCAGGACTGCTGGAGATTCCTTTGTCCGCTCCAATGCTGAGGGGACCCCACCACGTTTCCAATACGCCAAGAAAGCCTGTATCGCTGGATCTTCTGCCTGTAACACTTGTAGGTCAGATCTACCTCTTGCTGGAGCTGCCTCAATAATAGATGTAAGAGCAGCCAACTGCTGATGGCATCTAATGCAAGCTTGTTCCACATCTTCAGGAACCGTGATACCGGGAGCGACTTCTCCTATAGAACTTGGCAGCGGGGCAGAAGGCAAGCGAGAGAGTGCATCTGCATTCTTATTAGATGTCCCAGGTCTATACATCAGGGTGAAATCAAAAAGTGCCAGCTGTGATGCCCAACGTTGTTCTACGGCACCCAATTTAGCAGTACGGAGATAACAAAGAGGGTTGTTGTCGGTGAAGACTGTAAATTTGGAGCCAAGAAGATAGTCTCTAAACTTTTCCGTTACCGCCCATTTTAGTGCAAGCAGTTCCAATTTCATAGCTGAATAATTTGTCATATTCCTCTCAGTAGGTCTGAGCCCCCAGCTTGCATATGCGAGTGGCCGACGTTGCCCTCCTTCCTGTTCCTGGGACAGGACTGCCCCCAGCCCCAGATTGCTAGCATCCACTTCTAAAACAAATGGTCTAGTAAAATCTGCATACCCAAATACTGGGGCCCCAATCAGCTTCTCCTTAAGAGTATGGAAGGCCTGTCCGCAACTCCAGTCCCAGTGATCACTCCAGGAGCTACTTGATCTAGACCTAGCACTTTTACTGGAAGGCTGCAACTTTGCTACTAATTTGTGGAGCGGGGCGGCATACTTCGCAAAATCTTCCACAAAGCTCCTGTAATAGGAGGCAAAACCCAAAAAGGACCGCAGTTCAATGACAGTAGATGGAGTCTTCCACTCTTTAACAGCACTGATCATTTCAGGATCAGTGGCGACACCAGATGCGGAGATGACATGACCCAGGTACTTTACCTCTGGCTGGAAGAAGTGACATTTTCTGAGCTTAAGTTTCAGGCCATTCTGTTGCAACCGATGTAACACTAGCTCCAACCGCTCCAGGTGATTCTGAAATGAGGATGAAAAGACAACCACATCATCCAAATATAGGAGGAGTGAGTGAAATCGTTCATCTCCAAAGATGCGCTCCATCAATCTCTGGAATGTCCCTGGTGCGTTACAAAGGCCAAATGGCATCCGTTGAAATTCAAACAGACCAAAAGGTGTACAGAAAGCAGTCTTAGCTTGATCCTTCTCCGCTACGGGGACCTGGTTGTAACCGCTCGCCAAATCCAATGTAGAAAACATGCGAGCGCCAGTCAGGGCATCCAAAGATTCCTCTATGCGCGGAAGGGGGAATGCATCCTTCCTGGTTTTCGGATTTAATTGGTGATAATCAACACACAGGCGAATTGACCCGTCCTTCTTCTTAACCACCACAATGGGAGAGGAGAAAGGGCTACAACTCACCCGCACTACCCCCTGCTCTACTAAATCTTGGATAGGAGTCTTCACAAGATCATACTGGGAGGGAGGCAGTCGTCTATAGCGTTGGCGAATAGGTGCATTATCTAGCAGGGGAATCTCATGCTCCATCAAGTTCGTACATCCTAAATCCCCGGCACTCTGACTAAAAACCACACTATATTTCTCCAACAGGGCCTTAGCATCTTCTTGTTCTACCTCTTCTAGGTTAGGCCATGATATATCGGCCAGACCAGGGACAGTGCGATTTACTACTTCAGCTGACTGAATGAACACAGTAGGGCTCTCACAACTTTCTTCGCTGCCAAAAATCACAGGTTGACTATGGGGACATACACTAACCATTTGAAGTCTACCTAAAAAAGTACTAGGTCTAAGCCATCTGTCCTGAGTACCTATATTAACCAAGGGTACATAGACAGTTCCCTCACCAATAGTTACCAGGGAGCATGGGATCAGGAGGTCTGCAGGTAGTTGCCAGTCACCTATACCTGGGGGTTCTAAGAATGCAGCAGGGATAAGTGAACCAACTCCCTGTCTGCACAAGGCTGGGACTAGCTTAAATGACCCAGAGAGAACACAGATGGAGGAACCTGGAGAAATAGAGACACTACCAATAAATTCAGAATCAGTTAAACGTTCAAGAGTCTGACATTCAGACATAGCGTTCTTCAGCACATCAGGTACAGCTGGTGGGGAGTGATATAACGCAGTGCCATGCTTACCAAAAAGCTCTCGGTAACAACTTTGCAGTATATTCATTCCCAACAGACCAGGAACATTACGTTTTCTTGTCTGCGTCTGTACATCAAGGGGATCTCGTACAACCAAAATACCCATTCGAGACAAAGTTCTACCCAGTACTTCCACATCCAACTCTAAATAACCTTTATACGGGATATCTAGTCCATTGGCGGCTTTCACCTGTAGCCAGCCACATGACTGCAAAATACCCTGACCCTGGGATTGGAAATGTTCTGCAAAGAATTCCTCTGTTATAGTTGACACCATTGAGCCTGTATCAACAAGACATGGCACAACAATACCTGCCATTACAACCTTCATTACTGGACACTGGCCAATGAGTGTAGAATGTGAAGGTACAGCTGACTTTAAAAAGGAGCCACACAATCCACCATCTAGAGCCTGGCTCTGAGCACTAGATGAAGCTAGTTTCCCGAGGGCCCTATGGCATGAGCATTTCTACCTCGACCCCCAGTTCCACTCTGGAACTCCCCGGCTGCAGCAGCTTGATGAGCTCCCTCCCCATTACGACAGCGCCTAGCTACATGACCTGGCTGTCCGCACCGCATACAGATAGGTTGGGCTTCTGAATCAAACCGATATCGCCGAGGCTGGGTGCTAGGGCCACTGGGTGCAGCATGCCCGACTGGGTTAGACAAACGTTGCAAAATTGCATCTAACTGTACTTGTTGCTTACGCAGAGTTTCTTTTAATTCACCAATTTCTTTACTGGGTTCTACTGCTACATCACTTGAATTTACCCCCAATTCACAGGCATCAATATGGGTATCACAAGAGTAGTCTCTAGCCCGTGGAAGACTAGGACGCTCCCCGTCATCTGACCAACGCAGAGCTTCACTGCGAACGTCAATAAAGGACATACTAGGTTGGGATCGTATGAGACGTTTTAACTCTCTGCGAAGCATATTATCATTCACAACATAACATTTAATAATCTAACTTGGTACCTGCAACGGTTTACCCAAAGCAACAGATTTGTCCACTGGCCAATCTCCAACCTCAAGCAACGACAACAGCACTAGTTTGGACCCACAATCCTGGTGCTTTCATTCCCCACACTGTACCGACACGCTATGCTGGAACAACAGTCTTGCTTGTCGCTCTAACTACGTCTCCCTAAATAGCCAGCTGAGCAATTAAGCGCTCGGAGGTGACGTCCCCTGGGTCCTAATGTCCTACCCTTACAGTTGTAAAGTCCTTTAAATATTTGATTATGCTTTATATCTCCCTAAACTGTATACATTATTAAAACACTAATCAGACCTGACGTGATCAGACATTATCCCTTCTGTCGGCAGACACCGGGTCATTCATCTTCAGCTGATTCTACACACGACCGCCTTCATTCCGGTTCACAGCATGTGTTTGATTATCTGAGCATATATAAGCGTGAGCCACAAATGCATAAGGAATGGGAGGTCACCCCAAGCTCAGTAAAGCAGAATAAACCCTCAGAATGAATGCTGAAAAACGAATGCTGCCTTCTACAATAGTCTTAAGAAATTCTTTGCATGTGTCCTTCAAGAAGGGGATATCCCAGAATGCATTGCAAAAAAAACCTCAGTGATGATTTTGGACAAAGCGAGACAAAGTTGAGTACAAACACATTTACAATTAATTTATTCCTAAAAGCTATTACTACAAATAGTTTGGTCTGATTTAAATTGACCATTTTTATGCAACTTCAAAATGTATCTTTAAGGGATATTTCACCCAAAAATGATTCCTGTCATCATTTACTCACTCTCAATTCAAACCTGTTTCTTCTCCAGAACAGAAAAGAACATATTTTGATGAATATTTGAACTCGAACAATGGTGCTGTCTTGAAAGAAAGGAAGTCAACGACAACATTTATTTTAATAGCACATTTAAGAAACAACAGATGTTGACCAAAGTGCTTCACAGAGAATAAAATGAAAATAAAGCAAGACAAACAATATGACACATAAAAACAGACAAATAAAATTACCACAGTAGAAATGGATCAGGGAATGTTAAACCTCAAATCAACATTCATAAGTGTTATCCATGAGATTGTGTTGTTTCACTCAGAATACTGCCTTAGACCTTGTTCACACGTACTCATTTCCTTCTTTGTTTAAAAAAAATCATGTCCACAAGAAAACACAAAAACACGTTATAAAGTGCTGTCAAAGGCATGCCAAGCCAACAGGTGGCAATATAAAACCATAAAGCCGTGTAGGGTCAATCAGAAGCCTGGAATCTGACGTCAAACAAAGGAGATAGCGGCTTTTTCAAAAAAGTTGGGTTCCAGTGACCGACAACTGCATTTGTGTGTGGCAAACGGCCAAACCCCAAAGAAAAAACTACCTGTGTTTTTGTGGACGGGCCTTAGAAGAGAGCTTCCTATGCAGGATTTTTGCATGTCAGCTTTAAGACAATGAAGATTTTTGAGCATATGTGTGTCTGCTCGTGCTTATAAAGCCAAAGGGATTTTGCGTGCATTTGAAATGTCATAGAATCCATTGTCAGATTTCTTTCAGCTCTTTTCTCTCAGTACCGCCCAAAAAAATAAAACAGAGTGCCAAAATGGATTCATCACATATGCTAAATACTGTGTCTGTCATGAGAGAACAATCCTTTCTGTTTCTCTCTCTCTCTCTCTCTCTCACACACACACACACACACACATGAAATGAGCGTGTTTGATGGCTGTATTAATGTGAAGAGCCCCTCCCTGTGTTCTGTAAAGAGTAACAATAAGAGGGAGGAGTTTCACTCATTTCTGCTTGACCTTACTCATTTACATATTCATGAGGTAAAATGAACAACAAAGAAGAAGCGTTCTAACAAATAAAAGTGCTGGTTGCTCTTTTACGCTGAGAATTTTTTTCTATATTCTGTTGTTTTGCAGGCAGTAAGCTGTTCACTTTTATGGGCCATAAACAGCAGCAAAGTTCAGAATACAAAAGCCAATCAGTGAATATAAAGCCTGCGGCAGTTCTGCGGATATTTGTCTTCACAAATGCATTCCAAGCATACGCTTTATGATAAAGTGGATCCCTGAAACTATATGAGCAGAACGCTCATTCTGAAAATATATGATATGCAATAAGGGTTGAGCAGGGGCATCAGAATGAGTGATGTTCTGTCCGTGTGTGTCTATCCCATCAATCTCTGACACATCGTACATTCTGTGCCATTATCCTGTTTCATATATGTTACAGCATACATAGAATAGTCAGCCTGTCTCACAGAAAGTCATCCACTGAATTCCAATATACATACTATCTATACTAGTATTCCATGCATCTCCAGTTATAGCGCAAAATTGAGAATGGAGGACTAGGGGTGTATGGATATAAAGCCTTGTTGTTTGATTTCAGGATCAAAAAGAAGAAGTTTACAATTGTTATTTGATGTGGAGGAATATCACAGTACAGGTGTAGAATTAAAAGAGATGACAAAGAGACGTCATGGTCTTGCATCGCCCAATTGTTCAATGATATAGACCAGGAGTCTTCAACTAAAATTACTTTAGGTCCTGTAAAGGAACCCTCCTTATAGGCCAAGGTCCGGACAATTACCTAAAATACCTAAAAACATGAATTTATGTTTTTTGGCAGACTAAAGAAACAAACATGTCTTTTCATATCTATAGGACGGCATTACAATATCTGACAACAATATAATGAAGGAAAATGTGCAAAATACCCTAATCTTTAAACCTGAACTGAACATACATTCATTTCAACATTAGCAACTTTAAAAGAAAACTAAAGTGAGGTTTTCTGCTAAACTGAGATTAACATTAATAGCAGCATCAAGTACATCCTCTGATAACATTTCAGCTCTTCTTGTGGCTTTTGCAGCTGAAAGGGAGGTTTGTTTAATATTTTCTTTACAGTTATTTCATGTCTTTACTTTCCTTCTAAACGTGTTTCACACGCAGCTTTCATTCACTCTTTTACTATTTTCCAATCAGTTAAGGGCTGTGATGTTTTTCTATGATCAACTGTATTCTTAGTGAACATTCATATGCTCATTGTTGGGCGGTAAGTGAGTGAGGGACGACACGGGTAGATCGCTACACTGGGCTTTGAGCTAATATATATATCCGTGTCCTTACCTCGGACTGCTGCGGTCAAGTTTCTTCATAGTGTCAATGTCTCGTAATGCCGTTTAACGTTTCCACTTTTGACAATCGCAACAGACTCCGAGCAAATCAGACAAACCGGCCTTGTGCATGGCGATCTCTCCACCAATTCATCTCGGAAAACATGCTTTTCAAGCGTCAACTTTTCTAACTTTTGAAAAATGACATTGTTTTTCAGTCACTGACAGTTACATCTGTCTGCGCGGTGTGCAGCGAATCTGTCTCTAGCAAAAGTGCACCGAAGGACCCAAAGTGCTACTGAGCGGACCTTGATGTGCCTGGAATAAATTTGATTGCATTAGAAAATAATTTAATGCGTCCATTTATTTAATACATCAAAAGGCTTAAGGGTCCGGAGGGAAGCATCTCACGGTCCGCATTAGGACCGGAGTCCGCTAGTTGGTGACCCCTGATATAGACTGTACAAATTCTGGGTTGCCAAAAATGATCATACCCATCATTGGTTTAAATTAATCTTGAATCATCATTAGTCATTGAATTTGTTTATTTTAAAATTGGAGATGGTGGTCTAGTGGCTTAAACCACTGAACTGTAAATCGAAAGGTTGCTGGTTCGATCCCAGCAGCCACCACCAGTGTGTCCTTGAGCAAGACACTTTACTCCATGTTGCTCCAGGGGGATTGTCCCTGTAATAAGTGCACTGTAAGTCGCTTTGGATAAAAGCGTCTGCCAAATGACTAAATGTAAATGTAAATGTAAATGTAAAACACCATTGGGTTGCAAATTTTCATTTCATCATCATTCATAGATTTATTGTGGATATTTCCGTCCAGTGTTTGTTGAATTTCAACAAAATCAAACCTCAGGAGTTATCCAACAGCAATGTGAAAGACTGACAGCATGACGAGACACATGGAAACTGTGAGAAAAATCAAGGTTAGCACATAAAAAAACTAATTTCCAACTTCTAATTCATAGAAAGAATCATAAGAAACAACTTTAAAATAAAAAACTAAGCACGTGTTTAGATCCATTATTAAAGCAATAAGAATTGTATAACAGCGTAGGGGCGGGGTTAGGCAAGCATAACCAATATGAATCAAGGACCAGAAATGGCAGTTTTATAATAACAGTTTTTGCATTATACAACATGACATTTACACCTTTCCACATAAGTCTCATTATAGTAATGTACAGAAATATTATTCTCATCTTTCTAAAACTGATGTGAATGTCCTAAATAGTCTGAGATCTGTGATCTGCTGACATCTTTGCATCTGAGCTTTATTGCCAAGTGCTGGCACACTATTATGTTTCATTGCAGACATCCAAATCACAATACTTCTTATAATAATAAAGATTTTGGAGTAAATACGAACATATACAATAAATGAGACAATAAAATGATGAAGGTTGTGTCTCTCTTTAGTAACGGTTGGGTTTAAATGAACCAACGCTGGGTTGTTTCAATCTATGGTTGGTCAGATTTGATCTTAGCATGGGTTCAACCTATTTGATAGCCATCCTTTATTCTGAAGGGCCCTTGGAAGTGGAACGACTCTTCATTATGACAGCTCACTCTGCTTTAGCCCCGCCCCCTTCTCATGATCGCATGCCAGCGGTTGAAGCAATGTTGTCGCAGTTTAAAAGAAATCCAGCTTTGACTTGTTTCAGGTATCTTCATACTCTGTTTTACTCCGCAGGGCATGGTTGAGGATTCAGTTGTGTCAGGTCTCAGGCGTTTGCTGTTAAACATCATGTTCAGGTATGAAACAACATTGAACACATTATCCACGGTTGTAAAGATCAACTGATATATCCCACAATGCAAAGCACACTCATCTGTCAACACACACACGTGTGCTGTGATTTGTGTTGTAAGGTCACACGTGACAGCTGACTGCGGCCATTAATATGGCTCATATCACGCACTTCACTACATGTTGGTGAGATTTATGAGCCCGGTGGGATCATGGCTGTGGTTCAGTACTGTGATGCGCCGAGTTGAGCCATTCAATTCAGTCAAACAAGCCATGTAAACTATTTCATACGGCACGTGAATGTTTGAGAGAGATAGATGTACTCTATGCAAGTCAGTAAATGCTGTTTGGTGAACAGCTTTCTTAGAGAAAAACTTCCACAGGTCCATAGGAAATGTGAAAATAGGACCTTGTTTTGGGGACCTGTGGAATGCATTGAATGTTTGGAACATGATTATCGGCCCGTTTAGGCCCTGAGGCTACGAAAGCGGTCCAATGTCTCTTACTGACCCGTATCCCCGAGCACCAATGATTTCTGCCGAACGTTCACCCCCAGCGCCCTTTCGGGACGACTTATCTTACATTGCAGAAGAGAGTGTGTGTTCTCAGGAGCTAGCAGGCTAACAGGGGGATGGGTCACAGCGGCCGCATGTGTGTGTGTGTGCACTTAGCAGAAACTGCACCCTCAGGGCTGTCTGCGCTGCCGCTCTGGTCGCCTGCCTGTGCCGATGGTATCGACTGAGTGTCTGATTGTCTCCAATCTGCCAGCGTGAGCTTATTGTGTTTCATAGCTCAAGAACAGCCCGAAGGCAATGAAGAGAAACCTCCAGAAGTCCACTTTTATTCTCTCTGTCTCTCAAACCTCTGTTTGGCATCTGGCCAATTCAGAATAATGCGATTGTTGTGATTCCATAAAGTCTTTCTTTACACGTATGTAACGCGACTAAAAACAAAAACTCCTCACAACAATAATGCCTCACTGAAGGGAAGCGAAAAAGAAATCCCTCCTGGTCGATTAATCGCTTCGATATATCGCACGCGGTATCGATTCGCATCCCTCTGCGCACGCCTGTTTTACCGAGGAGCAAATAAAGCGCGGAAGAAGCAAGTGATCAATTAGTCTCACATGATGTCTTTTGTCTGCCGAAGCTGAACCGTCTTATCAACCGCTAGCACACAACTTCCCCCCTGGCCGTCGTGCCGAACCCTCTTCCAGAACCCTGCTTTATCAGAACCACCGCTGCAGTCGGGCTTTACCAGTGGGCTCAACTCCCGTGTGTGTGTAGCAGTGTCTGTCTCACAGCTCGCCTCACAGCTATGCGTGTGTGAGAGAGAAGAGTGTGCATGTGGAGTCGTCTCTTTCTCAGAGTCAGTCTGAGTGTGTGATGGTCCAGCGTGTGAAGCAGCTTTCTCAACTCTATACACGCGCGTGCATCCAGCAGAAATCCAGCAGAACGTAAGTCTATAGTGTCATGCGGTGCTTTTGTTTCAGCTGCGTGTGTGTGTGCGTGCGTGTGAGAGAGACACTTCAGAAAACTGATGTTTAAAACTGATGTACGCTATTCGATGGTGGTTGTGTTAGTTTGTGTAAGCTGGTTGTTGTAAAAAAACTACAGGTGTAAAAAAACAATGTGATCAGTTGAAGGTTGGTGTGTTGACGTGGGCTTTGTTCTTCAGTGATGTAAGCACGTGTTTACAGGACTGACCCGATGCACACCTGAGGGTTTCATGAATCTGCAAACATCACTTTCTGCCTGCAGACTACATTACGAAAATCTTCTTACTCAGTATTTTTGCCTTGTTTTCCTGCTAAAAATGTCAAGATAAATTTACTTATGTGAGAACAGAACCTGCAGTAGGTTTCATTACCCTCTCCCAATGGCAAATAGTATTTTTCTTGTAATAACATTCAGAGTGGTTTAGGTTTAAAACAGGAGGCATTTCAGAATGTTATTACAAGAAAAACACTATTTTCCAATGAAAGTAAGAAAAATAAACATACTTGAGAATGTATTCTCTGAAAACAAGCCTTATTATTCTGCTTTTCAAGTGAATTTATCTTGATGTTTAGATTAAACAGTTTGCTTTCATACTGTTTTTTATTTAGCTTTTATGTTGTGTCTCTGTATGGAAAAGAAAGTGAATACAGGTTGATTTGGTGTATTGCTGTATGTGTTTGAGGATGTGACTGCTTGGATGTTCTCATCTTATACTGTTAGCTGAATTGACTGAATCAAGAGTCAGTGTGATGGGGTGTTTCCACTGCGTAAGCTCATTGTGTCCATTAGTAAATCTATTCAGAGAGGCTGATCCATCATCTATCTACTGTAGATTCAAGGGCTTCACAGGAAGGATCACATGATGCTTCTGAAAAAGACAAATGTTCAGAACACAGCGCTTTTCTAATAACGACTGTAGGATTCTTGACCGAAACAGACTGAAAATATTATTTTCCTTTACAAACCATATTCTGGCTATTCCAACAGGCGTGTCCCCATCACTAACAGCACATCTCAAAACTAATGGAGCGTATATGATCTTCTCTAAATAACGTCTCTTGCTTCTAAGATTTTGGAGGTGGGATGTATTGCACACCTGCAGACTCCTCAGGAACTTGTTTTTGTTCAGATATGATTTGATAATTGACACGTACAGATCTACACGCACTCTGTGCTGGTCCGGTCACACATTCTCTGTTTCCATTGTTTCTTGCTTTGTTGCATTTCCTCTGTTCTCTGCCATATGAGATCCTTTCTGTGTGTGTGTTCGTGTCTTTGTTTTGTTGCCAGGGCTTGGCTAGAGCAGGCAACATCCATATGCCGCCCGTGAGCTTCAGACCCCACCCAACCACATTCACATCTGATGAATAAAACATGACGTTGAGATGGGGAGCTTTCTGCCGGTGCTGAGTGCAGCCGGGCGGCTTGGTTGACCCGTTTCTGAGAGCCATTGACAGGTTATGGCTAATTTGGGTCACTTGAAGCCCGTACAAAAGCGGCACATCAGTACTTACGGAGACTGAGTGAATCAGCAAGTCCAGAACGATCCAGCCTGGGTCCCTAGACTCTCGCTTCAGCTGAAGGGAAATATAAAGCAGGAACACGTTCAAAGGAAGTCAATGTTTATTCCCCTGGTACCTCTCTCTATCTCTCTCTATCTCTCTTTCTCTCTCTCTCTCTCTCACTCTCTCACTCTCTGTGTTTCTTTACCTCTCTACTATTGTTGGGAGCATCTGCGGATTTGTGGAACATACACATTGTCGTCGCCACAGTCTCGTGTGAATTTTAAAGCTAGAGTTTGCCCAAAAGTAAAGATTTCAATCTATATTTTCTCAAACACGAATATCAGCTAGCAGTTTGTCTTATTGTATAGTTATTGTATGTCCGAGCGCAATAAACTCAGAACAAGATGATGGCAAAAAAAAAAGAGTATGTTCAGCGTTTTTTTGGGGGGGGATATTTCTTGTAGCAGTGAACACACGTGTTTGCTCTCTAGAAGAGACAGTATATTTATGCAGAAATTACAGTTCATTTACAATGCTAATGCACAACACAGATAACAAGATAGCTGTTTACTTGTGCGGTGAGGGTAAAAGTTCCCGACCCACTCAGAGTTTGGCTAGTATCGGATCTGAGCGATTAGCATGCCCGATTGCTAGCGGCCATATCTGCATGTTTGCGTGTAGGTTCTCGAGCCTACACGCTCTCTGAAGAGAAGAGAAGTTTCCTGCCTTCCTCACCCCGCCGTATCCTCTTCATTTCTTTCACAGCTTGTTTTGTTTGTCCACAGGGACTTGCTTGTACGTCTTCCACATTCACACTTTCTAATGTTTCCTTTTCTCCCTCGTGTGCAGTTCCTCTTGGCGGAGGAGGGTTGATTCACCTCTCTGCTCTGGGCAAGTGCCCTCTCTCTTTCTAACTGCCAAACATTTCCCTACCCACCCCCAGACTGAACCCATGCCAACCCCCTACATCCACCCGAAACCCGCCCCTGGGGTACGAGGGCGTTTTAAGGAAATGAGGTAACGAAACCATTGCACCAAACCTAGTCTCACAGAATCAGACCATCAGATCCAATGAGGTGTAATGTATTTTGGGAAAGCATGAGCACATGTCCATTGGTCCTAGAGGCGGTTGTGTGGCTATCGCATGATGCGTTTCAGTAGTACCCATTCGCCTGTGTTATATATGCCAGTTATATGCCTGTTTTAAGCACACCGATGCCAGGAGGGGCTAAAAACACAAGTCATGACCACCTCTTCTAACTCTCACATAAAAGAACCGAACAGAACGTTTTTGTGTGTGTGTAGCGATCAGGCGTGTATATCTGGAATAAATGAGATGGGTGAATGGGCTCAGAGCGGCCAGTGATTCATGGTGCATTTTACTGCAGAGCCAAATACATGTGGATGATTTCTGATTAACCAACCTCTTAATCACACTGTTTACCTAAGCACCATTTTAAGGCTTCGCTTTACATTTCTCTCCTTTTACCCTCCATTTATCTCTGCCACTAACCCAATCTCATTAATGATCCATCGATTGGGTTGGAGACTGGAGGGGTTCGTGAGATGTGGTTCCCTGGATGGGGCTCATGTGGAGCCGCATGCTCTCTCTCTCTCTCGCTCGCGGACGCCGCAGTAATTAGCGCTACTCTATGTTATGGCACCGCATCAATCAAGAGCTCTTTTCATCCCGCCGGTACCGTGATTGGACTGTTTGTTCTGCCTCATATGGTCAGCTCTTCCCATGCTGTAGCTGTCGAGTGTTTCTCTGTACTTCTGTAGAGTAGCATTGATAATAGTGTAGACTGTAAATCACCGATCCCAGATCTCTTTCCATGCCTGGCCGCTGGTTCCATACATCTCAATGATGTGTCTGTGTTGTACTCTTCAACCATGTTGAATGTCATGACCAAGAATATCCACAACATAGAGTCATCTATAGATGGCACAGCCACAGCCCATTTCCTCGCTGTCTGATATTGAAATTGCAGAAAGAAAGATTGGGTGGTGCTACACAACTTTACATGCACTAGTCCACCTGATATAAAACCACTCTGTAAAAAGATTGCAAGGTTTGGTTTTGGCACATCGTCGAAGCAGGTGAGCAACGACACTTCTATGCAGACTGATCAACCTGTGCAATGTATTTCTTTTGTCATGTTCCATCCAGTATTACAAACCTAACTGTAAATGGCATGTACAGACAAAACAAAATGCAGTTGGTCAGGTGACTTTTTCAGTCAGGTGACATTTCTCTGTCTGTTTATAACTGTGTGGTTCTTGGCCAGAATAAGCAAAGTAGTCCAGATTTTATGTCAATGCTCGAAAGTCAGGCAATGCAAGAGGGCACACAACCTTAACCGAGCCGGCGTGATATTTTAGTTCAGTTGCTAAATTTACTCATGAGAGACGTATTTTTTTCTGTGAAAAAAATTCAAGAGATGTGAAAGAGTAGGTCATAACATTCTTATTGTATGTTTTCCTTTCACGCAGTCAGATTTCATTCTCTCAGTATGAGCATCAGTGGGAGTGATTCAATCAGATTAGTTTTTCTCCTGCTGGTGTAGAACATTAGTCAGGTGAACATGTGAACACAACAGACAAATACATTTTGATACAAAAAAAACCCACATTTGAATAATTCAGTAATGATATTGAGTATTCAGAGGAACCACAGAAACGTAGAAGTCTCCTGTCTGTTGTGACATACCAACAAAACACAAAGGAAAAACAAAGGCATGTTCTGTTGTGTTTGACTAAACGTTCAGATGTTCCCTCAGATGTGTAGCTCCAGAAATGACTGAGACCTGCTCAGAGGACCTGAATGGAATGAGAACGCACACAGCTCAAAGGACATGAAACGCTGATGGTGTGGAACAGAGTGGGTGGGACCGTCATTTCAACCGTTCGGTGAACGACCAATCTGAGAGGTCACTTACACTTATCAGGACCGAAACAGGCCCGGCTCCAGATATGAGATGAAAGGTGGGCCAAGTGATTTTCCAGGTGGGCGAACGGGGGTATTTACAGTATATACATTTTATGTAAGTGAATGAGCTAAGAAGACTGCCTCGCCAAAAAAAAGGGAAAACAGAAAAGAAAAGTACTTTGAGCTGACTTGAAGTGTTTTGTGATTGGCAGTTATGTGGTGTTGGGGCAGGGAGGATGCAGAGTCACTGAGAGAGTGAGTTGCGCCAACTCCGTTCACTGCAATTGAGCAGTTTTTTTCATGGATCCTGTCAACGGCACTGGGTGGATGCAGGGTGGGCACATTTGCCTCTAACACATTTGTGAGGCAAACCAAATGTGTTACCTCCAAACACAAAAGAATTAAGCCACTACTAAACTGAAAAATAATTTTCAGTTCAATGAAACATGGTTTCAACATGAAGTAAGACGAAGTGAGTGAATATGTATAAAAGTGGGAGAAAATGTGTAAATGTGGATGACTAAAAAAACAAACAAACATTTCGCTTACCCTCGTAGGGTAATTTGGAAAACGAAAGCAGATTTGTGGGCAATTTTCATAGGATCTGTGTGTGTGCTTTGGGAACACAGTCTCTTGACACACAGAAGAAATTTTGAATAGAGAAACCTGTAGATGTTCTCAAGTGACAGCTGCCTCGTCTTGTTAAGTAAGTATGAGTTTGGGACACACGGATGTCGCAGTTTGAGTCCCATATGCAGCCAAAATTAATCAGAACACATTTTTCCAATCTTTCATTTGTGCTCCATATTGAGTTCTGCCAATTTCTCTAGAGCTTTGCTTGGCAAAAATGTTGATTCTGATGAGACTTAGTTAAAAGGAACCAGTCAATGATCTTCATTCACAGAGAGAAAGTGACAAACAAATGCTTTTTAAAGAATTTTTTTATTTAGGTTCATTTTTGTCAGTCTGTTTTTAGCCTAAGTACGGAAACAATTATGTTTATCTGTGATATTTTTATTCATCCTTTGCATGTTGGTGCTAAACTTCTCACTGCTATACATGCAGAGTCGGTGCCAGACCACGACTAACAGGAGGGCAAGTGGCTCCCAGCGGGAGGGCACACAGTCAGCATCATTAATACAAAACAAGTCAAAACTACCACATCTGTGCAAGGGCACACTTACAATTCGTGCAGGATGCTGATAAGGAAACAATATTACCAGTCACAGTCACAACAAACACTAAATTTTCACAATTATATAAAATGCTCCTTCGCACTTGGCTTGCTAAAAGTAAATGAAACACGACGTGTGCAAACATTAAGGCCCAATCCCAATTCTATTTTATACCCCGTCACCCATCCCTTGCCTCTTCAAACAGAGTGGCCCTTAGAAATGGGTCACCACTACTACACTGTGATACGTCATTATGATACATCACTGATCCTACAGAGATGCTGCAATGTTTATCACAAACCTTAAAGATGATGATGTCAGCTTTAGTCATAACAGTTTCGTAGATAACAGCCTGAAAAGTGACCCTCAACTTCTTCCTCAAAAGCAGCTGACCACACAACCCTCCCTTCGCAGTCTCTGGACTGCGGTCGCAAACGGGCTGGGGAAGGTGGAACGCGTTTTGAGTCATATGTCTCTGCATTAGGTAAACATCACGATCTTATAGTGAATGAACAGTTATGCAGGGATAATGCGATGATGTATTGTGTTCTCGTGATCTAGTTCCGACATCCCCCCAACTCCCTGTGTTTATGTGATCATCCCTTTTCGGAAAGAATCCTACAAATGTATCTGTCTTTTATAAATGTGATTGTAGCAAAGTTCAAAGTAAACGCGAAGAAGGAGGCGGGGACAGTGAAGGATAGCCAACTTTTAATAATAAAATAAACAAACAAGAAAACGAACGTAAAGTGCAGACAGACAGCTCCCTCACGATCGACTGCCGGCCACACAAACAAAATAAAACATAAAAAAACTCCAGGCCTTGTTGTTCATTGTCCTTCACTGTTGTCGCTCCTCCTCTTATCCTTCCAACCTCCTCTGTGAGAGATGTGAGACCTGTGCAACGCTCGTAAGCACTCGCATCATCGGCCTCGCACAGTCCCTCACAACCCTCGTACCCCTCTGCTTGTCACAGTGATCAAACTCTCTTCGAAGATATGAAGAATGCACTACTGTCACGGGGTGACTTTGTAAGGGCGGAACGAAAAAACGACGGAGATTGGTTCCGCCCGGACTGTAATCCTCAAACACCGGATACTCCGGGAAATCCGGGAAAAGAAATCAGGGGTTTATCGCTCGCAGGTGGTTGATGAGCGGCGCGATCGCGGATTGGGCAGTATGAAGAGCAGGAGGAGGATAAAGAGGGCCTCAGAAACTGCAGAGAGGGTGTAGGCCTTTTATTCCAGCCGTGTCGGCGAGCGAGTTGGAGTGTTTGGGCGAGGGCAGCAGGAAGAAGGCGGAGGATATTGTTGGCTGGGCGAAGACAGAGACAAGGATTCGGCAGAAACAGAAACTGGGCTGAGTATATTGGGATGTCTACTGGACTGTGAAATACCTTATGGACATGTGTG
Source organism: Triplophysa tibetana (assembly GCA_008369825.1). Taxonomy (NCBI): domain Eukaryota; kingdom Metazoa; phylum Chordata; class Actinopteri; order Cypriniformes; family Nemacheilidae; genus Triplophysa; species Triplophysa tibetana. The sequence continues at coordinate 1,757,881 of CM017903.1, forward strand.
ACAAACTTTGAGCCTTCTTGTGAGTTTGTGGCATAGGAATTGTGCGGCCCCACTGTGGAGGAGGATTGTGGGTGAGCCGGGACCAGTGAGCGAGAGCAAAAGTTTGGGTAGTCGTGGCGGTGACGCTTTAAAGGAATATTCGTTGCATCAGTCCTCTACGATTTCCAGGACGAGTCTTGAGTCGGATGGGGTTGTGACCCTAAATTCACCAAGAGTGTGTGGAGTGCAGTGGGTGAGTCTCTGTCCGTTGCTGTGAGTGTATGCACTGGAAAATTGCAGTGTGGTGCTGTATTTGTGTCGTCAACAAGCACCTTTCAGGCCTGACGAAACCCTGTAAAAGAAGAGAGTGCTGAGGCGGGCGAAGAAAACATCTCAAATTATATGCCGTCGACGACACCTTATCTTTCTTCTCTATGTGGCAGCGATGAGGAACAATTTTAAGTATAAACAGTGTGGATGTAGTGGTAGTACTATCGTTGAGGAGTTGGTTGCTGTAGGAGGAAATCAGTTGTGTGTGATACCAGCGGAGGCCGTGTTCGGCCCGGCGCAGCAGCAGCTGCCTATTCACATTCCTATCAGCAGTTGGTTGAATCCTCAGAAAAGGAGCGCCCGACGTCTTTTCCTCAAGTGTCTGTGAGTTACATTCTCTTCCCGTTTCCCTGCAGATTCACCGTAAGCTTATGCCCACAGCTAAAACCAGCATATTGTGTTGTACACCCGCCTGTATGCCCAAGTGAAGTCCCAGTTACCTTTGATGTACTCACCTTATGCCTAAAGCTAAAGCCAGCATATTGTGTTGAACACCCGCCTGGATGCCCAAGTGAAGTCCCAGTTACCTTTGATGTACTTACCTTATGCCCAAAGCTAAAGCCAGCATATTGTGTTGTACACTCGCCTATATGCCAAGAGGAGCCCCAGTTGTCTTGTCTATAGACTTACCTGTGTCCTGAGTAAAGAACCAGCGGCCCCTCTGTCCACAGTCTGTGCCCAAGTCCTGTTATATCTACCTGTATGTCCTTGTGCAGAACTAGTGGGGCCCTTTGAAGCACCTACCCACACGATTGACCCGCCACTCCGGATACAGAAACCGCGGAGCTTCCCCGTACGTTTTCCCAGTACGGTGTCAGTCGGATCCCGTCAGCCATTGTACGCTCCACTCTCATCGGGACGAGCGGGAGTCCAAATCCGCTGGGCCGACTCGGAGTTGCCGCGAGTAACAGCAGGTATCCACGGTGCATTCAAATTTCAAATACTTACCACTTGTGTTTGTCACGTCCAGGAAAGGAGGGGGCCCCGGACAGTCGCCCTGTAAACCAGAACAAGGGATACTGGTGAACAAGCCGATTGTTGATATAGTCCGAAGGACAAAGGAGTGAAGGGCTCACCTGAGATACCCCGTGACGGAGCTTAAGAGACCCGAGACTGTTACTCCCCAATCGGAGAATTGGATTTAAGCTTCCCTTTCCCCTTCCACAATAACCTTTTTTTTGCAATTTAATAAAGTGGTTTTAATATTTAATTACTGGCTTCTTGTGTGTCTGGTCGTTGGGGTGTTCTGGGGACCTCCTCGAGGTGGAAACAAGGAAGGGGCGTGACTCACGACACCTGTGGTCCGCTCCGACCTGTGACACTACTACTGTATAGGTACTCAAGATTAAAAGAGTCTGTCAGAAACTGTGTGTTACATCTGTTTTAATCATTTTAAGGTGAGCTGAGCAGTATGTTATTTATATGTCATTGAACATTGCTCATGCTCACAATTTTATTACATGACAACAAAAATATTAGAAACAGGTAAATGTTGCAGTGGCAAATGAGTGAAAAAAAATTCATGAAACCCCACAGGTGATAACAGTGCTATACAATACATAACCCCCTCATCACCAGCACCTGCACATGCCGTTTACATTGACAGGTTTAGACCTACAGTACATAGAGTATGAATAGAGTACAGCTCGACTGTATTTCTCTTAGAGGCAGAGAAGAGAAAAATGGAAGGATGAAATTAGATATTTTGCTCACCCGCAGCAATAACAGCATGACACTAACCATTTTCTAGAACATAAAGAACAAAGTAGGTTTCAACAACACAAAAGCAAAGCTTTTATTAAGCATAATGTTAATTAGTGTCGGTGTAGTGGAACACTTGTTCTGTCTGATTATCAGCTAATTAATCTCCAGAGAGAACATGCTGAGTTCAGAGAGACCAGCATGACCTGCGGCCCGAGAGAGAAACACGCAGCGATTTCTGATGAATAAAAGCTACATTTGTCTGTTAAGAGGCACCTGTGTGGCGGGTAAACTCACGCATGCATTTGGTAGATGCTTTATGCAATGTGCAAGGTTATGGAAGATCTATTGACAAAAACGCAATGTAATCTAAGTATAACTATGCATTCACGAACACAATCCGGTTACCTCTGAAAGTGGTCGAAAGCGGACCATCAGCTTAAAACGTTTACGCCCTGTTTACACAGGTTTACAGGTGTAAACAGGGCTTTACAGTGCAAAACACAATGCTTGACGAACCGAGCTACAGGCATCCCAAATTATCATACAGATTAAGATTCTGTGGAATCAACCTGCAGATGTAGTAAAGGCGATCATATTTGAGAACAGTAATAGACGACTCATACTGTGGTATGGGATGGACTACATGTTGCTCCCACATGGGCCAGAGCCCAAATCTTCCATCATCGTCTAAAATGGAGCCCAGCTAACAAGATCTTTGTCCTTAGGGGCATCGACCTCTGTCTGCAATGATAGCTCTCGGGATTCTTCAGCTTTTTTGGCTTATGAGCTGTTTCTTTTTCTGAGCAGCAGAGTATTTTGGTTTCCATTGCCCTGTACTCCTCCATTAACTATGAGTGCTGTTACCTAATCCCTTTTTGACTAATAAATATGTCTTTTATGGAGGAAGATTCTACTTCCAACATCCTAAAGTCACGCTGAAAGTACTCAAAGGCAGATGTGAATGCTTGGTTAACCCATTACAAAACAACAACACTGATGTTCTGTCGGTCTAAATTGGGTTATGCATTACTGGGGCCGGAAGGAACCTCAGTTCTCCTGAGAGCGATAAAAGTGAATTGAAATGCCTGTGCCATTAAACTAGAACCGTTATTAATAAAAATACTGTGTGCTTTATCATTCATTCACTTGAGTATGTTCTGAGCCTTTCTGTGGGCTGGGTGATACGTACAGAGAAAAAACTTCATTCAACCCACATTAAACAGGTGAAAAGAGAGACAGCTGTGTAAAAAGCACACCAGTGGTTGCGAGGAGTTAACACTTATGTTGACCTTCCGTTGGTACTTTTTCTCTGACTTTGCAGTTTATTAAGCACCTTCGTCAAAGAGCATCAGACATCCACCCACTGGCATAGTGCAGCAACCGTCCGCCTCCTCTAATTCAACACTCTTCTGATGCAAGTTTGCACATTTCATCAAGGCAGTGAAAACAACATATTTCCATTACAGAATCAACACTTCAATCTCCAAACTGTTTTGATCTTGTTATAACTTCTCTGTCCTCCTCCACCTCAACCATCATCCACGCTTGAGACTTTTATGGAGGATTTTGAAAACAAAGTGGCCATCACTTGACACGTCAACACCCCTAACACACTGTACCTCTGGCCCGATCTCCCACTCTGCTGCTAATTGTGTTTGAACTTCTTAGGCCAGCTATGAAAAACCTAAAAAAATCACAGAAGAAACCTGGCATATTGAATGTACATTTCTGTACATCACCTCAGGCCTAAGCTTCACAAGACTGAACTTCTTTTCCACCCACCCAGTCAGTCAGTCAATATGTCTATAAGATGAAGGTCACACAGTCATTGTGTGTATCATAGCGCCTTGCATTAAAAGCCTTGACCAGATCTTTGTTGTGGACCTCACTGTGGCAAGCACCCAATTCTTCATCGGGCACGGACCAGGAAAGTAGTTTACAAGTCTTTATAGACAACAGATGATCACAAAAATATGATAAGTGTTTTGGATTTATCTAGTTTTTGTCCTACACCTGAGCCTTCGGGTTTGTGGGATGTGAATGCCTTTTTTGAATTTGGTCACTATTCATCACATTCCTTTCAGTCTCTCAGGTGTCCAACTGATTTATCTTCAGAAAGTGACTTAAAGTGGTGAGCAAGCATTTGAACTGAAAACAGGTAACGTTATTCACATGGGTTATATAATGTACATGCTGGTTAGATAGGGTAGGTTTTAAAGCATCGCAGCTGGTTTGAGCTGGTCGCGTGCTGGTCCTTAGCTGGTCCCAAGCAACTATCTCCTAACTCAAACCCAGCTTACAACCAGCTCAGGACCAGCTAATGGTCATCTCAAACCAGCTGCCATGCTTTAAAACATGGGCACCCACATACAACGGTTCCAGCGTCCAAGTTTTTTTTCATGTTGGGTTACAACCCACCAGCTGAGAACCTCGGCTCCAGCTTCCTCATATTTTCCAGGTCCAGAACCATCCCTGTGCATCTACAGTCCAATGAAAAACTATTACAACACTGGACTCAGGACTGAATGTGAAAATGAAGCATCAGGGCATACCTCCTCAGGATTCACCTACTCCGCATTACTTACCTCATGCTGGTATAATTGTCTTTTTAAAGCAGTGCATCTATCAGAAAAACAGTTTGACCCATTTACCATGCCCTAATAACAATGTTAGTAAATTTACGCCCAGAGAAAATGAATGCAAGTCCCCACAGCTCTGGTTTATTTAAGCACTTAAGGGGTGTGATCAGTGGGAGAGTGAAGGGTCAGGATGTGGTCTATTGGCATGGATGGTGTTGGCTTCTGAGAGCAAAAGGCAAAAATTCTTCCACATATCCACGCCCAATTGAACTAACCTGCTTTCCAACACTCTCTCCAGACAGACAGAAGCAAACTGAATTAGTAAATGAAAGTGAATTCAGGGATATTTACAGTACACACAGGGTACACAGACAGATCGGTTAAGCAAAGGTTACACCATCTCCCTGCAGGAACATTCTGCCACTGAAGATATATTTGGCACTCATATAATGTTTTGTTTATTTCAAAGTCTTATGAGTGTGGGTCCTGCTTCACAAGTATCATGCTGCTTTCTCAGATCACGTCAGATCTGATCAGTTTGATGAAACATATCTCCAGGGCCCGGTTTTTCAAAAGGTTTAATCCGGATAAAATTGATCCGGATTTAGTAATCCATTTTTTGCGATCCGTGATCACGTAATCCATTTTACTTTTGGAGCCAGTTTTTTAAAGCAACATCGGATTGGATCAATCTGATCCGGATAGGAACTTTTCAGGATCACCAAATCTGGATAACCAGTGCTGGATAACCAGTGCTCAAACAGGATAGGAAATCACAATGTAGAACTATAGATATGTAGAATAGCCAGTGTGGGGTCAATATAAGTTTATTTTTATTTGAAATGAAATCACACACATTTAAAAAAAACTCATAACAAGAAAAACCCACCTTATCCTCTTCCAGCAGTCCGCTCATCTGAGACCTACAACACAAACACCGTACATTGAGGATATTTATAACAAGTATCAAGTATAGATATATTGAATTAAAAAAAAAACTTAATGTCAAATACGCCACAATAATTTCAGACTTCTTCATCTGATGTGGAGAGACCAGCTTGTCTGAGCGTAGCCTTTAGGAGGCGGATCTCAAGTCTGGCCTTGTATAATGCCCAATACTATTGGAGCAATCGACTGCACACATGTGCATATACAAGCACCTCGTGAGAATGAATGGGAGTTTATAAACAGAAAGGGGAGGCACAGCATCAATGTCCAACTTGTGTGTGATGCTGACCTCATCATCACCAACTGTGTTGTCAAGTGACCTGCATGGGTCTGTCCATGATGCACGCATCCTGAGGGAAAGCGCTCTATACAGAGACCTCCAAACCAACTGACCGGATGGCATAATATTAGGAGACAGCGCCTACCCACTCCTACCATGGCTGATGACTCCATTTCTAACAGCAAATACACCGGCGCAGGCACGCTTCAACACTGCTCATTGCAGAGCTAGATGTGCAATTGAGCGTTTAAATGGAGTTCTTAAGAGGCGCTTTGCATGCCTTAACTACCTGAGAGCGGAACCACAGAAAGCATGCAACATAACCCTTGCCTGTATTGTCCTGCACAACATCGCTACTAAGCGCAATGTCCCTCTCTGTGCTGACAATGATGCACCTGAGCCCCTTGGAGACCCTAACCAACCTCCTGCATTCTGCCAGAACGAGCAAACAGGACGTGCAACAAGGGACGCAATAGTTAGGCACTATTTCTGATTTGGATTTGTTTTGGATATCAAAAATTTGTGATTGCCATTCTTTGCATTTTTCTTTGGTTATTCTGAAATCATTGCATGCATCACTAATAAATATTGTAAAAACAAAAATATTTTCGATTGTGATGAATATATATATCAATTAGTCACAGAATAAAATGTATTGTTTTTGCTCAATTTTGACAGCTGTTTGGAGGATTATTTTATGAGGCCAAACTCTTTCTACTTTGCTGTAGGCCTATACTGAAAGGCTGAATACGTTAAAGCCTACCTAATCACTGTAGCCTGACGGATGAACAAATCAAATGAAAACCTAATGAATGAATAGGATATCTTGTAAAATACTGCATGATCCAAATATAGTATTATTTGATACATTTTTAAAGATTTCATTACATTTTGGCCATGAAATCCACGCTGAATCCACCCTTCTGATGGGATCAGTTTAATCCAGATTTTTTGGATCAAAGGGATCCAAATCCTACAAAAAATTCTGAAAAACCCGAAATAAAGGTTTGATCCGGATCAAAACCAAGATTGGATTACGTGATCTAATCCGATTATGTTATCCGTTTTTTCTTTTGAAAAACACATTTTCAAGATTTGATCCAATCCGTGATCCAAAATCCTAGTGGATTACTTTTGAAAAACTGGGCCCAGGGTCAGACTTCACACATATTCACATACTAATACTTAATCCACAAACCAATGCTAGATCAAACGTCCTCATCACATACACAACCTATGGTATCTATCAATTAATTCAATATTGGAATAATTTATCAATCTTTTGGGTTTGATTTGTTTATGGTTACTGCAAAACTTCCCTTCCCTTACAGTTGGATTTGCTATTTTTAACTTTCTATCGAAACTTAAGCATTATGAAGGTTTGAAACCGTAACAGGAGCCTCTCACACACTGGTGAATCTGGAGCTCTTCAACTGGATGATAAACAGATGTCAGCACACACAAATGAGGTCTATAAGGTGTGTGGTGACCTTAGACTTTAATTCCAGGTAATTATTGTGTTTGCAGCAAATCCTCCTGACCTGAACTAACACTGACTAACACAAACTGCCCCCCCACACACACACACAGACTGCAGTGTGGCCTGTTATACAGAGGAGATGACAGCCAATATAATTACATTAGAGCTGTAAGTACATCTAATCACCTCCATGCTACTCCAACTGCCCAGAGGATGTGTGTGTATGTGAGTGCGTGCGTGCGTCTGCTTCATCTTCACAATTATATTCTCAAACTGTCATGAAGCATTAAAGGGATAATTCACCCAAATATGAAAATTACTCACCATCAAGTTGTTCCAAATCTGTGTAAATAACTTTGTGTTCAGCTGAAGAAAATATTTGGAAGAATTTTAGCAATTTTTATTTCTGGGACATTAATGACTACAATAGAAGGAAAAAATAAAATGGTAGTGAAAGGTGACCCAGAACTGTTTGCTTTCCTAAATTCTTCAACATATATAATTTTGTGTTCAACAGAACAAAGAAATGTTGTTCAAGAACTAAAAATAGCTAACATTCGTTGTGTTCAACAGAACAAAGAAATTGATACAGGTTTGCAACGCCTTGATGGTGAATAAATCGTGACATAATTGTCATTTTTGGGTGAACTGTCCCTTTAAGGCGAACTGAGCACATTCTCTCATGCAGGACCATATGTACAGGTAAACTCTCTTTCACTTACAAACACAAAGGGTCGAAATCCCTTCAATAATGATTCAATTGATTGAAAAAACACAAATATGAAAATGAACAATTATGAAAATGAGCTCTACCATAACCTAAGCACAAGCACCGCTCTTCTGTACGACGGTAACCACAGAACTTAAAAATACAAAACGATTCTCTTCTAAATCTTAAAGACAACTGAACAAGAAACACTACCAAAGTCATTTTATTATAAAGAACATAAAATAGCAAAGATGACTCTCCTAATGCTGTCGCATGCTGGGAACTCTAAAGTCATTGCTCAGCTGGGGAAATTAACTTGAAGAATTCATGTAGTCCCACCGCAAAATAATTAAGTAAAGATTCTATATACAAGTTTAAGTGGGTTGCACATGATCAAATTAAGTTGAATTCACTCAATAATTTGTGCATTTAGAATTCTGAGAAAAAACAAGAACACAATTATATTAAGTACAGTTTACTCAATTAATATCATGAAATCTACTCAGACACAAAATCAATTTTCCAGTGCAGAAGTCCCTTGACCCGTTGGTTATAGTGTGTATTTTAAATGACTAAACTGTCATTATACCCTAAAAATGAAAATTCTGATATTATTTACTTATTTACCTTAATGTTGATCATTTTCTTAAGTTTTAAAGTATGATGACCCTGTCATTTTTTGTTGACATTAAAACAAAATCAAAATATCCTTTTAATATGCTTCTTTCCCAAACATAATTGATCAGTTGGAAATAAAGACGCTTGCACATCCAATGATAAAACCCTTCCAAAAGGTCACTCATAAAGAAAATTAAAAGACATTTAGTACAGCAAGCTAGGATAAAACCAGGACATGCACACCTTCAATATACTCAAAGGCTTCTGAAACCTTTTATCATTTAAAAAGGAAATCTTTATTTACAGAAAGCTCATTGTACCGGCATTTGGATTGGATTGGATTCGCTTTAATGATGTTATTGGTTGACTAACGATTAACAAAGTTCGGGAGAAGCCAAAGCATATAATTAAGTCCGGCTGGTTCGCAATCAGCTATCAAAGACTCTACCCTATAAGCGAACCACATAAGTAGACAACGATTCTTACCTGAAGCCATCTCTAAAGGATTACACATCCCACCACCTCCTCGGCTCATCTACTTGAGCGCTTGTTGAAAGCAGGACTCCGGGAGGTGAGTTCTGGGTTCGGCCGTTTCCGAGCTCGGCGCACTCGCCTTTGTTGGGGAGTGAAACCGGCAAGCTCGGAACCTGCTCCCTGCACTGTACGCCACACACGCATACTTATCTGCTCAGATGAACTCGTGAATTGTCCATTCTGTTCGTTACAAAGCAGAAAATTGTGTTTGACAGTGGTGGCATGGTTCAATACATTGACATAAACATTACACATAACATAGGATAACAGTACATTACACATATCACACATAACTCACAAATTCTGCAAACACATAATAAATAAAATCATTAAAAAAGCTAAAAAATAAGGAAAAGCCTGTCGTCTATGCCCCTGGGTTGTGTTATGTGATATATAGACCTGTAAATGGTCAGATATATAAAATGTAAGTATTTGTCCACTCTCTCTCCATTGCTATTTAAATTGGCATTGCAACCATGAGCTTGCAGAAGTAGAAAAACATACAATGACATCTTTATGGAAAAGGTGCTATTCTTTCATTTATTTCTTTTAATTTATTACCATCTTTTATTGTAAGCGATCTATTAAAACTGTCGATTAAAGCAGAAGTCAGCAGAGTGTTTGGTTCTAAAATCAAGTCCGAATTTCTCCATGGTAACTGCTAGAAAGGGTCGGTTGGTGAAAGCACAGACAAAAGAAATCTGATCTAATCTGATCAATGCACCAGACCTTAAGTGGAAATCGTTGTTTAATGATCACCTGATTATGACTGATCACTGCGATAGAGACAAAGATTAAATTACACGATTCCCGTCGAAAGGAAGCAAAACCAATAAACAAACAGAGAAAACCAGACGGATTTCTCCAGCAGTTTTGCATTGATCAGGAGGTTGTGCATGTCTCTGTGAGGGTGGATTGTATTTCTATGATATAAACACCTGTTGCTGGCTTGCTGCTGTCAGACATGATACAAAGCACAAATATGGAGGTTAATATAAACATCAATTATTAAAATCTTTATAAAACTGTCTTCCTGGAGAAGCAGAAAGAGAGAGAGGGAGAGAGAGAGGGAGAGAGAGACAGATCTGATCAAGACTTTGATATCAACAGGGATTGTAGTCTTTTTTCTTTTATTTGAGGCAGTAATATGGTTTTATTAAACAGAAAGCTCTTCTCTTCAGGGCGGTCTCTCTCTCGCCGCAGGCAGAATCATTTGCTTCAATCTTATCAAGCTCCTTCAATACAGCTTGGGATGAAAGTTTCAGGCCCACTGTGTTTTATCTTCTCGTCGCTGAAGAACAGCATTTAGAGACAAAAAATCTGAGGAAGGAAGGTTTGTATCTTATGATGAATTCGAACTGCTTTAAATTGAAGCAGTGACCTGGTGGTAAGCAGCGAACTCCAAAGAAACATTTCTGGTGGTCAAATCTCATTGTTATCTAGATTTTTTCAAGAAATGGGTAAAAGGATCACACTGTTGAGTTTCTATAATATTCTGATCGTTACATTTGGCTCAGGTCTCTTCTTTTAGATTTTTTAATTATTTTTTCATGTTAAAACAGTAAAAGTAAAACTCCTTAAACTCTTGCTGAATTTGAAATTCATTTCGCTAGTTTGAACAAGAAGCCGAAAAAAAGGAAACACGAAGGCACGCTCTAAACCTCACATCACTGAGGTAAAAGCATTACTCATGATCAACCATCTAAATCCATCAAAACACACCATCCTAACCAGTTAAATGTGCTTTAAGATTGACTTTACGCCATGAATCCATCAAATACGGTAATTTACGGGATTATCACCACCTTTAAAGATCATCAAATTCACCTGTCATTCACCTAACCCCTCTCTACATTAACATAATCAGATTTTGCTAATGAGAACAGGACTCCAGCACACACACTCTTAAGTCTGCAAGAGCAGATGACACAAATAAATTCAACCACATCAGCACATGAGATATTCCTACATACAGTATGACATCAATCAGAAACACACAGACTTATAATGAAGTTAAGATGCCCAAAAGCAGCTGTATAAATGAGTCATTATTCTCTATTTCTGCAAATCCAGTAGAGTGGAGATCAAAGCCAAAGGCTGGCTGGCAGGGTGGAGTCAGGCTCTATTAATTCACATGTATAATGCATGTCATGGTGCCTGCATGTGATGCTAGCATATGGCCATAATAAGCTTGTGGATCCTCAGAACAGCGCCAGACATTAACCATGGATTCCTCTGAGGAACAATGAGAATTAAGCTAACTGCTCCACCTATAAGCGTCTTGATCACGATCCGAGTTTAAAAAAACTAAACATCCATAGCTGAATGAACCATTTAACACGGAACCAAGCCTTCAACGATACTGTGTTATTCACTGCAACAGTGACCACACCTAACCAGCTCTGAATCACAACATTACAACCTTTCATTTAAAAAATCTAAAACAGGGATCTCCAACCCTGTTCCTGTTGAGCTACCATTCTGCAAACTGCAGCTCCAACCCTGCTTCAGCAAACCGGTCTGTAATTATCAAGCAACCCATACATCTTGATTAGATGGTCCAGGTTTGTTTGATTGGGGTTGGAGCTGAAATATTTAGGAAAGTAGCTCACTAGGAGCGGGGTTGGAGATCCCTGATATAAAAACTTGGAAAACCCAAGAAATAGACAACGAGTGTCTACTCAAATGATGTTAAATGAAATGAACCATTCAGGGAAGGGACACACCAAAATAATGGCAAAGAACTAGGGATGAGAAAATCCGACTGTGGCAATCCTGGAATCGGATCCTAAAGGTTAGGAATCAGATCATTTATATAACAATTAAATTCCTCTCATCAATTCCTGTACATTTACATTTAGTCATTTAGCAGACACTTTTATACAAAGCGACTTACAGAGAGTTCAGGGAGCAAAAAAGCATCATACATTTGTCTGTCAAGTATTCACAGAAGAGATGGGATTTTTAAATGTTGTGAGAGATGTGGTTGACTGGACTGAGTTGAGAAGAATGTTCCACCAGGAACGAGGTGTGAATGAGAATAAGCAGGAAGCGAATTACTGCTCTTTTGGGAAGGCAAAACAAGATGCTGTTGGTTTGCTGAACGCAGGGATCTTGATGGGGTGTAGGAGTCTATGAGGCTGTGAAAGTATGCCTGTGCATCCAGTGATAGTCCTATAGGCAGCATTAGTGACTTGAATCTGATACGGGCTTCAACCGGTAGCCAGTGGAGAGAGATGAAAAGGGGTGTCACACGAGCTATTTTGGGCTGTTGGAAGACGAGGCGTGCAGCTGTGTTGTGAACTAGCTTGAGTGGAAGACCAGCAAGGAGAGCATTGCAGTAGTCCAACCTTGAGATCACCAGGGCCTGGACAGGAGTTGAGCCGCATGCTCAGTGAGATAGGGTCTAACATTTCTAATGTTGAATAAGGCATATCGGCATGACCCTGTTGTCTTTGCAATGTGCTCCTTGAAGGACTGCTGTTCATCAAATATGACTAGAGAATATAGGGTTGCTAGCAGTATCTGGTGATTGATAGTGTCAAACGCTGCAGATAGGTCTAGTAGAATCAGGACCGCGGATTTAGATTCCGCCTAGGCTAGCCGCAGTGCTTCTGTGACCGATAGCAGTGCAGTCTTAGTGGAGTGTTTTGTTTTGAAGCCAGACTGCTGGTCATCCAGTAGTTAATTCTGGGATAGGAAGGAAGACACCTGGTTGAAAACTGCCCTTTCAAAAGTTTTCAGAAAAAATGGGAGGAGAGAGACAGGTCTGTAACTGTCAGCGGTAGTAGAGGGGTGCAATGTCGGTTTCTTAAGTAAAGGCATGAGCTGGGAGCAGAGAGGTGTTGATGATGTGGTGAGTGCAGGTGTGAGTGTCCTGGACATGGCCTGAAGGAGATGGGAGGGGATCAGGTCGAGGGGAAAGGCCATGGGGTGGCAGGAGATAAGTTTGGTGACTTCAGTGTCAAAAAGGTGGGCAAAAGAGGAGAGTTCAGTGTATGAAGTGAGGGTAGTGTGAACCGAGGTCTGAGGTGCATGACATTTTTTGCTGATGGATGATGTTTTTTCTGTATGCACATTTTGGGATAGAAAAGGATCTTATAATATCTCATTACAGCGTATTACCATTAATTTGCCGCTCTGCTTGCACTATAGGCTTTCACTCAAATCAAAGGTAAATCATCAACACTATCAACTCTTACATGTATTTTGTTGAAGTAAATACATGGTCATCGTTCACTTTACTTCCTGAACAAGTGTGCACTTGAGTTCAAATTGCTTTCATATTCACGCGCACCGTGTCACAGTTCCAGCGTAACCCCACTCAGACCCCTCTTTAGATAGTCTCCAGTTTAGTATCCTGTTGTGCACCCAGGTTTGCATAATATTTTATGCAAATTGTCCCCTGCTACGAACTAAATTGCAAGTGTGAAAGCAAATCCAAAAAGTTGCAAAAAAAATTCTACTGAGCATGTGTGTAATAATGGTATGACCACGTCATTTTCTATTTGAATGTGCTTGCCACGCGTCTACATTTCAATAACAAACTTGTGAGCACAAAGGACACAACATGTGAACGCCCCCATAGAGAAGATCAAGAGCTTCTGCTGCAGTAGTGTTTTGTTAACATGATGAACATTTGACTGAGCTGCGTGCTTACTTTCACTCTTATTAGAGTCTCTGATTACTACTGATAGTAGAGATTTATACTAGGGAGCAGCAAATTTACTGATGCCTGATGGAGTGATGCTCCATACACTAAAAGAGCCGGATTCTGTCACAGAGAAGAGCGAGACCTACAACCTATGTGCCCCGCCCAATTACTAGTGCCCAATTACTGCTTACTAGTGTCCTGCATGGTTCAAAATAAAGTTATTAGAAAAGCCATTCCTCAAACACGCGCCACTTACAGCCGCGTATAAACGGCTCAATTTTTGATCACGATGCTAATGGTCTAATTGGATTCAATGATCTATGCTAAGCTATGCTAATAGTGCTTTCGCCAGACCCAGAGATCGGCTGAATAGATTCCAAAACAATAAAACTGGATTGGAGTTTTGAGGGTTGGAGAGTGTTCACTTAACAGACGTTCTGCCCGAGCCTTCAAACTGATGTCATCATAGATGAATCGCCTCTGGAGGGTGGAAGTGTGTTTTGAGATTTTGGTCAAAGATCATGAGGGCATATGAATTTTAAAAACAGAATGACTCGATAAATTGTTTATAATAAACACTGACATATTCTATACCAATAGTTAGAGTCATTTTTAACTGTGTATTATCACTCAGGGATAGATTCAGCGAGATGACCTTCTTAGAAAAGACCAAGACCAAGATGGCGGCGCGTGAACATCGCGAGGCTCAGCGTCTCTCCAGTTTTAGCAATTATATAGTGTTTTTCTTGCTCATCTCGGGCCTCGGCAGGAGCTTTTGGATATCGGTTTGCGCATTCCCGGAAGTTATATCAGCAACATTCAACTCGTCCCTGAGATCGTCAAAACACCCGATGCTACGCACCCCACACGGCCGGGCGGAAGTGCTCGTCGTCGGCGGCGAGATCGTAAACAAAGGCGGGGAACGCGCGGAGGGCTAAGAGCTAAGCTAAAGCTAACACCACGCCGGCTCTCTTTACCCAGCATTTTCCTTGCTAATGTACGATCATTAGTGAACAAAATGGATGAGATTCGACTCCGCATCATCAACAACAAAATACTTTTAAACTGCAATGTCATAATCTTCACGGAAACATGGCTACACAGCGGCATACCGGACAACGCTATTGAGTTAGCGGGCTACAACACACACCGGGCGGATAGAACGGCAGAGGAATCCGGTAAGACAAGAGGAGGGGGACTGTGCATTTATGTCAACAAAGCTTGGTGCACGAACTCTGTTATTGTCGGGAGACACTGCTCGGCTAACCTTGAGTTTCTCATGGTTAAATGTAGACCGTTTTATCTGCCACGGGAATTCACTTCCACCATTATAACGGCTGCTTATATTCCACCGGATGCTGATGCCAAGCTTGCTATGAAAGAACTTCATGCAGCCATCAGTAAACAACAGACTGCTCACCCGGAGGCTGCATTTATTGTTGCGGGAGATTTTAATCAGTCTAACTTAAAGACAGTGCTCCCTAAATTTCACCAGCATGTTTCCTGCCACACAAGAGGAAACAAAACTTTGGATCATGTCTACACAAACATGGCTGAAGCTTACGCCGCGACCCCCCTCCCCCACATGGGTCAATCTGATCACCTTTCTTTGTTCCTCACCCCCAAGTATTCACCTCTCATTAATCGTGTGAAGCCATCAGTGAAGACCATCAAGGTGTGGCCTGCGGGGGCAGACTTTACACTCCAGGAAAGGTTTCTACACACAGACTGGAGTATGTTTGCTTCTCAGGCCACCAGTGGCTCTCACACGGACATAGACAGCTATACCTCCTCTGTATTGGACTACATCAATACCACCATTGATAGTGTCACAACTAAGAATCAGATCACCATATACCCTAATCAGAAGCCATGGATGAACAAGAAAGTGCGCCTCCTGTTGAAAGCACGCAACACCGCATTCAGATCAGGTGATGAACAGGCCTATAGTACTTCCAGGGCAAATCTGAAGATGGGCATCAAAAAGGCCAAGCACTGCTACAAGTTGATGCTAGAGGAGCATTTTACCAATTCTGACCCTCGACGCATGTGGCAGGGCATCCAGGCCATTAGTGACTACAAACCCAACCACTCCATCCCCATAGCCACAGATGCTGCCTTTCTGAACGAGCTTAATGACTTTTATGCACGCTTTGAGAGAGACAATAAGGAACCCGCCACCAGGCTCACACCTTTTACTGACCACCCAATCATCACACTAAACTCCACAGATGTTTACACTGCACTAAGCCGGATAAACGCACGCAAGGCTGCTGGTCCTGATGGCATCCCTGGTCGCGTACTCAGGGCATGTGCGGAGCAGCTCGCTGGGGTCTTCACGGATATCTTCAACCTGTCCCTCGCCCAAGCAGTGGTTCCAGCATGTTTCAAATCCACCTCCATTGTGCCCATTCCAAAACATTCCAGCCCGACATCCCTGAACGACTACCGCCCTGTAGCACTCACACCCATTGTTATGAAGTGCTTCGAGCGGCTGGTCCTGTCACACCTAAAAGACTCTCTACCATCCACACTGGACCCATACCAATTTGCCTACCGCAGCAATAGGAGCACAGATGATGCAGTGTCCATGCCGCTGCACTCCGTGCTCACACATCTGGATAATAAGGACACTTATGCACGCATGCTGTTTGTAGACTTCAGCTCTGCATTCAATACCGTCATCCCTTCCAAGCTAATCATCAAACTTGGAAACCTAGGCATTAACAATTCAACCTGCAACTGGATTATGGATTTCCCGACGAACAGGCCTCAGCTTGTTAGGTTAGGCCACATCTGCTCCACCACCATCACCCTCAACACTGGTGTACCACAGGGCTGCGTGCTGAGCCCCTTTCTCTACTCCCTTTTCACACTCGACTGCAGGCCTGTGAATGGATCTAACTCCTTCATCAAGTTCACAGACGATACAACAGTGATTGGTCTCATCAGCAACAACGATGAGACTGCTTACAGGGAGGAGGTACGGCACCTGGCCACATGGTGCTCAGACAACAACCTGCTCTTTAACACCTCCAAGACAAAGGAGATCATCGTGGATTTCAGGAAGGCGAAAGGAGGCACACACGACCCCATCCACATTAACGGGACGGCTGTTGAACGTGTTTCCAGTTTTAAGTTCCTGGGGTCCTATATTTCGGAGGACCTGTCCTGGACCACCAACACCTCATGCCTGGTCAAGAAGGCTCACCAGCGTCTCTTCTTTCTGAGGACACTGAAGAAGAACCAACTGTCTTCAACTATCCTGGTGAACTTTTATCGCTGCACGATAGAGAGCATCCTGACCAACTGTGTCACAGTCTGGTACGGGAACTGTTCTGTTGCTGAGCGCAAGGCACTGCAGTGGGTGGTGAAAACAGCCCAGCGCATCACAGGGACTACACTCCCTTCCATTGAGGACATCCAGAGGAAACGCTGTCTGCGTCGAGCTCGCAGCATTCTCAAGGACTCCTCTCACCCCGCTCATAGACTGTTTACTCTCCTGCCTTCCGGTAGGCGCTTCAGGTGCCTCCGGATAAGAACCAGCAGACTAGGAAACAGCTTTTTTCCCAGAACTGTTTCATTATTGAACTCAGCCCCCCCCTGATTCCACTACACTCATAACTTTAACTTTAATGCTGCTATTACACTATTTACATTGCATTATAGGGCTGCCATGCATGACTGAACTGTACACACCAGTACTTCATGTTATCTGCTCGACCGGACTGTTTACACACACATAGCATCATTTGCACTCTATACTGCTCACTTGCACACCAGGAATATTACACTGAATGCTCATTTGCACTAATAAACTACTTTCATAACTGCATTAACTCATCTACTGCACTGTAACTCATCTATTGCATCTATTGCATAACTAACTGCATCCACTCATCTATTGCACTGTAACTTCAATAACTGCATTAACTCATCTACTGCACTGTAACCTTAATAACCGCATTAACGCATCTACTGCACTGTAACTGTATTATCTGCATCTACTCATGTATTGCACTATAACTTCAACAACTGCATTAACTCATGTACTGCACTGTACCTTTAATAACCGCATTGACTCATCTACTGCACTGTAACTTTAATAGCTAATGTCTGTAATTAATGCACACTCAAGTCACTTGCACTATTGTATTGTCTATATTGTTATCTGTTCATAACCACCTGTACATTAATGTTCACAGTATATAGCCTTCTGTATATATTGTTCATAGTACATACCGACTGTCATATTTTCATACAACATTTGTATAGTATTTCCCTAAAATTGTATTTTGTATTTATTCACACTGTATATCCTGCACTTGCTAATTGCACTTCTGGTTAGACCTAAACTACATTTCGTTACACTGTACTTGTATATGTGTAATGACAATAAAGTTGAATCCAATCTAATCTAATCTTAGTTGGGGTAATAAGACAGTAATTAGATTAATGTTAATCTTAGTAAATTAGCGCTGAAAAGACATTGACAGCTGTTTTTGTGAATGACCTTATTTGTAGGAGAGGGTGTCGCCCTACAGATGTGCCATCGAACCCTACATGGCACGCAGCTATAGCAGCTAAATAGACCTAAATAGTGGAAAAGGATCTACCCTTTAGCAAAAAGCACAAAAAATCAGCAACGGAGCACTGATACAATATCAACCATCACACCACTCCTCAAACACGCGCCACTTACAGTCAAACAGAGACCGCGTAGAAACGGCTCTAGCATTATGAATAGTGGCGATTACACGAGCAAGAATCCCAAATGTGTTTAAGTTCGCCCTCTCATGGGCCAGGCCCAGAGAGCCAACCTGTCCGCCAACCATGGTGCTTTGGGCCACCATGGCCCATGGCATGAATGAGAGCAGGAGAAACTTCTCTCCGAGCTACGTGATTCATGGAGCCTTCAGATAGTTCCAGGAAGTTATTTTCTCTCTTTAAATGCTTTATTTCTTAAATTTTTTTATTCATTAAAAAGCTTTTGTCTTTAAATGGGTTAGAAGTTTACCTCAGTTGGTCTGTTTAGTCGCAGCAAGTAACTTCTGTGATCTCTTGAGAGCCTCAATGAAATGTTCCATTGGAGTCAACAAAGTTGATCCAACACTCTCTCTCAATGGCTCTGGGCTCACTTTGCCGTAAATGAAACGCTATTGGTTGTTTTAAAAGGGGACGGGTCACTTGATATGTTTCACACTCTCTACATTTCAGATGAAATTACATAAATATATTAAAATATCCTTCGCGTTCCAAGGTATTTCACCGGGACTTTAACAGTCTTAAACCCTGTGCTAATTTGCACTGCTTTCGGTAGATTGTGTTGGTCATTATGGGAATGAGATATTGCATTTTGTGTTTTTAAATGTTAGTAAATCAAAACCCTCAGAAATGTCCAATCCCATCAATGCTTTTTTAAATAACGCTCTTGCGCTGTGTTGCCTTGTTTAGTAAGTCTGGCTCTTTGTGTTAAACAACAGAAACAAATGCTTTGTTAAGGAAATGAATGGTTATATGGCATTGCTGTGAAGAACCCTTTTAAGCAGCTTTATTTTTCTACACAAGTCAAAGCATATTTGGCGTGCTGTCCTAGGGGAGGGGAGGCCTCCGAGCTTGGAATTTGGCCTGAACCCAAGAGTACTCTCCTCCTGGACAGTGATAGATGTCAGTTGAGAGAGTGAAGTGATGGGGTGGCATAGGGATGCTGCAAAAACTGTATCGGGACAGAGATGACGGATGGCTATATGTACTGTCCTTCTCTCACTGATTGGATGAATAACATGATCATGCCCCTCCTGAACTTTTTTAAAGTCACCACAAAAGCAAAATTCATGTATTTGAATGTAATATTGCAGCGTGCGGTGTATTATAAATGATTTATTTGTTCAGGTCATTATTTTTTATTTAGACTTAGCTGTTGGCATGACTAGGATGCTTTGACCTCTGACACTCATGCTTAAAAACAAGAATAACCATATCACAATCAGAGAATTTGTGAAATTATAGTATCCTGAGTAACCAAGTAAATAACAATCCAATTTTAATCTGGACATTTGAGCATGAGAATAAACTCAGGGTGAAATATGGTATACATGTGTATTGGATGGATCAGTATTCATGCTGGTTACAGTACATGTCTGTTCTTTTCGACACAATCCAGTCCATTTCCTGCCTTCATTCCAGTAAACCGACTCAATCTTCACATGGGTTTTGACGTGTGCATGTGTCAGCTTCCTGTAACTGTGCCTGGACGTCATCTGTGATGTTTTCTGACTGAAGTGCTTTCCATGAGACCTCTGAAATGCTCGGAGGCGATTACTTCATGTGAATATTTCATCACTCAAAATCAAAGAAACATCCTAATGCATCTGGATGGTGTCAGTCCTGGCCCATACTGAGAATCTACTGTAGACCTGGAGCATGATGAATGATGTCGCTGGATCTGTAGGTTTGTCAGCAGTCAGTATTAAAGTAATGATCTTTTCATTGCTTAAGTAAATGATCCGAAGCACATTTCATCTAAGGAGCTCCAGTGTTGTTTGGAAACTTTCACTGATGTATGCTTGAGGAAAGCAATTTAGCCGTGTTAATCTTTTATTTCAAACAGCTTTTCAGAAACGATTTGCTCAACGTGAGAAAAGCAGCCGCAGGCTGTATCCATATCTAGTTAATACCAAGAGAATGTTGACATTATTTTTAAATGGCAACAAATGTTGTAGAAATGATTGTGGCTCTTACGTTATTAGAAAAGAAAGTCTAAATCAATACTTAATAACAAAATGCGCTCTATAAATTCAGATATACAATCTTTAAGGTCTAATAGAAAGGTACAAAGTATCACATTCTGAGAATATTCTTTAGCTTTCGACTACAGAAATATCTCATTGAAAGACCAGGTTAAAGGACAAGTACTCATCTCCATCGTGGTCTACAATGTAAGTCATGCTGTCTTTAAATCCTCTCAGAAGGAAAATAAAGAAATATTTTCGAATTGGGTCAGGAAAAAAAAAATTACATTTGTCAAGACTTTAAGTGTCATTTCGCTTCTAGACTACAGATGCTGTTTTAATGTTGTTATGATATTTTGCTGAAAAACAAGACAAAAAATACTATGCTTACAGTCCCTGTGAACTCCGTATGATGCTTTTCCAAGTGAAACGGAATATGGAATGAGACAACTGAGGGTGTGGCCAATCACTGTGAAGTGATTGGATATACAGAAGAGGGCATTTCATTTTGAAGTGGATGTGCAGGAGTTAAAGGAACACTCCACTTTTTTTGGAAATAGGCTCATTCTCCAATCCCTCAGAGTTAATAAGTTGAATTTTACTCTTTTGGAAATCCCGATCTCCGGGTCTGGCGATAGCACTTTTAGCATGGCTATCGCCAGACCCAAATCATTGAATCCCATTAGACCAGTAGCATCGAGTTCAAAAATGACCAAAGAGTTCAAGAGTCAATATTGTCCTATTTAAAACTTGACTCTTCTGCACGATAGGAGGAACATGAAAAGTTGAGATTTTCTATATGATATCATTAGCAACACCCATCCCTCGTAGTAATCAAAGAAGTTTGCTGCCGTAACATGGCAGCAGCAGGTGCAGTGATATCAAGAAGTGCATTTTCACATTCTTCATTTCCACATGCGCTGCGTGATATCACTGCGCCTGCTGTGGATCATTTTTGAACGCGATGCTAATGGTCTAATTGGATTCAATGATCTATGCTAAAAGTGCTAACGCCAGACCAGGACATCAGCTGAATAGATTCTAGGGTTGGAGAGTGTTCCCTTAACAGACGTTCTGCCCGAGCCTTCAAACTGATGTCATCATAGATGAATCGCCTCTGGAGGGTGGAAGTGTGTTTTGAGATTTCGGTTAAAGATCATGAGGGCACATGAATTTTCAAAACAGAATGACTCGATAAATTGTTTATAATAAACACTGAAATATTCTATACCAAAAGTAAGAGTCATTTTTAACTGTGTATTATCACTCAGGGATAGATTCAGCGAGATGACTTTCTGAGTTGGAGTAATAAGACAGTAATAAGATTAATGGTGACTCCTGCTTGTGTGAGTTTGTGTCCGGGCTGATCTCTCAGTAACAGGGTTGACGTGAGCAGTGTGGGAACAGCGAGGGACTGCTACAGAACTGAATAATCACTTTCTTGGCACACAGCGTCCCACTGCAGCTAAATGTCCAATTACAGTCCACAACTTCAATCCATTCCCTGAAAGCACCTTGCACACTAACAGCCTGCCTTTAAATAATACATTCATTTAGCTGACGTACGTTTTTTTTCTGTGCCGCTATAACAAAATGAACATGATTCTTATGTTCTATAAATACTTTCACACATTCTTACTTGTTTTTACTTGGGACAGTATATCTGCATCTCTTGTTTGTTCAAATGTGTCACAATATATGAGTGACAAGAATCACTGTGACATTAATGAAAATCATGATTATGGATATTGTGTTAATAATACACATAAGATCATATTGTCAATGATCCAGCACCAGCTTGGATCACCAGCTACCAACCCTTGTGTTGTGTGTGATTGAGTGTGGCAAATAGAAAACACAAAAGAATCAATTAATTTGTCAGGTGACATCTAAAATTTTTTATAGATCTTAGCAATATTTATATAATTTTTTTTGCCTAAGATAAGCATGTCGTTAAAATCTGATATCATGTCAGATCTAATTCACTAGCATCAGTGAGTACTTTATCCTGCCAACATGGCATTTGATTTTGGTTATAGAAGGATAACATTTGGCTAGTGAAGGACCCTTAGTGAAAGGACTCGAACCCTGTGCTAGTGGATATGCTATTTTTTCTGAACAGAAACTTGCGAAGTAATACCAAAACCATACGCTGACTGTACGCTACAATACATTCTTTTTGTGCATTGCTGTATTCTGCTTGATTTTTTGACATTTTCTGTTTTAGTTCATAAATACCTTTGTTTGTAGGATACTTTACACACCGCATAATGTTTTCAAAAAAAAAGCACAGCATATAATGTAAGTGTTCACAAATCTTAATTAACTAACTATAACCAAGTGCACCACTGGGACTAGTTTAGACTAATGCACTACAACAATATATTTAAGAAGCTTTGCTTTATTTAAACGACTAAATTGCATGTTGTCTAGCAAAGGCATATATTGATTAAATATTATTATTAGCCAACCCTGTAAACTTATAAAACTTTTGTTTTTTGCATTCAGAAATCTCAGCCCCCCCAAGAAAAACTCCTGGCGCCCCTGCTTCAGTGACTTCACTGTTAATGACAGCAGTGACTAATATCATGTTAGCACAGCATAGGAACAATTATGCTTTATTGTAAAGGACAGTTATATAGAGTTACATTATAGAGCTGTGTGTGTGTGTGTGTGTGTGTGTGTATGTGTGTGTGTGTGGCACTGGTTAATGAGGCCGTACAGTGGATAATGGAGTGGCTCTGCTGTTGTTCTGCAGTTGGAGGGTCTCAATCGGACCCTGTCCCGCCCTACATCTCTTCTCTTTTCATCAGCAGGAATGCCTGCGTTTGCTAAACGAGAGTCTGATTAGTTCCTACAGACTGAGAGCTTTTCTCCACGGCTCTGTTCTCCTCCCTCCCCGAGCCTCTGCTCCATTCTCCAGCCCTCGCTGCTTTTGTTCACTTGTGGGAAACACAGTTCTCTAAGCCTTTATTCAGAACAGAGCTGGAACCCAATCAAACACAGAGAGAGAGAGAGAGAGAGCGAGAGAGAGAGAGACCTTGTGATGACTGGCATGTGAAACGGAGAACACAAATGAGATCTCTATTAATTCTTTCTCATAGACGATTCATCGACATTGAGTGAGATTTTTAAGTATTTTTGTAGGTTTTCTTGATGAATGGAAGGAGAAACACCTAAAGCTACGTTGACACTTGAAGTCAGCATGCATGGCTAGTATTCAGAATGTGTTTTATTTTCACGATAAACAGGTTTGTAAAGCGTGTGGTCTCGACTGTAAATGATGACACCTGGTTAAAGGGGAGGGTCTGAAAACTTTAATGGCTTTGTGAAAAGAAAATTTCATTTCTCATTTCCGAGATGCCTCCAGCTTTTACATTTTGACGAAAGATTATGAAGATAAACATTCTTCTTCTCTCCAGCACACAAATGAGTCCTTCACTCTGGAGAAGTAAATGACAAATGGTGTGATATCTACTTTTATCTTAACTTTTGGTTCTTTGCATTCAGAAATCTTTTGCCCCCAAAGATCAGACCTAAAGCCAGAGTCCAGCTGAGGGTCACAACTTTGTCCTTTCATCTGATGACCCTCCAAACAGGGAAAACACCCTTCTGCTTTGAGCCAAATCTCCCTGTGAGCAGCGTGTGTTTTCAGAGCAGAGATAAACTTTCGGTTCGGGCCGTACGTGATGATGAAGAGCGTTCAGGGCCATTTGTGGCTGCTAGTCTCTTCAGCTGGCATTGTGAACCAAACGGTCTGGCACGTCTTCCCGGCCGGCAGGACGCCAGCCTGTGCCAGTGAGCCCACTTGTCTTTGAACATAAAAGAAGGTTCTTCTCCATCATCTAGCAGGGTCAGGCCTCGTAGAGCCAACAATGCCTGTATACATCTAACCGCGGAAAGCAAACATGCAGCGTGCCGGGCAGCGGACACACTTACAATCCATCCCTCATCCAGCCCTGTGTGTGTGTGTGTGTGTGTGTGTGTGTGTGTGTGTGTGTGCGTGGGTGAGTCCGACCCGGTGCGGTTGTTAGGATGCCAAAAGGTTTGGATTTTCCCAGGATTGTCGTGCAGTTTCGGTGTGAGAGTTTGTGTGCAGGAAGGAATCTGCCCTCTTTCATTAACGCTCAAAGGAGAAGTGTGAAATCCGTTCTGAACCGCAGCAGAGGACAAACAGAAGAGCAGAGGAGCCCAAACCCGACCAAGCTAGACCCGGCCCGACTCACTGGAGGCTTTTCAGAGTTCTGAGAGCTAGAGAATGACATCATTCTCTTCAACGTCCGAAACAAAGATGCCGAAAAAACACTCACGACATCACGACCCCAACATATGTGCTGAATTTACACCAGGGCTAGCTAATCCATTCCTCTGTGTAGTTTTCCTAAAATGATCCTGCGCTCCTTCACCAAAACGGATCGAAAAAATACTTGTACTCTGAAGAATTTGTTCCCTCTCTTGGTTGCCATGCAACGGAGTTTATTGCTGGGGAGGCGGCACGGCTGAGAGGAAATGTGGCTTTCCAGCATGTTATTGCTATACAAAAGAAAATACTGTGCCATGGTACACTGATGGGATGTTCGGGGGTAATAGCAGGGAAATATTTTATATAAATATATTCATGTAACATGGTATCTATATGATACTCCTTGAAGCGGTCAAATGACATGGCTAAAAGGAATATTATGGTTTG
Source organism: Triplophysa tibetana (assembly GCA_008369825.1). Taxonomy (NCBI): domain Eukaryota; kingdom Metazoa; phylum Chordata; class Actinopteri; order Cypriniformes; family Nemacheilidae; genus Triplophysa; species Triplophysa tibetana. The sequence continues at coordinate 1,783,117 of CM017903.1, forward strand.
TTTTATTAAGATTTAACAATGCTGTATTTTCCACATTTCTCCTCTTTGCTCCGCCTCTCTGAAACGCTTTTTTTACAAAGCTCATCGCTCTGAAAAGCGGAGTGTGCTATGATTGGCCAGTTGGTTAGTGCGCAGTGATTGGTCAAATACTAGAGCGCTTCACAGAAATGTAACGCCTCTAACCATATTCGGAACATCAGCTTCCAAAGCAATCGTACTGACAGGTGATATAATGTCATCTGCACTTTCTTTTATCAATTCAAGCCCGAATCTGATAGGGAAAATTAAGACTCAAGGCGATACATCAACTTTGCCATCACGACTTGCGCAGGATGTAACGCATTGGTAACGTTTTATAAAATAAATACAATGTTAATTAGTTAAAAACTATATCTTACTGTTTTGCCTTTTAAAAAAAAACGTTATAAAGACTATAAACAAACAAGCATATACATCATATAGAGTTTGTGTGAGATAGAATCAAGCTCACATTACAGCAGGGAATGGTCATATAATAAATAACACCAGTGCTTTGGCCCTTCTTGATCAAGCAGTGTTACACCACGTCTCAGTGCGACTCAATTAAGACAATAAATCCCATTATAAACAACACATTTGCCACTTCTGGTTGGAACATTATAACTGATCATAAAGACTTATGTTGTTCTTTTTTTCACGTTGTGGACGTGTCTGCATTTGCAGATCACAAACACACAACAAACCCAAATCGTGTTAGTCCGTAGCAAAGTCTTTAACAATTTATGTTAATTTTACTGAAAGTTTTAGCAATTTTGGTATACTCTCCCGTTATTGTATAATTTTTTTTACGTTACTTTATAAGATTAATTAATATTAGTTTTTGTTTTAGTTTTTGTTAATTATTATAATTTTAGTGCTTTAAACTTATTTCAGTTAATTTTTTAAGTAACATTTCAGTTTTTCCTCTAATTTTTGGGTTAATATTTTATCTAATTTCAATGAACAGAAATTTTTTAAAGAGTACATAACAAGGGATTTTTAAGGTCCTACTTTGGTTTATGGAGTTTCCAACAACAAGTTTATGTACATAGTAGGTGTAAAAAAATCTATTATTTTGTAATTATAGGCAGTTATTCTTATCTTACTTCTTGACTGACTCACAAAATATTCGTTCTACGATTCATCTGTCTAATCCCCTACTTTCCGCTAACATAGTCTGATGTGATTGATCAGATGGTCGAGTCTGATCTGAATGGTTGGATGACCTAGTCTGCTGTGATTGGTCAGAATGAGGCCCTTGAGCAACAGTGTTTTGGGGAGCAGAGTGAAGTTTTGGCGGGCAGTCCTTGCAAATTGTAGGCGGTACTTTATGTAGTGACGTAAATCTGCGACGGTTGACGAAAAGGACTAGTGACGACTCGTTTGAGTGATTCAAAGTCGACTTCCTTTTTTCCATCCCAATAACTTTGTTATTCATTCACCTTCAGATTTACAACTTGGCAGACTGCTTACTTTCTCATGTTATGTACTCTTTAAAAGGTTTAATTTTAATCAACTAAAATAACCTTGACAGACATCAGGACAGAAGAGATGCTGATATAATAAAACCGAGTTTGTTAATATAAAATATAAAATCTTATATTCCACAATAAGAGCACAGTGAAATGTGACGCGGGTGATCATCTGACCCTAACCCACAAACTATATCATAGTCTGCCTCTGTAATGTATGTACCCCTCATTTTATCATCTATCAAGTAAACAAAACAAAAACAGTTTGGCACATGATGCTTTTTAGATTGAGCCTGCGCAGACATATAGCTGACTGACAGACGTATGACTGACATTACAATATGACTACAGAAGGCTCTACGGAGTTTGCACTCAAATTTTCCTAAAGAGAAACTGTCTGCCCACTCACCACTGGACTACATCACCCATAATCCTCTGCACCCTTCACACTGTTTGATTACACCCACACCTGATGCACATCTACAGACTCTATACAGACTCTTCCGTTACATTCACTATTTGTCTGATGTTATTTGTTTATGTGTTTATGGTTTCGTGCACACCCCTCTGTCTTCATCATCTTGGATTGTATTAAAGTCTTCTATTGGATTATCTTTGTCTCTCGAGCCTCCTTCTGCACGTACCGTTACACACATAATATTATTATGACGTGTGTTATTTGTGTGCATGTAACATGTAAAACATGTGAAAAGGTTGAACTTTAGGCTGTGAGATTGAACAGTCAGTCTGAATGGATGTAGCCTATGTCATGTACATAGTAATAGTAATGTTCAGTAAATCAGTAATGGACTTCATTCTGTACACAGTTCTTTTATAATGAAATGCATCCCTTAACAGAAGTCAAATGCTTTATTTATTGACTTCATTGAGGAAGAGAGAGAGTTGTGTGACTAAACTGGTGATATTTAGAATGACATTTTCTGTGTGGTTGAAGGTATTTTTAGTGTAAATGTGGGCAGACTGAAGGGTTGAAGAGTTGAAAATGTGTGGTAGTGTTTAGACTCCTGTGAAACATCCTTCAAGTGATCAGAGGAACTGAACACTTAGTTTGTTCATCTCTCTCTCTCTCTCTCTTATCTGTCAGGCTGTGCTTGAGCTGCAGGAATTAAGAAGCTTTACCCACCACACGATCTGACCGCGAAAGGTCAGTTTTGCAAATTGGGTTCATTAATCTTTAAGAGTACAGCAACCTCTTCATCCGCGCATGCAGATTAAAGTGAATCACATGCTCAGAAAGATTAGTCTGCTGGGAATTTTCCTCTAGAGGATAAAAACTCCAGAAAGCTGGAAGAAATGTTCAGACACACTAAAGAATAAAACAGCGACTAATGCTTTCTGGTGTCTGTCGGGGCTGCAGGACGGGCCAAAGATTGTTGGGAAATGAGAAATATTCTCTGAGGATCTCGAGTGCATATGGCCAGCAATTCCTTCTGATGGATCGGTTGACACGTCTCGTTTGTTTGTTTTTTTACTGGACAGGACCTCTGGAAAACGGACGCTTTCAGCCATGTTCTCCATTATCCAGCCCTGAATGAGAGGAACTCTCATCTATTGCCCTTTTTGAAGGTAAGAGGCTTTAAATTCTCTACAACACAGCCACTAGACACCATAATGAAACTGGGTTCTGAAAAAACATCCCCACAGGAAAATAGTGTTGCTCTTTCATAGCACAAGAGACTGTATGATATGAAACTCTCTAGAAGAGATAAAGCAGATGCAATATATCACTTCTGACATACAGTAAGAGTACTACTGCATTAAATAAAGGTGAATCACAGCATTTATACTGTAGACCATTTGCTCATGGAGGAATTTCAAATGATTCTTGATGTTTTTTGTCAATTATTGAGGTCTTTCTCAAAACATCACTGCGGGTTTGAGAATGTGTTGGGTTATGTTCTCGAGAACTTGTATTCATCTGAGAACTTGTATTCTTCAACAAATATCATTTGTTCACCACTCGATATCAACACTGTCTATGAAAAATAAACGTTCAAGATATGAAAGATCTCCTTCAGGTGGTAGATGTAATGTAACATTTCTCAGTAAGATGACAATACCTCTGCTGCTTTCCAGACCCAGTTAGCCTATAAATATATATATATATATACTGTATATAAAGAGACATTTTCTATTAAATGCTTTGAAATGCTGCATTGAAAGGTTGGTTAAAGTAGTTGCAAACGAAAGTTTCAAAGTAGTGAAATCATGTTAAAAACTTGACACAGGATTTTCTTTCTTCATGTGAACATGTGAAGAAATGGTTTGTGGATCTGCATTATTTTGAGTGTGTGTTTGATGTAGAAGAGTTTCACAGCAGATGGGTCGGCTGTCCTTTCACCCATAATAATAGAGTCATTAAAGATTCATGATTCATCAGAAACTCATCAACCTATCTGTGTGTCTCTTTCACCTCCAGTAACCCAGTCAGATGTCCAGGGTACGGCCAGTTTAACAGCTCAACACATCACACAGACTCTGAATTATAATCACATCACATTCATGTACACTACCCGCACAAAAGATGTGTTATTCATATGCTTTTGTCAAAGAGTACGATTATGTTGCCGTGTTTAAAAGTAAGCTGTCTGCCAAGTTGTAAGTCCGAAAGTGAATAAATAACAAAGTTATTTGCTTGTAAAAAATTGGAGTCGACTCTGAATCACACAAACGAGTTGTGGATGCATATCTACATCACTATACATAGTCCCCGTCTACGTTTTGCTGAGACTGACGCGAAAACTTATTTCTCCTCCCCCAAACACTGTCGCTCGTTCGTGATGCGTGTGTATCATGTCTTGAGTCTTTGTTCTACGGTGTGACACTAAGTCGGTCTTATTTCAACTACAAAAGGAAGGACGTCTGTGGGAAAAATGGTTACAATTCATTTTTCAAACGATACCAAAGGAGTATAACCCCAGGGTTTTACTGTGCACGCGTTATTTCAACGATGATTGGTTTAATAATCTTGGCGCGTTCACTGCAGGGTATGTGAAACGACTATCATTGAAAGAGGGGGAATACCAACTCTATTTGGACCTGATAGCTCCAGCGAATCACAACCTGTAAGTGTGACTTTTGATTTTTGTCTTAACTTCAAGAAATATTTTCGCACCTTGTATCTGTGTTTAGCTAATGGATATAACACTAACATTAGCATGTACCGTTATTTCTGGGGTGTTACAGTTTGTTTATCTTGCTATTATCTTTGCATTTTGACACATTTGCCGCACGTGCACCTATATAGATATACTTGGCTTACATATATATCATTTTTCATAACGTTGACTTCCTGAAATGCTCTTTGTACCATGACAACGTGAAATCGAAACAATAGTACTGCTAACGTATTAACATTATTTTAAGAAAAATTATATTTTATTTCATTGATGAGCAAATGCACAACATGAATGTTGTCACACTGGGAGATTTTATGACAAGAGTTGTCACTTGCCACTGACAAACATCCTGCTCCAGTCGTGGTGGAGTTTGTTGTGGATTAGCGTCTTCTGATGTTTCCTCGTCAGACTCGGGCTCAAATTGGTAAAATCGCTGCCATCTCTAGCTACACATATAATATACATGACATCTAACCACATGTAAACCGTAATCCTGTAATGATGGTAGTGGGGTTCTATTTGCGACAAATGATGAACGCGTTTGACCAATCACAACAGACTCCACCATCTGACCAATCAAATGATACCATGTTAGCGGGTAGGCGGGGCCAAGACGGATGAATCGCGGAACGAATCATTTGAGAGTCAGTCAAGAAGTAAAGTACAAATAACTGCCTATTATTACGACATTATAGTGGTTTTACACATTGAATTTACATAAACTTGTTGTTGGACACTCCATAAACCAAAGTAGGGCCTAAAAAAACATATGCAAGGTACTCTTCAAAGTAAGGTTAGGGTTAGGGTTAGGAATTTACTTTTCAGAAACATACTTCAAATGATAATGAAGTATATTTGATTAATACGGACATAAAAGTATTTTCGTCTATATTAGATCTCAGTCTTTAGATGGCGATATACCTCAGAAAAAAAAATACAATTATATAAAGGTACATTGACATATTTGAAGTGTGCTTGACTTGTAGTTGTGTTTACTCTTTTGATTGTCTATTAAATCAAATTCTCACATAGTTTGACATGTTTTCGTACTTGTTCAAGTTTATAGAGTAAGTTCAGCTTCAGTGTAGAATATTTGCTACTAGTAGTTTAACTCAACTCAACTCAACTTTATTTATAAAGCGCTTTTTACAATTTCATTGTTACAAAGCAGCTGTACATGAGACACATTGAATACAAGTAAAAAACTAAAGGCATATACCTGTAAAAACAAGACAAAGGTGAAAACAACAAAGACAGACAAACAAATGCTCCACACACACAATATGCAAACATACATACACACACACATTGACATAGACGCACACACACACAGTGAAAGCACACATTGGCGATAAAGGAGAAAGAACCACAGGTCAAATATTAAACGGACTATAAATTCTTATATGCAATATTAATTATGTCTAATTTCTGAATTCTAAAGCAGCCCCCCCGGCCAGGCAGATAGTGCAAAACAATATGCAAACGGTGGTGAGGAACCCAAAACTCCCATCGAGAAAAAAAACCTCAGGAGAACCCAGGCCCAACCAGGGGATTCCAGTTCCCCTCTGGCAAAAGCTGCTGCCTGTGCACAAGCTCAACAGTGCTTGCACAACAAGGCTAAATAAAAATAAAAAATGATAGATTTAAGATTATCATTAACAATCTAATAACATTTGAAATGTTGTAGGAAAATCAAAGTTGTGGCGTCCTTTATCCAGCTCTATCCTCTTAGCTCTTGTCAGCTCACCGCTTCCCATTCTAAGCTCTGCCATCAGATCTGGGCATGAACTGCATCCTGCGGTAACCTTGGAACAAAGAGACAAGACTGGCTGAGAGTAGAATACTGTTCTGCACTCTTTGATGCAACAAGTACATCATTTGTCTGTGAATATAGTGAATATAGTTTACTGTGAATATAAGTCAGACCGTGCTTTTATCGACTAAAAATGTGCTGCAAGTATTGAGCTAGTAAACTACATACTGTAAACCTAGACATTCACTAATTACACTGCTCGTTGGAATCCTTGATTCTGATTGGCCTGTCGCGACATTTGCAGGTTCGTTATTCCTGGATAACAACCAATAACAGACGGTAACACGGATGCATCAAATCATTTTCACAGGTTTTTTGGACAAATAAAATTTATATTTAAAAAAAACATATATGACATTAAATGTACAAATGATTAAACCAAATTGCCTGTTCGTGACGTCGATTCTTGACGAAAGTAAAGGGCTTTTCCTAACGGAAGGTCTGCATTCAGTAAATATGAGCTATATTTCAAATTCACATTTCATGTCCATTTTTTTCTCATGTGGCAAGTAGCCGTGTAATAACTGAAATAATGTACAAGAGCCGACTGTTATCGCGAAATAAACTTCTTCAGTCTGATACAAGACCTGATCTTATTTCTGCTGGTCTTTCATCTATAATTCCCCAAGGTCAGCTCTATAAATAGCAATTAACAGTATTCTCCTAATAGATCTGTACATGATCATGATAAAAATGATGATGAAGAGCGTCTGGAGTAATGATGTGTATACTCAGTAAAGATTGTCAGATACAACCTTCACCTCGATCACATGAAAATGACGCTATAGGTGGGCAATGTTCACTCTCAGGAAAACACACACAAACACTTCTGTGTAGTAAGAAGAGAACCCGGCGTGTGTAAACCTCCATCAGACGTGTCAGAACACGATCGGTTCGTCAGCTGCACTTGTTCCTAACAGCTTCATATATAATAACGTGTAATTTGCTTCAGCACGCCAGTGGCAATCATGGACGCATTGGAGTCACTTTCACAGGGTGGTGATGCTCATCACAAAGGAGCATTTTTATAAAATATTTATTGGTCATCGACAAACCCCTCGGACCGCCTCTGTTATCTAGAGAGCGTGGAAGCGAGATGGCGCTGGCGGTTTGACGCTCGGGTGGGTCGGCCCTGCTGAATACAGCTGTCCACTGCAGCAGATTTTATATTTCATTTCTGGCTGCATTAATGATGAGATCTTGGCTCATTACAGCCGCTAACAGTGGAGCATTAATGCTGAATTATCGGCTCGCTGAGCAGAACCGCACAGAGCTGGCCCGGACCTGCCGTAAACTCAATCGCCAGTGAAAAATCCCTCAAAGCAGTGCGGACGGTGACCAGAGCAGCTCATTTGAACCTTTACTGAGAACCTAAACTTAAAACAGCTTTATCACTCTTTGAGTGTTGACATGTTGGGAGCTTGTGGGATATGTGTCCATCAGTCCAGAGAGGTGTAATGGAACACGCCACAGATTAAAGGATTTTCATTGTGTAAATGCTCCAAAGTGTATCAATCAGTGCTCCTCAACTATGGAAAAAAAGAGACTTAATATCAGAATATGAATCTGGATCTTCCAAAAAAATCCAAACAGTGCCACTGTTCTAACACAAACACTACTGTAATCTGAATAAAACCCTTTATATTCTATGAGATATCAGACTCAGAAGTGCCGTCATTGATTGGCGTTTTAAACCCATGTGAAATTCTTTGAGGTATGAATCTTGAAATCTGCCCACATTATTTAGATGCTTATACAGAACATGTTAAAGTAGATAGAGTTTCCATTTGCTTTTGCCAGATTTAATTGAACAACTAATCAAACAAATAATCAAAGACATTACATGAAAAGTAAAATGACTCATATATCGAAGTCAATGAGGTAAGCAAAATAAACTTTAATACAAGGTGTTTTCTCAACTTATTACGTTTTTTTTTGTTCTTGAAGCAAGACTTCATATCTTCGGTCATTTTGCTTCTGAAGTTCATCTCAAGTATTGGTCCTGGAAAACAGACGGTGTATCAGAATAAAGAGGAGCAGAAGTGTGATTTCTCCGTCTAACACATAAGGTTGTGTTTTCATTAGCCTGTTGTCATAGGAAAACGGCGTTTTAAAACGTGTTATTTACATGCTCCATGCGAGGCCTGTCAGTTTTCATCTGTTTACACAGAAATGCAACCACCGGAGTTTTCAAACTGCAGCGTTCCAAACAGTTTTCTTGGGTCGAAATTTCGGAATTAGTGTAAACGCCAGGCGTAACCGTTCTGTGATTTTATAGGAAAACGCACTAGTATTAACGCCGTCTGAGAGTCCAGGACGGCTTCATGTCACAGAGAGGACTGCTGTAAGACACAGAGGACAGAATCATGAATATAAACACACATAATCCACGTTTACTTTCATGCAAGTGAACCAGTGTTACAAATGCATGTGTAGTTTGAGTGGTGTTTTCCTTTATCTTCTGTAGTTTTGTTTAGGATTTCAGGGATGTCACACAATCTGTCCATGATGGCATCAGTTGGGTTTGCCAATTGACAAATGAATTTATGCCAAAACAGAGTAGATATAGGAGGAGTTATCTTTCATTTGAAATAGTGATAAGCATGTAAAGTCTGCATGATAATGTGCTGGATGGCTGAATATTATTTAATCTATGTAATGATCCATTAGGTGAGAAGATAGCCTCAGAAAACAATTAAAAGACCTAAAGTCTATCTCCAGAAACACTTGAGTTCAGCTCTACAGGAAATATTTCAACAGAGAACCATATTAAACACAAAGACCTTACGCGTCCCTTTGTGTTTAAATGAAAACAGTCAACGTTTAGTCTCATTCTGACATCAATAACATGTGACACACTGAGCTCAAGGTGCTCAGGACACATTTGGTAAACCTCCTCAGTTTTATGACCTTAAATTCCACTCTGCTCTCTGAAACCTTTTGTGAACTCACATTAAAGCAAGTAGCCATTAAGATGCCCGTAGTTTAGCGTGACTGTGGACCGGCAGAGATCCCAGCGGGTGTGCAGGGGTCGCGTGGGTCCACCCTCACAAAGTTGTTCAGGGTCAGTCAGTGTTGGCATGATGGTGTCGGTTCAGCAGCAGGAGATCTATTATAACCCTTAGATTTTAAACACACACACAGGGGTGACTACTCTGTGCTAAAACAAAGACGGAAACTGCTCATTTCAAACATTTTCATGAGCTGATTTAAAACCATTAACACAAAACTAGAAAACTAGTCAAAAGTGCTGAGAAGGGAAATAAAGAAGAATAAAAGCGAATGATTATAGACGGAGAATTGTAGAAACTAAACTCAGCAGGACAGCGGCCTGTCAGGATCCTGTAATACATCACAGACACATCAGTATCAACACAACAAAATACAATAAATGTTAGAAGGAAAGTTTACATTATCCCTATTTTATTACATCACAATAAGTTTGAATGAGGTTTAATAATAACCCATGATATATATTAACACATATACACATGCATATTGACAGTGTTCTGCAGAAGAAAGAACATCATGCAGGTTTGAAATGCCATGAGACATTTTCAGCTGAACTGGTCCCTGTAGTTTAACACCAGCTGTGAGTTTGTGTACATGTGTGTTATATGGATCTGTGTTGTGTTAGTGGGGGTACATGCTTGAGTCTTATGAACGATTCATCTCAACTCACTTTTATTGTCACATCATCACATATGGTGAGTGAGAGTCTTGGGTGTGTACTCACTCTGACGCAGGTGTGTGTGTGTGCTGCGATGATGTCATGCCTTCATTTCACCCTTTAAATAAAGAATACAACAAAAGCCTGTGAGTGGATGAACACACCTCCTGTTGTTCTGCATATGTTCAGATGCTTTTAAAAGCATTTAACGTCCATGTGTGTTTATAGTGATCAAACGTGGACGGATGAAGAGTGACAGAAACACTGATCCTGTGTGTCCGACTTAACTTTGATCAGATCATACTGACAGCACAAATAAATCAGACTAACCTGCAGCCTTTGAACTGAACTCTAACACACACTCTACAACTGATCTCTATACCACACACACACACACACACACACACACACACACACGCACGCAGACACTCCACCACTGATCTCTTTACCACACACATGTAAGCGCGCACACAACTCAACTCAACTTTATTTATATAGCGCTTTTTACAATTTTCATTGTTACAAAGCAGCTGTACATGAGACGCATTGAATACAAGTAAAACAACTAAAGGCATATACCTGTAAAAACAAGAAAAAGGTGAAAACAACAAAGACAGACATACAAATGCTCCACACACACAATATGCAGACATACATTACACACATTGACATAGACACACATACACACACTCGCACACACGCACAGTGAAAGCACATATTTGCGATAAAGGAGTGAGAACCACAGGTCAAATATTAAACGGACTATAAATTCTTATATGCAATATTAATTATGTCTAACTTCGTATTTCTAAAGCACACACACACACTATACCACACATATTCGCAGACACTACACCACTAATCACTTTACCACACACATGCAGGTGCACACACATGCACGCATGCACACACACGCACACACACACACTATACCACACATAAACGCAGACACTCCACAACTAATTAATATACCACACACACACGCACACACACTCCACAACTAATTAATATACCACACACACACACACACACCCACACACTCCACAACTTCTCTCTGGACCACACGCACATGTACAGCTATGTACAGCCGTGGAAAAAATGAAGAGAGCATTCCAAAAGTTCATTTTAAATCATCATCTCTAGATGTATTGCGGTCATTTCAGACCAGTGTCTGTTGAAGTTCAACAAAATCAAACCTCAAGAGTGACATAAAGTCAGTATAAATATGACTGTTGTATTGCTTAAAAAGTGAATCTGAACTCTTGAATATGAATACAGAGCATTGTTTCTGTTCTTTTCACTTTCAATATTTTATTTGACATTTGATACAAATATTGTTTATAGTTTACAGAATAAATATAATGTAATTTCATATAATGGCATCTTTAAATAGCAAAACTTGAAAATCAGAAAAAAGGTCTGTGAAATAGTTTGAGTTTTTTTTCTGTGGCTCTATATGTTTTCAAAGCTAGTCCATAACAAATAAACAAAAATCCATTATTGAGCAAGTCCATAACAAGTCTCCTTGTCTTAGCTCACAAGAGGAAGAGTATAATGATGATTCAGGTGCTGTCGGGTACAGTTTTGCGAGAGTTGGATGTCATTTGACTTGAACAGAAGTACAGATAAGTTCATTCAGTCATTTTATTGTTCAAAAAGAGATGATGACAGAGGGGTAAATGTTACAGATTACAGATGTTTTCTGTGATGACTCGTGGGGCCTTAGACAGGTGCAGGAAGCACTTTAGACAATCTGAGTTTGCTACTGTCCCTTTAAGGCTGTGATTGGCTTATCTCTCTTTATCTGACGGCAGTCACAAGATAACAAGTTTGGTGTCAGGCACAAGTCACACACATTCACCGAACAATCCAGTCTGAATATACACCAGAGTGCTGTGTGCTGCACACACGATCATAATCTGTTGAACTGCAATGTGTTTGTGTCAGGACATCCAAGAAAACCGGATAAAAAAACACACCTGTGGGTGTGTGCAAAAGGTAAAACCTTCGGTGGCGTGACGACTGTCTGTTACGCAAACCTCTTTTTGTTTCCCTTCCTACGTCTTTGTGACACACCCTCCCTATTGAGGTGATCAGATCAGCCACATTCTCACTAGTGTGTCGACACGCTTACATAACAAGTAACATATAGTAACACATCTCCCTCTCGTTCTCCAGCCGTCTCAAACAGCTGCCTGCAGCCAGCGGCTGTAATTACAAACATCCTGTATCATGTGTCATTGAGGGGCATTATGGAAAGGCTCAAATAGTATCAGTGTTTCTGTTAGATGAGGACACAGGACAAGAGTGTTTTTATGAACACAGACAGAACTCACAGAAATCAATGTGTGTGCATGTGTGTGTGGGTGTGTGTGTGTGTGTGTGTGTAGGTGTGTGTGTGCGCACACCTGAACACAACTCACTGGAGCCCTTCACTAACACATCCATCATCACCAGTTAATATCATCTCTCGATATGAAGAGTTTGGTTCCAAAATGAGATTTATTTTCTTCACTTATTATACTACTCTTGTGTCCCTTTTGTTTTTACGCAGTCATGTTTTTTTATTATGTTTGATTGTGTTAGTTAGCTGTATTTTTTTGTTATTGTGGCTTAAATCAAAACAAACCAACTGCAGTTTGATTAATATAAATTAAAACGCACAATAAAAAAACATGATTTTTAAAAAATATAAAACGGAGTAAAAACTTAAGAGAAACAGGAGAGCAGTATAATAAGTGAAGAAAATAAATAATAAGGAAATGAAAACAAGCCAATGCACTTCAATATATTGCACATGGAAATATGAATCATGAACATTATTGAAGAACATCATCTCAGAAATAAGAGACAGGTTTCGATTGAATCTTTTTCTTTGGTCACACTTTAGAATAGGGGCCAATTCTCACTATTAACGACAACTTTTGCCTCAACAAACTCCCGATTACTCATAATAAGGTAGTTTTAGGTGCAAGTATTGGGTAGGATCAAGGGAAGCAGAATAAAGCATTAATATGTGCTTCATACGTACTACTACAACCAATATGCATGTTAATAAGCAAGTAGATAATAAGGAATTTGTGTACCTTGATTTAAAGTGTAACCAATGTTTTTGTTAACTAATCACACTGAATGAACATGTTAGATTGACCGTCATACTGTAAAACCATACATGCAGAGTAGAATGATCGCTCAACTCCTGCCCACAGATCTCATCTTCAACTCTCAGTGTCCAGACAGACTCTCAAAACAAGCTTCAGAATGACTCGACATACATTAGAAACACTGCAGACTGATCAAATGAATGAAAAAGAGTAAAGAGAGCAAGGAAACCAAAGAGAAACACAGCCTGCATCTTCTCATTCACCCTGATGTTGCATTTCATATGAATCTCTACTTCATGAATCATGATTGTAGTAAAAAGTAAGAATGAAGTTCCACACTTGCGAAAGCAGATCGGACTAAAACATGTCAATGAGATCATACTGCACATATGAATCGCATCATAAAACGGTTACGATGGGTTTGTGTCGTGTCACTCACAGGTTTGTTAGAGCCCATCATTTGAGCCTTATTTTGACAGATATTTTAAAGCACCCAGTCTTTTGCTGTTTGAGGCTTTGATTATGTTTTTTGAGTGTTTAACAATGGATGTTCATGTTTCTAATTTAAAAGAGCTTTATATTTTTAAGATGAAATATGTGAAATATAAATCTTATAAGTCAAATGGGATGGCGGTGTACGTGCTCTTTAATGTCAATTACATTTGCATCTGATTCTCAATCTGTTAGACTACTTGCAGCATTAACGCTCATTTTTATGGTTCAACAGAATTGCAGACATTTATTAAATGAAGAAACATGTTTTTGTGTTAAAATGGCACGCCCAGAAACTTCAAGTTTTATTGAGTGAGAGAGTCATGAACTGAGACAAATCACCATCATCATTATTATTATTACGAGCTCTGTGAAAAAACTCTTACTGTCATAACCCCACAACATGACAACATGTTCACACTGGCCTGTAAACATCTGTCTCTCTCTCTGTGTGTGTGTGTGTGTGTGTGTGTTTCATCATTTTATCCAAGCAATCAGCTTAATGGAAGAGCTATAGGCAGATGTGTCACAGATATTACCATAAACACTGACTACGGGCACACGCGTGCACAGAATCATCACACACCAGTGATTTATGTGATATAGAGATGATAATGTAGTACAGACTGAACCGGTGTCCTTTATAAACGCAGGACTGAATTCATCTGTCCAATTATACACAATCCACTTTGTGTTTTTCTCCATCACTGGATCTGAACAATTATATCAGTTTAACCCATCACATCCTTGTTTATTAACAACTGCTCGCTCTATTCATATCCATCCAGGAACATCGTGTTTAAAAGCCTGATTAGAATTCTGCTTCAAATAAATGGCTCTTATTCATTACAGATGAGCGGTTCTGATGGGTAAAATTTGTGACAAGTACAAATGTTCAATGATGCTGAAGTACGAAGCAGATGATGTGATTGATGTTTCAGAAGGCTGATCACAGATACAGACAGGAATGAGGAGAAACATCTGCTGTACAGTCACCTCTGAACAGAACACATGAGTGGTTAACGTTGAATCAGCTCTGTCAAAATCTGCCGTCCCATTAGTTGTGCTTATTCTGAAAAGGTAATTTTGAGCTTGTTTTTCTGTTCGCTCATAAATTAAACACTCAGTTGTTCATTGTTCGTGGAAAACACACACGCTCTTGTCTGCCTGTGCACGCACACAGAGAGAGAGAGACCCCATTATTCTGTCTTTCGTTTGTCAAAGGAAAAACGCAACTATGCGCACGCACGCACACACACACACACATACACACACACAGACAGATGTTAATAACATTATTATAAGGAGAAACATTAATTTTGTCCAACTGTGGAAACTCCAGACACCTTCATCAACAACACGCTTGTCTTCTGAGCTATTGTCCTCTGGTTTGACACACATCTAGGGCAGCACTACATGCATTCTTCCGAACAAATACGATCCCAGAATGCACTGCAATATTCATAAACGAATTGGCAAACAGAGTCAAGAACAGCGGTTGATTATGAACAGAATGTGTGCATGTGTGATGTTTGTCATCTGTGGAGATGTCTTTGTGCTTTTGCAGTGTAATCTCAGCAGGACATGCTATTGTGTTAACAGTCCAATGGCTGAACAACATCATTGTGATCTTATTTCACGGGGTCAGTGAGTCAGGTCAAAGGTCAGGCAGTCACACCTGCACCACCTGCAAGTCAGCAAAGCAAAACAAAACAAAACACACAAATAGAGACGAAACACAGCAGAAAAGATACAAATCCATTCACATGATGTCCGTTTAAGTCAGAATGATCTGATGAACTGATCTGTCAACAGTTATTTTTGTCTTTTTCAGAGAACCGGTTCACACACACACACACACACACATTTTGCGTGTGCAAGCTCGGCAGTGTGACACACTGTTGTGTTGCTGGCTGCTGGTGGCAGTGAAGGGGATTGTGGGTAGAGAGCCATATGGCCATCCTGCTGGAGCGCAACCTGTCTAAAAGGTATTTTTACAGACATACGGTTTCCCACCTGAGTCTGTCAATGACCTCACGTGAAGTTAAAAGCCGCTCAATCTGCTTCGCTCTGTTTGAGATGAACCTACAAAAGCTCAACTGTACAAAACATCACTACAGTCTTCAGCAGTATGTGTTCTTCTGACTGTCCAGTGTTACTGTATGAGGAGCTGAACAGACTGGAATGGGCCATAATCCTGCAGATCAGACATCAGATACCGGGTGGGACCAAACAAACACATTTATGGTTTGGATCTGTTTGTAGTTTTTGTATGACTGTGGGCATTCACAGTGAGAAGGTCTCTGATGCTTTCAGTGTTATCTTTACAGTCTGTGTTGTGCATTATGTAAGGATTCATGTTCATTTTGTCAATGTAAGTGTTTTTTGTAATTAATGTATGAGGCAGTCAAACACTACTTTCAACATCAAAGCGCGCAGACGGTGTATGAGAGCTATGACCACTGTTTCTTGTCACACATATAAATGGTGTATTTCTTAGTCACAGTCCCAGTGAAATAAAACATGAAAATTCTTGTTTTTTCATGAAATATTGCAGCGTTTATAGTAAATAGCTTATCAATGTGGGTCATATTCTTTTTAAAACTAGTGTGACCTCATAACCAACCAAAAAATGCACTTCCGCCCTGAAATGACGATCCATCACAAATGACCTAAATTAGATGGATTAGGCGGAGCATACGTTTACTCCTCCCCTAGCACTGATAGTCTGGCGCCAGTTTAATTCAAAAATCAATGCAACAGCTGTTTTTATACATCAATTCACAGTGAAAAACGCAAGTCACGTCCAATTATTTTCTCCTTTGAAATTCCTTTTCGCTCAGAAGTGTGTCAGAATAAGGAGGTCAAAATGATTTCAACTTCCAGTTCACTGGGACTTTAAAGGGACTGTGCAATTTTAAAGGTCAGAGAAACGGTGGGAAATATTCATGAAATCCCAAAACATGTTTCTGCCACCAAAAGCTACTGACATTATAAATCCACCTCACAGAAGCAAATGTATGATATGACCCCTTTAAAATGCTACACTAACGGTTGGATTGGATATACTTCGGACTTGGATTTAATGCTTCTTAATGCAGACCTTGTGGCCTAGAAGATTCAAAAACAAATCATATACCTGCTTTCTTGTATATTGAGACTCCCAGTTCATGTTATGCCATTTCCATTTATATTGTGAATTCAGAACATATCATTCATATTGAATCCAGGATTTAAAAAAAACATGCATTTAATGATATTGTAACTGAGTGTGTGTGTGTGTGTGGGGGGGGGGGGGGATGGTGCATTTCCTGTTTCAACATATGGCATGTAAGTGTCTGTTTATACTGAGTCATACACCAGATCTCTCTCTCTCTCTCCCGCCTCACAACTACTCGTCCCTCATGGAGCAGCACACCTACACACACAACTCACACATGACATTCACTCTCGCAAACATGCTGAAACAGCAATGAGGCCATGCAGGCTAAATCCCACAATGCACTGCGGCAGTTGACAAGTAAATGTCTATAACTGTGAACATACACACAGACACTGCACTGGACAATGAATCAAGTGAATGGAGATGTGTGTTTATCAGGTTCTAAAACACCTTTACAATTCTCAACCCACTTCAATGCTTTACAATCTACATGCAGTACACAAAACGTTACGAGATGACTTCCGTTTCACAGTAGTGTCTCCCAGTGTACGCGAAATGTGTGCATACAATAAAAAGGTATGCTTTCCCATAACAAAAGCAGTGTAAACTGTTAGAGTGAAGTATAAGTCAATTGTGTCTTTATTTAAGCAAGAGGTGGAATAGGAGAAATTCACCTCACATTTTCACTTTTAGTCAGTCTTGTTTGGAGGCACATGTCAAATCAATGTATTCAAGAGCACTTGTAAAACAAGCTCTGCACGACATTTATGCTTCTTTTTAGTCTGTAAACAGCATATTTTCCCATTTATTACTAGTCATTTTCTGGACACACCGGTAAAATCAATGTGCTTCATTTATGAATCTGGGCATATGGTCATTTCAATGCTAAACATATCTTTTACATTTACATTTACGTTTGGGCATTTGGCAGAAGCTTTTATCCAAAGCGACTTACATTGTTTTATCCTATACATTTTACATAGGTATTTGCAATCCACAACCTTGTGTTGTTAACGCACTGCTCTTACCACTGAGCTACAGGAAAGCTTTTCTCAGTATGGACATGAGTGATGAATAGGATCAAATCTCACGTCAGGTTCCAGCTTGTGTATGTGTTGTCCGGGAGTTCAGGTGAATAACCGTGTTTTACCTGTTTGAGTCCCATCTGAAAACAAGTATAAGGGTCAAATATACTGTATATGTTAAGTATTTCTATGAGATATATGTGCTAGATTACTTTTTTCTGCTGATTATACGTTTATATTATGTTCAACATCTAACGTCGTGGTCGGTCTGAGGCTCAATGTTTTCCTCCCTACTAGTTTCTACATAGAGGAATGACTCAAATCTGAACTCTACAATACCAGAATAACTACATTTTGTTCATACTATATTACTGTAAACTCTAATTTATATACTGTTGTAAATGCTGGAGTATTCTGTAACATTTGTTAGTGTATCTATAATTGTTACTAATTATTTAAATTTAGTAATACTAAAATATAGTACAATGTTCTTCATTTTGGCATTAAATATTGATAAAAACTTCAACCTAAGACAATTTTTCAAAGTCTTTGTTAGGTTTATGATGTGCTTAACAATAGATGTTTATGTTCCCTTGTTCAAAAAATGCTTCACCTGTGTTACACACATATATTCATATTGAACACACGCCGTACAGTGTGGTGTGTAGATCTGGTCTGTAACTGAAGTGATGTTGTGTGCATGTGCTGAAGTGCTGTTTGAATAAACAGATGTTGTGTTTGTGTCGAACTGCAGGAACGCACACACACACACATAGAGACAGACACATGCATGTGTGACCTGTTAAACAAGATCAGAAATACACGCAAACACATGCAAATGTGAATGAATCAGGAAGTGAAATAAAATGCACACAAATCAGACGACTGTTGACAGGCAGTAAGAGTATAACAGAATATGGATGCTAGGGATCAGACCATCTGGTTTTGGCACGACTTGACAAATGTTTCATATTGAGTTCATCTTTGTCTTTTGATGGCGTACTGCAGCATCTTGGCAAATCTTTACCATAAAATCTCAAGGGTGTCTAGAAGAAACAGAGATATTTAGGAGACCTCATTTGTTTTGCTTTCATTGTGGGAAGAGGGATAAAGGTGCGTGCGACATCAAACAAACAAACGTTAGTCATTTGAGTTGCAGAACGTTAATCTTGCCAATTAATCTTCCCAAATGTGTTGATGATGGAAACACATCAGCCTTCATCCAAACACTCATCACAGTCAAATGAAGTGCTGCTGCTTCACGCTGTTCATCCAGAAACACATGTGCAGAACAACACCATCATCATCATCCAGTCTCACTTCATTCAGGTCTCGGTTTAGTCTCAGATGTTTCTCCTTAAATTGCTCAGGAGAAATAAAAACAACTGAGACACATGAAGAGTCTTGAAGTGTAAATGAATGTAGATTGTAAAGGTCAAATAATCTGGATTTGAGTCAATTTGATGAGAAATGTTTGAGTTGATGTCTTCAATAATATTGTATGACTCATTATAAACTTTTGATTGCAGACGAGACAAATCTGAGCTCGGTTTGACAAGTTATTGACATCTCTTCTCAAACTCTTATGACACACACATTTCTGTGCCTTTTTCTCTACATTTTTTAATCAGTCTAAAATATGTTACAACAGAGACAACACAGATGGGTAAGCAGCAAACAAATAATTCATTTAACAAAATATCACATTTAAGGAAATTTTCAAACAATCAGTTATCAGTGTTAGTCAACATCAGTAATGAATGAATATATGAAGAGTTTGGTTCCAAAATGAGATAAATCTGTTTTTACATTTATTATAAAATCATGTTTTTTATGATGTTATCATGTTTATGTTAGTTTATGTATTTATGAATCAAAACAAACCAACTGCAGTTTACTTGATATTAATTGGAATGCACAATAAACAAACATGTTTTTTTATGTTAAAAAAGTTGGTGTGCCAACTTTTGCTTTATTTTATTACACCCACCGTGAGCACATATGGTAAGAAATAAAGATCTCACAAGATTTGTTGATTTTGTTGCCTGCATGTATCAGACAGTTTTACTTTTTTCAGCTGCACTGCAGTTCCCCATTACTGCGTAATGAATACAGAAGACAGAGAGAGAGAGAGAGAGACAGCGAGCTGGTGGTGATGAGATGCTGAAATTAAGGTGATTAGTGTTTGCATTGGCCCTACAGCAGCGGTCCCCATCGACCCTTCAGGAACCTCAGGCACATCTCGTCCCGCTTCTGCTCACGGCTTGATAAGACAGAGAGAAAACCAGCTTATCAAGAGTAATGGATTGTCTCACACAAAGTCAACACGGAGAGCAGGATGTTTCGAGAGAGAGAGCGAAGGGCCATAGGTTACCCTACAGCTGCTGAATATTGTTTTTCTCTGCCCTGGCAAGGAGAAACTGATGAGATTTAGGGGGATGGACAGGCTCGCAATCGATGCACAACTGGCGCGAGAGGAATATCCGCCGAGCAGGTTCAGCCCGCGGGCGGCCTTGTGTACGGGCGACACCATCAGAGTCAAAACAGAAGGAAATGTGCTACGACACGCCAAGACACACACTACACAGAGTGTTCAAAAAACCAAACATCCCCACACACGCCGCTGCGCTGAACCTCGGCAGATGGTCACGTGCGTTCGGCGAGTTACAACGAGTCTGCTCAGTGCTGTGGCAGCCGTCCACGTCTGGAGCCGAACGCGCCATGGTGGCGCTCTCAGGACAGGCCTGCGTAATGAATAATAAGGATGCAGAATCTGGCACCTTGAGGGAGCGAGAGCGAGATGAGAAGGTTAGGACGTCCTTTATACGGCGCCAGCAGACGGCAGCAGGTCTTTCCTCATATTTTACAGTAAACCAGCCAGAGACACAGATGGAGGAATCAGACAGAAACAGAGAGAGAGAGATAAATGAGTGTGGGTCTCTGTGGCGACAGATGGATTTTACACATTTTATATCAGCAAAAAATCATTTGGTGCATGTTGCCAAACCTGTAACTGTACTGAGAAACTATAGGACTTCTCGAATTTAATGAAGAACTAATAATTTTGTTCTGCAAGACCAGACCAGAACCAATTACTGTTAACCAGATAAAACCAGACTAGACCCAGATATAGAGAAACCGAAATGGATTACTGGAGTTGAGAGGTGAGGGGAAAAGTTTCAGAAGTTTATATTTAAACATTTGTTTGTATGTTTTCTCAGAATATCACACAGTGCTTTCTTGCAATGTTGCATCATTGGGCATACATAAAACAGAAAATTGTTAAATATTTTACTTATTTAACAATAACAACTTATTTAACTTATTTAAATATTTCTACCCTAATTTGTAGGGTAGAAATATTTAATACATATAGAATTCATGGCATCATTGTACATTTTTGGGCCTATGTAGTCGACCTATAGACTGTATGATTGCTTACATGTATCATACTGAACCGGACATGGCTGTCCAACTTGCATATTAAAAGCTTTTTAAAAGAACTGTAACATACATTGAGAATCTGCAATAATAACATGATACATCGTTGTAGATTGATCATTGTTATAAATATAAACATTAACAGTTTTTTAATTAACAAAGGCACAAACACTTTTACGTTCCATTTAAAATATAAATAATAATGCATTGTCATTAAATTGGGAGAATTGTTTTTGTTTTTAATTTTATTTCACTTCCCACATTTATTATCTAGATCTAAACTTTCACTATACTTCATATTAAATGATCCTGTGGAAATAACTGACTGGAGTACTGTAGACTTTAAGCTCTTACCTGTGAGACTATTCATATCTTTCAGAAAACACTTCTGATGATAAAGTCAACATGAACTTGTTGCATTTCGTTTCTTCCTTTACTCGACTCACAGACGTCTGAGCTTATGTTGATGTACAGTTATTACTGGACCTATTACAGTGTGAAAGAATAACAAACAAGTCAAAAATATGAAATATAATGCTCGTGGATTTATTTGTCTTGAGAAATTCCCCAGCTGTGCTGAATCTCCATTTTGGCACATTACCATAGGTCAAGTTTTTCCATTCAAATCAAATGAACGTGTCAAAACTGACTCTGGTAACCATTGAATTTCCTTCAGGTCAGAGACAGCCCTGCACTGTCGGTTTTCACCCACTCTCAAACCCGCTCGCCCTTATTGTGTTTGAGCAGCATTTGATGCACATTAACATACAAACATCATGCGAAGGCGCTCAGGGAAACTTTCGGAAGTTGTAAGGCTCCTTCACAAAACAAGTTTTTTCCTCCTGAACTCAGCACTGGGGGCTCGTCTTTCTGTCCGTGACCCCGGGACTGATCTCAGAAAAGGGCTGAATGAAAGCTTTGAGTGGGTGAGGGGTTCAGTCTGACAGGGTCAGGGCCAAAACTGCCCCCTCTCTCGTCTCCACGCTACACAGAGCACTAAACACATCACACAAAAGCTGAGACAGACAATACAAAACCACTCCTACAGACTTCCTGAACGGTGCTTTGCTTGTGTAGCATTTGGTAATGAGTCAGTTTATTTTCTATATTTAAACTTTTAAAGACTCGGTTGAATATAAAGCATACGGCTTGCAGCGTTAAGTTCGTCCAGTGTGCTCCCTAAAGAGATACTTCTCCCAAAAAATAAAAAATTCTGTCATCATTTATTCACCTTCCAGTTGTTCCAAATCTGTATAATTGTCTTTGTTCTGATGAACATAGAGATAGATATTTGAAAGAATGTCCCTTAAAACCCTTATATAAACCCTTATATTGACTGTTACACTTACAGACACTGTTCAGCGCGAACCGTTTCTGGTTCTCCAAAACCTGTTCAGTCAAAGGTTCTTAGACAGAAACATTTCTTTCTAAGCTTTTGACAGTCTGGAGAACCTTTATTTCCACTCTAAAGCAGCTTTTTAGAAATAGAAAGTATCTATGAATGGGAAAGTTTCTTTATGGAACCATATGGCTATACATCCCTCTTGTATGGTATTCATATTTATTTTTCCTCATAACCTCTAAACTTGTAAATCATAGTTCATTCCTGTAAACTAAATCTGCTTGATATTTAAATTACAGTAGAAACTCGTTGACATGTGTGCCTTGAAGTAGCCTATAGGCTCTCTCTGTAAGACATTTCCTTTAAATGAAGTCTACTTACATGTGAACTTTCAAACTTTTGGAGACCAATGCAAATGTTCACGTAATCATCATTTCTAGATGTATTGCGGTCATTTCAGTCCACTGTCAGTTGAATTTCAAGGAAATCAAACCTCAGGAGTGACATATAGTCATCCAACAGCAATGTGAAAGTCTGACAGCATGACAAGACACATAAAAACTATGAAAAAATCCAGATTGTCACTGGAAAAAATTATTTTGACTTCTCCTACATACATGTATAGTGTTGTGTTGCTTAAAAGTGAATCTGAACTTGTTTTCTTTGTCATATTTGAGGTCTGAAAGAATACAGAGAATCTTTTCTGTTTTTTCACCTGTTTTTATTTTACCTAAACACATGCACAGAAAACTGATTTTGAAACGGTTCATTGTTTTGGTGGTTGTAGGTACCCTGAAGCAGAAAGCTGAGCAAATATAAATGTTATCATTGAAACCTGTGTGTGACATTGAGAGTGACATTTATTCATTCCTCCACAGGTACTCTGAGAGCGTGGGCTTGTGTTTCGGTGAGTACAGATTCATATAGATCTCATATCACGATACACCTCTAACACCTCATCAAACACGCTGAGCGTTCCAGTCCCATCCAAACCCACACACTTTCTCTCTGCAGTGCTGGTCTGCATTCAGAGCCAAAGCATCCTCATTCTATCTCTCTCTCTCTCTCTCTCTCTCTCTCTGTGTGAATGGCAGAAATCCCCTTTTGTCTTTGGCTGAAAGTGGACTTTAATCCGTTTATTAGTCTGAAAGCTACCGGGACATGGAGACAGACCACACGATTCCTCCATCCTGCAACTCTCTGTCCCTCTCGGGAGGAGAGCCTCGGCTAATACTAACTGCTAGCCTGATTTATATGTCTGTCGTCTTCTGCTATGTCCCCTAACACCCCCTAATGTCTTCTGCTCGCTGTGCCGCCCAGGCCAGACTCAATGACTAAAAGACTGACGGTGAAACAGCACCACTGGGTCAGATGAGCCAAAACACCCGTCATGTCCTCCACTCTTCCAATTAACAACTACTGCTCTCAATTACTAACACACACACACACACACTCTCTTTTGAATGCCAATGGCTCAAACACATTCTTTCACATGATCTCCAACAGGGACGTAGCAACCATGAGAACAGGCGGTGGCTTTTATATATTTCTCATATCATTGCTGTATTTTAAGACTCTTTCGCTCAATCAAATGTTTGCATTAACAGTTAACTCAACCAGAAATAGTATGAAGAGGAACAGATGAAGCACATGTGATAGTTGACCAGGAAACTGCTTTTACTGGAAGCTGGTTTACATTCTTCACATGACAAATACACTCTTAACAAATGCTAGTGAGGTTAAAGAAATATTTATGAGTGTCTGTCTTGACAATTCTGCAGATTTCAGTGGTTTCCCTAGAAGTAATATATGTTTGTATCTACTCTAATCAAGGATGTTTAGTGGACTGAAGTGTGTCAGTGTCCTTGAAAGGGACCTAACAAGTAATCCAACTACAGTTACACTCACCTCTCTACTGGAGCCTGAACATTACTCTGTTAATGTTTTTGAATAAGATTCACTAAAAACATTTTAACCCAACTTTTAAGATGAATCCAACATGCCTTATTCGATCTTTTTTGTGATTCTGTTTTAGATCCGCTTTCACCATAGGTGATGTTAGGCTTAGGGGCGGAGCTTCATTCTTGCTTTTTTATAATAATCATACTCAAAGTTTTACAAACTTATTTTTTTCCACTTTTCAAAATGACAGTAAGCTCATCAAAAATGTGGACAAGCACAAAGTAAACTTGATGATCATGTTGGGGTGTCCGGGAGAACAGTGTTTCATCTAAAAAACTGGTGCAATCAAACATCAGAAAAATAAGACCCCCAACCAAAATTACTGATGTTGCAGCAGTTTATAATAGAATATGTCTTTGATTTAATTACAATTCTTTGAGGTCATACGTCTTCATTTGGGGAGGTCAAACACCAATGTGACCCACACGAAAACAAGAACATTTGAGAACCACTGACTGCTCTATTCTGTGCTTTTAGCAGCTGCTCAGTCAACCAATTTACCATTAGACATATTTGTATTAAATCTGCTTTTGGTTTGTAATGAAAAGAAGAGTTTACATTTGCACAATTATATGTTTGTCCACAAAAGAAAATGAGAAGCATTTCACTCAAGCGTTGAAAAACGTTTGACTGGTACTCTTGGTTCATGTACCAGCTCATAAAACATGTATATGATATTTTCCTGTGAGATCAGGTACGATCACTCTTTTGTGCATGACTGACAGTCACGTTCGCTGACTTTATCAATGCGACACACTTTCAGAAATGCTTCAGGTGAATCTGAGATATGTCAGCCAGATAATGCACAGTAGACATATAAAATAGTGTGGCTGACTTGAATCATCATTCATCAATCAGATTGAGTTATAACTGAATGATCAATACTGACACAGGTGCCAGATCTTCTTTACCACAGAAGGAGATGGAGAGAATGTCTATGGTCTTTTGTCCAGACGGGAGCACAATGTGTCTCCGGTTGTGTTTATCCTGATAGGAGTGACCAGACAGACGTTCGCCATCAAAGAAACGCCAGGTCATATCAGATGAAAAGATCTATTCATTTCTCCTTTCAAATCCAATTTCAATTGCTTAAAAAGGTTCTTTTAACAGGTACCGTCTACCTGAAAAGCTTTCATTTAATGATACAAGCGTCTGAGCTGGAAGAAGATTTTCTCTTGCATGTGATATAAACAATGGTTGACTCAATGAATGAAAACCAGCATCAGTAGCTGATCTTTAATGAGAGATCTCTAACACTTCAGCTCACCAATCAAATAAACTGTTACCAGAAGCTCTCGAGGAATCTATATGTTCAGAAGCAGCGCAGCCATGTATAAGATGAGACATTTGCATGAGGTAAATATTGACTGATGGATGGAAAAATTTGTTTTCGTGCAAGCGCTAATCTCTACACACGTTCATCGATGCGTGTGTTCACGGCACGCAAACGCTCACACACACACACACACACCTCATGCGATCTAGCCCAGTTCTCTGAGGAGAAATAACAAATACTGTCACCGCACGCACGCACGACCTCACAATACACATCTACAGAATGAGTGACAGACGCTTCTCATGGTTAAACTTCATTCAAGCTAAAGAATGCTTTAAGACAAGCAGACCAACAAGTCTGCCTCAAGGAAAAAAGCCATTATAGTGTTTACTTTAGACTTAACAAAGTGAAAAACACATCAGGCAGCTGTCCTGTGGGGGATTATGAAGTCACGACTGAACCTATGTGGCGTTCAGGAGCTCCAGGAGTCACTGGTTTTAGGATGATTATACTTGAATGGTTTTTCTATCTAGATATTTTCTATCAAAAGCATGAAATGAGCGGGGCTTGTGAAGAATTACGAAAAATGAGTACTCTGTCAGTCAGTACAGACCGAGAATATTTTCCTCATCCATACCTTCAAATTTTAAATAGATTTAACCGTTTACTTTCTTGAGATACACAAGAACCAGTTGTGTTCTTTATGCCTTCATTGTGTTTTGCAGAAGAATAATGACCGGAGCTTGTATTCTTAAAGCTTTCGAGAATCCTATAAGAAAGCTCTTAATTTACCTTAAAATCATTTACGTAGGAGTCTTAGCTTAAAAGTTATTCAGGACCAATCTGAGAGCAAATCTCAGCAAGGAAAAGACAAATGCTTTTATCTTAGTGAGGAGGCGGGGCAGACCCCGTTGCTATGTCTTTTGAAGGCTGTGATTGGTTGGTTGGCCAAGAAGGAAAAAGGAGTGCTTTGAAATGAGAGGGTCATTAGTTTGAAATTGCACATGTTCTTTTCTGTTTTACCTTACTCACTCACTCATTTTTTCTGCTACTAAAGAAACTCTTAAGTCTCTTAAAAGTCCTCCTAGCGACTCCTAAAATGTTGGACCTTAAGAGCTCTTTTAAGTGTTAAAATACTTTATGAATTTGTTTTTCTTGACTAGGATCTTTTCTGTAATTTGAAGGGGAAACACGCACATTTCTAAAAATGCTCTTGAAAAGAGCACATTCCCCGCAATCCCATTTTTCAACCTTTAGTTAGTGTGTAATGTTGCTGTTAGAGTATGAAAATACCTGCAAAATGATGAAGATTAAAGATCAGTGCCAAGCGAGATATTGTCTGAACAGAATTCACTTTTCAAGGACTACAGAGAACGGCTGGATCGGACTACAGCCCTCTACTTCCCGGGTACATGATGTCACTATTCCGAGTGCTTTTAATAACCTCCGCCCAAAGGAATAGTGCAAAAAGGGGCGGGGCCTTCCTTACATAAGAGGATGAGCCTCTGTAGTAGTGTTTGATTCTCAGAGATTTTAAACATTTTACTGAGCTACGTGCTAAAGTACTTTCACTTTCATGACAGTCCTACAGCTGGTCATAAGAATTCAGCGACACACATTCTAAGATAACCAACAGTCAGATAACAGCTTCATGACTTTAACATCGGCTGTGAGAGCTGTTCTGTGTGATACACTGATATTGTGTGTGCGAGCGCTTACCTCTTGAACACTTCTGTGAAACGCCCTGTGAAGTCCAGCTTGCAAATGTCTCCTGGTCAACCTGCTTGTTTTATTATCCAACTCGGGTCCAATATAAAAAGGCAAAACTAACGCTTCTGTTATTAGTGTTAATTAAAATAACTGTTCTGACTCTGTTCGATCAGGTGTCATTTCCCTCGCAATAGTAGAAAAAAAATTGCGATCTCTAACAAAGATTGACGTTTGCACATGCACTAGCAGACCTCCGTTACACTTCGATTGATCCGCATGTGTTTGATCCGCAAGTGAAGTTGAGGCCATTGTTACTGTTTATTGCTCAAAGCCAAAGTTTATGAATACACGTGAGAGGGGCACCAACCAATCACAACAGCCTGAGAAGCAGAAGCCAATCACTAAAGACCTGGTCAGCTTTACCAATCAGAGTGTTTCGGAAGGAGGGACTTTAAATAGCCCGGAAGAAATCCAGTCATTTTGTTAGAAGAGGGACAGCGGTGAACATTTGACTTGAAATATGTAAAATATAAAGCGTTTTTTTAAATAGAAACTTGAACATCCATTGTTAAACAACCAAAAAACATAATCAAAGCCTCTAAAACAGCCAAAGACTGGGTGCTTTAAAATTTTGTCACAAGGAGCACATCTTTGCGCTAAGATTGTTCATGAATACGGGACGAGGAGTCATTGGGGATCTCAGAGGAGTAAGATAATTGGTGGGTCTGGTAACATTCATTTGCTGACAGACACAGACAAGTCAAACTCTCTGAACACTTTGACCGATGTGCTTGATTCTTTGTGCTTTAAAGAAAACCGGTGCCTGCTAGGAACTCTTCCATCACTTCAGATTGAAATTGCCATTTTTAAATCAGCAGATGAAGAACTAATTATTAAGCTACTGCCACCACAACTTAATGATTACTCCACGCAAAATCCATCGCACACACAAATCTGCTATTATATAAGTGATGTTATATGAGGACAACAGCTTTCTACAAATACAGACTCCTTTTGATATATATATATGCCTTCTGTATACTGTAAACAGCTGCGGAAACAATGAAGAGACCACCACAAATGTTCATGTAATCATCATCTCTAGATGTATTTTGGCCATTCCAGTTCAGTGTTTGTTAAATATCAGCAAGATCAAACCTAATGAGTGACATAAAGTCATCCAACAGCAATGTAAAGACTGACAGCATGACACAAGACGCATGAAAACTGTGATCAAAATCTTTTTTTCCTAAATACATGTAGAAATAAGACTACTGTGTTGTTTAAAAGTGAATCTGAACTTGTTTTATTTGCAGTATTTGAAATAATACAGAGCATATTTCTATTATTTTCACCTGTTTCTCCAGTTTTCTTTCTTTTAAATGAATGCAAATAGAAACAATATATTGTTAGTAGTTCACAGAATAAAAAAAAGATATATTTTTTCCTAATCACATACCTATAAATAGTCACATTTAAAATCAGAAATAGAATGAAATGGTGTCTTTATTTTTGTATATCAATTGTATATAAAACATTCAACAGATAAAATGTTGAGTCAAAATTAAAGTGTATAGGATTGGAAACATCAAATTGGTTTTGGCCGACAGAATTTGTCTGGGTCAGCAGGACAATAGCGGTGTATGAGAAGCGTCTGCAGCTGTGGTGTTTGTATGACCTCTCTCTGTTTGCAGAATAATTCTCCTCTTTGGCCTCTTTATTCCAAACAAACAGAACGGAGGGTCCTGAACTTGTGTAGAAACACTATCCTCCGCTCCTCAGTTCTCATGGTTTAAAGCCGTCTGCTCGATGAGCTCGGTCGGCGATATCAAACCGCTGCCCTCTCTTTATTAGCAGGTCTGACATGACGCGAAGGGATTAGATTAAACTCCAGAGAGAGAAGACAGAAGCACTGACACCACATGTGTACAGAACAACTCTCAGAGGATTTTTCAAGAACACTAACACAACTACACAACACATAGCAATAATCCTCACAATACACATCAGGGAATTCATTCACAATTTATGTGTGTATTTGAAGAACTTCATTCACAAAAGTGTTATGTAAATCAGGTAACTGGACAAACATGTCCAGTAGATTAATGTTGAACACAATTTACAGAACACAAGTAACTGTACATGCTTCACTCCAACACATTAAATCATCCGTGTCTGCACCACACCATCTCCATGGCCTGAAAAACATTTCAATATCATCCCTTTTTACGGAAGCACTCTATAAATATAACAAGACAAACATCAACCAGGGTAACCAACGATAATAATGATCAATCATGACAACCTGACAGGAGTTTACTGACATGACATCAACTATATTTAAATTCAGGTTCAAGTTAATAACGGTTAGTAAGTGAATATGATTCAGCAGGTTTATGTGTTGACAAACTGTTTTGTTGACTCACACTACACTGAAAAAAAATATGTGGGATTTCAGTATTTCTCGATTGCTTAAACACATTTCTTAAAGTTATGCCTCATATTCTCAAAACAGTGAGCACAAATCCGTAACATCTCTCCCAATTTCTCAAACATCCCATTTCAGGTCAAAATGAAGCTCTCTTCTCAAAACCTTTCAAACTTGCTGAAAAACTAAACTTTTCCCGCAGATATGACACACAAGCCCTAAAAAACACCCACACTACAACACAGTCTGAGACACTGGTGAGATCAATTCATAACACTGTTACCAAAATCTCTTATTGGGATTCAAGAATAATTTGACAACTTAGTGTGTTTTAGAATATACAACATAAAAGAGTACAAATAGAGCTAAGTGCAAGAATGAGATTTAGGGGGAAAAAATCATTACACAACTGTAAAGTAGATGATCTTACAAGACAAGAAGAGTTCAAAACCAAAGAACAATATGATCTGGTCATGCAACACAATACAGTACACAAGTGCACAAATCACATTTACATTCAGGCAATTAGCAGATGCTTAAAATCTAAGCTGACTTACAGAGACGATAAAGAAAACAAAGAAGTGAAGGGGTTTGTCAATAGGTGGCATCGTAAAAAAATATGGCATCCTCTCCCTTTGGCCAAATTTCGTAAAAAAGGGTGTACACGTGCTACAGTTTGCTTGATACAGAATAGTGAAATTTCTCTCCTATAAAGTGTGTACTGTTATGATACTGTATGTACAGTAAGTAGTATAAAGCCCAGTAGATGATTCTAGGATGCACAATGACCTGATCTCCTATTGATATTATCCTGAGATTCTGATTGGTGTGTCATCAGTTTTGCCACTGAATGTTCACTGATGTGTACTTGAGTTTACATCTGGACACTTCAGTTCATTATATTGTGTGTTTGTGTTTTCTGAAAGAATGAGGCTGTTTTTGTGTGGGGTTTGTACAAGTTGGTGCATTGTTCTGAGAAAATGTTTAAATTTGTCAGAAAATGGTGAATTGTTTCATGAATTTTGTGTTAGCAGTCGAGAAAAACTGTAACATGAAAAAAAATATGTACATCGGTTGCACATAATAAAGTTATGTTTACTTTTTTATGTTAACTTTTCATATTTTCATTTAAATTTCTCAACATACGTGTTTTTAGTTAATGTGACATAACATTTGTTTAATCTCTAACAAGATATGAAGTAAACCAAGCTTAACAGACATTCAAATTCAAAATGTAACCGCCCACTACCTAAGCAAAGGCAACGCTTTTCTAAAACTTAAAAATAAAACAAACTCCTCTAATTCTCAAAGGTAAATGAACATTAAACCCTACAAAGTTTTTCTCTTTACTGAAAAACACATAAAATAACAATTAATTAAGAAAATAACTCAAAATGCAGTCTTACAAAAAGCATGCTGGGAAATATAAATCCTCTGCCCAGTTTTAACAATTATATGTTAACACAACACAAGTCATTTATGTAGTGCCCACATGAATGGATTAAGTTACATACCTGAACATGAAAAAATCATGTTGTGACAAAATTGTACAAAAATGATGTTGATTTAACTTATTTAAATGATTAAAATTGGACAAGCAAGAAAAATATAGTTTTTTTTCAGCCAACATCACTTTGAAAGTATATCAACAATATATTGTGATAAAGTAGTTGACTATTTTTGTTGCGTAATTTCCAATATTTTACCTCCTGACATGCACAGCTATTTTTGTTATCCTTGGAATTATTCCCTATCTGGTTTCTAAAAGGTTTTCTTGAACCTAGCGTGTGTCGCTCTCTCTTGACAAATAAACATGCATTGTCTTTAAACCTGCTTTGAAATGGATTGTGAAAAGTGCTACACAAATCAATGTGAATTGAACTGATAAAGTGAACAAAATACATTTGAGTTCAGTTATATTTCATGTTTTAACGAAATAATCCAAATTTTTTAGATCTATTTAATCTTGAGGACATTTTTAATAATTTGGCATCCAAACATAAAAGTACTACAGCTTCAGGGTTGCAAACTGATTTCAAACTGAATGCAGCGTTGTGACACATGCTTAAATATTTACACTATTAATCATTTCTCACTGAACTGATCAGAATGGATGGAAATGACCCAGAAACGGAAGCTTTATTGATTCTGTAGTGACACCAATGTGAACACTCTGATAATAAACAGTGACCTTCATAATGTCTCCATAAACTTACAGCTAGAATCTTAAATCCCACTGCATGTTTACAGCTACTTTCACACAAGTGAAAACATGACTATTCAGCTAAAAACAGCTCACGGAACAAAACAAAATGTTCATTATAAAAAATGAGACTGAACTGATGTCATGAGAGTCTGATCTAACAGTGTTGATCAATGATCTTCTTCACTCATGTTTGTGAGATCACTTCTGAGCAATTCCAGCGTTAAGGACGTGACCTTAAAATTGCTCAGAGAATGAATTTTTTATGATTATATTGAACCATCTATTTATATTTTACTGAACCCTTGTTGATAGAATCTAAATATCAAAAAATGTCCGTCTACGAAAAATATATATAAAAAAAAGGGAAATAAACATGTATTATGGATGTGACAAAAAAAGCATGTGGTTTTGGGAGAAGATAAACTTTGTAGGATTTCTGTGAAATAAAATGCACAATCCTGAAGTAATAATACCCAATGAATGGAGAAGGGATGTCTCTTTATAGAACATCAAATAGTTACTTTATGTTCATTTTTATGTGTCCGTTTATGAGGAATATGTAGCGTTATGAATGTGACAATCATGAAAATGGCTCTTACCTGACTATGAAAAATTATGCACTAAAAATAAAATAAATGCTTTACAAATTTGAAGAGAGATCTCACATGGGTATTTCAACCACCAAATGTTAAAATATGTGCAGTTACCATTGTAAAAAACGCTGGTAAAAAAAAAGCTTTTTTCGTGGTAAGGTTGACATTTTCACGGAATTTGCCCTTCTGTAACTTAACTTCCTCCAGCATCTTGATCTTCATTCTCCATAAGAGGTTTCACTTCTGTTGGTTTCTGGTCTGATCCAGTAGATGGAGTCTTATCTGATGCCGCTTCTCTCAATTTGAATCAATCTATCTGCGTTAGGACAGGGGTTCAACATGATATTAAGGTCAATTAAATCAATGAAATCGTATAAGATCCTCACCAGTGAATGTTGATTCTGGTCCTGCTGTGGTCTTTGCATAGACCTCATACTCATACAAGACTTCACACACACGTGAATCTCTGGGAGACCAGAACAGTGAGAGAAATGATATTTAGTGCATCAGTTCAAAAATCACGCCATCATTACAAGAAGCTTCTGTTGTGTGTGTTCTGAATCTCTCAGCTGTCAATCAAACACAAGCTTTACACCTAATCAACAAACACACACATAATAAGTTTTGTTGAATCTTGCATGTGTCGCTATCTTTCTATCCCTATCTTCATGATAACAGACATATATACAGCTATCTATTTAGATTGAACTGGGTGGGCACATGTACGAGGCCGTCGGCAGGCGAGGGGGAGGTCAGGGTGGAGTTTGTGCCTTTCATCTGTTTAGTGGTCAATCTGATGCATGTGCAGAGACTGGACCACAATGACAAAAAACAGCTTCATCATGCGGTGTGCCACGTGTGAGTCACTCTTCCTCGTCTGGAACACAGGGAACTTCCCTGAGAAACAGATCAATCCTTTAATGATATCACCAGATAGTCATAACCTGAGTTTACATACATTAAATGACCTATATATTATATAACACTACCTCATCAAAACTAGACACATGGCCCTGAAAGTTTTCTCTTTTCTAAAAATAGTATTTTCGAATCTGAGTGCAATAAGGTGCTTTATCCCTCCAGCTACGAGACTGGATCTACTTCATCTGTATGAGTGATCAATATGAGCATTGAGAGAGAGAGAGTTGTGAGAATATCACAGGAGAATACAGTGTATGAACTTCACCAAAGGGAAACAAAGCCAGAAGAAAAAACAACATTGAGATCACGTAGCTGTCAAATGACTGAAGTACAGTATTATCATTCAGCTCTTCATGAGAGAATCATCTCATCAGCACTTCATCATTCAATTCATGTGTTCTTTTGTAAAACCTCAGGTCAGCTGCCGTGTGTCTGATGATCACCTCATGAATGACCACACAAACATCACCGCTCACATCAAGCACACAGGAGACGTCTCTCACATAGACATATCTTGACTGCACTGTAAGTTGTTTCTGATTAAAAAGTGTCTATCAAATGCTTCGATGTACATGAGTACTGTTGATTCAGATAGTTTGATATAAACTAACAATCACAAGAAAACACAACATATTGGATCAAATAGTGCTATTATTGTTGGATTTAAATCTCTTTATTGTTGAATTGAAGGTACAGTTTGTAGCAATTGTGCAGAAAAAGAAACAAAAAATACTATGCCAATTTTTTTCACTTGAGTACTTAAAATATCGCAAATGTTTCGAACTACTTGTAATCCATGAGAAAATCGCTATTTTAAACAGTGACCAGGTTTACCCTTTCATACCGCCTTTACTGGTGTAGAAACATTGTTTACGAACACGATTTATGTTCCCGTCTGATTGATGGTCAACAGATCCCATCATTCCCCGCTCCTTCACACATTAACTACTCAATTGAATTTGCACGCTATAGAGGCAGATTTTACAAACTGTGGCTTTAAAGTCATGCAAACTAATCTTTGTTCATGTATTTCATAACCTGTAAGCATGTTCTCAGGGGCTTTGAATCTTGTTTGATTACCTGTTTTTTCCCACTAGAAAGTAAACCCACCCTCATGTCATTCCTAATTCTTGTCTGGTGTAATAGAGAATGATTATGGATGCTGACAGAATATTCACTGTGTTTGTGTGCGTTTGAACTTGTGGTCTAATTGTGGTCATTACAGGTTAAACCAGCCGACTGTTTCTAGACACAGGTCTGTTCACCTAGCAACCAGATGTCCCTTCATGTGTTACACTGTGACCTCTCACAAAACAAAACAGATTTAACCCTACACACCCAAACA
The DNA here is from genome assembly GCA_008369825.1 of Triplophysa tibetana. NCBI lineage: Eukaryota > Metazoa > Chordata > Actinopteri > Cypriniformes > Nemacheilidae > Triplophysa > Triplophysa tibetana. The sequence continues at coordinate 1,818,238 of CM017903.1, forward strand.
CAGCCAGAGAGAGAGAGAGAGAGAGAGAGAGAGAGAGAGAGAGAGAGAGAGAGAGAGAGAGAGAGAGAGAGAGAGAGAGAGAGAGAGAGAAAGAGAAAGAGAAAGAGAGAGAGAGAGAGAGAGAGAGAGAGAGAGAGAGAGAGAGAGAGAGAGGAAATGCAGTAGTGTAGAAATGTGTTTGTGTGAATAGTGTTGAGACAGATTCCCATACAGAGCCATTTGAGTGCCAGCAGGCCAGTGTTCAGAGGGGTGCGGGGGGGCTACAGGGGTCTTTGCAAACAGTTCATAAAGAGACCCTGCCACCCTCCCGTTCATATGCTAATGACAGACACTTTGTGTGGGGGTTAAAAAACTCTCAGGGGTCCGAACAACGTCGATTTAAAACCACAATAGAGCCTCAATTCTCTCGAGAAAAACCCACAATGCTCACTCTCTCTCTCTCTCTCGCGCTGATAAAGAGATCAGTATGGATGTGTGGGTGTCAGGATGCATTAGGCACTGACAGACTGTGATGTTCACACACACACACGCTCACAAAACCCTCAATTTAATGTAAACTGATCACATTATTCTCGTAAACTCATATGATGAACTTTTTTTGTGTTTTGTGTTTGACATGACCTATAAAACTACATCATGCTTATCTTTCAAAACAATACACACTCACAAGTACACACTAATAAAACAGAGAGCAATAAAATAAAACCTGCTTTGTGAAGTAGCAACAACACAGTGGAAAAAATGATTTGTTTGTCATGTTCTGACAGTATCTGTGTAGAATTTAACAAACATTCAGAATTGTTTTTGTGAGTTGTTAGTAAGGTTGATTTTGTGGTGCTATCTGGAGTTAGTCCGAGAATATGCCCCTGTTGAAAAAACAGCATATGCTGGCTTGTTATGTTTTGATGCTGGTTTGTGAGGGGTTCATATGCAGCATCATTCATATGCTGTATTTTTCTACAGGGTGATGCTTGTAGCTATTCAATGAAATAAGTGAAAGACGGAGATGAGTCACCCTCACTCATAAGACGATGTCCCGCTGCTACACGACGTCAAGTACAAGTCAGGATTGAGGTCTGTCTGTTACAATTTCTTGAAGGACTTTTCCCAGACTTCTTTGTGCTTTGAGCATTCAGTCAAGGAGTGATTCTCAAACTAATACACACCTGCTGCTCCTTCAGGAAATGTGTGAGTCAATGTGCGTGTATGCGTGTGTGTGTTAACACACAGGACATGTGTTGTGCTCAATAACTGAAAGATGGAGACGTTCTGAGACGTGTTTTTGGCTTGAAACTGCAAGACTGACTTTTTACAAGTACATACGTACGGATCAACTTCAGTTAAAAACTATCACAGACTATGAGAATACAAGAATGAGGAGTGTTGTGTCAGGTGTTTTCCTACTTGATTTGATTTGTTTGGTCTAACTCCAAGTTTTATCTCACACTTACTGAGAACTAGCTGCTTTTCCATTGTAGCAAAAATATAGTGTTGCACTAAGGTTTTGTGTCTTTGACTTTACTACCTGCTGTCAATACATTATCAAATATGTCAAGTACATTGTAAGCAGTAATGGAAAACATAGATTTGGGTCAGGCTGTTTGGTGCACAACTGAGTTTTAAAACCAAGCAAACAGACTCTAAACCAGAAGATCAAATATGAAAACGCCCTTCATCCTTTACGTGAAGGTGTATGATAATCGCCTCTCGCTCTCTCTCACCTTCACTAGATATCTTCTGCCCATAAACACACAATAACAGCAGCAGCAGCGTAATGTCACCCAATCTGAGCGAATAGCTTAAAGGTGTATTTTGGCAGAACGTGCCAATTGCAACACAATAGCTGAATGTAACATCACTGTATTGCACTGTAACTCTAGCCATTCAGCATGATAACACGCACGCACGGCCCCGTTTCACTGCTGGCACACAGATACAATTGCTGGTTTACATTCAGCACGCCCAAAATAGCCCCGAAAAATAATGCCTGATTTACAAATCCCTTTAAAACTGTATCACACATTTCATCAGTAGGGCATTCGTGTGTTTAGTGAGTTTAATGAGGTCACAGGAGCCAATGTGTCATATCAGATATAAGACATCCCGCCGAGTCCGTCGAGCCTCCGACATACCACATGAGAAAACACACACATGTCTGTAAACTGTGCCCATCTCCATGGGAGCACACACACTTAAGACATAGCAGACCAAAGACAACCAATCAAAGCTGACACTGATTTAGTCAAACAGGACATTGTCTCAAGTCAGTGGTGTTTTCTTGTGGAAATCTGGAAGCTGCGATGTTAAGGAGCTCTGGGTTGTTGCCAAGGCATTCCTATACTGTGGTTCGGGGTCATTGTGAGCATGTTGTTATAGATTTCTGATCCAAAATCTCAACGTCAGTCAGGTCCACACTCTTAAAAATCACGATGCCTTTGAAGCACCATTTTTGGTTCCACAAAGAACCATTCAGTCAAAGGTATTTTACAAAACCATCTCTTTCTTGCATTTTTATCTGAATTAAAATGATGTCTGAGAGTCTTTATGGAACCAAAGGTTCTTCTTTTGTGCACTTTGATGCATTATTCATTGTTATAATCATCAAAATAATTGTTGATGGCCTCAACCTACGGCACTAATAAATGATGGCAGCAGAAATATTGAGAAATTTCTCCTGTGTGCCGTTTTGTTTTGAGGTCACGTGTTGAGGAAAGTAGACGCCGACATGAGTAACGGCAGCACGGGAGATAAAAATGACCCAGGGAACATCTTCCTGTGCTGTTCTCTCATTCGTTCAGCAGTTTAATATTCATCACTTCCCTTCCGCTCTGCCCTCACAGGCATCCCACCGCCCAGACCGCCCCAAATCCCCTCACAAATCCCCACTTCACCATTACCTCATTTACAAAAGCAAAGACAAGACAAAGGAGCTCGTCTCCAAGCAGCGCCGCCTTTAACATGCAGGACGGAGCCATCGAGGGCACATAGAGACGCCATTATACACAACTTTACCTCAGAGAATGTCTCTTCAATGATTCTCTTCTGTTGCCAAGCTGTTTCCATCATTACGTTCATTCTTTTTTACACTCACGTTTGCCCACAGCGTTGTGCCGGAGCAGGCAGAGAGGCGTTAGTCTGAAAATCCACCTCTGGAAACATTCATAACCGCTAACGATATAACGTTAAATACGTGCTAGGGTGTTTCTGGCATTCGCTTTTTTAATCCATCAAGTGACGTATGACCTTGAGAGTGTGTGAGGTGATGGCACACATTTCTGCTTCTGTTCTACTCTCCACTCATGCTTTATAACTCATTAACAAACAAGAGGCTTTAACAAACGTCTCATTTCACACGCAGAGCAAATGTGGAACATGTGTTCCTGTCGCGGCCCAGACACCTTAGATGAGAGATCCCTGCTGTCATCCTCAATCCATGCAGACAACGCTCATCTAAATATGAAGGTTCATGTCATCATCTTATTAAGGAATAAGAATAAGGGAGAATAGTGGTCAGAAGATTCATTGAAACATCTGCTCTTGAGGAACATCAGGATGCAATGAGGGTGAAATGTTTTTTGGTTGTGTTCTCTTGTTGTGAGGCTAAAGAGACACAGTGTATATATGATTGATGGTCACACTGAATCTAGTTTGTATTAGGACTCATTTTCACACAAACACAGTCAGTCTCTCACACCCTAACAGCAGCACATTTCAGCTGCGTCAACTGCTCTACACAAGACTTGTAGAGGCTTGTTGTAAGTTGGATTGGCTCTGTGTGTGTGTGTGTGTTTTCATCACAGTATTAATATGCCCTCGCTCTCACCTGACTTACCCCAGACACACACCCTGAAAAACATTATAAGATCATTTACTCAAACACTGCACATAACACATGTCACATATGAAGAGATATGTTTGTGTTATGCACATTATGTGTTGATTTAGTTTGAAATAAATGAAATGGATAAAACAAGTTGTCTTTAAGTCCTAAGCTGATCATAAAAATGTGTTCTTAATACAGCCGTTATTAGAGCGTACACATCAGTGTGATTGTTGAGATGTGACTTGTTGTATATTTTACATTTCAAAATGATCAAATGTTTATTTTTCGATGCGTTTGGCTATCTGTGACTTTTCACACGCACATAATAAAAATGAATAGAATACTTTATTGTCATATAATGACACGGCTCATTTGAATGTTTGATTCTGATTGGCCAGTCGCGACATTCAAAGGGTTGTTATTTTCAAATAACAACCGCTCAAAACTAATAACACCCTGTAACCCGGATGCTGTAAATCATCTTGAGAAGGGCAGTTAAATATAACACAAAAATTAATTATAAATATGTCTTTTAATAAAATATATGACATTATATTTACATATGATTAAACCAGTTTGCCTGTTCATGACGTTTGAACGTCGGTTCTTACTTCAAAACCAAAAGTAAACTGCTTTTCCTCGCGGAAGGTCTGCATTCGGTAAAAATTAGCTATTATAAAATATTTCAAATTAACATTTCATGTGTAGTTTTTTTCTCATGTGGCAAGTAGCTGTGTAATAATTGGGATAATGCACAAGCAGCCTCCGCTTCGTGTCGGGTCCTGATCACACTGTCGGGGCTTTTATCAGCGATAACAACCAGCTGCCATCACTGGAAAAAAGGATTAGGGGCCTAACTAGATTTTACGAAAATAAGTAATTACAATGTTCTTAATATAATTATGTTCCTGTTTTTAAGAAAACCTTTTTGTTAAAATTACGTAAAAATCTTGTGCACACAAACATTAGAATCACAAACATTTAGGCATTTAGCAGAAGCTTTTATCCAAAGCGACTTACATTGCTTTATCCTATACATTTTACATATGTATTTGCAATCCCTGGGACCGAACCCACAACCTTGCCTTGTTAACACAATGCTCTTACCACTGAGCTGTAAATTAGGTTGTTGTGTAAACAAACAGACAATTAGGATGAAATGCATGTAAACAATATGTATAAAGGGTGTATAACATACACACATACCGTATGTTTACACACGGCTATACATGTAAATGTACAAATGTAGAGATTTGTAAGTAATGTGCAAGAAAACAAAGAACACACACTCCTCAAGACAGGTTGCTCGGATATGAGCTTCATATCATTCAGAGCTGAAAAGCAAAAGGAAATCTCTTCAATGACAAAAGAGATATTGAGTTGACATTGATGATCAGTGGTGTACTCGTGTGGTTTTATCCTCTCTGATGTGAGAGAAACAACAGATAGACGTCACACAATAAACATCAGATTCTGAGCTCAGAGTGATCCTGACCACCAAAACAGACAATATTTGACATTTACTGGATTAACGGAAGGAAAAAGAAAATTATTTTGCATACAAATTTCATGGAAACCAGTCAATAAATAATAAGCTGGAATGTCTTCAATCAGTAGGCTCGCACGGGCGCTGACATATCCCTCTGGAAATGACCCACGGCAGCGACTGTGAATATGATTATGTCTATCTGAACTCTGGCGCTACATTCATAATTAATGTGAGTGTCAACAAAACCTCCAGTTCTAAACCCAACACACATCCCATCCCGACACAACACAAGAGAACAGCTCTGTCTTTCCTTTCAAAAGCAAACAGATTTTTTGTTCGAGGGTTTTACAGATCATTCACTCAGAACACAGGATTCTGGGAGTTTGAGGTGGAGCTTTATTCTTGCTTTTTTCTAATAAACATCATAGAAATTCATACGGAATCACCGCCGTGTAAAATAGTTACATTTTCCCGTGACATCAGGACTGTCTATGTCTATGGAGATATACGTTTGAACAATAGCTGATGGAATGCTGTGGAGGAAATGTCTATTTAAAGAAAGAAAGACAGGCAGGAGTTATTCTGGACTCTTGACTGTGTTCAGCTGTGTGTGTTTTACATGCCAGAGCTAAACGCTTCTGCACTCGACCTCGGGCTTGTCCCAGCCTGGTTGAATCTCTCGCTCGCTCTCAACGGTGAACATTAAATCGCTGAATCATAATCTTTATTGCAAATAACACACCCTGCACGCACGCGATTTTATCAACAGGTCCTGACAAAACAGTTCTCCTGATGGAAGAGGGCGTGGCGACATCACAGCTCTCTGTGGCTTTGAGCTGAAGTACAAAAGCAGATCTGCTCTTTCTGTTAAAGAATCCAGCAACATTCATTCAATGAGTGATTTATGTAAAGGTTATCTCATCTGAGAAAGTGTCCAAATGATTTATCTGAAGACTATCAAGCTGAAATTCACCGGGACATTATGACAGAGCGTCACACACACGCAGTCAAACAGTTGCACTTAAAGACACACACACACTGGCTGATGAGGAGCAAGTCTGTGCTAGTCTGGGTTACATTTGTCACACAAATGCTCTTCTACACGCGCTCGGTCTCGGTGTGTCTCTGTGCCATCTGTGGGGGCCGGCCGGCACTAAATCAGATCGAGCAGTGAGAGTGAACGGAGGGAGTTCACCACCACACACACACACACACTTTTGTGCATCTCACAGATCTCAGAACAGTAGCAGGTAGTTCACAGGTTTTTTGGTCTTTCCTGCTAATCATTGAATTGTTAATGAACAGCATTGAGAGTGATAATGGAGGGGTATCACATGTGTGTGTCGCTGTTTGTTTATGTGTTTATGTCATTGTGAAGGTGTGTGTGTGTGTAGGGGGATGTTATCACGTCTGAACCCCTGGAGGAGAACTTTATTAAAACTTCTCATGCATGTTGTTTTGCTTTTGGGTACTCGCTATGAAATCAAGTGCCCGATGTTTTTTGTTAACGTTGAGATTTTAGCTTCAATTATTCAATCTCATCTCGTCATTAAAGTAAGCTTGTGAAAACCACATTAATAGCAGTTTTAAATCAGTGAGATAAAACTTGTCAAACATGTGACATTGAAGGCTTAAGCCAATGAAATCTCTTTTGTTGTCACACCTGATTCTTGTAGACTGCAATGAGATCAGATGGAGACTTAAGCCTGTACGTCTCCTGCTGATTCTTCAACAGTGAAGAAGACGGTGGTAATCTCTGTGGTGTCTCCTCAGACGAGATCTTACTAATGTCTCCAACTGTGCTCAGACATCAAGTCTGCAATCAAAAGTTTGAGAACTCCACATTTCTCATCAAGATTGAATGATTGCTCCACACCGCACACACTCGATGTCATAGAAGAACCATTTCGTTCCATAAACAACCATCTTTAACATCTGGGGAATCTTGGTGGCGAAAAAAAGATTCTTCAGTAAGAGGGAAAGAGATGGTTCTTTAAGGACTAAATGGTTCTTTGTGGAACCAAAAATAGTTCTTCTATGGCATCATTTTGAAGCACCTCTATATGTGCTCTTCCTCGAATCGGCCTCACCATGGCTCCTCGCGGGCATTGGCTGAGCGCCGAGAAGACGATCGAACTTAATATCTAGAGGAAGTAAAAGTTGTGTACTCTGAAGTATGAAAGTATCAAGTGTGCGGAGTCCCCTCGTTCTGTTCCATTGCAATTATTGGTGGATTTAATATTCAGATGATTCTGTCCGCTCTGAGAGTTCATGTGTGTGGAGATCACAGATGATGATATTGATGCTTTGCACTTGTAAGGAAGCACATGACTGAATGCTTTTGACTGGAGCGTCCAAATCCTCTAATGCTCCCACGTTCCTTTTGTTTCACTAGCAGTTCATATGTGTGACTGTTCACACTCGTACACAATTCAGTGAAAGTGAGTCTGTTACTAACCCACATAGCAGATGATGTTTACACTGAGCTTCATCCTGAACATATTCACTGTTTGTACTATAAAAATACTGAAATTTCACAAACAAATGTATTATGTGACTTTGCTGGTTTATGTAATCCATTGTACTCGTTTACCGTGCATCGATCTGCACAGCTTTGTTTTTGCGTTGCTGTAGTTGTCACTGCAGTTTTTTTAGCACTAGAATGATTATTGACCAGTCACTATCCAGGACTATAAGTACTATATATGCTTTATAAGAACTTACAAACAATAACAAACCATTTCAATTGTGTACACAGATGCACACAGCGGTAGTTCATGCAAAGATTAGGAGAAAACTAAAAACAGATGTGTAAAGACTGAAGCGCATGGCTGTACTGTGTCAAAATAAAGTCTTCCTCTTTCTCCTCAAACTGAAAGTTTAGATTTCCTAAACTTGCAGTGCTTATGAGTGCGGTCGGTTCTCCCTCCCAAAAACAGCTCTGTGGAACAGATTTAACAAGCTGCTTACTGAGCTGGGGGAAGGGATGGAGAAGGGAGGGGGACCTCAGGGTCACCAAGATGTGAGGGACTCTCTCTCTCACACACATGACAGATACAAAAGCTTTAATGGTTGCATAAAATGCTTTTTATTACAAAATATATTCTTAAACATGGCAGATTTGTGTATCTGTATCCATATATGACTATATACAAACGCAATAAAGCACTCACATTCTGACTGAAGAAACAAAAACAGCAGAGCAATGGAAAGAAGCCAAAAAACACTACTAGAGAGAGAGACAGAGAATGATAGAGAGAGAGAGAGAGAGAGAGAGAGAGAGAGCGAGCGAGGGAAGGTTACAACGAGGGATTGGGGGAGGGATCAGTAGCCTATTGGTCTGCTGATGGATGGACTCGGCATGGGTCGAGTTACACCATTTGCCGTGCATTAGTTTGTTTTCCCCGCTCAACACATACACCTAGAGAAAGAGAGAGAGAGTGTTGACGCTGGGAGTTATTGCGATCCAAATATCGTTCCGAGAATCACGCATTCAGATGAGGTGAGTTTGTTTTTCACTGCAAATGCAACGTTACGAGCGTCACAACCTTTAAGACGATAAAGAAGAAAAAAGCGAGGAGGAAAAAGATCTGCCAAACATCAGATGAACTCAAGGTGCAGAGCAAAAATCGAAGCGGACCTATTTTTATTCACCCTGTTGCCTGTGTTCACACTCAAAGCCGATTGAAGCTTTTTATAAGGCGCGCGCGCTTAAAGTTCTTCATCGGTTGTGATCATTTTAGTGACTCGTCTTTTGGGTTGGTTTGGTCCAGTGACTGACTGGGGGATGGTGGTAGTAGTAGTAGAGGAGAGGGAGGGTCTGGGTGCTATTTGATCGGAGAGCTTTTGAAGATCACAAAGCTTTATTCCGAGCCCAAGGACGAGCTGGACGAGTCCCACGGGCTCGCGGGATTGTTTCGCGTGCTTCGGATCAAACAAACACATGGAGATCTTCAGTCTTTATGGACCCAGCCGCACACATGCGGTCTGATATGCATTTGGATTTATTCGCGTGAATACTTTGGACTATAACGCGGAGAGTGTCGTAGTCTACATGCCCGTTTGGAAAACATTCAGGTAGGATTGAAACCTTTACCCCTTTTGTTACGCGTTGATATTTGTCATCATACTAATGTAATGGTAACGTGAAGCTATATGAGTAGTTTATTACACATTGACTTCTTTAATGTTAGTTCAGTGCGCAATTCAAGTAAACTGATTGCAGGACTAATGAAACTGGATAAATGCCCTACTGTTAACATCGTTGCTACAAGGCGTTTATTTAACAAAACACTTAGCTTTATAAATTGTATTATAAATATTTTATATTAATAAAATGTACATAACAAAAAAGGTTTGAAATTAAGCAAAGATAACACAACACTGTAAATAAAGCCGATTCAGGATTTCGACCCCTCATGTATACCGTAGTTTATTTTATAAACGGGATGGATGTAAAGTATTTATTCACAAAACGTTACTAAATGTATAAATGTCTCAAAATGATAAAATTCGCCTGAAGTTTGCACAGAAACGTTCGTTCAACGAGGAAGAGTCACAGATTCATTTAACCTTTGCCTTTCCAATCTGGCAGTGTTGTTACATCGTTAAAACTGATTTCATCTGATAGGACGACACCAATAAAGAGCTATCACTGTAATAAAGACAACGTTTTAAACAGAGAAACAGTTCAAAGATCCGAGAGAGAGAGAGAAAGAGAGAGAGGGTAGATTGTGTTGCTGTCGTTGTGTAAAGTGCTTTTCAGTGGTCATGCATTAACAGAATCAATTTCCCAGCAGAACCCATTACTGACCCAACACAAGTCTCACGGCTCTGTTGTCTTTATGCATTTCCTGCCAACTCAAGAGATTCGCTACGGCTCCAGCACACACACACACACACACACACACACACACACACACACACACACACACGCACAAACACTCCACCACTGAGCTCCATACCACACACATGCACGCGCACACACACACACAATTTATTTCAGTTTCTGACACGCAGTAATCGTTTTGTTTCTTTACTCTCTCTCACACACGTGTGTGTGTGTGTGTGTGTGTGAATGTGTGTTTGTTCTCATGAGTGACTGACAGGCCACTGCAGAATGAACAAACTCATGTAAGTTTTAACACAATGAACACACTTTTAGTTGTGTGTAATTGTGCAGTGTAGGTTGTAAACGAATACCGTGGCAAATATGAAGTGTTTATTGTAACCTCTGTTCTATTCGAGCCCTTTCCTTATGAACATTAAATATTGTTGATCTAGTTCAAATGTAGTCAACGTTTTATGGTAAATGTAGATTGTTGATTTGTATATTGTTATAAGACTATAGTCAGTTTGTGTTATTTTCGTGTGTGTGTTATTCAGTGTTTACGTGCTATCCCATCATCAAGAGTCCAGTAGTAAGAGTAATGCTCTGTGGGACGTACCGCAGAGGTTTGTGGGATATGAGCAACCTGGTTTAAAATGTACTTTCTAACCTCTGAAATGGTTTGTTCAATAATAACATCACCCCTGGCCCTGTAGATAATGTCTTCGTAAATCTCATGGTGTTTCTCTGGCTGGACCTGCATTTGGACATCAGGAGGAAGTCGTATGTTTATGATGATTTGTGATTGATGGATTTGTGCAGTTGAACTCAAAGACTGAAGGTCTCCATCTGATGATCTCTGTGAAATACTATAATCACAGACGACAACAGTCTGCGCTCCGCATCTCCTCTTATCTCTGCTGAACCTGTCAACCTTTCTTTCAGAGGGAGACTGATAATATCTAGCTCTTCTGAAACTTCAGCACGAGTGTGTTAGCGTGTGTGTGTGTGTGTGTGAATAAAGGCCCTCACAACAGTTGGTCACATTGTGTCTACACTCAGCAGTGCTGTTGTCTTGTGTTGGGCCTCGGTCAGGCTTGAGTAACTGATTTAACCTTTGAAACGCAGAGGTCTCCTCACTGCCCATGAATCCTGACATCTCTATTGTTCTCATTCACACACCTGCAGGAGAGAGAGAGAGAGAGAGGGGGTGCACAGGTGGGGCGGACGTCTTTACGGCTGAAGAGCAACAAGTTGTGACTTTTGAGCTCACTTGTAATCTCACAGTAAACATCTTGATGGTTTCTGTGTTATATCGGCTGGAGACACTTGCTGTGATGGACGGGTTCTTCAATTCATTTCATTAATTTTGCGGAGTCACTCTGTCATAAAACTAAACCCTTACAGGTTCGTGTGACGTTCAGTATTGTCGCACTTGTTTTGTTTTTCTTTTGCTGTCACACCTCACAGACGAAGAAGTGTCCCTGCCCGCTGGCCTCGGGCACAACTGCAGGCGTTCTGTTAAACGGAAGCAAGCAGTGACAGCATTCAGTCCAGAGAGCATCTGCAGTGTTTCTCTCAGCGGAGAGTGTTTGTTTGGCACCGTTAAATAAAGCCACCGCGCTTTCCTCAACATCACCAACCGCTTCTGTTTTTTTGGCCCCAGCTGGACCGCAGGCGGCCGTGGGGAGGATCCTACCGAAACAGCCTGCCAGCGCAAGCAACGTGCCAACATCCCGTGAAACGTAGCCAAAAACATCAGCCGTTGTGATTGGGTGCCGTTGAGAGCGGCTGTAATAAGAGCTGCTAAGCACTAGCGTGTTGCGTGACTAGCTGTCTCTCTCCTCATCGGGCCTGTCCAGGCTCATACACCGGAGGGCAAGAATGGAAAACCAAAGCGAGACGCTCAATAGAAAACATGTTGCGCTTGCCGTATATTGAGAAGTAATTCAAGAGGGTTGACCTTTGTGTGTTCTTTCTTTCTGTTTTGCATTAGGTTTCCCTCTCGCTCTCTCTTCAACCAATCCCGATGTTTCTCGTACGCCGGAATCATGCTATTGTAGCGTGTCTGCGTAACTCCCTGCGGTGTTTCTATGAATAATGATCAGACCTCATGAGGAATTTCTGTGAATATATTCCCGGGTGCTGGAAATCTCCCTCTTTTATTTCTTGTTGATACGGAGGAGATGATACGACACTGTGAACGTGTGATGAGACCCTCAATGCTGCCGTGTTAAATCAGCGCGGGCTGTTGTACACCTCCCTTAATCCATACAGAGAGCTGACACGCGCAGTCCTGCGTGGATCAAACATACTCTTGAGAATAGAATTTCAATTGGAACTTCATTACGATGGGCACATTTTTGACCCCTCGCCTTGGACATCCACAGAGTGTCCGAACATTCAAGCTTTTAATCTCTCAATATCAAACTCCACCGTTGCTATTCTCATCCTGCCTCGTCTCTGTTATCTTTCTTTTCTCGTTTATTTAGTCTTCCCGTTTGTTAACTCTTGTCTCATCCAGCCACTGTTGATCATATTGTGGTGAGACACAAGAGCAGATCCATTATGGCATCATAAGAGTGTATGTCACGTGTCTCTCAGAGCCGTGGATTATATTTCACTTTGAGATCTTCTGATCAACAGAGAAGTGATCAGTCACAGGCATTAATCCATAACAGCTGTCTGTGTGTGTGTGTTACAGTTAGGGAGCAGGTGTGTGTCAAACTGCTAATAGCAAAAATGTCAATATTCAGGAAGTCTCTCTCTCTCCCTCTTTCTTTCTCTCCTCTCTTTCTCTCTCTCTTTTTTTTCTGCTCTCTCCTTCTCTCTCTCTCTTTTTCTCGCTCTCTCTCTCTGCTCTTTTTCTTGCTCTGCTCTTTCTCTCTCTCTCTGCCAATCTGTTTGTTGTCTTCATGTAAATTGTTTATATCCGTTCAGGCTTTGAATGTTATGCTGGCATGAATAATTTGTAGCTTTATAAATATTTGACTTGACACCGCTCATTAATATGCACAGATGATGACCCCAACCGCATCACGCAGACATCTGGAAAATCCATCTTCTCATTTTCCGACAAATTTCTGACGCAGCAAACACACTCGAGAACACTCGCACAAGCCACTACATAGTGAACGTGTGCATTAGTGGCAATGGCAGGAGCCAGCTGATAGGATTTGCGCTTTCCTGGTGTCGCAAACGCGCGCTCTCCACCCCCTCGCTGTCTGTTTTTTGACCTTTCTCTCACGGACAGATTTTCAATCACGGGTATTCGCTGCCAAAGGCTCACACACACACACATTGAAAGTGAACCTGCGCAGATGATGTCATACACAACAACACACAGTAATGACAGATATATATGTTTACGTGTGCGTTTCAGGTAACATCTAGATCAGAAGGTGTGTGCCCTCTGTGCCAGCGATGGGGTGGCGTGAACTGACCCTTGACCTCCTGCTGCTGCTGCTGCTAGTGTCACACATGGAGGCTGTGAGCTTTCCAGAAGACAACATCCCTCTGGACGTGGTGGACAGACACTGTGAGACCCACTGCACTTAAGCATTCTCAATTATTCACACTTGGACTATGAATAGGTCAGGAGAGTCAGTAAGTCTGAAGACCAGGTGAACCAGTTTGATTTAGTTTTTCTGTATCATTTGCTGCAGTGCATTAAAGGTCATACATTTAGGGGAAAGAACGTCTCCGAAACACCTTTAGCATGGGAACAGTTGGAAAGGAATTTAGATTTCTGATCAATTGTAAAGCAGCTGAAGGCCTCTATTGAAGGACCTTCAGAATACATATCAATATTGTGTTTTGTTTAAGATCCATCCAGTGTTTCAGACAGTCCGATGATTCTGAAGCGTGAAGACGTTGCATTAGTTTAGAAACGCCCCATGCCTGCTGACAGTGCAGCCGGTGTAGTATTCATCACTTAAGCAGAACAGTTTAACATGCGCTTGCTCTCGTCGATCAATAGAGATGCGGGTCTCTGCTGACGTTAACACTGAATAACGGCCGGTGTGATTGTTCTGCAGATACACGACAGTACCCGGTGTTCCGCGGACGCCCCTTTGCCAACGAATCTCAGCACAGACTGGACTTTCAGCTGATGACCCGGATACACGATACGCTCTTCATCGCCGGCAGGTATGACAGCCCCGAGTCAAAGCTGTGTGATTCCACTGTGTGAGGCCTTTCATGTAAACGTTTTTCTTTCTGTCGCAGGGATCAGGTTTATCTAGTGAGTCTGAGAGAAGCCTACAGGAACGAGATCATCCCTTACAGGGTGGGTTCACATCTAATCACTTAACGACTAAAACGCTCTCTATATAACCATGTGTTGAAACCAGTCATGACGCAGTAAATCTTTGCTCTTCAATCTTCATTCCAGTTTTACGTCAACTGCCACTAGGTGTTTATTTATGTCGCGTCATGCCCACACACTGTTTATTCATTGGTCAGAACATGATTCAGTATTTAGATAGCAATTGCGTATATGACTTGTGTTTTTTTTAAATGCAACGGTACTGTGTTTCATGCGAGTGTGTTTGTGTGATTTCACAGAAGCTGACGTGGCGCTCCGGACTGGCCGACAGAGAAACGTGCGCCATGAAAGGAAAACACAGAGTGAGTCTTGAGCGTTTGTGCGCTGTTTATCGTACACAAAAGCGAGCATAAATCTCACTGTTCAATCTCCTTGCAGGACGAGTGCCATAATTTCATTAAAGTCCTGGTTCCGAGAAACGATGATCTAGTGTTCATCTGCGGGACAAATGGTTTCAACCCCATGTGCCGTTACTACAGGGTAGGTCACCGTGTTTATAAGAGCTACTTGTCAGTCGTTCTCTCTTTCCCTGTGACTCATGTCGCACGTCCTTGTGTTGTCTCAAACTGTTTAAGCTAATAAGTAACTTGTTAATAATAAGAAAGTCTCATGTGATTGGGAGCGGTTTTACAGTGCAGTTAAAATAAAGGCTCAGTATCTCTCTCTCTCTCTCTCTTTATTTCCGTCACGTATTCAGTTGGATAACCTGGAGTTTGATGGTGAGGAAATCAGCGGCTTGGCCCGATGCCCGTTTGACGCCAAGCAGACGAACGTTGCGCTGTTTGCCGGTATGAGAGCTGTCAGGATAATGAGGAGGATGATGAATAACTTTGCCATGAATTTTAAAGGTTTTGGATAAAATTAACCCTCCAATGAGAGGCGAGACTGATGTTACATATAAATCAGCGTGAGAGCGTTCCGTCCTCACGCCAACTCTGATACTGCACAACCAGCTGTGAATGAGAACACATGCCACAGCTCTTCAGTTTATATAGCACATATATTCTAGTTTGTTGTCTCTACACTTTTGTAAAAATGTTCATTCTTATAGTAGAAATTTCACAAAATTTTGTCACAATAGTGTTACTGTGATTTCTGCAGCTTTGACGTACAACGTGGATGCAAGTTTTTAGGAATATAGGTGGTGTTGTTGATCTTGTTCTGAACATTTCACGTGTTGGCATGAGTTGTGAGTTGTGTTTAAGGGCACCTGTATTCATGTGTTGTAGACGGCAAGCTGTACTCGGCTACGGTTGCTGACTTCCTGGCGAGCGACGCTGTAATTTATCGCAGTATGGGAGATGGTTCCGCCCTGCGCACCATTAAATACGACTCCAAGTGGTTAAAAGGTAAAAACAGCTCTTGTATATGTGCATCGTGTACTGCGTCAGTGCAGCAGACATTTAAACAATACCCCAAAAAAAGCGTGCTGGATGTGAGAGAACAGAAAATGACAGGCGTTGATGTAAAATCCAGTGTCCTGTTGAACAATCTAGGTCAATACTGCACAAGCCGGCTTCACTTAACCAATAAAAACGCATGAAAATTTTAGTGTGAGGTCAGTGGTGGAGACGATAATGCTCGTGTCCTCTGTTTCTTAGAGCCGCATTTCCTGCACGCTGTGGAATACGGAGATTACGTCTACTTCTTCTACAGAGAAATCGCAGCCGAACACAACAACTTGGGAAAAGTAAGACTTGCACCACACTGAGCACAACAACACAGAGAAAAATGAGGATGTTAAGTGATGAAATCTGTAGAGAATACTACTGTACTGATGTGCGCTATTAATGTACCCTGGTGTGTATATGGTACAGGTTCTGTAATGGTAAATTTCTGGCAGAAATGTACACAATTACCATAGGAGTTTGTTGGAATGGCTGAACAAAGAACACATTATCAGCATTTCTCACATGAGAACTGCTAGTGCTCATAAATGTTGTGCTCAAAGGCTTCGATTCAGAGATGAGCATTTTACCCTGAGGCCTCGTGTATCTCTCATTTGCCTCAGGTGTTGCTTTAAATTTGACCATACATCGAGTGTTTTCAACCACAGGCTACTGAATATTCAAGTGGAGTAAAGATTGCAGTAAACACCTGCGTTGTGAGAAGGTTTTACAGTAGTGAATTATTAATCTGCGCTTACATTGCGCTAATTCAAGCCCACCAGCAGACTACAGAGGAAGATTCTGCTGTATATTTGGAGAGAGAAAGAGAGCGAGATGCATGATGTTTTATTTAGAGTGTTTCTTGCTCTCTGCAGGCGGTCTACTCCAGAGTGGCTCGTATCTGTAAAAATGACATGGGAGGGTCTCAACGGGTGCTGGAGAAACACTGGACATCTTTCGTCAAGGCCCGTCTGAACTGTTCCGTTCCCGGAGAATCGTTTTTCTACTTCGACGTTCTCCAGGCCATCACGGACATCACCGACATTAATGGAGTGCCGTCCGTGGTTGGAGTTTTCACCACCCAGTTGAACAGGTGAGGCTTTTGAAAAATCTCTCTTGAAAATGTCCTCATGATAACATACTGCAACAACTGAGACCGCTGTTTGTGGTTCATTCAGTATCCCAGGCTCGGCCGTGTGTGCCTTCTCCATGGACGACATCGAAAGTGTCTTCCGTGGCCGATTCAAGGAGCAAAAGACGGCCGACTCAGTGTGGACTCCTTATCCTGAGGAAAAGCTGCCGAAGCCCAGGTTAGTGTGTGCCCACTGCTGGTGCGTGACGGGCTAATCATTCTGAAATGAATTATTAACGGCTGATAATTGAACATGCTGCATATTTAACCTACGTGTGCGGTGGCCATATGGAGGCTGGTGTAGATTTACAGGCTTGTGGCACGTGACTTCTTGTCCTCTTTCCTCAACCGGAACTTTTCTGTGCGTGTGTGTTCAGACCCGGGTGCTGCGCGGGGCAGCCTCCAGCAGAGTTGTACAAAACCTCCATCGAGTTTCCAGACGAGACCCTACAGTTTATCAAGTCACACCCGCTCATGGACGCCTCGGTCCCCTCCATCAGAGACGAACCGTGGTTCACCAAAACTAGAGTCAGGTACGGACGCCGGGCCTTAAACCTTTTAAATGCAAACTCCCATCTTGTGCTGGGTTCTGGTCGCATCAAATCTGGGTTTAGCTGATCAGAACCACCAGCACTTTATAAGATTAAAAGATTTCAGTGTTTGTTTCACTGTTTAAACACATCTGAAGTCTTCATGGATGTGTCCCATTTCAGCATGTTTATGTAATCTTGTAGCAGACACGTCTCATTTTCATACTCTCGGATATTTTTCCCTCATGTCTGTAGGTACAGACTAACTGCACTCGCTGTCGACAACACTGCAGGACCCCATAAGAACTACACCGTGGTGTTTATTGGCTCAGAGGCAGGCATCGTGCTAAAAGTTCTGGCCAAGACGTCCCTTCAGTCTCTTAATGAAAGCGTTCTGCTGGAGGAGATTGACGTCTTCAACCAAGCCAAGTATGTTCTCACCCTATCATTATCTCAAACTTCACTCTCATTAACAGTTAGGTGACAGTAGGAAACTTTTTTGTAGAAGTCAGAATCGTATGATAAACCTCACAGTTTTTGAGATTAGATGAGGTTTTTTTGGCTCGTTTTTTAGCTGAACTGCTTATTTGTTTCTGAAGAAAGCATTGACTGACAGGTAGATCTGATAACGTGTGATTATTTATTCTTTATGCTCTCTCACTTTCTGCTCTGCTTCTCTCCCAGGTGTTTATCCAGCAATGAGGACGACCGGAGAATTCTGTCTTTCCACCTGGATAAAGATTCGCACACGTTGTATGTGGCCTTTTCCAGCTGTGTGGTCAGGATTTCTCTAAGCCGCTGTGAGCGCCACACATCCTGTCAAAAGTGAGTCCTTTTTACATGTTACTCCCATCGTGTGTGTAACCTTCAGGCCGCCTAGTTGCTTGTGAGGTCATTTAGAGCGTTGATAAAGGTCTGTTTTGTTTCGCAGATCCTGCATTGCTTCAAGAGACCCATACTGCGGATGGACGACTCAAGGAGCCTGTGAGCGCATTTCTGCTGCTACAGAGTAAGTACTTGTAAAGTATTGAAATGCCATCAGAAAATGAACAAAAGATGTTAAAGTGGCAGTCCGTAACATTTGCCTCTATATCAACATCATATCTGTTTCGAGGCTACATGAAAGTATCTAATCATATTTGTATCAGCATACTTTAAAACCTATGTCTTTGTCTCTCTCTCTTTTTGTCTTTCAGAAGTGGTTATGAGCAAGATGTTGAATTCAGCGACACCGCACACCTCGGTGACTGTCATGGTGAGCTTGTCGAAGCGTCTCCTTTCAGAAACAGCATTAGCTAGTAGTTCTCACATCAGTAACCCCGTCACACTCGCAACTGAGGAAAATTAACACAAACATCAAACTAATTCCATGTGTCTGACAGTAAAACACACGCAAGCATACTTAGCAACACAGAAACACACAAATGCTTTAAAGCAACGCTTGAAAACCAGAGGAAAACCAACATGCACTTTTATTTGGTAGCATAATCAAAATAGCCTTTTATGATTTCAGACTTTTATTTTATGCTGATTTCCTGTTCCCTTAATTCCTTCAGAATTTTTGGCCACTACATCAGCGCCAGATTTCAAATCTTATGGCGACCCAACCTCTGGTTAGTTTCCTGTACTGAGTTCAGCATTCTCTGATTCTTCCTCTCTTTTCTTTCTCACGGCTTCCACCTATCAGAAACAGCATCTCTTCATCACTGCATTATCGTCATCTTTAGGAAACGCTCCCAATCTCTCCACAGCCCATCATCTTATTCGTTCATTCTGTCTCTTTCTTCTTGCATGGATACATGCTGTCTCTGCCTTAGCATCTCCCTGGACTGTCTTGTCGTGTCCTGAATCGACTAGAATAAGTCTTCATCCTTTCCCCCTCTCAGGCTCTGTACAGCCATTACACACCCTCGTGATGCTCCAAAGCATCAGGGTCAGTCTTCAAAGGCTGAATAATTGTTACTGAATGAATCGTATAAACTTGACTCCGTATGCACTAACCTCCGAGCGTTTCGATGCACCCGTCATGCGCTATGGATCTTAATACTTTGTTTGTCGCTACAGACATGGAGTTGGCGACCTCGTCAGTCAGTGTGCCCCCAACCTCTGAACCCATACAATCACCCCAAACCATCCCCACTCAGACCACCCAAGTCCTTGGCTCACGGAAATTTGTGCACCCCGATGACCCAGCCACTTCACATTCTGTTGAGCCTTTCCCAGGTGTGCTGGAGGGTAAGGCCTTGACCGGAGCTCTTTGCGCTGCTGCATGGAATTCTGGGTCATAGCTGCAATAAATGCGTGTAATCATCTACGACTGTGTACATGTCTCTGATAGCAGCCCATTGCTCAACAGAATTGCGTGATAAGCAATTTTGCCTTGAGTCACACTACATTAGCAAAGTTGAGAGCACCAGATCCTCATAGAGGAGTGCACAAAACCTTCTTTTTAGAAAGCATATTGAGATGATGCAAGCAGCTATACTCAAATTCCATCAGTGTTGAAAGCTTTTTTTATTTTTCCATACTCTTATTGTCTGTTATGTTACTATGATTTGCTTCTCATCTTAAATTGTATGTTTATTTTGCTTCAATGGATTTTCTTGTCTGAAAATGTTCAGCTGTATCTTGTTTCCATCTACACTTTTCTTTTACCTTCTTTCTCCACCTATTCTTTTGGGTTTTAGGAAAGGCCTTGCCACTAAGCAACAGTTCTCGTGCAACGTTTACTTATCAACTAACTTTTCCGAATGTCTCAGAATACTAACCAAACTCACCCTCGGTTACTAGACATAAGCAGGCTTAAAACCACAAAATACTAACTCACCTGGTACCCCAACTCGTCTGCAATAAAATCTTTCCCCGCACCCTCTGTACTAATGCAAATACAAATCCTCGGAATACTTGGATGCTAAAGCTTTTGCTAACTAGTTGCTCCTAATTTTGCAAATAAAAGCTCTACGTTTTGAGTCACTGTTAATGGTTGAGTACCTTTGGGGGGGAAAGGACCCTCCTGCCCTAACATAGTTGCCGAGTGACCAAGTGTGCAAATGAGTGTTAACATGTTGTTTGGCCATCTGTGTTTGCAGGTGTGTGGGAAATACAGGCAGGCGAATCTAACCAGTTGGTCCACATGAACATCCTCATCACCTGTGTGTTCGGTGCCTTCCTGTTGGGTGCATTCATCGCCGGTATGGTCGTTTACTGCTATAGGGATGCCTTCCTGCGTGCTCCACGTAAGATGCCAAAAGATACAGAGTCAGCCCAGTCCTGCGCTGATTCCACTGGCAGCTTTGCCAAGCTCAACGGTCTGTTTGACAGTCCCGTCAAAGAGTACCAACCCAATATAGATTCTCCCAAACTCTACACCAACCTGCTGAGCAACGGGAGGGAAGTGCCAACCACTGGAGACACAAAGTCAATGCTCCTGAGTGGACAGCCGCCAGAACTGGCAGCGCTGCCTACGCCTGAGTCCACACCCGTGTTGCAACAGAAAAGCCTTCCGCCAATAACGAACCAGTGGGAGAGAGCACATGGAAAGCTGAGCGGTTGCCGCAAAGAAGTCCCACCCAAAAGCCCACAATACTACCCTTCCAGTCCACCCCCCCACTGTGCCATTCCCAGCGCAGTGGTGCTTCCCAATGCAACCCATGAGAGCAGGGCCTCTTTCAGTAGCCCTGAAGGCCATAGAGCTGAGAAGAAAGCCCAGAATAGTGATCAGCACGGGTCCAAATTGGGACGCAAAGACCAGCGGCGGACTGTTGACGCAAGGAACACGCTAAATGACCTCTTGAAGCACCTGAATGAGGGCAATCCCAAGGCCATCATGGTGGAGATGCCCATGTCCCGTCAGCACCTGATGTTGGAACCCATTGTGAGCTCGACAGAAATTCCCCCCAAAGTCCCAAGCCGAGAGGCCTCGTTGTACTCTCCCTCTTCTTCATTACCCAGACATAGCCCGACCAAGAGACTGGACGTGCCAACCACGCCGACTTCACCTACAAGTCATATGGGAACTCTCGAGAGAGAGCGGTATTACCGCAACTCTTCCCAGCGACACTCTATATCCTCACCACCCAAAGGGCTGCTCTCACCAAGTGGGACAATTGTGTCCCGACAGCCTAGCCTGAATAGAGGCGGGTACATGCCCCCAACCCCTACCCCTCCTACCAGACTAGACTCTCACGGGGTGCCAATGGCTATGACACCCTCCGTGTCCCGGCAAAACAGCTACAGTGGTCACGGATCTTTACCCCGAACCTCCATTAAACGGACATCGTCGTTAAAGCCCGATGTTCCCCCCAAACCCAATGGCTTTGCACCGCAGACTGCACAAATGAGGCCTGTGAACAAATATAGCTCCTGAGATGCTCAGTGGGATTTTACTCCATGCACGGACAGTGGAAGTAAAAGCGTTTGGCCTGCAGAGCTATGACATGCCTGTCTCGGGTTTCCCTCAAAGGTAAAGGAATGGCTGGTCAGACCTTCTGCTTCAAGTAGTTTGCTTAGTTCCCAATGACACTGTGCCCTCACGGACAGGTGACGCATTCTGATCTTTAAGGCGGCAGGGACGCCTGAGGTCATGGGCGATTGGGCATCCCGTGCACTGTTCTCCCAGTCAATGTGAAGTATGAAAACACAGGAAACATGGCTGTATCTGTCAAACTGCTTGCAAAACAGGACGTTTCTTCAGAAGACAGATGGAATGAAAGGGATGTATCGTGTGTTGTGTGTTTGAGTTTGACTGTTAGTCTCTGGGGCTAACAAGTATGCATTCATTGTCCATGTTTGTTCAGTAAATGGAGAGCAAGCTTGGGTGTATTAACATTTGATGTTAATTTATCATTTCTGCGTGCAAAAGAAATGTCCAGGGCTACTACACCCGGGCAACTGAATTCAAAACTCACAAGGGGCAAAGTGTCCTTCACATTTGTGCTGCTAAGTGTAGACGAGATGTTTGACAGACTCCAGGTCCATGCAGCCGTTTGGCAGGTCTAGCGGTGTCAAGCTTTTAAACCCGTGGGCTCAGCACAGGATCATGTCGGTCAAATGTACAAGATTCCCTTTGGTCACGTTAGATGCAGAAAAACGCACCAAATCCTCTAGTGTCATGAAGTCGTCTCTGACATAAAACAGATTATTGATCGACCTCTCTGCTTTATTATTATGACAGTCGTACCTGTTGCACCCATAAAGTTTTGTCTAATCAACGAAAGCAAATAACCAGTTATTATTGAGGCTAAAACAAAAAAACATTCTTTGTTTTCTACACCCCAGCCTCGTTTCTATTGAATTTAGCATTTGTCTAGGTGTTGAGCTTGTTTTCACGAATTAAAGCCTAAGTTTGGTCCAAAACATAAACAGTAATCATACAATCGCTGCAGTACCTACCAGTGTGTCCTGCAGAGTCGTGCCAGTGAGCGTTCTTGAACAAACTCACACTTAAATAGTTGTGTTTTTACATGGCAATTTTACCAAGATCAGTGTATTTGTGTGCCTTATTAAAGTCATGAGCGGCTGGCTTGGTTTTGAACATTTAATCACAAATGATCTTTGAGCGAAGAATGCAACCAAATATTTAATATCAGGGGGACCAAAGGTTAAACATATTCTGTCATTTCAAAAGCCACTCATCTGTATGTTTGGGTGGAGGGAACATTTCACAGCTGTACGATGGTGTTATTTCAGCGAACTTGGCATCTTTAGAGAGGGAAATAAATCAAACAAAGGTTCTAGTAATATATTGCCACTTATGCGTATCTGGAAGGTGCTAATTTGTGATAATGAGACGCCATGTAATGAATGTATTATGCTCCTAAAATTTACAGCCGCTGATTTTCAGCATACATTATTCCTCCACATTTCACAGCAGTCGAATCGAGAGGATCATCTACGATTAGAGACTTGCAGTTTGTTTTTCATTACTTGAGGATTTCGGTATATTGAGATGAAGCTTTTCCCTATTTGTTTACATGGTCTGTATTGAAGCGGTTGAGACTGATGCTTCATCACCTTCATCAAACATCAGATTTAATAAAGAAGAAAGTTGATCTTGTGCTCTGGTTCAAGTTGTCCTGTGTTGAGCTGCCTTGTAAATTGCAATATGAACCTGCCATGTGAGTTCAAGCCTTCACGTTCAGTTGATACTCTTTGTGTAAAGAAAGCAGGCCGGTCTACCATTGAGTTTCGATACTGTGCAAACATTGGCAGTTGGACTACAGCTTTTTCTTTCTTTTTACAGAATATTTGAATGTGTAGATATTGTAAAGCTGTACTGTGAAAGTGTAAATAATTACAGTCATTGTTTAAGAATATTTTTGTTGACTTTTTTTTAACACGGCATGTATAGTTGAAATAAAATATTACTGCACAGAAGATCTTTTTGTCCTCAATGTGTTGTTACAGATGATTAGGGTTTACTACAGCCATTATGCTCCAATCCAGATTATTTTCTTCCCTGAAACACAGAAGAGCTCTTAAAGTGATAATGCACCCAAAAATGAAAATTCTGTAATCATTCACTCACCCTCTTGTCATTTCAAACTTGTTTGACTCTCTTTCTTCTGCAGAACACAAAAGAAGATATTTTGAAGAACGTTTTTAACTGGCCCCATTGACTAAATTACTTAATTTACTTAATTAACATCAAAATATCATCTTTTGCGTTCTGCGGAAGAAATAAAATCATCCATATTTGAAATGACAAGAGGGTGAGTAAACCATGACATTATTTTTATTTTTTGGTGCAACCACGTTAAGATCTTTAGTTTTTCCTCTTTTTCTACTACTGACTAATTAACTGTTTGGCAACTGAATGAAAGGTAAATGGAAAAATGTATAGATAACAATGATAATAATATTTTAGCATAAGAAATACTACTGTGAAGAACCTAAACATACTTCTGGATTGACCATAATAGAGAAAATGATTTGGTTAATTAAGTGCAGCTGTGGCACAAACCTTACAATGAGTGCTGCTGCTCTTATACATTTCATCTCTGCGTTATAGCTCTTAGATGTCATTAATCATCAGATTTATGTCAGTGGGCCGTGCACATGCTTTGACATGTTGTGTAGTGTTTTTGTGTGGGTGACCTGAGTTCAGCTCCAGTTTCCTTAATCTCGCCCCCTTCTTTCTTCCAGTCATTACATGACCGTATCTAAAATAAAGACACAAAAACAAAAAATCTCAGTTGCGTTTGGAGTGAACAGCATCGAGCTGTTACCTTTTCACCCCCATAAAAATAATAATAAGTGATGATCCTTGTTAACGCCAGTACAGTTGTTGGTGCTTGTTTATTGAGCATTAAGTAATGTTAACAGTGCCAGCATGTGACTTTAATCATGTTTTAAGTTAACATGAACGAAGATGAATAAATGCTGTAGAAGTAGGGGTCATAGTTAGTTCATGTTAGGTCATGTTGCATTACAATCAGATTTTATTTGTTAACAATCAGTTAAAGTAATACAAAAAAGACCCAAGCGATTCCTTACTTATGTCTTTTGGACTTTTTTCAAGTTGAATGCAGAGTCCTGCCATACATGCTGAGACAGTCCCTCTGGATACAGAACCTGTGAGCTGAAACCCAAAACTGCATGACTGAAGCTTCACAGATGAGAGAGCGTGCACACATGGTATTTTTAGACTCTTGTTTTGAAATCTCGGTGGAGGACAAGCATTTCCACATCTGATTGGGAAAACCTCCAAAGTCAATTTTAAGCTGAGCGCCGAACATCTGGTCCACTGGCTCTGACTACACACAGCGATACACTAATAGAGATGTTCTCTAGAATTTCACTGGAGCGTCTAAATGGGTCTATTCAAGAATTGATCATACATTTGATGAAAGTTTGGATTGGAGGACATTCTGTAAACTTCATTCTGCAAAAGCTGGTTTAACCGTGGTTTAACTAGACTAACCGTACTATGTAACTTTTATTTAAACCATATTCACAACTGATTCTTCTGCACTAGCATAGTTAAACCATGATATTTGTAGTAAAACTGTGGTTATTTGAATGGAATTCAATACAACAAAAACATTCATTCACTACTGTGTACTTAAGTGCAGATTAAAACACACACATCAATATGTTCTCTTGTTTCCTCTATATTCACCCGAATGATGACTTTAAAACTTCTAAAGTCGTAGCATTTAAAGGTAAGTGAGTCAAGGTTCTTCGCCGACATGTCATGCATTAAAACCCTTAAATGCACAGCTAGCCATAGCACTGGAGCTCCTCAGGGATGTGTGTTCTCCCCACTGCTCTTCTCCCTCTACACAGATGACTACACCTCTCAAGATCACTCTGTCAAACTCCTGAAATTTGACAGATGACATCACAGTCATCTCCTCATCCAGGAATGGAGACGAGTCTAGTTTTAGACAAGCGGTTGAGCGCCTGGCTATTTGGTGTAGTCAAAACAACCTTGAGCTGAATACGATCAAAACAGTGGAGATGATGGTGGACTTCATAAGAAGCCCCCTGCACTCCCCATCAGGAACAGCACTGTGGCTACAGCAGAGTCATTCAGGTGCCACCATCTCACAGGACCTGAAGTGGGACATTCACATATAGGGCTTTTCCACTGCATAGTACAGCAGGGTTTGGTGCAGTACAGCTTACTTTTTGGGCGGGTTTCCACTGGGTACCGAACCTAGAACCTGATCATTTTTTTTGGAACACTACAGTTGAGGTTCAAAGTGTTCTGTACCGATACCAAAATGTGAAGTGTTTACACACAGATCACTGATTGGGCAGAGAGAATCATGACCAGCATCACTGGATTTGCAATACAACAACAAAACACATTTTAATAGGTAATATTGGCGTCACGCTATATGCTTTGTTACTGTAATATAGAGATCGAGTCATGTCGTGGTCTAATGGTTAGAGAGTCGGACTCGTGACCAGAAGGTTGCTGGTTCATTTCTCAGGTCCTGGAGGTAATGACTGAGGTGCCCTTGAGCAAGACACCGTATGCCATTTGTTCCCGGTGTATGTACCAAGTGTTCAAAAAACCCACAACAAATCCCTTGAATGTTTGCTCACACTTGGACAATTAAGCGAATTTTGACCCTGATCCTAAGGCATGTTCAAACCCTTTTGAAAAAAAGTTTTGAAAGCTTCTAAACATACAACTTATCTACAGATAATAGATAGTCACTAACCAACTAGTTGTTTCTGTACAACTAGCCAACTGATGTGCCCCCACCTCTAGCACACAACTTAAGTTTTAGTTTGCGATTGAATGGAAGTGAAAGAATTGCTCAAATATTGAGCTATGGTGTGTAGAGGAGGTATGAATGAACTGTAATTACAGCAGCCAGCAGGGGACTGAGGGGATATTTCATCACACAAAAACACACACACGCACACATCCCAAGGCTCATGAGCTGTGATTCATGGTGTTGTCGTTGAACCTGCAGACCAAGCATTGGTTAATGGAGTTTGACCAAACACTCCAGACGCGCACACACACACACACACACACACAAACACACATACACACACAAACACACACACACACACACACACACACATACAAAACCACCCTGAGAAAGACATTCATCATAATTTTTACCAAAAAATCAACACTCTGAACATACAAACAAGCCTAGAGATGTCGGTTGGAGAACAGATAGGAGCAAAACATTCTGGACTTAAATGCAAGCAATGAATCACTTGAGTCCTTCTGTTGAGCAATGAGGTTTCTGTTAATAAATGCAAATTCAGATTTCTGTAGGATAATATGAAAAGAACAGTGGGGGAGTTCTCATGATCAATGGGAATCATGTGATTAAACCCCTCAGGTGTCTGTAAAAGTCACAACATGCTCAAATCCATTTCTGATGAAATCGCAGAATGTTTTCATGCATGATCATTCATAGGACCGATTCCAAATAAAAACAAGCTGCCAATTCTCAACCCTGTGAACAGCACAGCGCAGGTAGATACACGCTACAGGTCATCCCACATTCCTCCGCACTAAATGCACCCCACTCTTTGTTCTTCTGGAGTTTATCCAGGGAGGAGTGTTTAGACATGTAGATATGACCTCCATCCATCAATGCACTTCTCAAGACTCCCTCGTGTCTTTTAAAAGCTCAAGTCAGTGGTGAGCGGCTTTGAATGGGTTTAATTTGAGACATGTGACGTGAGACAGTCATCAGACGGCTGTTTGTGAGCCCAAGTGCTCCTGTTTTTGTTTGCAAAAGAGGCCCTTCATTTGCTTTTAGCATGCGTTCTAGAGGAATCACACCCCTAAAACACACTGACACATACAGCGGTCTCTGGACTTCCACACGCAGCGCTGTGGCGAATCCCCCGAGAGGCCCAGCTCCAAAAAAACACATTTATATGCAGTCCTCATTCCTGCCGCCTTGTACTCCCTCACACGAGATGTTCCTCAGCATCCTAACACTGTTATACAGGACACATCACAAGCTTCTTGCTGTAGAATCCTTTACTTTACATCAGAAAACATGATGAGAATAATGATGCTCTCTCTATCTCTCTCTATCTATCTACCCACCTCTCTCTCTCTCTCTCTCTCTCTCTATCTATCTACCCACCTCTCTCTCTCTCTCTCTCTCTCTCTCTCTCTCTCTCTCTCTATCTATCTATCTATCTATCTTTCTACTGAAAAATGCATTTAAAACTAACATGTACATCCTACATTCATTAAGCAGAATATTTTAGTCACTTAAGAGGAAACAGACTTCGAAATTCTTTACCACTTAAAGGTATGTTTTTTGTATTCAAATTTCCACTACAGCAGTGGTTCTCAAACTTTTCCTCTTGCTGCCCCGCCCCTGGTGTAGAATGGATCGCTTTGCACCCCCCCCTAATAAGAATTGAAAATCTCAAATTTATGGGCGGGATTAGAACTAGTCCTAGACTAGTTATACATTTTAGAGCTGAACAGACTGAAAACAACTTGCACTGACATACATTAAATTACATCAGTGACCTTGTGTTGTCTCAAAATGTCTGTAATGTTTGTAAATTGTCCTTATTTAACTTGGACCTAATCCTGGTTTATGATAACCCCTGTCTGGGAAACCGCCCCTTAGAATTTCAATTAAACCAAACAACAAATTCTGTTATACAATGCTGGAACATCGGTACTTTTGGTTGGTGGTCTTATATTTTATGTTTGATTAGGCCACATAAACATTATGATAAAGATTTCAAATAAAGCCACCCCCAGGATCCATCTTGGGGCCCCCAGTTTGAGAACCACTAAACTACAGCACTGAGGGAGATATTATGTTCACTTGTGTAGTTACAATATTCTAGAAATGTGCTCCTTTAACCAGTGTTCATTTTAGCAATAATTGGTTAAACTGACCCATAAGCATTATTTGCAAGTGTAACAGAGGTGCGCTAGTGTGTGAAAGTGTGCATTTGTAAACCAGGCCAACAGTCAGCTCACTTTCTCAGATTTATCAGTTTGAGGCCGGGGGGAATAATGACACAAGTGGATTATCCACATTCATAAGGGAGTCTAGATTTTTACACATTCATGGAAGAGATTATTATGGTAGATAATTGATTGTTGCAGACTGGATCGTTTTGGTAAGTTACCTTAGAAGGCATCACTGAATCTAAATCATAATCATCAAAGCAAACGGCAGTTAATAGAGATTTACAAAAGTGAAAGTGAACACGCGGCTTAAAATGACAATAATGCATTGTTGGAAGTGTGCCACTTCATTTCTGTCTTTGCGTGTTCTGCAATGTTTCTTATTTTGAGGTTGAATTTTGTCCATATTCAAAATCAAGATAATTAAAAATATATATATTTGTAGATCTAGAAAGTGTTGACCACCGTACAGTCTCATTCCATTTGGACATGGAGAACTTTTATTAAATTTCAGCAAGCATCATTTGCAGGAAAAAAGACCATGAAGACCTTATTCTCTTACTAATAGTAACTGATGTTTAGATTAAGTTTATAGAATTATATGAAAAACAGAAGATTGAAAGAAATGATAAACTCTAAAGCCTGCATCTCTTCTCTTTCTAACATCTTGTTTAGGTTTGATTCTAATCATAATGTCATTTTTTTTCAGTACAAAAAACTGCAAAAATTTGACCCCAAAAATTTTTTATAATTGGGATTTCATAATATTTAGATATGAATCCAACTGAAAAAATGTTGTGAAAAGATATCTTTCAGTTGGTCAAATAGCATATCGTGGAGCTCTGCAGCAATCTACAGATAAAAATTATCATTTTTTACTTTCAAAAACTGCATTTTTCAAAAGATGGGCTAAATTCTGACACTAAACCATATCAAATTACCATGGTATCCCCATGAATGATCGTTTCCAGAAGTGGGTCATTTATTAAGTGAATTTGACATAAAAAGCTCTTTTTGTATAAAAAACTATTTTAAACAATATAAGTTTTATTGGTACGTATATCCTATGAGACCAGGTTGGATTTATCTACACATTTTTGTGTATGTAATATTGCTCTGGTAGTCATGTGATAGTGCTCTATATCAGTCTATATTGTCGGTCTTTTGCTTCTGACCTGATCACAGTCATGCTGATATAGAGCCCCATCACACTCCTACTCCATTTATGAATCTCACATATGTTGGTAGAGAGCTTTATCAGTCCATTTCAAATTCCAGTTATGTCCGCCTCTGAAATGGGTCAAACCAAATATATTACCAGAGAATTCAAGCAAATACGCTAGATAGCAGATTGTCTGCTGACATCCGCTTTAGAATTGAACATTTTTGTAATAATTACAGTAATATCACTTTAAATGTAACATTCTGCTTCATTTATTTATTACTCCAAATAGGAATGTATAGTCTGTATAATGTTACCTGTGTTTCTCTTTCCTTTATCTTAAATGTGTGCTTCTCCATAATAACCACGCTGTGTGTGTGCATGTGGGTTTTTTTGTGCCTGTGTTTTCCTGCATGTGTGCCGTGTGAGCATGAGCGTATGTGGTTTCATGTGTAAGTCTGTGTGTGCCATATATTTCTTCCTTTTTATTTTAAGGGTGGTATGTAAAATTGGAGTGTATTCATTTTGTTCATCTTATTCCCTTTTATTAATTTAATGTTTTGCATATAGTTAATATATTTCATGGACAGCTGCTTTGTAAAAATGCAAATTGTAAAAAATTCTATATAAATAGATTTGAGTTGAGGCAGGAGTGATGTGACTGACATTCTGTCTTCAAAACAGGGTTTTCATTTAAAAACACTCTTCGTCCACACTAGATTTTTTATGTGGTTTCCACATTAAATCGCTGTCAGGTGTTTATTTATAGATACATGATGTCTTTGAAGAAATGTAATCTGAAGTATGTACACTGATATTACTCCTTTTACAACAATAACACTATCAAACAACTGCGGTTCATCTTGCATTGGGGTGAATGGGCCACATGATTATCATGGCTTGTGTTCCACAGAAGAAAGAAAATCGCAAACTCATGAAAGCATGAATAAATGGTGTTTAATTTTTGGGTGAAATATAATCATATCATGCTTCCATGCCACTTTCATCTTGTAGTTAGGGCTGTCACAATAACTGCTCATCGCGATGGTTTCAGATCATCATAATTGTTGCATATCTCTATGGACAACACTAGGGAGAGCTGTAGTGCCTGCATATTTTTGTGTATATATTGTAACTAAAGCATGGCAATACTTTTACCTTAAACATACCACCAAAACACAATTACTTAAAAAACTAACTTAAAGCATATACCGTAAAAATAAGTTGAAACTGAATTGAAGCTATTCTCATTGTGAAAACCAGTCTAACAAAATTTAAATAACATAGAAATAACCTGTATTGAAGTCTTGCAAGTGAGACAAAAACAGACTAGAAGCTTTTCTGTATCAATTCAATAAAGATACAAGTATTTGGCGGTTATATTATTGACAGGTCAAAGCCTAAACCTTAAACATATATATAATTATATTCAGAAAAATATGGTCGTAATAAAAAATGTATGAGAATAAAAGTCAAAGCTCTTAAACAGACAATTACTCGCCATAATCGCAATCATTTATAGGACAATTAATCGTCTGCCAAATTTCATAATCTGGACAACTCAACTTGTAATAAAAGCCGTTTCATAAACCATGAACTCACAGTTGATTCACATGTGTTACTTCTCTTCTTCCGAGAAACGACGAGGTAGGGAGAGATGCTCCTATCAGGAGTACTGCGATTAACGGCGACATTTTTTTTATCGCGCGATAAGAGTCTCAAGTTAACGCAGATAAAGGCCCACCACTAATATATATATATATATATATATATATATATATAAATATATACGCAGCTTCCTCATCAATGGGTTCCTGAATAAACGGACATGCCATTTTAAGGTCAGTGTGACTAAATTGAGCGCGATTAGGAACAGGAATCAATAAACAAATGGCGCATGTAGTTTTTCAACACCGTTTTCTGGGGTTGACTTACTCTGAGTTTGAACTTACCCTGCTTTCTGAAACGGACCCCTGATGCTGGTGTGAGACCAACATGAAGGAAACGCAAGCGAGAAGCAACTTTAAGAGCCTGTCGACACTGACAGTAGTGACATTGAGTGTAGTGTGTTAGCGTCAGGTGTGTGTGAATAATGTGAGCGTGTGTGCGCCAAGGGTCAGCGGAGGTCTCAGCACAAATACACGGACATGAAGACAGATCTCATGTTGTTTCCTGCTGTCTGATTGTTGTGCTCATGGGTTCAGAGAATGAGTCTTCACCGCTCATAAGCTAAATCCCTCGCTCAACAGGACATCGTTCATTGTGTTGCTGTACATGCCGTTTTTGCGCATCTGAAAGGCAATTCGTGCCAATGTATCCATTTACTCAGCCACAAAAGATACACATCCCCACAAACACAAAACACACACAATAAGCATTCTACAGCAGAATAATGCAGGTCATTCACTCACCGCACAAAGACCACTATTGTCTCACTACATAAAAGACAAATATGAGTTGCCCTGTCTGTGTGTGTGTGTGTGTGTGTGTGTGCCTGTGTGTGTGTGCCTGTGTGTGTGTGTGCCTGTGCCTGTGTGTGTGTGTGTGTGTGTGTGTGTGCCTGTGTGTGTGTGTGCCTGTGCCTGTGTGTGTGTGTGTGTGTGTGTGTGTGTGTGTGTGTGTGTGTGTGTGTGTGTGCGTGTGTGTTTGCTGTGGTCACCAGAGGCTGATCACAAACAACTTTACAAACTTTCTTTTATTTTACACAGCAGGAAAAAAGCATAGCTGACATAATGTACAGGAAGACGAAGTTAAAGAACTTCTGAATAATATCCTTTGAATACTCATTAACACAGACAATGGGTAATTTGTGCACGGAGCGATGACCTCTGTCCTATAAAATCTCAGCTAGCTCTGTTAGATCTGGCGCACGTAGCACATAGGATTACATTCAACAAGTCGTTGAGATGGTGGTCTAGGTGGTTAAACCACCAGTTAAACCACTGAACTGGTAAATCAAAAGGTTGCTGGTTCGATCCCAGCAGCCAACACCAGTGTGTCCTTGAGCAAGACACTTTACTCCATGTTGCTCCAGGGGGATTGTCCCTGTAATAAGTGCCCCGTAAGTCGCTTTGGATAAAAGCGTCTGCCAAATGACAAAAATTTTTTTTTTCAAACACATCGTCACACATCAACAACCAAAAAGGAGAAGCACTTCAGGCTATCAGTTTCAAGGTACAGTCACAAATGTGAAAAAAAGATGAGTTAACTATTGCACTCACTCGAGGCATGATGACATTGTAAAGGGTAAGACACCTTACGTTACAGTGAGATACAATAAGGTGAATTTGTGAGATACCGTGAAGTGTGCAATAATTTAAGCAGGGCTCCAGACTAAGCCTAAGGCCCGATTCACATTTTGCGTCTTTTCCGCGCACATATTCATTGTGTTAAATGTAGATGCGAATAGGGGGCGACACGGTTGCAACACGCATGCGGTGCGGCACATCAAAATGGAAATAGTTCAACTTTTCGGAGTGCTGCACACACATTTCAAGAGAGGAATAGGTGCGGCTCGCGTTTTTGCACGGTTTTAAACACAAATATGAAACGGGCCTAAAACGGTTGCATTTGCAACAAAATATATTAAAAGGACTACTTCCACGTAGCCTTGTGACCTACTAACGACTTGAGACACTAGTTTCCGGTTATATTTATGAATTATTGTCTGTTGCTCCCTGTGAAACCTAAACGGTTAAATATACGATTTAAACATACATACATTATCAGCGAAGACAAAATATTCTTAACATCACTAGGTACAAAATCTTCAAAAGATGTGAGAAAGTCACTTTTTCTCCTCACACACAGCTCTGTTGCAGACATTTAGTGGCCGAACGCAAATCACAGAAAGCTCAAGGAGACTAACAGGGAATCGTAGCAGCACTGTTTGGATTAAACAACTAAGTTACAGACTTTAAATACCACCGTGTTTCATGCGTGAGCGAGCACAAACAGACTCATTATTAAATGTTTGGAAGATGTGATAAAGTGTCATTATAACAAACTAAAATCACCATAATACGATCTGCTGTCATCTGCCATTAAATGCATAGACAGGCAAGACTATTTGAACCCATTTACACATATTTATATTTGTGTGCACATGTAAACACATTTCTAACTATTCTGTGGAATTGTGCAGATTTTCCCCAAATTTTAGGGTGGAATTGACAAAAAAGTCCTGTATATTCTGTATGACCGGGCTTCCGTTCACACTTCACTCCTCATCCCCCCGTGACTGACAGCTCACTGTGTGTATTTAAACGCACACAACAGAGATGTGTAACTCATGAATGTTAAGATTTAGTGATATGGGCTGATGTCCAAGATCAACACTGTAAGAGTTTATTCGTCAACATGCGTTCATCTGTGTAGGACGTGTGTGTGCTGTGGTTTTGTGGCCTGCGTCTTTTCTGTTAAGCTTAACCTTCACCGTTCATATGTTGACAGACCCGCTGTTAAACACAATGGCAGAGACAAAAGAGCCTCCTACCCACAAACACACACTTCAACTGCGGTTACCGGCTCTTAAAGCACCTTTGTGTTTGTAATGAAACCTCAGGAGGTGTTAAAGATGAACAATACTGACAGAAACATCCTACAACCACACAACCATTCCTGCTAGAGTAATGAACTCTATCTCTAAAAAATAGATTAGATTAGACTATTAGTGATAGTTCACACAAAAATAAATTCTGTCATCATTTATTCACTCCTGTGTGTTTGTAGACCTGTACGTAAGTCTTTCTTTAGTGAAATACAAAAGACGATTGTAACAAGATTCAAAGTAGGGAAGGAAGGAGGCGGGAACCGGCAAACATTTAAACATTTTAATCAAATAATAACAGCCGGCGGCCCCTCACGGCCGACCGCCGGCGAACAAAACAAAACACGGATGTAAAACACAAGAACATAAATACAAACACAAACATGTCCGGGCCCGGTCCTCTCTCTTCGACGTTTCGGTCGATCGTTCTCTAATATCCTCCCAATCTCCTACGTGATTCGAGTCTGGTGCACGCCCAGTTGGCCCTCATTAACAGTTACTCACACGGTCTCGCCCCGCCTGCTCCACTACAACGATATTTAGAGAAATGTATTCGTAATGAAATGTATGTGTCACAGGTCGGGGCGGGCCAAGCCAGACTGCACCCACCCCTGAAAAACCCCGGGAACCACCTCGAGGAACGTGTCAAGGACCAGACAGACAAGGGAATAAAATGATACAGTTTGTTTATTTCTTAAATTAAAAGATTGGTGAATTGGATAAGTCCTAATTAAAATCTTCTTCTTGCCGCCAGGTAAGTATGCAGATGCGGAGGCAAAGCGAGTCACTGGTGTTGCTCCGGAGGGAGGTACTCGGATGTGGGGGCAAGCGAGCCACTAGAACGAGACAGCAAGGTTTAACTGTCCAACAGTATATGGAACATTCAACTGATATACCTCTCTCTTCTTCTGAACAGGGTAAAGGCTGCCAATAGGGACGTGTGGCGACCACCAGGCGGGAAGAACGCTTTGGACGGAACGCTCCACTTCAGCTGAGCACTGGAACAGACACAGCACAGTTTCAACAGTTCGATAATATATGAAGCACTCAGCATTAACGGGGCCAGGTCTTCTCAGAGCAGGAAGTTGGGCGTTTGTTTTATCAAAACCCTTCTTTAGCGACAGCGGGTAGAAGGCCGCAGGAGGAGAATGCACGGCAGACTTCTATTACTTCTCCCCACACCAATTTCACTTCACAAACACAAACCGTGCGAATCGTCACTTCAGGCACTGCAATTCCACTCGCACACCGTGCATTCGGGCCAGCACTCACCCACCGGTCTTTTCTCCCACCAGATCGGATCTCGTCGTCGATCAGGGCTTGACTTCATTCCAGGAAAGTAGAAGAACGGTGCAGCGATCATCACATTCGGCAAGGAGAGGACAGAAGTTGGAGACAGATCATCAATTCACTCGGTGTAATAGTTCACTCGTGCCACACATTTTCCAAACACTCCACACCACTTCAGTGTTAGTGTATATAAACAACGGATCCAATACTCATCCCTTGCGTCTTTCTCACTGCTGCCGATATTCCTCAAGTCTTCGCTGACAATCCTTCACTCCTTCCTTTCTCTTCCACAGCTTCAATCTTCACCACTCCACAGCCCAGCCTCAATAAAAAAAGAACAGCCCGCTGACAAACACAGCATCACACGGGAGGAGATCCACACCACAGTCTGTTTTCTCTCTGTTTTTAAAGCCCCATCTGAATGTGTGTCCCTCTCACAGCGTTCTCTGTAATTGCCCCACACCTGCTGTCACTCAGGCAATCAGCCCCGCTGCCATGGCAACAGATTCACAGTGCATAGAATGGATGTTCACTGGAAAATCCTGAATAAGTGCATTCACCAGGATCTTAGTCCCGTTCTGGTTTTTGTCACCCCGTGACATATGTAAATAGTTTTCTGTTCATACAATGGAGTTCGGTTATCAACGTTATTCAAAATATCTTCCTTTTTGTTCTTAAGAAAAAATAAAGGATGAGTAAATGTAGAACGAATTTACATTACTGAGTGAACCATTCCTTTAAACTTCATATACTGAATTTTCATGATTTATTAGAGAGGAAGTTCAAAAAAGTGTAATGTTTTCAAATACAGATTGATATTGATAAAGGGATGTGCATTTAAAGCAAAAATAATATTCGAAGATCGATGAGAACTATTCGAAAATTATTCGAAATTCGCACCCCTCCCCCACATTGATGCATTTACAGTATTCACACACATGAACGGAGAGAGAGAAACCATTTACGCTTTAAATCCGTGACGACACACTGCTTTATTTATAATGGAATAGGCAATCTTACATCAAGCTATACATTAAGATAACACGCTGAAACATTAATATATTAACAACCGAATGACGGTACTTATTAACAGTACGTCGATCAGCATCAACCGCTCATAATGCTTGTGTAGCGAGGGGCACCATAAACCTTATGGGCGATTAATATGCCCAATCACCTATAGCCTGACTACGCCACCCTGAATCTGTCAGGGAAAGTTAAGTTTGAGGTTGAAGCACAGATTCAATGTGTACCTTACCAAATGGAAGGAACAGAGACGTGTTTTTTAGAAATAACAAAATTCACAATTTATTGACAAACATAATACAGAGAATGACACCAGAGTATGAGCCTTACATCATCGGTGTAATCACAGGTTGCGCTATAATCTTAAAAGAGAGAACACCAACTACAAGAAACAAACAAACCCCCCCAAAAAAAAAAGTAGCGGACACTCGAGGAGGACTGACTGGCCACTGACGTGAGATCACTATTGCCCATGTAAAATTCACCAGCAAACGTGTCTAGAAAAAAAAGAAAGACACACAAGCACGCGCACACACTCACCCACACACAGTGCACAACACACAGTGTACATGCAACACCAACGAAGGATATCCACCAAGGAGACCACACCGTGTTCCAACCAGCACCCCTCAGTGATCCGCTAAAACACAAAAGAAAATAAACAAGTTAGTTGGGTCTCAGAGATAAAAAATGCTCATGAAAATGACCATTAAATCAGCCTTACTACGAGCGTCACAATATTAAATATGAAATTAATAACAGACCTTAACAAAAACCAAAAGAAAGAAAAAAAAGGGGGAGGAAAGACAGCAGGGGCAAGTGTAAACTGGAAATCCGATGCTCTACTGGGTTGAACAGAGCCACAGCGCCATTTTCAATGGTCACTAACATACGTCCACCAGCCCCACGACCATCAGAGAGATATAAGCAGCCTAAAACAAATCCCTAAAAATGGTTAAAAGTAAGTCACAACCTTCCAACTAAATGAAAAAGCATTCTTACCTACCTCTCGATATACTCAATCTACACTACCACACACAAGCATGGGGGGAACAGCCTACAAACAAAACAAACAGATATTCCTTAAAAGATGGCACTATCCAAACTTCACTTGGGGGCAACAATAAATACAAAATGATGAGTGAAAGTAGCAACACTGATTACCTTCCTTGAAGTCTCATACAGCGAACAAAGCCTGTAGTCCACACAAACAACTGCTCTTCCAGTCTTTTAAAGCGCACGGAAATCTAATCACGTGCACAACTCCGCCCACAAAGAAATTTCTTAAAGGGGCCAAACAACTTTTACCTCGCTACAATCCACCCCCCACTTTGTATCGGCGTCCCGAAGATATCAAGAAAGCATTTAAGGGGCTATGGAAAGTAAAAATATCAGAGGCATGGACCTGCCATCTAAACCCAGGGTCTAAAAGCGGCAAGCGTCATCCCACTAGACCCAGGGATTTGAGGGACTGCAGCCCCATGTGCCCTAGTCCTTGTTCCCACTGGCAAATGGTAGACATTAGAGTGCTTTCCTGCGGTCTCCCGGACACTCCGTCTAGGTTGGAACCCACTAGTGCTAGGGGCCTCATCACCGACCTCCACCAGATCGCTTGCCAGGTCCTCAACCGCCTGCGGCTCTGTAAGAAGATTTACAGACGAGTTATCAGTGGTGCCAAACCCATTGACCTCCACTTGAGGAACGACCCACCACTCTCCATCCGACTCTTCATCACTCATAAGCGGACCCGGTTCAACCAACGGGACTGGTGAGGCAAGGGGCAGGTCCACAGGGGCAGATCGAAGATGACAAAAGTGCACATGTTTTACAGTACCAGAGCCATGAAGGGGCACAATGGAATACACTGCTCCGCTATCCCTGGGAGCTTTAATCACTTTATAGGTGGTAGCCCCCCAAACATCTTGGATTTTTGCTCGTCAAATCCCCCTCCCTAAAACTTCCAAGGGTCACTTGTCGATCATGACGCTCTTTTCGGAGGAGTGCAGCAGCCTTCAGCCGTTCCTTGGCTTCATCAAATGCTACTTGCAGACGCTGCTGATGCTCCTGCACCCAATCATTTACCGACCCCACAGGTGTCTTCTTAACTCGACCCAAAAGAAAATCAATAGGCAGATGGGGCTCCTGGCCGAACATTAAAAAATAAGGAGACTCACCCGTGGACTGATGAATAGTGGTGTTATACGAGAAAGTAATCTGGGGTAAATAAATAGGCCAATCACATTTCTGGTCTGGCCGAAGGGTTCGCAAAAGTCCATGCAGTGTTCGGTTGAATCGCTCGCATTGTCCATTCCCTTGCGGATGGTAAGGGGTAGTGTGGGTCTTCTGAATCCCATAAAGTTCACACAACTGTCTAATCAAGGCACTTTCAAAATTTCGACCTTGGTCAGAGTGAATACGGGCCGGCACACCAAACTTATAGAACCATTCACGAACTAGTACCCCAGCCACTGTATGGGCCCGTTTGTCTCTAGTAGATACCACCTGTGTGAACTTAGAAAAAACGTCAGTCATAGTCAAGACATGCTCCCTTCCATCTCTGGAACGATCCAGGAGTGTAAAATCTATCGCCAAAATATGATTTGGTCTAGAAGCCAAAAGATGTCCCATCGGGGCATGGGCTGCAGACTGCATGGGTTTTGCCATTGTACATCGCTGGCAGCGATAGCCCTGGTGCCCGTGACCATGGTGCAACTGCTGTAAGACTTCTTCCCTCAGAGCTTTGGGCACAACTAACTGATATTGTTGTTCACCTCCATCAGACCGGAGAACCCTACGATATAAGAGTCCTTCAAAGTCAATCAAACGGTCCCATTGTC
The DNA here is from genome assembly GCA_008369825.1 of Triplophysa tibetana. NCBI lineage: Eukaryota > Metazoa > Chordata > Actinopteri > Cypriniformes > Nemacheilidae > Triplophysa > Triplophysa tibetana. The sequence continues at coordinate 1,857,990 of CM017903.1, forward strand.
GCAACAATTCTTGCACCGGCTTGGGAAGTCCTCTCCGTTCTAGGCCATCTGGGACCGTCTTCCGGTGCCAAAACTGCAAAAATGCGCCAATAACTGGGTCCTGTTGTTGGAGAGTGGCCAGATGATCAGTAGAATATGTCGGCAATACAGAAATTGCCATCTGTATTACCTCAGTAGATCTTAAATCAGGATGGAACTGCAAATTTTCTGGAAGTGGGGTCCCAGGAAAAAGGGAATGTAAACTGGAAGACTCCTCAGTAGAATGCACCTGTCTAGAAAGGGAGTCAGCATTAACATTTGATCGGCCAGACCGGTAGCGGATGGTAAAATCAAAGGCAGCCAATTGAGCCACCCATCTCTGCTCTGTGGCCCCCAACTTGGCTGTATTCAAATAACTGACAGGGTTATTATCAGTCCACACGCCACACTTGTGCCCCAAAAGATATTCCCGGAACTTCTCCGTCATGGCCCACTTTAAAGCCAGGAACTCAAGCTTCATAGAACTATAGTTGGACATATTTCGTTCTGAAGGTGAGAGAGCTCTACTAGCATAAGCAACAGGTCTTATCCTTCCCCCTTGGTCTTGGGAAAGTACAGCTCCCAAGCCCCTATGACTAGCATCAATCTCTAAAATAAAAGGCAGAGAGAAGTCAGCATATGCTAGTACTGGTGCTGTGGTCAGGGAGGCTTTCAACTGCTTAAAACTCTCCTCACATTCTTTGGTCTACGCTGCTCCGATCAACTGTCCTTTCCCCTTCTTGTGTTTGCCACAAAGAGCGGCAACGAGGCGATGCAATGGAGCGGACAATCTGGCAAATCCCTGAACGAAGCGCCGATAATAGCTGGCGAATCCCAGGAAAGATCTCAACTCAGACACTGTTATAGGATGGCACCAAGTGGACACAGCAGCCGCCTTCTCAGGATCTGTAGAAACGCCAGCTTCGGAGATGACATGGCCGAGGTATTTCACTGCGGTCCGAAAAAAGCAGCACTTTTCCAACTTTACTTTAAGCCCCTCCCTTTGCAAACAGGACAACACAGATTCCAGACGGTTGAGGTGTTGATCTACAGTAGATGAAAACACAATAACATCATCAAGGTATAACAGTAAAGATTGGAAATGTTGGGCTCCAAAAAGACGTTCCATTAGCCGCTGAAATGTGCTCGGCGCATTACACAGTCCAAACGGCATGCGATTAAATTCAAACAGGCCAAAGGGGGTGCAAAACGCAGTCTTACTCTTATCCTTCTCGGCCATTGGTACCTGATTATATCCACTCGCCAAATCCAACGTGGAGAACCATTTAGCTCCAGATAATGCATCTAAGGATTCCTCAATGCGGGGTAGAGGAAAAGCATCCCGCCGAGTCTTGCTGTTCAACTGCCGGTAGTCCACACACATCTGTAGACTGCGGTCTTTTTTTCTTCACCAGAACTATGGGAGAGGCATAGGGACTGCAGCTCTCACGGATCACCTGGGCCTCTAGAAGTTGGTTGATATGGGCTTTAACAGAATCATAATCTGATGGGGGAATACGTCTGTACCTTTGTCGGATAGGCACATCATCTACCAAAGGGATTTCATGTGCTAAAAGATCAGTACACCCCAAATCTCCCTCGTGTGCTGAAAATACAGAAGAATATTTGTACAACAAATCCCTCACCTTTAGCTGCTCTGGCTCAGACAAGGCCTGCAAATCTACAGCCTGAATAAACTCACACACTGAGTCAATTCGTCTGGGAATTCACTGTAGCCACCTTCGAACCACATGGTTCTACCGGTACTTCTAAAATGCCTGAAGGTAGACTGACAATTTGTGCCTGATGTAAAATACCTAATGAACATCTGGATGGAAGCTTGGTGGCAGTTCTATTAACATTCAGTATAGGAACATAGGCAGTACCCCTAATAACCTTAACCACAGCTGGGTAAAGTAACACACCTGAGGGAATGGGGCTACATCCAATAGAGGGTTCAAAAACAGCAGTGTTTCATGAAGAAAATACCTGCTGAGCACAGGTAACGGCAATAAACTTCACCGATTCAGCTGGGACGAAGGTGCCACGTCTACCCCTAATTCTTGCCCAACATTCCGTACGCTCAACCGACTGGATTTGATGACATAACTGCAGAGCTTGCTGTAAAACACTAGGGGCCTGGGTAACTTGGGGAAGATCAAATAGATCAGAGCCATATTGACCAAACAACTCGGAATAACATTCTCTTATGATGTTCATACCCAAAACCCCGGGCACACTAGTAGGGGAGGGAGTTTGGGGGCTCTGCACCACCAAAATCCCCCGCTCTGAAATAACCTTACCCAATACCTGAACATCAAGCTCTACATATCCAATGTAAGGAATATCTAGGCCATTAGCAGCCTTCAGCTGTAACCATTGGCACGCCTGTGGATTTTGCGCAAAGTGTTGAAAAAAAAACTTATCAGAAATAGTAGAGACCATAGACCCAGTAACTAAAAGGCACTTTACCTGCACCCCTCCCATAGACACAGTAATCGATGGACATAAACCCACTAGCTGTGAGACGGTTTCTCTACTTACAAGCCTTTGGACACTTGAGCCAGTAATATCCCCTCCTGCTCTGTTGCTCTGCAAAACAGAGGGTGCTAGTTTTCCGTCGGCTGATTGGAAGGGCACAAGGTCCGTAGGGGACGGGGCTGATGGTACTTAACCTGAGAAACAACACGTTCATTATCACAGTTACTGGCAAAATGGCCTGGTTGTTGGCACCGACTACACACTACTGGGCCAGTACGGGAAGATGAGTTACGCCTAAAAGGCTGTTGTAATGACATAAAACGTTCAGAAAGTTCAGTTAGCTGTCGCTGTTGTTTAACCATCATCTCTTTTAACTCCGCAATCTCTGTCATTTGAGGGGAAGAAAGCTCTTGTGTATCAGGGACCCTAGAGGTTTGCAGAGCACAAATAGACGGCACAGAATAACTCCTAGCTCTATCAGTTACTGGCCTACCTTCCTGCTCCCAACGGATGGCTTCAGCCCTTACATCAAGCAAGGTGCCACCTGGTTTCTCACGTACCACCTGCTTTAAGGTCCTACGAAGATTTGGATCATTCACATGTTCAACAAATTGATCCCTAAGTAGAACAGCAGAATTGGGCAATCCATTGGGGGCACACTTGACCACCCGTTCCATTAAACTGAACAGGGCATGTGAATATTCCTTAAGAGATTCCCCCTCTAATTGCTTTCTGCAGAAAAAGTCCTCCTGCAAGGCAACATAAGATTGAGAACAACCATACAATTCTTGCAAAATGGACAAAATCTTTTCTGGATCTTCTCTTTCTCCTCTAGATCTATACCTCATCTCATTCTTAGCTTCACCCTCCAAGTGATCATAGATAAAATATGCTTGATCTGTTGGGGCTAGATGCCTAGCCCGCATACTTGCACGTACCTCTTCAATCCATTCAACAACATCAATCCCTGGGTTCCCACGAAATAATGGACATTTTCTTTCTCTTGGCACATACAACAGACGCTCCGGAACTGCAGAAGTGACAGGTCTATCAGATAAAACAGAATTAACCATAGAGGCCCCCGCTGGGGGTGCCACTACCTCAGTCCGTTCCTGCATTAGTCTCTCTTTGTCTGCCCTTAATTGTACCACCAGATCTCGCAGTTCCTGTAGTTCATCATCCATCTTGGTAGAAGTAGGCTCTTTCCCAACGATCACTGGTGAAAGAGTTGACGTGCGTTGTCCAAAGGGGCCTGGTCCAAGGACCAACTGGCCAACTGCTGTCTTTCTCTCCCCTAAAAAAAACTAAACAACCAAAAAAAAATACCCTAACCCTCAAATGATTGTGCATCGTAGTTGTTGATCCATGATAAGTCAGCTTTGCATTGCAGAGTTTTTGCAGTCATCTTTTTAATCTTGCATACACTACACCTCCATAATATTAATCCTCAGAGGATTTAGGCTGCATTATTTAGATCAACCGGAACCAGGAACACATCCAACAACAAATGATGTACTTGTTGCATCAAAGAGTGCAGAAAAGTACTCTACTCTCAGCCAGTCTTGTCTCTTTGTTGCAAGGTTACCGCAGGATGCAGTTCATGCCCAGACCTGATGGCAGAGCTGAGAATGGGAAGCGGTGACCTGACAAGAGCTAAGAGGATAGAGCTGGATAAAGGACGCGACAACTTTGATTTTCCTACAACATTTCAAATGCTATTAGATTGTTAATGATAATCTTAAATCTATCATTTTTTATTTTTATTTAGCCTTGTTGTGCAAGCACTGTTGAGCTTGTGCTGAGGCAGCAGCTTTTGCCAGAGGGGAACTGGAATCCCCCGGTTGGGCCTGCGTTCTCCTGAGGTTTTTTTTCTCGATGGGAGTTTTGGGTTCCTCACCACTGTTTGCATATTGTTTTACATCTGCCTGGCCGGGGGGGCTGCTTTAGAATTCAGAAATTAGACATAATTAATATTGCATATAAGAATTTATAGTCCGTTTAAAATTTGACCTGTGGTACTTTCTCCTTTATCGCCAATGTGTGCTTTCACTGTGTGTGCGTGCATCTATGTCAATGTGTGTGTGTATGTATGTTTGCATATTGTGTGTGTGGAGCATTTGTATGTCTGTCTTTGTTGTTTTCACCTTTTTCTTGTTTTTACAGGTATATGCCTTTAGTTTTTTACTTGTATTCAATGTGTCTCATGTACAGCTGCTTTGTAACAATGGAAATTGTAAAAAGCGCTTTATAAATAAAGTTGAGTTGAGTTGAGAGTTTGCACTGCACTTTATTCTCATTCATTTTATTAAAGGACCCCGACCCAGAACTCATTTTTGACATCGTCTCAATTTATCGCATTCGTTATCCCAGGTCTACAGTGTGCGTAACTTCGTTAACAATTGCTTTGAGAAAATGTTTTCCTCTACTGTCTCTTGATTGACAGCCTTTAGGTGTGTAATTATTGGCAGCGCCACCCTTTGGTTATATGAACACGTTACGCGTGAAAACAGGGCGATTTTTTTAAGATCACACCCACTATTCGAAATTCTGTAATTAAAAAACACTATTCGAATATTCGAAATTCTTGACTCATCCCTAATTGATAATAGCATGTAGTTTACCTCGACCACTTTTCCCTTATTCTTTTTCATGGCTTTAGAAAACATACTTTGATGCAAAAATCAATCTATGTTTTTTTCCAAAAAAAGACGCCTTTTTCTGATTGTCTGTTTTATATATTGTTCTGTGTCTGACCTCAGGAGAAGATCCTTGTTTTAAATAAGCCCAAATCACGCGTTTATTGGACACACAAATTTATTTTTGATAGGTTCATTTTAAATTTGATTTTATTCAAAATGTCAATAGAAATACATCCTCTTTCAGTATCCGTGCAAGCTTATATACTGCCCTCATTACAGTGTTTGATTATTCGAATATTCGTTTATGTAAATTAAGTTAATTTGTTACGCTTTTATTAAGTCACAATTTCATATCAAGCTTAAAATTATCATAAAAAATTCATAACGCATTAACATAATTTCCTGTATAAAGGGTTTTTAATGTTGCAAAAACAACCTTAAAACTGCATTATACAAAAAGAAAACAGACAGAACAAAATGAACGAAATGCAACGTATATTGACCATCTTTGTTATTTGGTTATCTTGTTTATGTAGTTTGACATGTTCTTGATAAGAAAAACGACCTTCCAGACCTATTTTAAATACCCCGCAAAAAAGATGGAGCCATATTTCTTGTTTCCATGTTTATAAGGTGACCGTCATCTGAGGAAGATGTTCTGCTGATCAGACCAGTTTGTAAATATTGTTTTCTTTGTCGTTCACGGTCAGTGTCTGTGTTTTTTAGTTTTGCATCGCATTTGCATCTATAAATAATAGACTGAGGTATTATTTCTACTGAGGTAAGGGATCACAGCGCGATTCAAAACAAACAAAAAAAGCATCCATGCAAATGTATTTACAGGCTGCAACTTGAAGTCGACTACCCTATTTGAGCTTTTAGAAGGAACATTCAGGCTTTTAGGGATGGAAAAAGGTGCCAGTCTCATGTAAAGGCCAAATTCAGTAACATTAGTTGCAGTGAAATGTACATTTTCATGTTTCAAGTTGTTGAAATTAGGATTCCTTAATATATATTTTTAACGAACAAATATGAATTTACTAAGAACAGTCGCCCCAGACCAGTTATGGTAATACATGAATTATGTTAATCATTTAATAATACGTTGGTACTTTTATACCTAATGTTAGAATTGTTAGTGAATTCTGTGGCTCAGCAGTTTTGAAATATTTTAATATGGTGATGGGAGCAGATGATAACATGCGATCCGGGCATCTGGTGTGTAATCTTGCTAGCTTGTGATGTGAGTGAACGAAGATTTTAGGAACACATGCAAAGATTTTTATATTTTCTGTATATTATAAAATCCTTACAGATGAGGTGAAGAAGAGTTAAATAAGACGTGACAAAGATAAGGTCTTCTGTAGCAGTAACTTAACCTTGTGCTGACGCAGTTTTATTGTTATGAAAAATACCAATATTCAAATAGTATTTTTAAAATCCAAATAGTAATTGCAGATCGAATATTCGAACATTTGTGCACATCCCTACTACATATGACTTCTAATGTGTCATGTTAACTTCTTGAGCATCACTGAATGTTTGACAATCTTTTGAAATAGTCGTGTGAGTCTGTCAGTGTTAAAAGATGGATCTCGACATCAACTTCATTCAGTTAGTGCTGGACAAATCAGAACAGGGTAAATCCAGGTTAAATATATATATATTAATCTCAATACTCTCTTTATTTTTCTTCAAAACTAATAACACAAGGGCATCCGGGGACTGTGAGTCATCTCCACCTCGAAAGAAATTCAAATCAGTATAGTTGTTTTTGTTTTGTTCAAACATTTTGTGGCTCGCATGTCTAATACAAATCTTCTTTCCTATCAGCTTAAGTTACAAATGTTTTGTTTCCAGTGACTGACTAATATTGCAAGCTGTGTGTAATCAGCTAAACTTCACAGATAATGTTCTCAGACATCAGTTTCACTCACAACATGTGGTTCACGTCAGGCATCTTTTATCGCTGGGACGGCTCCATATATTAGTTCGAACCATCTCCAAATCCAGCATTATATCCACAGTTTATAAAACATTCATCACCCAAATAAACACATATGATCTCTCTCTCCTGTTACAAGTTAAAGTGACGTCTGCAAAGCTCCTTCTCCTGCTCGCCTGTGGCTGTGCCGCATGCTTTTCCAGGAGAATTGTCCAATAAGGGACTAAGTAAAGTTGTTACGAAACAAATTTTTATGTTCGAATAAAACTTTCCAAAACCTGTGGGATTGCTGGGGGAGTGTATCCAGCACAAATTACTACGTAATATGCCCAACTCGTTTTTTGACAAGTTGACCATGTTAAACGTGAGGAGACAGTACGTTTAGCATTGTAAAGAAGTCAGAATGCATGACACATCATTTCAGGGCCGCTTTAAGAACAATGAAAAGCTGAAGTCAGTCATTGTGTTTCTGCTTCTGTAATTACTGTGCAAGTATTTTGTGGGATAGACCTCCTGAGGTGTTCTCAGGGAATAATGGAGAAGAGTCTGCAGTAGGTGAGAGGCTGCTGTAGTATAAAGCGTGTGAGAGGACGAGACCTCCTGTGTTCAGATAATTACTGCTTCACTTTCACTCAGTTGCAGCACTAATTACACCCCCACGCGCGCACACACACACAATCTACACGCATTTATTTTAAATAGGGCTGATATGCAGCTGTAAACAATAGAGAGTCATTATAAACAAGTTGTTCACAAAATGTTTCAAGAACCCGAAAGACTGCATGCTGTGGACATCTGCTGGTGAATAAAGAGTAAACAAAATGGAAAGACAAAGGAATTGTTCACTACAGAAATAAAATGTTATCCTCATTCACTCAACCTCATGTCAAACCATGTCAGTCCATCTCTTTCTTATTTCTGTAGAAACAAATTTAAGGTTGTTGAGGAAAACATTTCAGGATCTTTCTCCATAAAATGGATTTAATGGGGGGCACCCTGAATTAAGGTCCAAATTTCAGTTTCTTTTTAGCTTTAAATGGCTAAAAGTGACACAAGCCGATGAATTAGGTTGTTTTCTAGCGAAGCGATAAGTAATTTTAAAAGAAAAATTGGACTTTTTCTACATTTTAACCACAAATATTGGATTGGATTCAATTTATTGTCATTACACATATAACAAGTACAGTGTAACGAAATGGATTTAAGAAGAAAAATACAGCAGACATGAGGGAAGTGGAAAGAAGAACAGATACACATAATACACCATAGACAAGACTTGCAACAGGGTAAGATAATCCAGCTCCGGCAAGCAGCCATCCGGTCCAGTGCCATTACGGCACCGTTCACAGACCCGCTTGTCAGGCTGGCGGTTCAAAGCTACGGAGGAGTGGGAGGGCCAAAAGTCTGTGTGTATGTGTGTGTGTGATAGTTCTAATAAGGTCCAAAAGTCTGTGTGTGTGTATGTGTATGTGTGTGATAGTTCTGAGTCTTTAGAGTGGGGGAGGAACTCAAGAGTGTCTCCCTGCAGTGCTCTCACAGGGTTAATTTTCCAGCTGCGGTCTTGTCCAAGGCCGTTTCTGGATCCGGGGAGCTGAAAAGATAAGATTTTGATTTGTTTAGTCGGGAAACCGTATTCCAATATGTCACGGCAACCCTCATTGTCAATTGTAGTTCTGATCTCCGATATAGTCAATTTTCCTTCCCAAAGCTGTTAGAATCTCCCTGATAACGACCATATTTCGGTTAATAGTCTCAGTCTCAATGCTGACCGCTCTTCCCACAGCTTCAGTCGATACGGGCAGCCTTGTGAGGCTTTGGACAGCTGTTCCCGTTTTATGAATTTTTCGATAACCCAGGGCAAAGCCTAATCCAATCAGCACAAGACCTGTTATCATGGTTCCGAATAGGTAGATATCTTCGATGTCCTCAACTGAAAGAGCAGCCAGACACACGATCCGCCATCTCTCCCACCCGTCCATCGCGTAGCCAGCTGCGAACGTTCCGTCAGGTCATACGGGTTCGCCCGAACCCAGTTTCCTCGTCGAGAAAATGGTGTCAATAGCGTTGAGAGACCAGTTTATCAAATCCATGATTTTCCAAGTTTGGAGGGCAGTGCGTAGAGAGTCTATCAGATGAGACGAGACAAGACAAGAGACAAAGAGCAGGGAAAATAAGGGCAAGGACGGGGAGTGACAAAATGCGACCGCCTCCGCTGAGAGCCAAACAAGAAGGCTTGTTGCATGTTCATAACTTCCCATAATAAGTAATCACCTTGGAAAGGTCATGCATCTGACGTTTATTCATCCCGGATAAGCAAACGAGCGGACCATTTTATACAATAATCTGCCTCAAAAACATAATTTTTCACAAAACATCCAGCAAGAACGGAAAGGTTTTCCTCCTCACCACTTGTAAACAATGGGTCAGTACACCCACTTACCTCAGTGGATTTACCTGTCCAACGAGATTATTTATAACGGGAAGTCGTGAACGGTTCGGTGCAAGCTGTGTTTTTGTGGTTAAAAAGTAGAAGAAGTTAAATTTGTCTTTGAAAGTGACAAATACTTTCGATAGAAAACACCTTAATTTATCAATAGGTGTCACATTTAGCCATTAAAAGCTGCAAAGAAACTAAAATTTGGACCTTAATTCAGATTGCACCCCATTAAATACAGTATATGGATGAAGATTCGAAAAAAGTTTTGTGTTTTGGAAAACACACTTTCACCGACAACCAAGTGACGGAATATAGCAAGAAGGCTTAGGGTGTGTTTGATTTTAATCTACCTAAAATTCTCCACAGAAAGTCTGTGGAGAATTGGTCTGGAGGGATCGCGATCAGAAACCCCAATGTATAGCAAAGCTCTGTGGAGCTGTGGAACTATGGGAACACCGTGCAGGACACAAACAGCAATGGAGCCTGGGGGGAAAGGTGCACACTTTGAAAGTTAGATAATCCAAACAGATTGACTAGGCAAGAAGCTTTCCAAGGTAAGGGTATAGTTCCAAGGCAAAGAATCTGATCTCTAAGAAGATGAAGAGGGGAAGAGCTCACAGGTTTAACCCTGGACACATGAAAAACAGGGTGAATCCGGCCTAGAAAAGGAGGTAGTTTGAGCTTGACCGTCACTGGATTGACCACCTTGGTGATTCGGTATGGTCCGATGAACCAGAGTGCCAGCTTGCAAGAGGGCACTCGGAGAGGCAGGTCCTTGGTGGAGAGCCATCCTCGTCGACCACACACATAGGTAGGGGGAATAGATCTGTGGCGGTCAGCCGCTGTCTTGGTCCGTCTCTCGGTCCGGACCAGGACTCCTCTGGCCCTCCTCCAGGTGTGACGGCAACGCAGGACGAAGGCCAAAGCAGACGGAAGCGCAGCTTCGGGTTCCTGTGAAGGAAACAAAGGAGGGTCATAACCTAGAGAACATTCAATTGGTGACATAACTGATGCGGCTGAGGGATGGGAGTTGTGGGCATATTCTACCCACGAAAGCTGAGAGCACCAAGAACTGGGGCTACTGGATGTCAAACAGCGGAGCATTCTGCCAAGATCCTGGTTGACCCACTCGAACTGCCCGTTGGTCTGAGGGTGAAAACCTGAAGACAGACTCGCAGATGCCCCGATCTGTCTCCAGAACTCTTTCCAAAACCGAGAGGAGAACTGAGGACCCGTATCGGACGCAACGTCAACTGGAAAACCATGGAGATGGAAGACGTGATTCACCATCAGTTCAGCAATTCCTTGGAGGAAGGGAGCTTGGGCAGGGGAATTAAATTAACCGTTCTGGAGAAACGATCCACAACCATGAGGACCACGGTATTGCCATTTGAACAGGGAAGGCGGGTGGAAAAATCAAGGGCAATGTGTGACCAAGGGCGGGTGGGGATGGGCAAAGATGAAGCAGACCAGCAGGCGGGTTGTTGGGCGTCTTGCATTTAGCGTATGTGGAGCAGGCTAGCACAAACTATTTGACATCCTTGACCATGGAAAGCCACCAGAAACGTTGGTGGATGGCTGCCAACGTTCCCCGGTTTCTTGGATGGCAGACTAACTTGGACGAATGACCCCACCTAAGGACCTCTGGGTGCACGGCCGGCACCACCAACCGACACCCTGGGCACTCCGCCGTCACTTGCACCCCTCGACCGGCCTCGATCACTCGCCGTTCGATGCCCCAAGAGAGGGCCGCGACCTCAAACTCTTCAGGGAGGATGGCGTCGGAGGTGGACTCCCTCTCCGTGGGTTCGACACACGTGACAAGGCATCGGGCTTGATGTTCTTAGATCCCGGCTGGTACGAGAGATGAAGTTAAAATGGCCAAAGAAGAGTGCCCAGTGGGTCTGTCGCGAGCTCAACCTCTTGACCGAACAGATATACTCTAGTTTCTTATGATCCGTCCAGACCAAGAAGGGATGCGATGCTCCCTCCAGCCTGTGGCGCCATTCAACCAGCGCCAGCCCCACCGCTAACAGCTCTCGGTTGCCAATGTCGTAGCTACGCTCAGCAGAGCTAAGGCGGTGAGAAAAGAAGGCGCAGGGATGCACCTTCCCATCACTGGGGGAATCGCTGAGATTAGACTGCGCCTACCCCGACATCAGACGCGTCGACCTCGACAATGAATTGGAGAGCAGGATCTGGAATAGACAGAACAGGTGCAGAGACAAAACGGGACTCGAGTAAGTCAAAGGCTACCTCTGCGTCCCGGTTCCACCTGAACGGTACCTTGGTGGAGGTCAATGCGGTGAGAGGTCTGGCCACTTGACCAAAGTTTCTGATGAATCGGCGATAAATTTATGAAACCCAGGAAGCGTTGCAATGCTTTGCAGGAGTCGGGGATGGTCCATTCAGCTACATCCTTAATCTTGGCGCGATCCACCTTGATACCTTTCGCAGAGATAATATGGCCAAGGAGCGTGACAGACTAGGCGTGAAAATCCCACTTCTCCGTCTTGACAAATAATTGATTCTCGAGAAGATGCTGGAGAACCCGTTGTGGCAAGGGGGGCGTGGTTTAGTGACGTCTGCATCGGACCTGGGAGAGACACGGGAAAAACGGTAAGCAAATAGGTCGATTGCAGATTAAGATCACCTGCGTCTTGTTTTAGTGATTGGCGAGGAGACTGCTTAAAGGCCCGCAGTTCAGAGAAGGATGGGAGAGAGACACGGACTGAGAGACGTGGAGAGATCGAGAGTTATCGTAACCCGGAAGTGATCGTAACCCGGAAGTATCTGTGAAAGCTGAACAAGAGTTGTTTGTTACTTTGAAGTATTTAAAGTGCGCAGTGGCGCAAAGTTTTGTTTGGATTCTAAAATAAAAGAATCTATCTCTCAGTCCACGCCGACCCCGCCTCCTTCCTTCCATTCACTCACGAACCTATCTACACCCGTCTAACGTGCTGGGTGTGCACCTGGAGAGAGGGGGAGATTATTAAGATGTCATCCAGATACACAAAGACAAACTTGTTGATCATGTCACACAGAACGCCATTAATCAGGTTCTGGAAGGCCACCGGGGCATTGGCTAGACCAAAAGGAAGAACCAAAGACTCAAAATGTCCCGTTGGTGGATTAAAGGCGGTCTTCCAATCATCTCCCTCCCGGATACGGACAAGATGGTAGGTGTTACAGAGGTCTAATTTAGTAAATTTTGTCGACGGGGTTTATGGGGGAAAAAATTAACGCTTACTAAGAAAGAAAGGCTTGACAGGAACTGGGGTCTCAGTCATAGATAGTAGGGTTGTTGGAATGAGGTTCTGGTTCGTAGCGGTCCTGACTTCGTCCAGATGCTCCAGTTTGGAGCTGTGCCAGACGAGTGTTCAGGTCCGCGATCTGGTAGTAGAAAGTTCGTGGATAATTGGTCCGGAGGGATAGGGATAAGCAAACCCCAATGTATAGCAAAGCCCAACGCGGAGGTCATGACCCCGGGAGATTTCTACAGGAAACGGACCGAGGAGTCGATGTTGTCTAGGCAGCTGTGGAGATAGGGGAACACCGTGCAGGACACAAACAGCAATGCAGCCTGGACAGGGGAAAGGTGCACACTTTGAAAGTTAGATAACCCAAACAGATTGACTAGGCAAGAAGCTTTCCAAGGTAAGGGTATGGTTCCAAGGCATTGAATCAAAGACAGAAGTATATTCCAAGGCAAGATTTTATATTCCAAGGCGAGAGTATATTCCTAGGCAAGAGTAATACATAACAGGAAGAGTTAAATTCCAAGGCAAGAGTTCTTATCCTAAGGCAAGAGTTACGTTCACGACAAGAGGTCGCAAATCTAGACTAGCCAACGATCTGACAAAGTGTGGTGGTTTCAGAGGAGTTTAAGTAGTGGAGAAATTAGCAGAGTGAAGGCAGGTGAGCAGAATGAACGAAACGATAATCAGGTGTGCAAGAGAGAAGTGACAAATGAGCGGGCGGAGTAACAGTAGACTCTGAGCGCAGGGTGAGTAATAGCTCTCCCATATGCTTGACAAAATCAAAACAGGACACACAAAACATAGTGAGGTTCAGACCTGAGCCCTGACAATTTATGGTCCAAAATTTGAATTTTTTTTTATTGATTTATCAAAATCTGACAAATTTTGCAGAAATCATAGGGCTCTTCTAATGTAGCAAACAAATATGATAAGCTCATTGCGAGAGTAAGAGCGGGAATATCGTTTATTTAGCATTTCATCTTAACAAAATAGAGAACAACTTGCCATTGAATCACCATCATGGATTAAAGTGAAAAAATTCTTCTCACTGAATTTATTTTTCATATTCCTTTAACCGACACGTCGAGACCAATAGCGTTTTAAGGGGAGGTGTTTTAAACCGCTATGATATTCCCAGTTTGTGTATTTTAAAAGCATTTTTTAACTATTAAAAAGTATTTGACATAATAATCAACCTTATACATAACTTGTCAGTGCATGTTTTTATTTTTCTAATCAATCAATCAACCAACCAAACAATGTTTTCTGAAATCCTTCATTAACAACACAAAAAGAGAAAAGTGCGTCTTGTGCAACATCCTTTTGTCAGTCGCAGACTGACATGCACTTCTCCAAAAACAAGATTAACACGCTAAAGTCAAAAAAGACTACTGAAAAACCAGGAGTGGACTCAGAGCAGAGTGATTACAGAACTTAAAGTGGAGACAGGAACATGCTTTTTCTCCACTCCAGGTTTTGATTACATCCCTGTCAGCAGAATACTGTCTTTCCTTAATTGAAGACGTGTTTAAACTAGTGGTCGACCGATTATCGAACTGGCCGATTATCGGCGTCGATATTGAGGATTTTGCCGATAATCGTTATCGTTCATTTTGCCCGCCCGCCCACGGCCCCTCTGATTTGTTGGGACTAAGTCACGAGTCCGGCCAATCAACGCGAAAGGCTGCGGAACAGAAAGTTTTTTACTCTCACACCGAAAGCGCTTACTAACTGGAGCTGCTTCAGGTTCATGCTCTCTGAGGTAAGACAGCATCAGACGTTGAAATAAACCACAATCCGCTACACTGAAGATGCAACACACTTCAATATATTTAGTGCCTGAATTTCGGAGCAGCTTCGCGGGTTTCCTACAGGTTTTGCAGGATTTACACATTATTATCATGTAGATATAATTTACATCAATATTATAACAATGATTTTGATCTGCAAGCGAGCAGCACATTGCACACGCGATTCTTGTACTTGATCGAGCTGGCGTTTTGCACGTCATTTTAAGTTTCGCCATTTCAAAAATACAAGCGATTTTAAAGCATAAAGAACTTGAATCGTTGGTCTTCAGTCAGAGCGGTCTCATGCACGCGCACACGCGCACACATACACACACACAGACTCCGCATTCTCAAGCTGCTCGAAACAAATTTTAGATTGAGTTATTTTTTCGCAACTTATTTACACACATAAATGTTCAGAGACACACATGGGTGTGATTAAATGCCCGTCTTGCAGACAATACACTCAAGGAATAGGCTAATGTACTAACTGAGTGTGCCTAAAATATGTTTTTAATGTTATAGAAAACATTTGGGGCCTTTTCAACAACATACACAATAAGGCTATGAAGGCAATTAAATTATTTACAATTGTAAACTTGCTAGTTAATCCAATGATGAGCAAAATGATTAATTGAATAGTTCTAGTATTGTATGCAATGTTTAAGCCTAGTACAATTATTTGTTGCCTGTTGTTATTTACGGTGTTGCTTGTGGTGTACAAAATGTTCACAGAATTCTGCTGGGTGCTCCCTTATTTCTTTTGTTATTATTAATATAAATGTTATGATTAAGATTTCTCAGTCATAATTAAAAATGTTTCAAATGTTTCAGAGCCTGTGTTCTTAATTATTATATAAATTTACGTTATTACACCATATATATATATCGGTTCAAAATATCGGTTATCGATCTAATTCACATGGAAATAATCGGTATCGGACCTGAAAAACGCATATTGGTCGACCTCTAGTTCAAACTTAAATTAAGACTCTAGTTACACTATTTGAGAAATGTAAACCCATTTACTTTTACAAATAAGTTTAAAATGTTTAGAATGAGCCCCTCCCGTTTTCAAAGTTATCACTTTAACATCTTATAGACACACATGTTTCTGATCTATGAATTCATCCACCTCTCTAAAAATACACAAAAGTAAGTGCCTAGTGAACTGGTAGAAGAATAGAGTGATCTTAACAATTGCTTATAAAACACATCCGTCACATTATATTTGAGAAGATTGTTATTGCCGCTTCCATAGACATCAGTGTGTGTGTTTTACGAACTCTTTTTTGTTTATTTTGTGCTTATAGGCACTTGTATATGTCTGAAGCCTAAAATAAACATTATGTAGTTGAAAGCACTGCATAGTTGTGATATATGGCAGGATTGCGTGTCTCTGGCTCAGTGCCAGCCATAGCGCTGAATGTTCTAATCACACCAGTGTAATCTTACGCGTTAGTGTTATCAATATTATGAAAAGTGAATTAAAGACATTAAGGACAGGCGGGAACCCTGCTATTGACGGAAATCCGTCGTAGCAACGTAGAACTTTAATCCATGCACCATTCAACAGATTTACGCGACGAGCGCACTGCCATCTACTCGACTGCAGAAAGATACTGCTACATTACTGACTGTACTGACAAACTATACTGTTGAGACCCAAGTGATGAGCATGAGTGACACAGGGAAGTTTTGAAGGACAGGGTTAATGTTATGTTGGACTTACATTAAAAGGGACATTTACGGGGTCTTTGACTATTAATTGTAGAGTAAGTTAAGAATTTCACAGACTAGTTAGCAACTTACCATTAAGTAAAGGTCGACCGATATTTGATTCTGCCAATAACGATAACTAAGGTGGTCAGTTCCTTTCCTAGAGCTGCACGATTAATCGTTAAAGATCTCGATCTCGATTCGAACACCAGACGATCTTATTAATGTAAATCAACGATTCTCGTGTGTCTATAAACTTACAAATCTAAAATCATAACGTTTCAATATTTGCTGTTGCTGCCGCAGAAGTAAAAATTATTATTAAGGTACGTAACAACGTCGCAAACCGTCTTTTTTCAAAACACATACTATCATTATTTCTGTGTCGAATGATCACAGAAGAAACGTTACTGGGATTAAAGCAGACAGTCGCCAACTCACACATATGAGACGAGTTTACAAACTCCTACTCTCCCAAATTAATTTTTACAACAAATAACAGACCAACATATAAAGTAAATACAGCCTGACAACAAAACTGTTCTTAAAAGTGTCTTTCAGGATTGTGATACATTGTTCTGATTATGCTTTAGCTCTTAACTGGACGTGTTTGAAACAAGACTAACGATTGTAGTCTGTAGCGTGGACAAATCCGAGTGAGCGCTTATATCCGTCATTATGGTGAAACACGTCATCAGAGCGACTATCACTCTATGAACGATAATAGAGAAGTTGGGCTATTAGAGCTTTTCATCAAGTTGCCAATCATTTCGTGTTTTCAGGTTATTTTAAAGTGTTTGCAGGTGAGAATACTGTGTTGTTATGTTTATCAGTAGTGTCTTTAGATATGTATAAGATAAAAAAAAGTGTCACCTTATGAATTTGTTTTACTGAGAAATATTTCATATACAAGTTAATTTAATGCATTTATACTTTTTAGGAAGTAAAAGTAAAAAATATAAAAAAAAACACTTTCGTCTACTTATGGAATTTGCGGTTAAACATTTCTCACCATAGTTACTGTAGGTTAATCTTGAAATATGTAATAATTTTGAAGCAAAGTCCTACATATTACATACCTAAATAAATAGCCTATCCATAGTTACAATAATACAATTTTAACATTTCTGCGTGTATTTTTGTCACCATGTTATACATTCTTAAAGGTTTCCTCAGACGAGTACTTTCAACAAGTTGATATGATTTATTAGGGTCTTCATGAAATGTCTGGTACATATTTTGCTTAAAAACACTCAATGGCTGTGTAAAATAAACTTCTTGCCTCGTCAAAAACAGCTTTGCTCACAGCAACCCGTTTTAGTAAATGTCTCTTTAATGATAATAAATTACAGCACACCCCACCCCCTTTCCGTCCGGCTTGTCCGCACACGCGTAGTACTGCCATGGCAATGGTTTAGCTAAATTATGATTTCTGAATTCCTCTATGTCTCTGTAGACTAAAAATTCCGTCCCAGCAAACAGTGCTCACGTTGTGCGTGTTTGTTTGTCTAAAATCCACGGATTGCGCACCTGCAGATCTCAGCGGAATAAAGTGGATTTAAGCGCTTGGCGTAGACAAGTTATAACGTTACACACACAACGTGAGGCATAACTAGGAAGATATGAATGATTTTTCAGCCTAAGCATGAATGATAAGAGACGTTTATAACGAAACTAACCTGGTGCCTGTTTCAGAAGGCAGGGTAAGTGCAAACTCAGAGTAAGTCAACCCCAGAAAACAGAATATTCTCGGTTTTTGGTTTCAGAACGCGAGGTATGTCAAATCCACAACCGCGGGGTAAGTCAAGCCCATTTCAGAAATCGAGGTATCTTATACTTATTGCTCTTTTTACTAAATATCTCTTCATAGTCACTGTACGCTTGTAACAGTACCCTCAATTCGATTGGCGAGAAATGAACAGAGCGCTTTTTGTCAAGTGCCGTTGCCATGGTGAATCGTGCTATCTTCACTCAATTGATGATGGCTTTTCATCGCCATGCTGCATGCGCATAACCTAGGGTGAACTTACTCAGAGTGGATTGAACTAACTAAAATCAACTGGTCTGAAACTGAAAACTCAGAATAGCGATTCTCTGAGTAAATCAACTCAGAGTTCAGATTTTAACTAGGTGTAGGTTGAACTTCCTTATTGAAACGGGCCCCTGCAGTGTTCGCCCCTGTTCATTAGCAAAACAAACAGCTTGCCGCAACTAAACATATTAACCCATATAATGTATTAACATTCATACAGTTAAACTCCAAGTGTCCATCTGCACTTATATACAGTAAGTTTAACACTGTCTTTGAATGTTCTATGTAGCCCTTGACTGACTAAGCTACCTTCGCTATCATACGCTACCGATATCTTCCTATATATACACACAATATATTTACGTCATTTTCAGACTGTTGATAAATATTACTTCCATCGGCAGTTTTGTCTCGTTCAGTCGGTCTCGGTCAATTTTGAGGAACAACTTTGAAGCTAATCCTGCTTTTACTGTCCCAGGTTGAAAAGCACTCCGACTTGAAGTGATTCGCACAGACAAGCAGGTTTTCACTTATGGTTTCTGAGGGATTTCCACGAAAAATAAAATAAATCCATCCCTGTCTCGTCCAAGGATTGGACTCTGTGCAGTGACTGCAGTGCATGTTGTCCAGGAACTTTAACCATAGCGTCACATTAAGAGAATCCATCAGATCACAAGTGGACAAGGGCGGTACATAACAGTTTAGACCTGGTGCTTTAAGAGGTCTCTTTCATCCACTTTTGACTACTTGCAGTAGGTAGTCAACCAGAATGCTCTCTACCGCCGCAGTTAAAAAACGTTTAAATGTGAAACTAGTTCGCAAAATTTCCGCCATGAGGCGCAAAGGGAGAGTTTGCCCCTTTAGTACTTAAACACATCTCCTTTAAACAGAAATTCAATGGAATAAATTCATTATTAGATGACAGGAGGCAGCACATTAAAGATTTAAACAAGAGTTATTCACGTTTACGGTATGAGAAAAGCAATATAGGCAGATAATTGAACCAAATCCACATTAATGGGATGGCTGTTGAACGGGGTTTTCAGTTTTAAGTTCCTGGGGACCCATATTGCCGAGGATATGTCCTGGACCACCAACACCTCATGCCTGGTCAAGAAGGCTCACCAGTGACTCTTCTTTCTGAGGACACTGAAGAAAAACCAACTTCAACTATCCTGGTGAACTTCTATCGCTGCACAAAGGGAGCATCCTGACCAACTGTGTCACAGTCTGGTACGGGAACTGTTCTGTTACTAAGCGCAAGGCACTGCAGCGGGTGGTGAAAACAGCCCAGCGCATCACAGGGACTACACTCTCTTCCATTGAGGACATCCAGAAGAAACGCTGTCTGCGTCGAGCTCATTACTGCATTCTCAGGGACTACTCTGAGCCCGCTCATAGACTGTTTACTCTCCTGCCTTCCGGTAGGCGCTTCAGGTGCCTCCGGGCAAGAACCAGCAGACTAGGAAACTGGCTTTTTTCCCATTTCATTATTGAACTCTGCCCCCCACTGATTCCACTACCCCTCATAACTTTAACTGTAATGCTGCTATTACATTGTTTACATTGCACTACAGGGCTGCCATGCATGACTGAACTGTACACACCAGTACTACTACAGTGTTATCTGCTCTACCGGACTGTTTACACATACATAGCATCATTTGCACTCTATACTGCTCACTTGCACACCATGAATATTACACTGAATGCTCATTTGCATTAATGGACTACCTTAATAACAGCATTAACTCATCTACTGCACTGTGACTTCAATAAGTGTAACTAACTCATCTACTGCACTGTAACTCTATTAACTGCATCTACTCATCTATTGCACTATAACTTCAATAACTGCACTAACTCATCTACTGCACAACCTTTCCATTCAACTGGGCTCATCAACCATCACACCTTCCAGAAAGGCAAGAAACCTGGGAGTGGTGATCGATGACCAGCTCAACTTCACAGATCAAGTTGCCAGCACCACCCGGTCCTGTAGATTCATCCTCTACAATATCAGGAAAATTAGACCCTTCCTATCAGAGCATGCTACGCAAGTCCTAGTACAGGCTCTAGTCCTGTCCAAACTGGACTACTGCAATGCACTACTGGGAGGACTTCCAGCTTGCACAACCAAACCTCTACAGATGATCCAGAATGCTGCGGCAAGAGTCATCTTTAATGAACCGAAGAGAGCACACGTTACTCCTCTACTCATTAAGCTACATTGGCTCCCTATAGTCGCTCGCATCAAATTCAAGACTCTGCTCCTGGCCTACAAGACCACCACTGGTTTGGCACCACCTTATCTTCACTCACTACTGCAGACATATGTACCCGCCAGATCCCTACGCTCTGAAACGAACGGCGTCTTGTGGTGCCATCCCATAAAGGTAGAATATCTCTCTCACGCACCTTCTCCGGATCTGTTCCACCTATGTGGAATGATCTGCCTGCTGCTACAAGATCTGCAGATTCTGTAGCCATCTTTAAGAAACGCCTGAAAACCCATCTCTTCCGCCAACATCTTACTGTTCTGTTCTGACTCAAGTTTCTTCTCTACTCTTTTCTTCTCTACTCGTTTCTTCTCTACTCTTAAAAAAAAAAAAAAATGTATGAATGAATGTTTCTGTATACTGTGTTAGGCTATATGAAACCTCTTCTTTTTGATTGCACTTATGCTCTTGTTGTACTTATGCTGTCCTAATTGCTTCCATTACCTACCCCACTTGTAAGTGAAGGGTTTTAATAACAATCTATGTTTTAATTACAATGTTCATTTAATTACAGTCTATGGTTTTAACTACAGTTTATCTTTTTATGGCTTATATATAATCAATAGTAGAATGTGTGTATTAGTGTGAACAATTATGTGTGTGTGTGCAGCATTGCGTGCAAAGAAGAGGGTCAGCAGTTTGAGGGTTTGCACGAGAACTCAGCTGTTTGACCGAGAAGAGCCCAATGAACAGGAGGAAGAGAGGAGAAGACAACAAGATGAGTATGGGGACGCAGATAACCAGGGAGAAGTTAAAGATATAATTATTAGGGGAACAATGGAAACAAGAACCACCACTAGTAATCAAGGCAGTCCAGTCGCCCACCACACTAGAGGTAGAGACATTAGGAGGCCCATAGACACATCACTTAGGACGTGGCGCGATGGAATGGACAACCATAATCCACTGGCACAGTTAAATGGAGCATGTGGTGGTGATGACAGGGAGAACAGGGAGGAAACGAGTATATCCCTACAAGCACCCCTGTTAATGAGAAACCAGGGAGCCCCCAAATACCAGCCATTCAGCCACAGTGATATGACGGCCGTATTGGCAAAACTTCCTCCCATAACCTCTGGAGGAGGTAGGTGGTTGACCAAGCTACATGCTCTGTGTCACGGAACTACGTTGGCGATGGGAGATATAAGGTGCCTGTTGGGTCAAATTTTCACGGTATCCCAAATGATGGATTTTGAACAAAATGCAGATTTATCTAGAGTAGGCCATGATTTATCATACACACGTGTGTCCACTGATGTGGCTAGAGCCCTGCGGCAGATGTTCCCTACCCCGCCTACTGTGTACCAAAACATTAAATTTCGCATCAAACCAGGTGAGACGGGAGCGGGATATTATTTTAGGTGTGCTGCGGAATGGGAACAGATGGTGGAAGAAAACGGCCTGAATAATCTAATTACTAGGGACATTTTTAGAACCGCTGTAATGTCCGGGGCCCCCAACGGAGTGAAACAGGCCTTAGATAATAATCCAGACATGCCAGGGGCCTCAAATGAGGTGTGGGAACGCCACTTAGTGTTCCATATTGATAAACTGGGGGATAAGCAAAGTAAAGAATTAGATGAGCTGGAGGTAGCCAGGGCCCAACTACTAAAGCTGCAGCTGGAGGCTGCAAAGGGAGGTAAGAAACCAAAACAGATGGTACAGAACACCCCACATCAGGGAGGCAGTCAGCCAGGCCAGATGGGAAACCAAAATCCTCCTGCTCCCTCAGTCATACCCCCTTATTTCGGATATGACCAGGGAGGGGTACCACAACCACCGTGGCAGCAATCTAGGCCAAGAGGTGGATATCAAAATTTTAGAGGCAGAGGCCAAGCAGGACGCCAGAGGTAAATGGCAGGCCACTAAAAGCACTGGTAGATACCGGTGCGACATACTCCACTGTTCAAAGATGTCACATCACTGATGCACAGATCAGTGACAAAACAGTGGGTGTAGTGGGATTCTCTGGCGGGTTAGAATATTGGCCTTTCACCACCCCTCTTACCACTAAGGTGGCAAATCAGAGGCTTGTACATACGTTCCTATACTCCTCCAACGCGCCCATTCCCCTGTTGGGACGAGATTTATTAATAAAGCTAAGAGCTAGCATATTGTGTTCCCCAAAAGGGGTGACTGTTACTTTCCCAGATGGCACTAGCATAGACTGCTCCCAAAATCAAAGCATAGCATCACAGCACGTTCTACTAGGGGGACCCCTAGTGGAAATGGCTGACATTTATTGGGTGGAACTGGATGTTACGGCATCCAACACCGGAGTTGTGTCTCTATACAACCGTAATCTGCCATGGATAAAAGACCTGGCAGTGTTTCTTCCTCCCATTGACCCTCTACACTGTACACTTTATTATGACAGAACCGGTGATTTACTGTATCAAGAGTCTTTCCAGCAAATGGAAGGACACATGTGGAGATTACAAGGGGAGGGATTGTTTGTGGGAAAACAGGGTGTAGTAGCCATGATTGACCTACCCCTGACCAGTTACTGTGGTACCGCATGACAAAAACAGCAACACCCCACATTTCACTAGCACTCCACCCAGGTCATGAAGCTAGGGAATTAGGAGGCATGACTAAAACCCTTAAGGAAGCTCGAGATTGGGCGCTCTGTGACATTGAAGGCGTGTTATATTCTAAAACACATGATGCATATTGGATAAATCAGAACACTGATGATTCTGGGACGTTGACACAACGTCAGCTCTCAAGGACACATGGTAGGGAATTGACAGATGGTGAGGGAGCAAAAGAGCTGATTGCCAGGCAACCAGCCTCCCTGTGGTCACAAGGCCCCACAGACGTGGGCCTGTGCGACATCACCCCCATCACATTTGCAATCAAGCCCAGGGAACCCCTTTGGATTCCCCAATATCGTAACAAACCAGAGGCTGAAGAAGGTATTGCAAGCACAGTACAGGGACTGTGTGAAAGAGGGATTATTTCACCGTGGCAATCCCCGTGGAATACTCCTATTTTCCCGGTCCAGAAACCAGGTACTGAGAAGTACAGGTTGGTACACGATCTAAGACGAATTAATGAACTAGTCACAACTCCCACCCTCTCTGTGCCCAACCCTTACACAGCAATTTCAAGCCTGACTCCAGAACACCAATGGTTTACATGTATTGATTTGGCTAATGCGTTTTTCTGCATTCCCATTGCAGAAGAGTGTAAATCCTGTTTGGCATTTACGTACAGAGGTACACAGTTTTCGTATAACAGACTACCCCAGGGCTTTGTGTTATCACCAGGAATTTTCAATCAGGTGTTAAAAGACAAATTGCAGCATTGCATCCTGCCCTCATCATGTGTACTGATAATGTATGTTGATGACTTGTTGCTGGCAGCAGCTTCGGAGGAAGACTGCCTGGGGGCCACTGAAGCCATCTTGTGTAAATTGAGGAAGGCAGGATTCAAGGTGAGCAAAGAAAAACTACAACTCTGCCGCCCCTCAGTTACGTTTATGGGCAGACTGATCACAGGCCAGGGCTCCGCTCTCTCACACCGTCAACGTGATGGTATTTTGGCACACCCCAAACCAAACACCGTGAAGGACATGTTATCCTTCCTAGGCCTCACAGGTTTCAGCAGAAACTACATTCCCATGTATGTAGCAGTTACTAGCCCACTGAGGTCAATGGTCAAAGAACAAGGTATTCGTAACCTCACGGGGCAGCTAACATGGACCCCTGTGGCAGAACAGGCCTTCATTGACCTGAAGAAACAAATGTCACACGCTGCACACCTGCACAGTGCAGACTACACATTACCATTCTTTCTGGATGCCTCAGAAACAGTGCACAGTGCACATGGCGTCCTTTTCCAAAAACATGCAGGAACCAGAAGGGTGTTACTATATATCAGCATTTTGCTAGACCCCATTGAGCAAAGACAACCAGCCTGTGCACGATTTGCTGCAGGCCTGGCCAAGATTATTGACAAATCTTCTCATATGGTCATGGGCCACAGACTGACCGTACTGACGTCACATTCAGTCATAGCCTTTGTTAACTCAGCATCATTTACATTTTCTCCGTTACGTCAGCGCAAACTGGCCAAATGTTTGATGGCACCACACATTACTTATACCCACGAGGGGGTAAACATGGCTGACTTGTTCTCCTCAGGGGAACCACATGACTGTGCACCCCTTACGGAACAGGCGTCACGTGTCAGACAGAATCTGACAGCGTCTCCATTGGCTGAGATATCAGAAGTGATGACCCTCTTTACAGATGGGTGCTGTTTCCGTAAAGACAATGGCATATTGACATCTGCATATGCTGTGGTGGAATCAAAGGATGGACAGTTTTACACTAGGGAAGCACAGCTCCTGGAGGGGAAACAATCTGCCCAAAGAGCAGAATTAATTGCTGTAACTAAAGCCTTGCAATTTGCCAGCCCCAGGCGTGTTAACATTTACAGCGATTCAGCCTATGTGGTCGGAGCAGTGCATGTTGAACTACCAGTGTGGCAGAGATGTGGGTTTGTCACCTCATCTGGAAGACCAATAGTGCATGAAAAGGAGGCAAGGGCCCTCCTTACAGCACTACTTATCCCAACAGAGGTAGCTGTCATCAAATGTCAAGGCCATGACCCCAGTAATTCAGACATTGCCAAAGGCAATGATGCTGCAGACCAGGCTGCTAAACAAGCAGCTGGATATCACCCTAACATGCAGATGCAGGCCATTTTATCTGCTGATCACGTTCTGCCACCATTCACTCGTTCCACGTTGGTAAATGAACAAAAACATGCGTGTCCAGAGGAGCTCTCTGTCTGGCGGGAACATGGAGCGGTACAGGCCAGTGATGGCCTGTGGCAAGCTCCTGACGGTCGCCCAGTCCTGCCCCTGATTTTAACACCATCAATCATGACACAAGCTCACACACATTCCCATGTTAATGCCAAACAGATGGCCAAAACACTTCGGTATTGGTGGCATCCATTTCTCACAGCCACCATCACCAATTTCGTGTTGTCATGTGCAATTTGTCAGGAACATAATCCTAAACCTACATTGAAACAATTGCAGGGCTCGTTCACACCACTGAAGGGTCCTGGTGAAGAGATTGTTATAGACTTCACGGACATGATAGACAGGGTTCAGGGCAAAAGGTATCTACTGGTCATTGTGGACAGCTTCACGGGTTGGCCGGAAGCATATCCTACGGGAAAAGAGGACAGCACATCTGTCATCAAATGTCTCATAAATCTTTACATACCACACCATGGTTTTCCCCGAAGAGTCAGATCAGACAATGGCTCTCACTTTAAAAATGACCATCTCCAGACCGTTGAGAAGGCCCTAGGCCTTCTCCATGCATTTGGGGCAGTCTACCACCCTCAATCTCAAGGCAAGGTTGAACGAATGAATCTCACATTGAAACTTAAATTGGCTAAAATCTGTGCTCAGACCAAACTGTCCTGGCTTTCTGCATTACCTATTGCATTAATGTCCATCCGTTCTTCCACAAATAGAATCTCAGGATTGACACCTTTTGAACTACTTACAGGTCGTTCGTTTCCAGGTCCATCGACGCCACTGACTGAAAGTGCCTGTGCTCCAATATCACACTGTGTATATTTTGAAAAACTTAATGCTTTGGTCAAACAGTTTTCTCATCAGGCACCCGAGGACCCGCTTCCTGAACCAATTGCCGACCCGTCACAATATGTCCGCCTAAAACGGTTCCGCAGAAAGTGGAACGAGGCTAGATGGTCCCCTCCACTGAGAGTCGTTGAGAGAACAACACATTGTGTTCGCCTGTCAGGGAAAGGCGACACGTGGTATCACCTGTCATCCTGTGTTAATTGTGTTCCCCCCGACAGGTCGCTGTCTGACACCGCTGTGGACCTGAGGACTCAGGTCCAAGAGAGGGAAGATTCAGATTCCAGTGACACTCCTCCACAAAGAGATCGATACAACCAACAACTCCTCCAAGAGAGGGAGGTACAGTACAGGGAGGGAGTTGATGAACTTCCACAAGACATAACGACAGGGGCTCTGCAGATACGCCATAAAAAAGGTGACCTTTTTTCAAGCCCACCAGGTGAGCCGCTAGCACACTGTGTTAGCCAAGATCGAGCATATGGTGCAGGTATTGCAGTAGCATTTAAAAACAGGTACGGTGTTGAACACGTAAGACAGCAAAACAAATCAGTGGGTGAGTGTGCGGTCACACACGAAGACGACGGGAGAACCATCTTCCATTTAATAACCAAAGTCAGGAGCACTGATCTCCCCACATATGAGAATTTAATTGGTGTGTGACACATAGTGTGAAAAGTGTTTCCGTACCTCGGCTGGGGTGTGGATTGGACAGACTGGATTTTCAAAGAGTCTCACATATCATAACTGAAGTTTTTGCAGGAACAGATATGACAATAACCATATACATGTTGTAATCAAACTAATATGTTCTTTTAAGATTAGTTATAATCTTTATTTTCATTTTTTAATTCATTTAAGTACTTCGTTCAGATGTGTTAAAATTGGTGTGTTGTGTATGTAAATGGTACAAGGTAGTTTTTAGAACACTTATATCCGGTAGGAGATTTTTAAACTTTTATCCATCTTAAAGGTAGTTCTTTTATTATTCCTATATTCAATTATATGTTCAGTGTATACATTGTGTGAAAAACATTGAAATCAACATGAGGTTGTGGGAAAATGGGCCATGTATGGGATTGCTCACTGTCATCTCTATCACCATAGTGGGTATAATTTTTGGCGTTGAAAAGATACAAGAGGCCAACAAGAATATGACTAACACTAACAGAGTGGTTACCAGGCCAAAGAGGGATGTAGGTACTGGGGAGCGGGACAAATGTTTGCAAACATATGGCGGAATTGCATTAAATTATGTAAAAGGGAGCACAACATCATTTACATTTGACCTCTGCTCAGTTATAGAATGTAATGGACAGAATTTATCATGGCGAGGATATGACATCTGTGTGGGTTAGGCTGGCCCGGGAACCAGGCATGGTGTCCAACGTGGAATCATGTCTGGCAGGCAACAAACCCCTATTTTCATGGAACCAGTAGCAAAAGAACAGAGGGAGGCAAGCTGAAAGTAGCAGGCCACTTCACCCTGCAGAGAGATTTCAGTAGAACTAACAACCCAATCACAATGTCTATTACAGACCTCAAACAGGACCCCTACAGCCAAAAGCCAACCATACCAGGCCAGTGTTGGGGGACAGCCATGGACCAATTTTATGTGCTATTGGGAGTAGACCTGGCAGGAAAAGATGCAATGGGGTTGATTAAAATTAATCTGCTACCTAAACCTGTGCCAAATATAACAGAGTCTAGTAATATAACTGTCATGTCTCGTGCAGACACACGTATTGGAATTGACTATACCAAATTAACCCCTGAGGATATAATTGAAAAAGCTACTGGTTATGGAGAAACTAACTTGTGGTTAGACTGGCTGATAAACACAGCCAAAGAACAGAAGTTGGATGACTGCATTGCATGTGCAAGTGCTAGACCTAGACTGCATATAGAACCTGCCCCTTTGTATCCTAATGATACCTGGGGGTATGACTGTATGTTATCACTGACTAGAAGTTCAGGCTCTAAAAACTGCACCACATTAGCATCTATATTCCCTCCCATAGGTAATGAATCTAGGACAGGACCATTTACTCCTCGCGAAGACAATTATACGTGTTTTAACTTCACCACCACAAATCCTAAACTAAATTACGGCCAGATTAATGTGGACTGGTGCGAAGTCATTATAGTAGACAATGGGACAATAATTGGTCCATGGGCAAGAGCCGGACTATATTATTATTGTGGAGACAGGCGTTTATTCACGCGGATGCCGCCCAACACAAAAGGGTTATGTGCGATGGTTAGATTAGGTGCACCATTAACTTTGATTGGTGAAAGAGTAACAGCAGGACCATCAACAATAACTGAAGGTCTTACCCGCCGTAGAAGGCGACATGTCATTAGAAAAAGAGCTGCCATAATTGACTTGACATTGAATAGCCCTACATACATAGATGCTATAGGAATCCCAAGAGGAGTTCCTGATGAATATAAATTGGCAGATCAGGTGGCAGCAGGATTTGAAAACATCCCTATTATAGCTGCGTTGTTTCCAGTCACTCCCAACAAAAATGTAGATAGGATCAATTATGTTCATTATAATGTTATGAGACTAGCCAACTTAACTAGAGAGGCAGTACAGGGCCTAGCTGAACAGCTGGCCCCAACCTCTCTGATGGCAACACAAAACAGGATGGCTTTAGATATGTTATTGGCAGAAAAAGGAGGTGTGTGTCATATGTTTGGAGACCTATGTTGCACATTCATTCCAAACAACACAGCCCCGGATGGGTCCGTTAACAAGGCCCTTGAGGGACTGAGGGTATTATCAGTAGAGATGAAAGAACATTCAGGTGTTGATAATCCAGTCAGCCAATGGCTAGAGAGGGCGTTGGGTAAGTGGAAAGCACTTATCATGTCAATAGTTGTGTCCTTAGCAGTGTTCTTAGGTATCTTGGTCACATGCGGATGTTGTTGTGTTCCATGCATCAGGTCATTGTGTAATCGTTTGATAGTGACAGCCATTGAAAAAAGAGACATGCCACCCCCATATTCTATGCCATTACTGACACCTGACCACTATGAAGATGACAGTGGTGACGATGAGAATGATGTGTGACCTCTATTCGAGGTCAAGAGAGGGATTGAAGGGTTTTAATAACAATCTATGTTTTAATTACAATGTTCATTTAATTACAGTCTATGGTTTTAACTACAGTTTATCTTTTTATGGCTTATATATAATCAATAGTAGAATGTGTGTATTAGTGTGAACAATTATGTGTGTGTGTGCAGCATTGCGTACAAAGAAGAGGGTCAGCAGTTTGAGGGTTTGCACGAGAAGTCAGCTGTTTGACCTGAGGTCATGCTGTACATGCAACGCACATACCCATGTAGCGAGGGTTTTAAGAAGGAAACCATACGTGGAAACTGTGTGGGGGATGTGTGGTATTTTTCAGAATATGTGTTGGGGCTATGTCTTGTGCTATGTCTTATGATATATCTTATGATATGTTGCAGAAAAACTAGGAGAATAGGATGTGTGTTGTGCTGTGTCATGTGATGTGATGTGTTGCAGACAAAGGAGAATGAAGCTGAATGGAGGAAAGACGAGGCGGAGCTCTGAAGAAAGAAGATACACCCTCTCACATACATATAAAAATGATGTAAACTTTTGAAGCGTTGCTGACTCTCTGTGAAGACTCTTTTGGTCTGAGACAGCCCAGCGCGCTGTATTCTGATTAATAAACTTCAACTTTTGTTCATCCGAATCCCTTAGTCCAATTTTTGAATACGCAGGACAGTTGATGTCCATCATAAGTCGCTTTGGATAAAAGCGTCTGCTAAATGACTAAATGTAAATGTAAATGTAACCTTAATAACCGCATTAACTCATTTACTCATCCACTGCACTGTAACCTTAATAACCGCATCAACTCATATACTGCACCGTACCTTTAATAACTGCATTAACTCATCTATTGAACTGCAGCTTTAATAGCTAATGTCTATAATTAATGCACATTTAAGTCACTTGCACTATTGGACAGTCTAAATTGTGATCTGTTCATAACCACCTGTACATTGATGTTCACAGTATATAGCCTTCTGTATATATTGTTCATAGTACATACCGACTGTCATAGAACATTCCTTCTGTAAAGTATTTTCATAGTACATGCCCATTGTATAGTATTTTCCTAATATTGTATTCTGTATTTATTCACACTGTATATCCTGCACTTGCTAATTGCACTTCTGGTTAGATCTAAACTACATTTCGTTACACTGTACATGTATATGTGAAATGACAATAAAGTTGAATCTAATCTAATGAATCTAATGTAAAAATGCAGGATCATAGTAAAGTAATAATTAAATCATTAGAACAAAAATCATTAGAACAAACATATTATGGTCTCAGAGACGTTCATACAAGGATCGTTATTTCTGACAGTCTAAAGCAACTGCATATGCCTGATAGTTTTAAGAACACACTATTATAATAAAAAATATCCATGCACTGTCTTTTCTGTCCTTGTACGAGCAAACTGTTGAACCATTTGATTGTTTTTAAAAAGTTCCATAACCACAGTTTAATACGTCCCTATTTGCAGTTAAGCTTCTATAATATAATCTTTATTTAAGGATAATCTGCAATGCAATGAAGTTCAATATCAATTTTTATAATAACATTAAACAGTCTTCATTTAACAGATCACCAAGTAAAACAAAACAGTAAACATTTTGAACGCGCAACTGTGCGTCTAAAGCCAATGTGGGCAGAACCTTTAATGTAATATTTGTTTTCAAAGTGTACAATTGATTTTTATTTTAAGCTCATTTACAAAGATTACCATGAGTGATTAATTTACACAAAAATGTGCTTCAGTGAAAACCATCACATTGATCACGCAGGAGTGGGCAGTTTCCACCAACTATTACAATATGCCTAAGAAGACCATAGCAGAGCATAGCCTCCTCATTAGTGTGTCTGTCTTCTAAACCGGTGAGGACCGATTGCCAGTTCGAGGCACACGTAAGTCCTGTGAGAAGCAGCTAAATCAAATATAAATGATACAAAGCGACAACAGAAGGCACAATATCATTGTTTTTATAATTATATATGAAAGCGGACCAGAGAAAGCAAACTGCATTAGGCGAAAATGTAACATAAATTATTATTAATGAGCTAGAACAGAGGCTGTTTGAAGACGTGAACAAAAAAAGATCATATTTGCAAAAATATGTAGTTTATAGACCGTTTCATCGTTATTAAATAAAGGATTGATGAGATAGTGTATTGACATGGGTTTAAATGACAAGCATTGACATGTTTTAATTCTCTCCATGTCAGTAGACTAAAGGCTTTTAAAAAAAGATTCCAGTTTTCAGTTGACGGGGGATGGGGACCGGGAGAGGTGTGAATGTCTTGCTTTCTGAAAGAGCAGAGTTTATAATTAATGTCTTATCTGCAGGGTGGCAAATAAACATAAGACGCCGTAAGACTGATAAGAAACGTAACTCCAAACATAAACAAAACATCTTTGCCTAAACATGCTTTTTATAATTTGCGTCACATATTCAATTATTTTATTATTATATTCTACATATTAAAACACTAATGACCTCTCATTTAAATGACAAAAAAGAAAATGTTTTAATATCTTCTTGATCAATAGAGCACTTTATTAAGTAATTAAGGTTAAAATCCCTGTTTACATTTCAATCTATTCTTAAATATGCAACTTCTCAATAGACACCTCTTTTGAGTGTTGTCTGAAGTGTTAAGGGCTGGTTATACTCGACGACTTCGCTAGTTCGCATGGGTGAGCGCGCCAAATATGACGTCATCGCGGTGTTCGCGAAGTTCGCTTTGGGTGAGCGCGAGCTCATTTCGCGTGGCGGCGTGCACAACATTTTTTGTGACTCGAGCGAACAGTTCCCGCGGCGCCGCAGTCAACATGAACAGCTTTGAAGAGATTTTGGCTGAACAGGTACGCTTGTACTAGGGGTGGCACGGTACATGAAAAAACACCCGAACCGTTCGGTTCGCTCGTCTCGGTTCGTGTGTGCGTCGCACGGTTCCAAGCATGCGCAATATAGCCCCGTGCTCAGACAGTTTCGCCCTTAGACAGTTTCGCGCGAACAAACATATAGACAGTAAAAGTGGAGTAAGGAGTGCAGCAGAAATGGCAAGTGGAGGAGATAATGAAGACTGCCCGGAGTTGGTGGATGCGCCCGCTTCGTTCAAATCCGTTGTGTGGGAACATTTTGGATTTCATGTTACTTACGATGACAACGGAAATAAAACAGTAGATAGAACTGCGACTGTGTGCAAGCATTGTGCAAAATGCATTCAATATGCTAACGGAAACACTTCTAATATGACAGTTCATTTGAGAAGACATCACGCTAATGTGTCGATAAGCAAAAACAGGAGAGAGCCGGTTAGGAAACAACTTCTACTGTCTGCAGCGTTTAAGCAACCTCTCAGTGATAAGTCGGACAGGGCAATAGCCATAACTAAAGCATTGGGGATGTTTATAGCAAAAGATATGCAACCGTACAGCGTGATTGAGTGTGAAGGATTTCGTCAGCTGATGAATGTACTCGAGCCGCGGTATAATATTCCCTCTCGCCGACACTTCGGCACCACTGTAATTCCAAAACTGTATGACGAGACACGAGGAGAAATTGAAAAAGAATTGTCCGACAAAGCCCACGTAGCTCTCCCTACAGATGGATGGACCTCCAGGGCCACTGAAAGTTTCCTCACGGTGACCGCTCACTATATTACTTCGGAGTGGGAAATGAGAAGCTGCGTTTTGCAAACACGCCCCATTTATGAAAGTCATACCAGTGAGCATCTCTCTGAAATGCTGATAGACGCGGTGAAGGAATGGAAACTGGAGAGGGTAAATAGCATAATTCCTGTTACTACAGATAATGCTAAAAATATAGTGAATGCTATCGATTTAGCAGCGGGACTTGGGCCACAGATCGGGTGCTTCGCACACACAGTTAACCTTGCAGCCAAGAGTGCAATCTCTTCTCTTCTTAAGTATGAAGACGTCATGTCTGTTGTCCTAAGATGCATCAATTACATCAGGTCGAGAAGTTTACAGCACCGCCAGTTTCAAGCCTTTTTGGAAGAAATTGAGGCAACATATGGTGATGTACTGTACTTTACTAGGGTACGCTGGCTCAGCAGGGGAAATGTTTCGGAAAGATTTTTTGAGTTTAGAACAGAGGTGAAGAGATTTATGGAAGAAAGCAGAATGGATGTTCCTGAATTTGAAGATCCTAAATGGGTCATGGACCTTGCATTCCTAGTGGACATTACACAGGAGCTGAACGTCCTTAACCTGAAGCTCCAGGACCCTGGTCAGCTCATCACAGCAGCGTATGAAAGTGTGAAAGCCTTCTCCACAAAATTGAGATTATGGGAAACTCAGCTTTCTGCAAAAAATCTCAGTCATTTCACAACATGCAGATCTCTTGTGGAGGAGGGAATAGCATTCAATGGTGATGAATCTGCCTCTGCTGTTGAAACCAACTTCAGGAATTTGATCAGCATTTTGCTGACTTCAAGGCACACCGTGACACTTTCCAACTGTTTGCAGACCCCTTCTCATCTGATGTGGAGAGCATGGGCGTAGGTTTAGGGGGGGACGCTAGGTACTAGTCCCAATCAATATTTTGAGATGACAAATTTGTCCCCACCAATATTTAGCAAGCTCCTTTGAACTGCTATTTGGATCTTTGCGCTTTTATTTGGATCGATTCCAACGGCCACCACGACGACGACAGTACAAGAAACGCCGTAATTTGATTGGCGGCGGGGTATCTGACAGGCTACACGCGCGGGCCGGGACTACTTTTGTGCACTGATAGCAAGCGAGCGAGCGGTTGGTGTGTGTGTGTGTGTGCGTGTTGACGACGCTGACGGCAAGTTACCAGGGCCAGAGTAAAACATTTTTATATTCCGTTTTTTTGCCCCATTTTAGTACTTTGTACAAATCAGCTATGCCACCCAAGAAAAGGAAAGGGGATATACGAAGCTTTTTCATAAATCAGAGTCTAAGTAGGCAAAATAACTAGCCACACAAATAATCTAGCAGTAGTAGTGACTGACCAGGCTTTCAAATGCAGAGTCTACAGTGGAAAATAGTATTAACTGGTGATAGTATGTGTTACCCAGGATGATAGAAGGCTACGTTAGCAAGTCACTGAATGTTAAATAGCCTACCCTAACTTAGAATCTTACAGTCAACATAAACAGTGGATCTTAGACATTTTTTGTTTCTACATTCTGTTTATGTGTTTGTTAGTGTAGCCTACCCTACATGCAGAGAAAAAGGGAAATCACCCACAGTTTAATGAAGGACTGTCATTGCTAGACACACGTGCTGGAAAAACGTGTTGGCAATGTTAAAAAAGGCAAAAGTTAACACTGCTGGTTATTCAAATATAATGAATTATTATTTGATTGATAATATACAAATAACACTATCCGGTATACAAATGATGTGTTGAATGCATACTATGATACGTGTGTGTTTTATAGTCTGAAATATAAAAGGAAATCGCCATTAAAGCACTGGTATCTTACAACAAAATAATTCCAGGGGGACGGGGGGATGTCCCCACCAAAGCTGAGACCAAACCTACGCCCATGGTGGAGAGTGTACCAAATTTGTTGCAAACGGAACTTATTCACTTGCAGTGCAACACTGAGCTAAAAAACAAATTCAGAGATGCAAAAGGTAATGCAGACAAGACTGCACAGTTCCTGAGAGAATTACCTCCACGCTGCCCAGAGCTTTCCAAAGTGCTCAGTCGGTTACTGTGCCTTTTTGGAAGCACATACCTGTGTGAGAAACTTTTCTTTACTATGAACTTCAATAAATGCAAATTCAGGTCCAGGCTTAGTGATGCTCATCTTGAAGCTGTACTCAGGGTATCAACTATGAACTCCATCAGGGAAAACGTGGCTCAGTTGTGTGAGCAGAAGTGCTGCCAAGTGTCTGGCCAGAAATAGAATAGTTTAGAAATGTATTCAGAGATCGCATTTGTTCAGTGTAAGCTTCAGCACAGTTTTGATAAGTAACTTAAGTTAAAATAAAGTAGGTAACTGTTAAAAATGTAAAATTATATAACAATCCACAGACATTAAGTTTAAGTATTTTTGTTAAGCATCACACAAATATGTTAGTAATGTTTTAAAAGATATCTGAGCTAACATCTCAGTAATTAAAGTAGATTTCCAGAACTTTTGTGCTATCTTTTTGTGCTTCAATGTTAAAACGGCCCTCCTATGAGATGTCAGTCAAACCAATGGCCCCCAGCCAATTTGAGTTTGAGACCCCTGCCGTAGGGTAAAGGAAAAAGGAAACGTTGTAGGGTTGTTTGTCCATTTACTGTTTTGCTGTACAAAACAGGGCAGCGAATTTAATGTACGTGTACATATAAACAGGTTATTCTAAGGTATGACTAACATAACGCTTCATTATGTTAGATCTTTATACACCTCTGAAGAAATAGTTTCGTACATTTTATAATGTATTTCCGTCAATAGATCCTCCTAAAAAATTAAATAACAACTCCACCGCTTCTTAACTTCTTGGGTTTTTTGCTTCAGATTTCTACATTTTAATTCACAGAAATTCTATAAAGTATGTTGTCTCTCAGAAACGTGTGTCCTTTTGGTCATATCCATAACTTATTAATTCTTCCTTATTTTAAATTAATCAATGGATCTAAAACGGCTTTCTCTGGATCGGTTCCACATCTGTGGAATGTTCAGCCCGCTGTTAGCAGATTCTGTTGCCATCTTTAAGAATCGGGGGAAAACACATCTCTTCCATCAACACCTGACTGACGAGCACTGACTTCTATTTCTTTTCTACTCTTTCTATCCCCCCAAAAAACCTAAGCATTGTATACTGTGGTAGGCTATCCACCTTATTTTTTAGGTGGACTGTGCATTTATGTCAATAAAGCTTGGTGCACGAACTCTGTTATTGTCGGGAGACACTGCTCGGCTAACCTTGAGTTTCTCATGGTTAAATGTAGACCGTTTTATCTGCCACGGGAATTCACTTCCACCATTATAACGGCAGCTTATATTCCACCGGATGCTGATGCGAAGCTTGCTATGAAAGAACTTCATGCAGCCATCAGTAAACAACAGACTGCTCACCCGGAGGCTGCATTTATTGTTGCGGGAGATTTTAATCACTCTAACTTAAAGACAGTGCTCCCTAAATTTCACCAGCATGTTTCCTGCCACACAAGAGGAAACAAAACTTTGGATCATGTCTACACAAACATGGCTGAAGCTTACGCCGCGACACCCCTCCCCCACCTGGGTCAATCTGATCACCTTTCTTTGTTCCTCACCCCCAAGTACTCACCTCTCATTAATCGTGTGAAGCCATCAGTGAAGACCATCAAGGTGTGGCCTGCGGGGGCAGACTTCACACTCCAGGAAAGGTTTCTACACACAGACTGGAGTA
Source organism: Triplophysa tibetana (assembly GCA_008369825.1). NCBI lineage: Eukaryota > Metazoa > Chordata > Actinopteri > Cypriniformes > Nemacheilidae > Triplophysa > Triplophysa tibetana. The sequence goes on from CM017903.1 coordinate 1,894,703, forward strand.
TGTTTGCTTCTCAGGCCACCAGTGGCTCTCACATGGACATAGACAGCTACACCTCTTCTGTATTGGACTACATCAATACCACCATTGATAGTGTCACAACTCAGAAGCAGATCACCATATACCCTAATCAGAAGCCATGGATGAACAAGGAAGTGCGCCTCCTGTTGAAAGCACGCAACACCGCCTTCAGATCAGGTGATGCACAGGCCTATAGTACTTCCAGGGCAAATCTGAAGAGGGGCATCAGAAAGGCCAAGCACTGCTACAAGTTGAAGCTAGAGGAGCATTTTATCAACTCTGACCCTCGACGCATGTGGCAGGGCATCCAGGCCATTAGTGACTACAAACCCAACCACTCCATCCCCATAGCCACAGATGCTGCCTTTCTGAACGAGCTTAATGACTTTTATGCACGCTTTGAGAGAGACAATAAGGAACCCGCCACCAGGCTCACACCTTCTACTGACCACCCAATCATCACACTAAACTCCACAGATGTTTACACTGCACTAAGCCGGATAAACGCACGTAAGGCTGCTGGCCCTGATGGCATCCCTGGTCGCGTACTCCGGGCATGTGCGGAGCAGCTCGCTGGGGTCTTCACGGATATCTTCAACCTGTCCCTCGCCCAAGCAGTTGTTCCAGCATGTTTCAAATCCACCTCCATTGTTCCAATTCCAAAACATTCCAGCCCGACATGTCTGAATGACTACCGCCCTGTAGCACTCACACCCATTGTTATGAAGTGCTTCGAGCGGCTGGTCTTGTCACACCTAAAAGACTCTCTACCATCCACACTGGACCCATACCAATTTGCCTACCGCAGCAATAGGAGCGTAGATGATGCAGTGTCAATGGCGCTGCACTCCGTGCTCACACATCTGGATAATAAGGACACTTATGCACGCATGCTGTTTGTAGACTTTAGCTCTGCATTCAATACCGTCATCCCTTCCAAGCTAATCAGCAAACTTGGAAACCTAGGCATTAACAACTCAACCTGCAACTGGATTATGGATTTCCTGACGAACAGGCCTCAGCTTGTTAGGTTAGGCCACATCTGCTCAACCACCATCACCCTCAACACTGGTGTACCACAGGGCTGCGTACTGAGCCCCTTTCTCTACTCCCTTTTCACACTCGACTGCAGGCCTGTGAATGGATCTAACTCCTTCATCAAGTTCGCAGACGATACAACAGTGATTGGTCTCATCAGCAACAACGATGAGACTGCTTACAGGGAGGAGGTACGGCACCTGGCCATATGGTGCTCAGACAACAACCTGCTCCTTAACACCTCCAAGACAAAGGAGATCATCGTGGACTTCAGGAAGGCGAAAGGAGGCACACACGACCCCATCCACATTAACGGGATGGCTGTTGAACGTGTTTCCAGTTTTAAGTTCCTGGGGACCCATATTTCGGAGGACCTGTCCTGGACCACCAACACCTCATGCCTCGTCAAGAAGGCTCACCAGCGTCTCTTCTTTCTGAGGACACTGAAGAAGAACCAACTGTCTTCAACTATCCTGGTGAACTTCTATCGCTGCACGATAGAGAGCATCCTGACCAACTGTGTCACAGTCTGGTACGGGAACTGTTCTGTTGCTGAGCGCAAGGCACTGCAGCGGGTGGTGAAAACAGCCCAGCGCATCACAGGGACTACACTCCCTTCCATTGAGGACATCCAGGGGAAACGCTGTCTGCGTCGAGCTCGCAGCATTCTCAAGGACTCCTCTCACCCCGCTCATAGACTGTTTACTCTCCTGCCTTCCGGTAGGCGCTACAGGTGCCTCCGGACAAGAACCAGCAGACTAGGAAACAGCTTTTTTCCCAGAGCTGTTTCATTATTGAACTCTGCTCCCCACTGATTCCACTAACCCTCATAACTTTAACGCTGCTACTATATTGTTTACTTTGCATAACAGGGCTGCATCCATGACTGAACTGTACACACCAGTACTTCATGTTATCTGCTCTACCGGACTGTTTACACACACATAGCATCATTTCCACTCTATACTGCTCACTTGCACACCAGGAATATTACACTGAATGCTCATTTGCACTAATAAACTACTTCCATAACTGAATTAACTCATCTACTGCACTGTAACTCATCTATTGCATTTATTGCATAACTAACTGCATCCACTCATCTATTGCACTGTAACTTCAATAACTGCATTAACTCATCTACTGCACTGTAACCTTAATAACCGCATTAACGCATATACTGCACTGTAACTTCAATAACTGCACTAACTCATCTAATACACTGTAACTGTATTATCTGCATCTACTCATGCATTGCACTATAACTTCAACAACTGCATTAACTCATGTACTGCACTGTATCTTTAATAACCGCATTAACTCATCTACTGCACTGTAACTTTAATAGCTAATGTCTGTAATTAATGCACACTCAAGTCACTTGCACTATTGTATTGTCTATATTGTTATCTGTTCATAACCACCTGTACATTAATGTTCACAGTATATAGCCTTCTGTATATATTGTTCATAGTACATACCGACTGTCATATTTTTCGTACAACATTTGTATAGTATTTCCCTAAAATTGTATTCTGTATTTATTCACACTGTATATCTGCACTTGCTAATTGCACTTCTGGTTAGACCTAAACTACATTTCGTTACACTGTACTTGTATATGTGTAATGACAATAAAGTTGAATCTAATCTTGAATCTAATCTAATCTTATTTTTTAATGTGGAAGTTAACGATGTGACATACTTCCTTTTTGTGTTAAGTCTTCAGTATTATAAGCCGGCCAGGGGAAAACCTACGGGAGTGTGTCGCTGCAGAAGCATGCTCAAAACGCTTTTAAAACAGCTCTGATGAATATTTTTCACACCCACGATGTATTACACCTTGGGAGGATGAACTGGCCTGATATATCATATGAGGATTTATTTGAGTTGACGGGTCTGCACTGCGCAACCATAAATGCTCAGACGTACCTGTAGCGTTGCATGCACAGTGGGAAAGACAGTCGAACTGTGTACATGACAGACCACGAATACGTGTTTTTAAAAGAAGATGTGAATACCAGTCAAAGTGGAGCAAACATTCCTGGATCCTTACAACTTAAACAGAAAAATGGAGACGGCTGGTTGCTCTTGTATCGCAGGTTTGGACCGAGCTGCAGCATCCATCACAACTTTCTAAAAACAAGTCAAAACTCTCTGTTTTTATCTCTATTAAAGAAGGACAATATTCCGTGTTGTTCATTCTCTCCCTTGCTCGCTTCAGCTTTAATCCTCCTAGTAACATGCCTGGTAAAGGCCAGCAGTAGCCTACTGTTTAACGTGTTGACAAAATGTTAAATGTGCTGTGGATAAAAAAGTCTAGAAAATGAATCAAAATGTAATGTAATGACAGGGCAATACCTGTAACTGTTAGGCATGAAGCTACAATTCTCTGGCAAGAAGGTTTGCTCGGAGCCTCCGAGGGGCTCTTGGACCCACGTTAGGGTCCCAAGAGGGTATGGAGCGGAGGTGAGGCATATTCCGCCCTCTCGCGCCCGTTAGGAACCTGGTGACCAGGTCGTGTTGCCCTAGAAACTTTCCATCAACTGAGTCGTGATGAGTGCCGATAGCGACTACATACACTTTCAGTGTGGAGGGGAGATGTAAGTCTCCAGTCTCGTAAGAAAGACATCACAATCCTGATCGAGCACCTCAGTGGGTCTTTCTCGTTGAGAGAGAGACACCAGGACGAGAAGAGACGCCGTCTAGAGGCTGCGTGACTGCATAGTAGATGGGGCCCTAGCCTGGGTGATGGTCTCTGCTGAGAGGGGGAGTAGGCATCTCAGGATCTTCTCGTCCCGTCTAGAGACCAAACATGGGTGTTCCAGAGGTCTGATCTGGGATGCCAGAACGTGCCCTTTCCCTGAGAGAGCAGGTCCTCTGTCAGGGGAATGGTTCAGGGGGAGTCGCTGTCCAGAGCATCAACTCTGAAGCCAAGTGCGGTTAGACCAGTGCGGTGTAACCAATATACTTGGTGCTCCTTTTCCCTGACAGTGTCTGTGCAAGGAGGCTCCTGGGGGGGAAGCTGTGCTTCCGCCTGTCCCGCAGTCAGCTGTGCGCCAGGGCATCCGTGCCGAGGGGGGCCTCGGTCAGGGAGTACCAAAGCAGACAATGGGTGGTGTCGCGGGAGGCAAAGAGATCTGTCTGTGCCTGTCCGAACAGCACCCAAATGAGCTGGACTGCGCGGGAGTGGAGTTGTCACTCTCCGGAGGGCATATACTGACGAGAGAGCGCATCGGCTGTCTGGTTCAGTACGCCTGGTATGTGTGGCCCGCATCAATCCGAGGGGTATTACCCCCGCGGAGGTGGCCATGTGTCCCAGGAGCCTATGAAATTGATTCAGGGGGACCGCCGACTGCCTGAAGTGTTCCAGGCAGTTCAACACTGACTGGGCGCGTGCCGCGGACAGCTTTGCCGTCATGGTGACAGAGTTGCTCTGAACTGGAGAGAGTTTGCTCATTTCTCGGTTGACCTGAAATCCCAATCGATCTAGATGCCGGAGCACCAGGTCCCTCTGTGTACACAACAGATCTCACGAGTGTGCCAAGATAAGCCAGTCGTCGAGATAGTTTAGTACCCGCACACCTTGTTCCCGAAGGGGAGAAAGAGCGGCTTCCACGATCTTCGTGAAGACCCGTGGAGACAGGGACAGACCGAAAGGGAGGACTCTGTAATGATATGCCCACCCCTGGAACGCGAACCGTAAGAACGGCGGTGTCGAGGGGGATCGAGACATGAAAGTAAGCGTCCTTCAGGTCGATTGCCACGAACCAATCCTGACACCTGATAGATGTCAGGATGCGCCTCTTTGTGAGCATCTGAACGGCAGCTTGTGAAGGTGCTTGTTCAGGGTACGGCAACCCGCCGTCTTTCTTGGGAATGATGAAGTGCGGGTCGTGACCCACTGAACATCTTGGTTTGAGGGACGAACTCGATGCCTGTTTTGCCAGAAGGGTGGTGACTTCTACCCGAAGTACAGAGGCATCCCTGCCTCTGACAGAGGGAGAGATGATGCCCTGAAACTTGGGAGAGTCTCTGGCGAACTGGATCGAGTAACCAAGACGGACCGCCCGCATTAGCCAGCGAGACAGTGTGGGCAGCTCTCGAGCTCCCAGGGACTGTGACAGGGTGACCAAGGGGACGGTCTGCTTCATCATTCCCACGGGGGGTGGTTCGTCGGCTGGCGGAGTTAATCATCTGTCGCGGGGGTCCCGGAGGGATGGTTGGCTCCGCCTTTTTACCTGCCTGGCCTGACGCCCAGGGGAAGGTCACTGCAGGTAGGGACGATCCGCTGCTCTACATCGTAGATCCGGCAATGTAGAAGAATAAGAATTCATTGAATTCGTTCTGTTCGTAGTCATGAGCGAAGGCTCTGAATTCGCCAAATTTCATTGGCCTTTTCTATAGTAGTCAGAGTTGATTGGTTCTCAAGACCGACAGAAAGGGAAGGTTTGATTTTAGCTGCAACTTCAATAAAAATCTTTCGTAGATTCTAACCTTACTCTAAAGATGTAAATGTATTTGCTATTTTTGTGTTTGTAAAGAACTCAATCAGATAATATTGCAAATATTGGTTGATTTATTCACTTTTTATTTTCGGATTTTTTAAATCAAGTTGAAGTCGCGTTAAATGTCATTTTACCTCAATGAAATGACCATAGTTTTAACGTAAGACAATCAATCAGGTTGAATGGAATACATTTGTTTTACACATAGTGAACGACTTCAACATGAGTTTAGCATGTGTCAAAGTTTAGCATCACAGTTAGCTCTAGTACATACTCAAAGTAGACGTAGCAACTACTGGACAGTCAAAAATTGTGCATCTCTCTGTCTGTGCACGACATGATCTATGTGTGTGCGCAGAGACTCGACAACATTAACAAACTTTTTCTTGAGAGAATGGACGTTAACATGTTTACTTGCGTCCCTGAGTATACTTACAGCTGTGACGTTATCGCCGGCAACATATGACGTGAGACTGACCGGCCGGTAGGGGTGTGCGATATGACGATATTTGATCGCGAATGATCAAAATGACTGCACGATCCACTTTAGCGGAATAATCGTTACATCGTCCTATATAGTGCAAGACACGTTATAACTGTTGCTGTTCTATTGAATTCTTCAACATCCTTGCGATAGATTGCGCCAAGTTGACAAGCTCGTATACGTTGCTTGTGAACTCAGTAAGATTAAGAGACGCGGTCAGATGGAGGGAAACACGGAGGAGTTGGTCCCTAAAATAAATTCTACATAAGTAATTTTGAAATGGTTTGGGTTTTCCCCAACTGACACGGCCCAAACAACAGTTATTTGCAAATGTTGCAATGATAAGATTCGCAGATCGGATGGGAACACATCGAACCTTTTTAACCACCTCAAAAGAAAGCAACCGTAAGAGTATGCCGACAGTCAAACTATAAAGGCACCTCACGCGAGTAAATCAGGTCAGTCGCGATTTCTTTAAGACTGCAAGGCATAATTGTCAAAAAATTAATGGTCAAATATATGTACTATTATGTTAACATTTTATTGACTAAAAATGCGTTAAACAAGTTCATCTCGAACGAAAACAATTTCGTTCAGAATCAGCTACTTAGGTCGGCTGACTCGATTTTCTTCTCATTCATTCCCGTAGCGTACAGTGCATTACTCTGTTGAAGCCCAGCGTCCTTTGACTTCAATGGGGCTGCTTTAAACTGTTTTTTTCAGTGCTTAGAAACAAGACGGTCATTGGATAATGCTGCGATTATGTCCCGCCCACGGACGCTCAGGGTCTCTGGGATGAATGGAGGAGTGGGCTGGCCCGGACGTCTGCGTGATGATTGGAGGGTCTGTCATCTCTTTTTAATCCACTTTTATGTCCTAAAACACTCGTTTTTTTGGGGTCGACAGCTTATAAAAACGTATTTCTTGTTTTTTTTTAGCTTGTTTGCTATACACATTGTCACATATCAGCTTTTAGACATTTTTTTTTTTTTTTTATAAATCATAAATGACAAGGAGGCGGCAGCTTCTCGCAATGCAAAGAGACGGTTGGTGTGGGCGTGGTCTTCAGATTATGACGCGTATCACTCTGTGTCTCCATTTCCAACTCAGTCCCATCGTGTAAAAAAAAAAAAACTCAGTCCCATCGCGGATTTTGCATGTGTAGTCGAAAGACAAACTGCTGCAAACTTCATCGTATATTTCACACAATTTCACCCCACATATAAATAAATGGACAATTTTTATGATTTAGGCCGAAAATTAGCTTCCCCTATTTAAAAGATCAGCAGCGCCACTGAATCAGGTATATACAAGACTTAAACAAACGACTTTAACGAAAGAGGCATTTGAGAAAGGAACTCCGTATGACAGAACGAGCAAGCGCTGGAAAGATTTAACTGACGCGGTCGCATTTTACCTGACCAAATACATGATTACAATAAAGACTGTGGAAAATGCCGACTTTAAAAGACTACTCAAAGTCGTAGATCCACTTACGAAATACCCAGCTGCAAATATTTTTCCTCCACAGACATTCCACAGCTTTACTCCGAGTAGCGCAAAGAGATGCAAAAAAAAATTCAAAATGTACTTTTTTTTGCTACAACAGCTGATATATGGTCTTGCACTTGCATTAAATAATAACTTGATTAAAATATTCTTAAAATATAAATGGTAAATCGTGATCTACCCAGAAAATATCGTGATTAGAATTTTTTTCTAGATCGCCCACCCCTACCGGCCGGTCACCGGTCACGGCTGATAATGCAAAAACCAGCCGATTCCGGTTTCTGGCAAGTCAATCAGTGCACCTCTAATTATTATACCACTATTTGTATACTGTTTTAGTTGTACTAAATAAGTTTAAATGTAATCTGATATTTTACATTTAGTGTCACTCTCCACATAAACTCCTGCCTTTAAACGTTTATTAATTAACGTTAGTAATGATTTAATACTTATCACAGTCAAGTAGGTCAATTGTCCAGGGGAAAGCCCATACAGTAGGCTAAAATGATGAATAATAGATGCAGATCATAGTGTGCGCGACATCCAGATTCAGCCCTGGTGAGTGAATAATGGTCAAAGCTAATGTTTTGTAGACATTTTTTGTGTTTGTATCCGCTATTAAGGCAAACTCTAACTCTACACATTACTCTACACATTACGTTTTTACCTTTGGGTTCCATGATAAATATTAACTAGCTAGTTAAAACACCACACATGTCTATTACAAATACAACTAGCCATAGTGGCTCACCGGAAGTCTTAACACAAACAGCTCAAAGATGGCGGCACCCACATTTAGGGCTGCAACAAACGATTATTTTGATAGTCGATTAATCAAACGATTATTAGACCGATCAATTGACTAATCGTCTATTATTTCGATGACTAATCGTCTATTATTTCGATGACTAATCGGTATGTTTTAAATTATTATTCAGCTTTTGCAACTAGTTAAAACATTGAGTTATACATAATTTACGTAATGAAAAAAATCAATTCAGCTTTTGAAATTTGTTCTAATGAATTTGAACCAACTGGTTACTCTCTTTAAGTGTGCTGATTCTGTCCAACTCGAATCACACAAATACTCTCTTCAAACTTTTAAATAAAAATAAAAATAAATAAATAAATCAGGTACATTACAGACCAAATTTTCTTTGTAAATGTAAACTAATCTCTTGAAAGAAGCATGATGCAGCATTTTTATGACAACAGTTCAGTTTAATGAAAGAGAGCAAGAAACAGAAGAAAATCCTGTTTCTCCCATTTCTTTTTTTATATGCTCCAGCATGCAGGTTGTGCTGCCGTGAAAGGCAAGTTCCGCCTTGCATGCATTGCACACAACCGCATTTTTTGTTTTCAATTTGGTAAAGCGTTCCCACACTTTACTCGTTTGCATTCGTTTGTATATGAGATCAGATTTGTTTCATTATTCTGGATAAATAAACTACGATTCGCAAATACATATAGACAATTTCACAAACATTTTTTAAATCCACATATGCACAAAAAGCGAACCATAAATACATGTTAGACGTTCCACAAAAATAAATGGAATTCACAAATAAATAGAATGAGATTTGCAAATAAAAATTATTTACAAATGTATTTTAATTTGTGGATCGCTTTCTGCACATTTGTGGATCGCTTTCTGTGCATTTGTGAATCGCTGCACGCATTTGTGGATCAGTGCACGCATTTGTGGATTGCTCTCTGTGCATTTTGAAACATTTCTAACGTCAAATCGGCGCACAATCCACAAATAGGTGGACTCCGCCCACTATCTACGCGAGCCAATCGGTTAACTTCCGCTTTTGTTGTCCAATAGGCCACGTTCTAACTTCAGCCAATCACATTTCGCTCTGCACTAAGATTCAGGGAGCTAACAATGGCGATTAGTGGCGGTCTAAAATGTGTGTTATACTAAAAAATGATAATGGCCTCTTCTTTATACTATGTAATGATTGCTTAGGCTCATATACATTGTCCGCATTGATACAAATATGCTGTATATAAACGTTTGTGACTTGTTAACAGCGTGCACGGACTGTAGTGGAGAATCCCGGTGACGGAGTCGGGACTGATTTGGTCTGCTTCAAGCCGTTTTATTGTGTTTATGTACCAAAGGGCTAAATTCCGATTTTTTGCAACTGTCGGAGTACTACCAGTATTACGATGGCAGAATTAATGTGGGGGAAATCATCAGCATTTTGAATTTCTATGTCATTCATAATTCAATATTAAACGTAATTTCATCAGTCATCTCGGTTTATCCCATTCCTGAATGATCTCTGCTGCTATGGCTAAACTGTTCTGTTTACTGTCTAACTCTCTGCCATGACAAAGGATGTTGATTCTTTACTATGATCTTGTGCACACAATATATTCTTAAATTCAACCCCAAAAGTTAAAGATGTAAGCCTATACAATTTGTGTTTTCGAACCTTACCATAATTAATATTGGTATAGGCTACAACTGCAGATAATCAATTTACTGTAGTTAATAATAATGGATGTGACAGTGCTCTCAGTAGCGTGTTATACGATAAACGTCTCCATTTTACCTGGTGCTAAATAAATAATTATTGTTTGGATATAATTATGTATATATTGCTGCCTTTTAAGTGAAATATAGGAGAGTTTTAAAATACTGTTTATTTTCATTACTTAATGGCAAATAAAAAACAAGGGGGGCATTAAGAATGCAAGGGAGGCAAAACAACTTTTTCTTCAATGAAAAAAGTATGAAGCAAAATATATAATTGCCAAGTAAAAATTAATTGAAGCCTTTTGTACAAATGAATGAGTTCTCCATACAAATGCCCAAAAGGCACTGGATATTACTGGGCATTGCAGTAAAGCCCTTTTCATACAGAGATCCCCGAAAAATATGTGGAAGGTGTGTCCCGGGATGACGGGATCGGTTGCTTTTGGTTTACAATGCAGTGACCTGAAATAATAAGGCAATTATTTTGTTTTACTTGTTTTTGTTTAGAAAAAACAAGCATGCTCAGGTAGGCTCGAATCAGTCTGTTAACAAAAAAATGGCTCTTCCGGGTCTTGTACATCAAGAGACGTACTTTTAAAGATTGCTAAATGTTCAAGGTTAATTGAAGTGCTCCAAGCATAGTAATTTTGTGTTGATCGATGAAGTCATTTAAAACTTGATGCATTTAGAGGCGACATAGCCTATTCTCTCTCAATTTCAGTAAACATGCTCTACACACATACAAACTCCGAATACTACAGCGGATATTTCGGACTGCTGAGCGAATCACTGGTAGACTACTACCGTTATCACTGAAAGAACTTAACTCATCCAGAGTGAGCGAGTAAAATGGCTCGCAAGATCTCGCTGGACCCCTCAGACCCAGCACACTATCTCTTTGAACTGCTGCCGTCTGGTCAGCGCTACGGAGCACTGAGCACCAAAACAGCCAAACATAGAACAAGTTTCTTTCCTCAGGCCATCTACGCCATGAACAGTTGAACAGTTAAATGTTCTCCCCACTGTGCAATAAATATGTGCGATACTAAACTACTCACTTATACTCATATTTATTTATTATACATATATTGATTTAATAAATCATATAGCTATCCCCTTAGCTTACACAATTTTTTTATAGCACCTTATAACTTGTATATATGGCACATCCATACAATATAGCATCCGGTTCTCTTTTGACATGTATTGTTTTTTTTCATATGTGTATTGTCTATTACATATAATTTTTGTTACCTGTGTCTTGTCACTTTATGTGTGCTGGCTAGTAAATGTATATTGTAGAAAGATTCAAAGTAGGGAAGGAAGGAGACGGGAACCGGCAAACATTTAAACAAATAATAACAGCCGGCGGCCCCTCACAGACGACCGCCGGCGAACAACAACACAGTAAACAAAACATAAATACAAATACAAACATGTTCGGGCCCGGTCCTCTCTCATCGACGGTCCGGTCGCTCGTTCCTTTTATATGCTCCCAATCTCCTACGTGATGCGAGGCCGGTGCGCGCACCACTGGCGCCAATTAACAATTACTTACCGGGCTCGAACCACGGTCTCGCCCCACCTACTCTACTACATACCCCCATCACCCCTCACAGGCCGGGGGGTACCCCCGCGATTGTGCATGCTCCCTCCCCCTCCCTCGGGGCGGGGGGTATGCAGCGACGAGACGAGACAACGGAGACGGGAGCCCTCGGAGCGACCGGAAAGAGAATGGGGAGAGAGGGAAAAAAAATTATAGTCCGGTTCCCTGACATGCTGCCGCTCGTTCCTCAACCAACCGGAGTACTCTCCTTGAGGGTGCCTTGCGGTGGCCCTGGGCCCTCGGTGGACGGCTCGACCGTCCGCCCCCTGGCGGCCGGCGGTGGCTCCTCCTTTAGCGGGGCGTGTTCCCCGTCCCATGCTCCTCTCCCTTGGGCGGACGGACGAAGGCTCCGGCCTCTGGCAGGCGGTGGCCGCACTCGGCACTCCCGCCCCCTGCTCCTCCTACTCGGGGGACGGACGCAGGCTTCGGCCTCTGGCGGACGGCGGTAACTCCCTCGCTCCCGCTTGGACAACAGCCACCCCACCTCGACCCAGGGGCGCGGCAGCACAGGTCGCCGTTCCACCGAGGCTTTGACGGTGGCCGCACTGTGCACTTCCGTTTCCCCAGAGCCACCGCTTCGGGCAGCCACTGGCGGAGGCCCTTCGTCCGCGCTGCCCGAACGCTCCGGCACCGCGAGGCCACTCGGCGGCGAGGACTCTCCGACAGCATGTCTCTCCTTCCTCCCGGGTTTCGGCACCAATGTAGAAAGATTCAAAGTAGGGAAGGAAGGAGACGGGAACCGGCAAACATTTAAAACATTTAATCAAATAATAACAGCCGGCGACCCCTCACGGACGACCGCCGGCGAACAACAACACAGTAAACAAAACATAAATACAAATACAAACATGTTCGGGCCCGGTCCTCTCTCATGGACGGTCCGGTCGCTCGTTCCTTTTATATGCTCCCAATCTCCTCCTTTTATTTTGAATTATGAATGACATAGAAATTCACAAGGCTGATGATTCCCCTCACGTTAATTCTGCCATCGTAATACTGGTAATACAACGACAGTTGCAAAAAAATCGGAATTTAGCCCTTTGGTACATAAACACAATAAAACGGCTTGCAACAGACCAAATCAGTCCCGACTCCGTCACCGGGATTCTCCACTACAGTCCGTGCACGCTGTTAACAAGTCACAAACGTTTATATACAGCATATTTGTAACAATGCGGACAATGTATATGAACCTAAGCAATCATTACATAGTATAAAGAAGAGGCCATTATCATTTCTTAGTATAACACACATTTTAGACCGCCACTAATCGCCATGTTAGCTCCCTGAATCTTAGTGCAGAGCGAAATGTGATTGGCTGAAGTTAGAACGTGGCCTATTGGACAACAAAAGCGGAAGTTAACCGATTGGCTTGCGTAGATAGTGGGAGGAGTCCACCTATTTGTGGATTGTGCGCCGATTTGACGTTAGAAATGTTTCAAAATCCACAAATGCACAGAGAGCAATCCACAAATGCGTGCACTGATCCACAAATGCGTGCAGCGATTCACAAATGCACAGAAAGCGATTCACAAATGCAGAGAAAGCGATCCACGAATGTTAAGAAGGCGATCTACAAATAAATATCATTAAAATACATTTGTAAATAATTTTTATTTGCAAATCTCATTGTATTTATTTGTGAAATCCATTTATTTTTGTGGAATGTCTAACATGTATTTATGGTCCGCTTTTTGTGCATATGTGGATTTAAAAAATGTTTGTGAAATTGTCTATATTTATTTGCGAATCGTAGTTTATTTATCCAGAATAATGAAACAAATCTGATCCCATATTTGTGCTCCGCCATAATTCTCGCTGTGAGTCCTTCTACTGCGATAGCATTCGGGAAGGCTGCATTACACTCTAGCGCTACAGTGCCGTAGCGGTCAAATTGTGATATTGCAGGCCCTTAAATTAAGTCACGTAATCAAACGACTACTCAAAGAATATTTGTCGACAAAATTTTTTTGTCGACGTTGTCGAAAATGTTGACTAATCGTTTCAGCCCTACCCACATTTACACCAAAAATAAGGTGAATATTAAAAGGTAAAAGGAATTTTAAAAGGTAAACTTTTACCTTACCTTTTAATTGTGCAATTGTTCCCAAACAATGCAAACTTTCAACATGAGGAAGAAATTAAATTAAATATTATTTAAAATAAAATACTGTGGTTTGTTGTAAACTCTTTCCTGACTTTCGGTGAAGAGCTATGGCAGGCGTGTTTGACTTAAATATTTACGGCTGGGGATCTCCTATCTTGGCTCCAGAGTTTGAATCAACTTTCTGAAACCTTCTTTCTTCACATGGGAGGGGTGCGAATTTCGAATAATTTTCGATTAGTTCTCATCGATCTTCGAATGTTATTTTTTTTTTAAATGCCCATCCCTAGTTCGTTGGCTGATGTCGGAGATTTTGAACCCAAAACAGTTCCATACGACTGGAGGAACCCCCCCTTTTTTAAACTAATTCCTCCTCGTACTGTTCAACAATCTCACTTTCTGTGCATTCGCTCATCTTTTTCACTCAAATCTCACCTTCAATCTCATGCATTCGCAAAAGCAAGCTTCAGTTTCTTGTGCACACTTGATTGTTGCTATGGCTTGTTTGAGTAACGTTCTGCGAATTGTGCTATTAATTGAACTATTACGGCGCTCTCTGTTTGATTACTAATGCCTGTGTAGCGAAGAGTTGGACATAGAGGACTAAAGATTAAACGTTCTCCCTTGACATGTCTTTATTAGCAGTGTTGACAGATGAAAAATTGAACAAAACGTTATAAATGCAAAATTAGAGTTTATGAATATATAACGGTATGCATGATATAGCAAAATTCATATCATGGCGCAAAATAATACCGGTAGTCACGTACATACCGGTATATCACCAAGCCCTAGTATGGGCCGATATATTTCTGATGTCTAGACTCTTTCATCAGGAGTTTGGCAAATTAATATTTATATATATTGGATTACTTAAGATTCCTCAAGCCAAAAGGTTTGCTCATGCCTGAATAGAACTGCAAAGTTGATAGTAGTAGCATGTTGAAAACTCATCTTTGATCAATCGCCCTAACCAAAGAGAAAGAATACAAAATGGAATTCACAGATATTTTATTATGTAGGACCCAAATGACTGAAAACATTAAAACAACACTAAACTGTGTCATTGTAACATTATTTCTTGTGAAGCGGGTGACATACACTTTTCACTACAGTATAAGGGCTGGGTGATACAGCTGAAAAATCTATCATTTATTTAAAGTTTAATTTCATTCGATATCGATAATTATTGACGCATTTTAATAACCTTTATTAAGACTAGTAGAAAATGTGGTTTGAATTTTACCACTGTATTATTCGAATTTTTCCCATTTTTTTCTGTATGACTGTTAAGTGTTTTGGTAATAAATCGACTTATTATAACGGAGACAGCAACACGTGTATTAGGTTGCTGTCACTTTAAGAGCTATAACGCTTATGCTATCACACATGCACTGCACTAACTTCACTTATAACATTAAACACTGTGTTAATGTGAACCCCCTTGTGTGTTTTTGACATAATATTGCGTGCATTTTACAGATAAATACCTAATAAGATGCGAAAGAGAACTTTGTTCTTTACTTGTGCTGTGTCTGTATGGACGCAAGTCTCACATATCAGAAGATATTTCTGTGTCAAATCGCTTAAAAGTTTCAACAGGAACAACTTTAAAATGCGTGCAATTAAAAAACTTCCTTGATGACGAATAAATGCAATGTGTGTGATGTCAGAGATCTATAACTGTTACACTGTTAGTCTGTGGATGTGTGCCGCGCTGCATGGACGCGCCTGTGCAGTCAATGAACACTGTATCATGACTAATTAAATGATCTCTCTGTAAAAAGGAAAATCCAAACTAGCAGGTTGCGAATGCAACTTTTTGTAAACAGTAGCACAGTCAATATTATTTGCTTTGCAGCAGTCATTTATAATAAACTTTTGAAAAATTATTGATGCCTAATTTACTGATGTTATGGCAGAAACTGTTAATAATGAAATGTATAAAATAACAAATACATTTGTTAATGTTCACACGTTTAACCTTCAAAACAAAGATACGCTATTGAACTTTGGTTTGGAAGATTTCAGGTTTCTTTTGTTTTTAATGTCATAAAGTCAACCGTTATCCCCAAAATTGTTAAAAGTCGCTGCCTGAGACCATAGACGAAAATATTTTACTGTCATCAAATACAATTAGTTTGTTGAAAGCTAATAAACAGTAACATTTAGTAACATTAAAACATAACAAGTATCTGCTAACATATGATGTATTTATACCAGGAAAGTCTGCTGGTTCACTTGCTTTGGTCCGGACCAAGTGCAATGTTGATTTTTTTGTTTGGTGTGGTTTGCTTTCACACTGTCCTTTTTGCAAGTCCAAAAATTGTAAACAAAACCACATGTGTGCTGAGATCATCCACGCATTGGACATTAATTGTCAGGCAAAAAAAAAAGAAAAAGAGAAAGAGAAAAGAGAAAAGAGAAAAAGAGAAAAGCAGGAAGTGCAAAAATAGACAAATCATGGAGATCTTTCAAAGGACAATTTTTATATTATCAGCAACTAATGCAATTTGCAGAAACTATAATGGCATCCTAAGATACAATGTCTTCTATATGATGCTTTTGTTCAAAACTAGGGATGGGTATCATAGATTTTAATGGTATTGCAAATACTGCTTATCGTTGTATTTATTCGGTTTTCTCCCAATTTTTATGCAAATAAAGCAACCAAAACAAAAACAGAATAAAACTCAAACTGGCTTATTTTTCAAATATAAAATAAATTGTATTTAGCTTGAACCAGGAGCATTAAAAGAAATGGGTTGGTTCAATGCAGCTGCTACTTTAACAAAAGTTAAAACATTTAAATGGGTTACTGAATTTTACTGATTTATGTATGTTTATTTTATTAGAATAAAATTCCGGATTGCTTAAATTCTCCATTTTATAAATTATTTGGCTGTATAATTGGCTGTATTAATTTATATTATTATTTGAGAAACAAGTACGAAATTAATTAAATGTGCCACTTAATTTAATCCAAATGAAATGAGAAAACAAGAGATATTCCAGCTCATAAAAACAAATATTAAATATTTAGTTGAAACTTTAAGTTGAAAAGATTAGCAACATTGAAAAAAAATAAATAGGGCCTACATAAAAAATGGTATGAAAACACAACATACAAAAAACATACAAAACAGAATGTATATACCTCTAGGCCTAGGCCTATTTTAATCTGGTAAGATTTTGTTCCTCGGTAATAAGGCGGTTAAAAAGAAAGAAGACACGCTGCTCTTCGTGTGACCGGTAACAATAGCCGGAATTGACAAGAATATCCATTTTTATCATTTATAATGTTGATAATAAATAAAGTCAACAGGCTTGATACCGCCATGCCAACTTTATGAGTTAAGATCCTAGATAATACCCCGCAACATAGACGGAGCAATTGTGGTGGATGTTTTATAATGTGACCCGTCATTTAAGGAAGATATTTTCTAATTCTATTGATCCCCACCGAGTCATTTTACTGTATTTATTATGACCGAACTTGTATACTTAAATGTTCTGATTTCTTTGTATGAATTCAATATTTGGCTTGATGGCTACATCTGGTGGGAATTTTGTGTCAATAGACCACTTAGAAATCCCCTTACTGTTAAAAATGCTGATTTGTCAAATACTTATTTTCCCCACTGTATTTCTGATTTTGATTCATTAGCAAGTCTACTGTTTTGACTTATTTTCTGTGTGTTCCGAATATGTTTTTATACTTTTCTAGTATCACTCATTTAAATGGAAAGCTTTTTATATCTTGTATGTTATACCTTTTGTACCGGTCTGTCGTTGGATGCATTGTTTTCACAGACACATGCTGCCCGTGCTGCTTGTTTAGACCCGGTGCCCGTTTAATACTGGGTATCGTTAACCATTCCTATGTCAGTTCCGGCGGAAAGAACATGCTCTTATGTGCGCCTATGGCATGCTGACAGTGGTACTGCGCAGAAGACGGATTTCTGCAACTGGGTTGAATCGAGGACAGGCCACGTTCACCTCAAACAAACCGTACCAGAGTTCGTTAGGAAACGGACTGAGCTGGGTCCGAATACACTCCTAGTCAGATATCATTATGCCCATATCCATATGTTCCGTACAATTTCCCTCCATATTGAGAAGAGTGTAGTTTTCCACTGTGACTCACATGCAGTTGTCTAGTCCTCTACTAAAGGTTCAATCTGCAGTCATGCACACATCTCTCTTTTAAGTACAATGAACCTGTCGATTTTGTTTGTTCTGACCCACTCAACAACTTTGAGACAACCTTTTTACAGGGGGCGTATTTATATGCAAATCTTCAATGTCCCACCTTCTAATTCCTTTGATACATATTTTATTGTATGATTTAAGTAATTGGTGACTTGTAGATACCTATAAAACCCTGGTTCTTTATCTCAGAATTTTCCTTAATCTTTTGGAAGCTCTGAAGTTTCTCAATATCCATAAATGTAATAGGTCTGTCTTCCAGTACCGTCTGTGTAGGAACTTCCTGGGATATTAAAGTTTCTATTTCTCTATCTACACTCACCAAACAGTGGGTCTCTGGTGGGTCAGTATCTGGTGAGACCACCATTTGCCTCACGCAGTGCAACACATCCCCACCGCATAGAATTGATCAGGTTGTTGATTGTCATCTGTGGAATGTTTGTCTACTCCTCTTCAAAAGCTGTTCTAAGTTACTGGATATTGGCAGGGACTGGAACACGCTGTCATATCTGCCAATCCAGAGCATCACAAACATGCTCAATGGGTGACTTAACCAGTGAGTATACTGGCCATGCAAGAACTGGGATGCTTTCAACTTCCAGGAATGGTGTGCAGATCCTTGCAACATGGGGCCGTGCATTATTATGCTGCGAAATGAGGTGATGGTCGTGGATGAACAGCTTAACAATGGTTCTAAGGATCTCATGATGGTATCTCTGTGCATTCAAAATGCCGTCAAACAAATGCACCTGTGTTCATTGTCCATAACATATGCCTGCCCACACCATAACCCCACCACCACCATGGGCCAATCAATCCAGAACATTGACATCAGCAAACCCATCTCCCAGACGACGCCATACACGCTGTCTTCCCTGTACAGTGAAAACCGGGATTCATCCGTGAAGAGAACACCTCTCCAAAGTGCATGATGTCATCGAATGTGAGCATTTACAGAGTGAAGTCGGTCACGATGCTGAAAGGTCAAGGTCCCGATGAGGATGACGAGCATGCAGGTGAGCTTCCCCGAGACAGTTTCTGACAGTTTGTGCAGAAATTCTTTGGTTATGCAAACCGATGGTTGCAGTAGATGTCCAGGTGGCTTGTCTCAGACAATCTTGGAGGTGAAAATGCTGGATATGGAGGTCCGGGGAAGGTGTGGTTACATGTGGTCTGAACATTCAATTCACAGGCAACTGCTCTGGTGGACATTCCTGCAGTCAGCATTCCAATTGCACTCAACTTGCAACAATCTGTGTTATTGTGCTGTGTGATAAAACTGCACATTTTAGAGTGGCCTGTCATTGTGGCCAGCCCGAGGCACATCTGTGCAGTAATTATGCGGTCTAATCAGCATCTTGATATGCCACACCTGTGAGCTGGATGGATTATCTCGGCAAAGGAGAACACAGATTAGGGTTTGTGAACAATATCTGAGAGAAATAGGCCTTTTGGGACATAGAAAAAGCCTTTTAAGTTACATTGGCTCCCTATGGTCGCTCTAATCAAATTCAAGATTCTCCTCCTGGCCTACAGGACCACCACTGGTTTGGCACCCACCTCCAGGTGTTCATCAAGGGGTAGACTAACAAGACAAGACAGACTGGGACAACGACAAGAACCAGACAGACAAGGTAAACATGACAATGGGCAGACAAGCAAGAAGATAAATGGGTTGGGGTAAGACAATAGAAAAAATAAACATGTGAGGGGGTGGGGAAACAGCAAAGTTCATGAGGGGGTTTCCAGAGGGGTTTGGACAGGATGGAATAGTCTTAGGCCCCGGGGGGCCCGATGGAAAAAGTCCTGGGGGGAACTGTCCTTGCACCCCGGCTGGAATGCCGGACTCGGCCCCGCCTGGAATGCCGGAACGGATCCCGGCTGAAATGCTGGACTTGACACGGGCTGGACGATCCAGTCTGAGTTCCAGCCGGCCTTCCAGCCAGCCGACACATGGAGGGGAAGGCCGGGTGGATCGCCGGCTGACGCATTGAGGGGAAGGCCGGCTGGATCGTGGGCTGACACGTTGACTGGAAGGCCGGCTGACACATGGGTTGGGCAGCGCTCGCTGGTTGCCAAGGAGGTTGGTGGACGGTGGAGAGGCTGCTGCGGACGAGATGGAAGATGCGGAGAGGCCCACGGCCCCGATCTGCAGGGCTTCACCAACGGAGATGGGCAGAGAGGCTGGATAGGACTCCTGGAATCCGGCCGGCTTATGGCCAACCTAAGAACCCCATCGAAGTCCAGTGGGTTTAGCCTCCTCATCTCCGCTGGTGATAGAGGGACCCTGAGACCGGGGTTGAACATCTCTGACATCTCTGACATCTCCGACACCTCCTCTTCCCCAAAAATAGACTCTGATGCAGCCTCCAAGAACCTGTCTCTGTAGCTCATGAGGTCGTCTTCCTCCTGACGGACACTACACAGGTAGCGACTGGCGGATTCCCTCGGACCCATACATATTGCCTACTGGGTTCAGTAATGGCTCGTGGATTCTGTCACGGTGGCAGGGTGGAGAACCCAATTGCAGGCGTTTATTTAAGCACAATACAGGGTCAAAACAAATCTCCCATGAGAGGGAACAAGGACAGGTCTAAACAATTTTATATCAACATCAAAACAAAAGACTTCATACGAGGGGGCAATAACTAAACAAAAACAAAGCTTGACACAACGTCACAAAAAGGCAAGGTAACAATCTGTACAAGACCCACAGGGTAAGGACAGGCAGGGTACGACGAGACTAGGACTGGACAGAGAGTCACGACACAAACAAGGTACAGCGTACAGTTTACAATGAACGAGCCCAGGACAATGAACACGAGGATGTTAAAGGGGAACAAACACAGGATAATTGACAAGGGGCAGGTGTGGGTAATGCAACACTAATGGGAAGGCTAACGAGAAAAAAGGCGGGAAACAGTTGATGTGTACAGTACACTAAGTCACGTTCAATGGTAAAAATCTGATTGCGAATTGCGTAGCCGATTGCAGAACCGCCAGCACTTCAGATCTATCTACTTTTGAAAAACTATCATTAGATCATTAGACTAGTTCCCCGCTGGTCACGTCCATCTTTTCTAGTTCCCCGCTGATCCCGTCCAGCTTTTCTGGTTCCCTGCTGGTCTCGTCCAGCTTTTCTGGTTCCCCGCTGGTCCTGTCCAGCTTTTCTGGTTCCCCGCCGGTCCCGTCCGGCCCTCCAGAGGTTCCCGAGCCGGTCCCGTCAGGCCCTCCAGTGGTCCCTGAGCCAGTCCCGTCCCTTCCTCCAGTGGTCCTCAAGCCGGTACCGTCAAGCCCTCCAATGGTCCCCAAGCCGGTCCCGTCCCGTCCTCCAGTGGCCTCTGAGCCGGTCTCGTCCTACCTCCCTGTGGCCTTCGAGACGGTCCCGTCCGGCCTCCCTGTGGACTCCGTACCGGTCCCGTCCGGCCTCCCAGGGATCTCCAAGCCGGTCCCTTCCGGGATTCCAGTGGTCTCCGAGCCAGTCTTCCCCGAAGCTCCATCCTAAAGCCTGCACCTGGACTCAGCCCAAATATTTTTTGGGGGTGCGCCATACAGGCAGGATGGCCCGATCGGCAGGCACCCTCAAGGCGTACGGTTTCGGCCGTCAACCTCCAGGCCTCACGAAAGGCTGACACCCTCAAGGCGTCCGGTGTGACCCTCACCCTCTAGGCCTATCGAATGGCTGACACCCTAAACGCGTCCGGTGCGGCCTGCACCCTCCAGGCCTCGCGAACGGACGTCACCCTAAAGGCCTCCTGAGCCACCGGCACCAGAGTGGAACCCCGGTGTCGGTGACAACGTCCTGGTGACCCTCTGTACTCTCCCATGTGTCCCGCACAGGACGCCCAATCCCCCTCCCCATCTGTTCTTCGGCGGGAGGTGGCACCTGCGTGGAGGTAACACTCCAGCCTGTCCCCGGCCTGTGTTTCCATTTGGTTTTGACTTGTTACTGTTCACACTGTAGCAATTTTAGCTGCATGTTGAATTAAGGATGAGTTTACTCAACAAATAAGATTCTCCACCAGATCTATCAAGATCAAACATATATGTAATGAGTTATTTAGAACGTCAATTTCAGTCAAGGAATTAGTTTAGCTCAAAGGAAAATATGTATAATAATCGTCATTATACATACATATTTTACAATTCTGATTAGCAGTATAGTGATAAAAATCCTATATGTATTCGTCCAGCAAATGCATCAATGATTTTATACACTAACGTTATCTCATTACTATAAGTAACGTGACTTTAACAAACAGAATTAAGAGCAGAGGTAGCATAGATCGAAACACAGTTTAAGTGACCAAGTTTGTAAGCCTGAACACCGAGAACTCATCACAAATGCCTTTATGGGTTTTTATTAAACTTTACTCTACATGGTAAACAAAATGACGACAAACAAATACATGAAACACAAGCGCTCTACGAAGCGCAGAGAGAGAGAGAGAGAGAGAGAGAGAGGGAGAGAGAGAGAGATGGCCGCGAGGCAGGTAAAACATGTCTGAAAACCAATAGAATCATCTTTAACAAAGAGGCACGCTCTTAACGCAGCTACTCTGTATTTAGAAACAGATACTTACAATCTCGATGTTGGACCAATATCCGTATTCGTGTGGATGGAAATCTTGAATGGTTTCAGAATGCAGTCCTGTTGAAACGCTGAGTTTAGGTCCTGAGTCAGGAGTTCCATGGCTTAATCGGGGACCCCAGAGGGGGGCCCCAAGCGGGGGTATCCGTTAGATTGTCCTCTTTCTTTTCCCTTCCAATTCCTAAATCAAGAGACGCTCCGAAGTGGATCGGTGATGGTGTTTTAAATGCATACCTGCCCTGCCCCCAGATGGTCTGTGTGCCAATGCCACGAAGGAGATCCGTGGGCCAAAGAGAGGTCCTTTCTCATGGCGCCTCATTTGCATGGCTCTGACAGTATGGTCAGTTAGCATTTAATACCTAAACTTAGTTATGGACAAAGTATGATGCATGCTATGTTTTTATAACATAGCTCATCATATAGGGAATTCAGAGATGTGTAGTTACATATGAAACATGCAAGTCTTTGAGCTGTGAATCCTCCCAACGTATGAATACATCAAGTGAACCCTAAATCAAAACTTGCATATCTAACAGTTACAGAGTATTTATAATGGCACGAGCGCCAACATATACCCAGACATTTAGATACATTTTTATGAAAGGACAGTTTAAGCACATAAGTTCCTATTTGTCAGAGAAGTTTCTCTGGTTAGCTCAGATGTTAAGTAAGAGGTGAGACAGAGACTTAAAAGCAATGCTTTGAAGCTACGGAGTCGTAAATGTCCTACAGAGAAACCAAATGGTTATCACACTATCCGTGCGAGTTCCAAACGCAAACCCAGACTCATGGAGCCATACTTGCTTTGATCTTTAGATGATGGTATCTAAAAACCGGGACAAAAGGGAGTCAGGGGTTGAATGGCTTTTTTCACACTGATCCAGTCACTACATATCCCCCCTTTCGGAAGAGGAAGTGCGAATGTAAACTTCAGCTGACGATGGATAGTTGGATCATGATGGCGGGATCACTGGAGGTTCCTATTGGTCCACAGGATCTCGACATACAGGCAGAGAATGCTCCCGAGTGGTCAGGTATTGTCTTTAATTGGGTACCTTTCATCTTTTCGATCCTGCTTAGACATCAAGGGAGAGCACCCCTGCACCTGTTTGCTGGTTCTTGCAACAGGTTGGTTAGGATGTTTCCTGTCTCCACGGAGATGCACAGCAGCAGTCCTTGATGAAACAGCAGGTGGGATGGCATGATTGGCTTCCATGCAAATGCCTGTAGTCCTGTGTCATGGGGAGGGGTGTTGTCTACATATCCCCCCCCCTGTCTCACGTAGCTGGGCAAAGATATGATACCAAATCTTGTTACTCACATCACTTTCCTCTTGTGAATCTTGCCGGGTGCAGCATGCTCTCTGGCCTTCACAAGTTTTGCAGTGATTGCTGGGCAAAGGCTGGTGTCATACTCCGGGGTCTTTCATTGAAGTACTGGTGAGCGGTGTAGGACAAGGTTGGGGTCTCATTGCTGGCCCTGGCGATATTGTGGTGGTGCCGTCTGAACTCAGGCTGTGGTAAGAGCCATGTTCTGCTGGTGCTTGGCTTACCCCCCTATCGTTCTGGTCACGCTGTCAGTGTAGACCAATGTTAAGGCAGTGTTTGGCAAGTCCAGCTTTCAGATGGAACTCCGTTCAGCAAGGGAAGATCAGGCATGTGGTGAAGCGCAGGTGCCATTTGGTGTGTACATGGCACCGTCTTGACCGCTCATTTACATGACTGGGCAGTTCCTTTTAACATTTCACGAACCTTGTAGGTGGTGTCCTGTGTAGCCCAGGATGCAGCTAGCTTGGGATGTAATGTAATGTGGTTCTGTGAGTGGGGCCACATAGTTGACATTAATTCTGCATCCTTGTCTTTTTTTGACGAGCAGCTCTAGCACTGGCAGTTGATGACAGGTGCAGGGCGTGATCCATCTACTTGGAGTGGTAATGTGCTATCATGCTCTTCATAAAGACATTGTTCAAAATCTTTGGTAAATGTACTCACTTGTTCAGTTTGTTCAAAATTGTTCTTATTCAGTAAAAAGGGGGTGTTGCTTCTAGAGTGGGCCATGTTCCACGTATTCCATTGAATATGTGTGGTTGAAGGCTTGGTCACACTGTGTGTTGAGCTAAACAGTGACCCCTTTTGGTGAATGCAGGTACAACAGTCTCATTTATTTACCAGAGGTCAAAGCTCTGGGCTGTTCTTGTAGGTTGTTATGTATCCAGTGTTTTTTTCTTGTTCTCTCTCTCTCTAAGTCTGTCTCCCTCTAGGTGGGGGTGTGACCCAAATTAAACAAAGTTCCTGATTGGACTGTTCCGTTCCAGGTTTTGGTTTTAAGGGCTGATTTACCACTCCTAATGGTCCATTTTGGGCCATTTGGGTTCTTGTTGGGTTTATCCCGAATTCGGTTTATGTTGGACCTTTGAATGTTGATTTTGTTATGTTCTTAGTTCTTATTTACAATGTTAGTTTAAGAATCGGTGAAACCCCATTACATGGTGTTTCATTTAATATTGATGATTTTACATTGTTCTTACGTTAAGGGAAGTAGGGAGTGTGTCGCCATCTTTATTTTCCGATGTTCATTTTTTCCTCTGTTTTGAGTTTAGGAAGTTAGGTTAATTTATTGTCTTTTGTTTCTTTTATTTGTTAAGACGTTTAGGTTATTTAGTAGGGGTATTTATTAAAGTAGTGGTTTTGTTTATTGTTTTGGCATTGACCACTCCTGAACAGAAACCCTTATTTATTTTGTCTCCTTTATGTAATAAACAAATTTATTTACAAGGTTACATCATGTGTGGATTTTCGTTTATGTTACGATCGACCCTAGACGGGTCGTAACATAAATTGGGGGCTCGTCCAAGGATCCATGTGTGGATTAAGTGGTCATTTAGTGAGTTTTGCTTTGGTATGGCTCGTTTGTCTTGGGGTTTTTACCTTTAGGAAGAGGGAATTTAGTGGCGCATTTGAGATGGCTTTAAAATTTAGTTTAGAACAGTTTGCAATTCAACCTTTAGTGCAAGACTTGGATAAATGTCGCAAAGATGATTTGATGGCAATTGCGAATTTGTATCGGATTTCTGTGTCTCGAGGTATGCGGAAGCCAGAGATGAAGGAGGTAATTGTGAAACATTTGGTGGAAAAGGGAACCTTGCCAGAAGGAAGTGAGTTAGCGGGTGTTGCAGATCAGACACTGGAGTCCGAGGATGAGGGGGCAGAGCAAACCAAACCCGAGGAACAGTGCAGCATAGATCCCGCTGAGCTCACTTCATTTGGAAATCCTGGTTTGGCTGTTAGGTTGAAAGAGCTTGAGTTGGAATTAACTAAGCAGCAGTATCAGAGTCAATTGTTGCAATTGAGAGGGGTTGAGATTGAGACTCAACGGGCGATTCGCCTCAAGGAATTGGAAATTGAACTGAAAACTAAAATTCCTTGCATCCCTCCTGTCACCGGTCCACCTGGCGCGAGTACGCCTGTTTCCCCTCAAATATCTCCTGACTCTGGTCCGGCACCTCGAAGCACAGTACAAGTAAGTCAAAATTTTGATGTAAGTAAGCAGATTGCGTTAGTTCCGCTGTTTCGTGAAGGTGAAGTGGATACTTACTTCACGGTGTTTGAACGTATCGCTGCCACGTTACAATGGCCGCGAAATGTTTGGCCACTGCTGTTGCAGTGTAAACTCGTAGGGAAAGCTCAAGAAGTTTGTTCCACGTTGACACTTGAACAAAGTTTGGATTACGAGGTAATGAAAACCGCGGTGTTACGCGCTTATGAGTTAGTTCCCAAAGCCTACCGTCAAAGGTTTAGGAATCATGTAAAATCCCCTGGACAAACGTTTGTTGAGTTTGCTCGTGATAAGACGAATTTGTTTGATAAGTGGTGTTCGGCAAATAAGGTTACGACGTTAGAGCAACTTAAGGAGTTAATTCTATTGGAGGAGTTTAAAAACTGTCTACCAGAGAAAATTGTTGTATATTTGAATGAACGGAAAGTGTCAACTTCATGTAAGGCTGCGGTGTTTTCTGATGAATTTGTACTCACTCATAAAGTATCTTTTTCTCTTCCTGCTAGACGTACTGTTTTTCCTCGTGTGCGAAATTATAAAGATGTGGCGAAATGAATGATAATTCTGACAAGGATTGTGACATGAGAAATCGTGAATGTTTTTATTGCCATGAAATTGGACACCTTATTGCCACCTGTCCTGCTTTAAAACGTAAAACCGGCAAGAACAACTCAAAGAGTGTATCTTTAGTCGATAGCTGTGTTTCATCTTTAGAACTTGCATCTCAAAATGATGTTGAACCTGTTTTTGAACCATTTATTGTTGATAGAACTGTGTCACTTACTGGTTTAGCATCTGATGCTAAACCTGTCCGTATATTACGTGACACTGGCGCAGCTCAGTCGTTTATCTTACAAGATGTGTTACCGTTTTCACCTCAGTCCAGTTATGACGCTAATGTGTTAGTGAGGGGAATCGATCTTGTTGTGGTTAAATTACCCTTTCATAAGGTGTTTTTGCAGTCTGGAATTAGTTCAGGACGTGTTAAGTTGGCTGTTTGTGCTGAATTACCTGTGAAGGGGGTATCACTAGGTAATGATGTTGCAGGCAACAAAGTTTTTTGTTTGCCGGAAGTGATTGATGAACCAGTAAATGTGATTGAAGAATGTGATGTGTTGGGCAAAGCTTTTCCTGATGTGTTTAGTGCTTGTGTGATGACTCGTGCTCAGTCGGATAAATTTGAAGACACTGTAAATCTTTCAGAATCATTTTTGTCTTCAGAAAACCCTTGTACATCTGTGGAAGACCCATGCTCATCTGTTAAGGTTGACCTTTGTGAGTTTGATGTGTGGGCTATTCCTAATGTGAATCTTCCTTTAGGTAAGCTAGAGTTGAGCAGAGCACAGCATTCTGATTCAACTTTGAGTTCTTGTTTCCAAACTGCTGTTAAACAATCAGTCTTGCCAAAACATTCGGTGGCATATTATTGTGACAAAAATGTGTTGATGCGTAAGTGGTCTCCAATCAAATTTGAGAATGAGTGGAGTACCGTTTATCAGCTGGTAGTTCCAAAACCGTATCGATCGCATGTTTTGAGTGTTGCACATGATCATGAACTATCTGGCCATGTTGGGGTTAGGAAGACCTATGATACTCTGTTGAAGTTTTTTTTTTGGCCATCGATGAAGTCTGATGTTGTCAAATTCTGTAGATCTTGTCATGCGTGTCAGTTGGCTGGGAAACCTAATCAAGTTATTCCTCCAGCACCGTTGAATCCAATTCCAGTACTGGGTGAACCTTTTGAGAGTATTTTGATTGACTGTGTTGGTCCTTTGCCAAAAACGAAATCAGGGAATTTGTATTTACTAACGTTAATGTGTACAGCTACAAGATTTCCTGAAGCGATTCCATTACGTAGTCTTAAAGCTCCTTCTATTGTTAAAGCTATTGTGAAATTTGCACTACTTTTGGTTTGCCTCGTTATATTCAATCGGACCAAGGCAGTAATTTTATGTCCAAAGTTTTCGCAAAAGTAATGGATCAGTTGAACGTAAAACATAAGGTATCCAGTGCATACCATCCGCAGTCCCAGGGAGCAATTGAACGCTTCCACCAAACCCTCAAGTCAATGCTTCGTACCTTTTGTGTGGAGCGTGAACGTGATTGGGATGAGGAGATTCCTCTTTTGTTGTTTGCCGTCCGTAACATGACACAAGCTTCACTTGGTTTTACCCCATCTGAATTAATTTTTGGTCATTCGGTACGAGGTCCTTTAAAAATTTTGCAAGAACAGTTGTTGTGTGAAAATCACTTGTCCCAGACCAAGAATGTGTTGGACCATATAAGTGACTTTCGTAAGCGATTACATACTGTATGGGAGTTTGCAAAGAAGTCGCTAAGTACAATGCAAGAGCGGATGAAGACTCGTTATGATAAGGGGGCGTTGCAACGTTTTTTTCAGCCTGGAGATAAGGTTCTTGTTTTGTTACCAATACCAGGATCATGTTAATGATTTTGTCATGTTAATATGCTTAAGGCATATGTGAAACGTGCTGATGTTCCTCAGGATATTGTGTCAGTGGTGACCGCTTCTTTTGGGGATGTGTCTCCATCTGACTATGCTCCTGAAAGTGATGGATTGAAGATGAATGGGTCGTCCTTTTCGTTAAATCATCGATTAAATTCT
Source organism: Triplophysa tibetana (assembly GCA_008369825.1). Lineage (NCBI taxonomy): Eukaryota > Metazoa > Chordata > Actinopteri > Cypriniformes > Nemacheilidae > Triplophysa > Triplophysa tibetana. The sequence continues at coordinate 1,923,439 of CM017903.1, forward strand.
GAAATTTTAGATACTTTGAGTACTAAATTTGCACATTTGTCTGAGTCTGCCCAAACTCATCTGAGTAATCTGATTAGTGATTTTTCCTGTTTGTTTGGAGATTCTCCTACGGCAACACACGTTTTGAGCCATGACATTGATGTTGGGTCGCATCCTCCTGTTAAGCAGAATGCATATCGAGTTAATCCTGAGAAAAGAAATCTCATGAAACATGAAACCCAGTACCTGCTAGAACACGGTTTAGCCGTCCCCAGTAGTAGTCCCTGGTGTTCACCATGTTTGTTAGTTCCGAAATCAGATGGTACCTCTAGATTTTGTACCGACTATAGGAAGGTCAATGCGTTGACCAAGCCTGACTCTTTTCCATTACCTCGAGTTGATGATTGTGTAGATCGTGTGGGAAATTCAAGGTTTGTTACAAAACTTGATTTATTAAAGGGCTACTGGCAGGTGCCACTTACTGATAAAGCTTCAGAGATTTCTGCTTTTGCCACACCGGATGCGATTTTGCAATATAAGGTGATGCCATTTGGACTTCGGAATGCTGGTGCCACATTTCAGCGTTTGATGTCCAAAATCTTGTCTAATATTCCAAATTGTGAAATCTATTTGGATGATGTTGTTTGTTATTCCGACACTTGGGAAGAGCACCTCCAAGTCTTGAGGAGTGTTTTTGCGCTTTTGAAAGATGCAAATCTTACGTTAAATTTGGGGAAATGTGAATTTGCTTGTGCCACGGTAACCTATTTGGGAAAGGAAGTTGGAAATGGTACGGTTCGTCCAATTAATTCCAAAGTTCAGGCCATTGTGGATTTTCCTGTACCCACGACAAGGAGAGAGCTTCAACGTTTTTTAGGAATGACCGGCTATTACAGGAGTTTTTGTAGGAATTTTTCTGATGTAGCCAATCCTCTTACTAGTTTACTTCGTAAAGGTGAAGCATTTGATTGGAAACATGAATGTCAGTTTGCCTTTGAGTCATTAAAAACCCTTTTGTGTAGTGCACCCATTCTTGCAGCTCCTCGCTTTAATGAACCTTTTAAGCTGGAGGTGGATGCCAGTGCCACTGGTGCGGGTGCAGTGTTGATTCAGACTGATGATTATGGAATTGAACATCCAATTAGTTTCTTTTCTAAGAAGTTTCTTAAACATCAACTCAGATAGTACGATAGAGAAAGAGACTCTTTCTTTATTGCTAGCGCTTCAACATTTTGAAGTGTATGTCGGATCTGCGGTACACTCAGTAATGGTGTACACTGACCATAACCCATTGGTGTTTCTTCAGCGCATGTCTAATTCCAATCATAGACTTATGCGTTGGTCATTAATTTGTCAAGGTTTTAATCTAAAGATTCATCATAAAAAGGGTGTTGACAATATCATTGCTGATACACTTTCACGTGTTTATTCATAAAAAAAAGTGTTTTGCTTTTAGGGTGAGGGTGTTATGTATCCAGTGTTTTTTTCTTGTTCTCTCTCTCTCTAAGTCTGTCTCCCTCTAGGTGGCGGTGTGACCCAAATTAAACAAAGTTCCTGATTGGACTGTTCCGTTCCAGGTTTTGGTTTTAAGGGCTGATTTACCACTCCTAATGGTCCATTTTGGGCCATTTGGGTTCTTGTTGGGTTTATCCCGAATTCGGTTTATGTTGGACCTTTGAATGTTGATTTTGTTATGTTCTTAGTTCTTATTTACAATGTTAGTTTAAGAATCGGTGAAACCCCATTACATGGTGTTTCATTTAATATTGATGATTTTACATTGTTCTTACGTTAAGGGAAGTAGGGAGTGTGTCGCCATCTTTATTTTCCGATGTTCATTTTTTCCTCTGTTTTGAGTTTAGGAAGTTAGGTTAATTTATTGTCTTTTGTTTCTTTTATTTGTTAAGACGTTTAGGTTATTTAGTAGGGGTATTTATTAAAGTAGTGGTTTTGTTTATTGTTTTGGCATTGACCACTCCTGAACAGAAACCCTTATTTATTTTGTTTCCTTTAAGTAATAAACAAATTTATTTACAAGGTTACATCATGTGTGGATTTTCGTTTATGTTACGATCGACCCTAGACGGGTCGTAACAAGGTCTAGTAGAAGGTTCTCGCACTTGAGAGGGCCCCCCATGGGACTGTTAGATTTGCGAGAACCAGGAAGTAGCATGTTCAGCATTGGTTATTCCCTTTCAAGTTCAGAGCACAGGTGTCCTAGGTCGTTGCTGTGGTTGACAGGCATGAGTTCAATGGATACTGTGCGCACTTGAGGGAAGAAGAAATGTCTGAAGCTGGTGTTGTTGTGGCGAGCGTGTGTACAGTGTAAAGCTGATGTCTGAGATATCTGCCCATGGTTCCTGTAGGGTGCCATGCTCATCTTGTAGTAGAATGACTGTCTCTGTGGTCGACCAGCAGGTTACAGAGATCTGGAAATTTTTCTCAGAAGGGGGTATTCAAGAGGGTTGTTTGTTTCACATGCCACTTGTGGTGAGAAAGAGTCTGATTTGGATTTAAAACCTCCTGTTGAGGTTTCTTGTGGAATCAGCTCCTTTGAGGTCCCCAGGATCTCTGCTGTCTCAGATGCAGTTACACGGTTCTTTTGCTCTTTGTACAGGTGTCATCCATGGTGTTGAGATGAATTCCTCGATGACTGTTGGGCCGGAACAGGTCAATAGCTCCTTGGTTGCCAGCTGGGTTTCCACGGGGCGCCGTCTTTCGAGTTCGACGAAAGTGGTGACACTGTGTTGTCTCAGGGCCTCCTGTCTGGTGCTTGGCTGTTCCCGGCAGGCTGTAACATCTGCTGAGTCTCTGCTGAAGATCTGCTACTGTGGTGCACCCTACATAGTCAGTTCTTTGTGATTTGCAGAGATAGGCAGGATTTACACAGTCTTTATGGAGGCGCTATGTTCTCTGTAGGCCTTATGGGCTGAGTTCCGCAGATATCAGGTGATCGTGGCGGAAAAAGGCTCTAGCGCTTAGGTTTTGACTCAAAGTGTGATGCGGATTTCTGAGGGAGAAGAGGTTTGCTGTGAAGTCTTCTTCCCTTTCGGCCTGTTCTGTCGTCTGACGAAGGCTCGGATGATGGCTGTAGCAGATGTGTTGTAGCTGCTGTAATCCGCTTTGACAGTTTCCGACTGCTGGCATAGGATGCTGTGGTCCTCTTGGCTGGAGGTGATCCTAATCAGTTGACCGGTCTCTTGTGGTCACACTTGGCAGTGTTAATGCCTGAGAGTCAATGTTATGCAGGTAGCCATTTGTTGTGGCCTCCTGCAGTGTTCAGGGTGACAGCATTTAGTGGTGACAGCTGTCGTTTTTCTGGCCAGCTTGCTGGGGTCTGTGGGGCCATGCAACGTGTGTGTCTGCAGGTTCTTTTGGATCGCTCCTGCCCCACCCCTATGTGTTTGCTGGCTAGTAAGGTGTGAACAGTGGGGTTTCACCACCCCCTTTTCGCAGCTTTGGGCTTTTAGTTGGGGGACTCGACAGGAGAGAATCTGTTGCATTCTCCGGTCTGTTCACATCGTAGTCTGCAAGTGAAGTTCAGTTCATTTAGATTCCATTGCTGAGTCATGGCTTGGACTTCAGCAAGGACTGCTTGCAGAGGACCTTTATAGGCCTTGGCCGTGGCATTGTGTTGCTGTCTGCCGGGGCCATTATAGAGAGCTTTTGCTTGTTGGAGTTTTCCTACCAGCTCCTCTCTGGTATCTGCTCCAATAACTCTCTTTGCTCAGTCTGTGTTGCAAAGGACTCATGTAGCTTTTCATCTCCTCCTGTAGCTCCTGGTCCTCTTCATCCACTGTCGTTTGCAGGTCCAGCTGGTCTAGGCGATTCTGCACGTGTTTCTGGCTCCTCCCGGCTTCCTTCGTTCTGGCTCTAGTAGGATGATCTGGTCGTGGGCGTGGTCACTGATGATCCTGGCTGTGCACTTCAGATGAGTTTTGGCTCTCTGTAGTTGTAGCTCTGTTTTCAGATCGTGGTCCCTTCGCCGGATTAGGTCGTCCGACCAACTGCTCTCAGCGCAGTTGCCATGTGCCGATGCTGGTCCCAGGCAGGAGTCCATTGCAGCGCTTTGCCTGGTCTCTAGCTGGACTGGCAGGTGAAAGGATTGGATCTTCTGGACACATTGAGACACAGGGGAGAGAGAAAGGCACAACAGCAAGATGCAAGTCCGTACAGATCTACTGAGATAAAAATGTGGGCTATGTGTTGAATGCTTAACTGAGTTTGTCAGTTAGTGACGCAAACTAAACGCTTATTATCCTAGCCGTGAAGGCGGGGGTGGATAATTGTGTGGGTGAAATACAGGAAAATAATGAATAATGTTGCTGAAGAGTTTTACCTATGAGGTCATTCTATGACTTAGGCTATTCGATTCATCAACATATTTACCCAAAATTTTACTGATGTTCAGACAGGTTCAGTCTCTGGTGATAAGAAGAATAAAAGTCAGATGAGTCAAGAGAAAGAGAGGTTAGGATAGAGAAGGAGGGTTTCTTCGTGCGGGGGTGAACTGGCTCCACACTAAGCTCTACGATAGGGCCCATAGGTAGAGGGCGCTATGGAGTCTTAGAAAATCATTAAATGAATAACTGAAGTAAAGAAAATAAGGCAATTGGGAGTTAATCCTAACACCTTAAAGATTGCAATCTGATTGTTTTGATCAAAGTTTAAATTCAATTAAGTTGGTTTAATTCAAATTTAAGTATTATCAAATACAATTCTAACTGCCAGGCGCAGAATGTAAGAAACCCTGATTCAAATAAAGAAAAATCAAACCATCAAAACAATAATGGAATAATATTAATTATCATTTTAGTTTGTATATAATAACAAATAATAAATATACTCATACAGTAAAATGTAAAATAAAACAAAAGAAGAGACTGGCTGAGACTGCACACAAAGCGTTGCTCAAACAAAATGGGAAAGTTATTTGTGTACTTGGTCGGGATTTCTTCGCCGACCGTAACATAAAACAAAAACACAACTTGATCAAGATTTTTGTTAAACCCCCCTTTAAATAGTAAAACTGACCCGGAGTTATTTACTAATAAAATCCGCTGGGTTAAGCGAATGGGAGAAACATTATCAGTCAGCTACACTGATTGTTCACCCCAGGGAGCGCAATAGCTTAGTTAATTTGCTCTGGAATACACATCAGTTACACCTAGCTATGCATTAACAATAAGGCCTTTAGGTAAGGCGAGGGAGGTACATCGCTCGCACTGTCTTCTTCGCGCTAAAAGAGGATTTCTTCGCTCAATGTAGGCGGTAAAATAATAATATAGTGCGTTATAAAGAGATTTCTTCGTCTTTATATTGTCACTAAATCTTTGACAGACGCTGAGGTTTTCTCTGTGAGAAGCTCAAGAGTCTTCAAAGGATAGGTGGAAGGGTCCACACCTTCATTCATACATATCAAAGTGCTATTTAAAAGAGTATTCGGTTTCAATAAACACACATAGAAACACTCATGAATAGTCACTGAGTTCTGCTCACAAAACAAGGTTTAAAACTGCACCCGCATTCTCCACCAATTTATGTAGCGATTTTAGCTGCATGTTGAATTAAGGATGAGTTTACTCAACAAATAAGATTCTCCACCAGATCTATCAAGATCAAACATATATGTAATGAGTTATTTAGAACGTCAATTTCAGTCAAGGAATTAGTTTAGCTCAAAGGAAAATATGTGTAATAATCGTCATTACACATACATATTTTACAATTCTGATTAGCAGTATAGTGATAAAAATCCTATATGTATTCGTCCAGCAAATGCATCAATTATTTTATACACTAACGTTATCTCATTACTATAAGTAACGTGACTTTAACAAACAGAATTAAGAGCAGAGGTAGCATAGATCGAAACACAGTTTAAGTGACCAAGTTTGTAAGCCTGAACACCGAGAACTCATCACAAATGCCTTTATGGGTATTTATTAAACTTTACTCTACATGGTAAACAAAATGACGACAAACAAATACATGAAACACAAGCGCGCTACGAAGTGCAGAGAGAGAGAGAGAGAGAGAGAGAGAGAGAGAGATGGCCGCGAGGCAGGTAAAACATGTCTGAAAACCAATAGAATCATCTTTAACAAAGAGGCACGCTCTTAACGCAGCTACTCTGTATTTAGAAACGGATACTTGCAATCTCGATGTTGGACCAATATCCGTATTCGTGTGGATGGAAATCTTGAATGGTTTCAGAATGCAGTCCTGTTGAAACGCTGAGTTTAGGTCCTGAGTCAGGAGTTCCATGGCTTAATCGGGGACCCCAGAGGGGGGCCCCAAGCGGGGGTGTCCGTTAGATTGTCCTCTTTCTTTTCCCTTCCAATTCCTAAATCAAGAGACGCTCCGAAGTGGATCGGTGATGGTGTTTTAAATGCATCCCTGCCCTGCCCCCAGATGGTATGTGGGCTAATGCCACGAAGGAGATCCGTGGGCCAAAGAGAGGTCCTTTCTCATGGCGCCTCATTTGCATGGCTCTGACAGTATGGTCAGTTAGCATTTGTTGGAATGTAATATTCTCAATGTCCCCTACAAAATATTATTCTATGGTTGAAAAGCCTAGTCGACGGAACACACAGAGTTGCAGATCTGGAGACAAAGTTTGACACAGACACCAAGTGCTTTTTTCAATCAAAGTCCAATGTTTATTTGTTAATGGACTAGTATTTATAAGATTAAAAGGAGGTATCATATAAAACCACTAGAGAGTGGAAAATCACCAGACTTTATGTTTAGTCTTATTCCTCCTGAAACAATCAGATGTGATTACAAAGTACGTATTAAGCATCAAAACACATCAGTTCACATCATTAGGAGCCTTGAGATGGAGACCGATAGTCACTGAGGTCAGTACAACTCTTAACGAGGTTAAACAACAGGAAAGTAAGGCCCATATTAGGGTGAAGGAAGCTTATACTAATCTAAATGAATACGTATGATAGACAAATGTTCTATTAGACACAGATGATATATTTAAAGAGGACAGGACAAAATCCAGATTCTCACAATGGCCACTTTCAGACCAACAGTCTTACAAGCAGTCCTGTGTCCCTTTAAAGAACAAAATATAGAGCAGAAAAAAAGGTTAATACAAATCTTTAATAAAAGGATATTTGCAATTGCGTATTTTTGTGTGGTTTTCTGGTTTGCAAGCTGTTCTTTGAGGTAACAAAGAGGTTGCAACACTACTCTAGTGGTGTCAGGGGCAACTTCTATTGTTGTCTTCACTGAGTTAAGAAGATCTGGGCCAAACACACTAAGGGCTTCGGTAATTGTGCACCCAGTATAAGAATTGATATCTAAATATTCCATAGGAAATTTGTACATAGGATAACAATTGTTCCTTGGTCTTTTTAGAATAAAATTTGGACCTCAATGCACTACAGGGGAAGCTACGGAGTCAGCACTGTTGGCACAATGGGCCTACTATCTTCTTGCTTTGGGCGGCCCCCACCTCATGAAAGGTAGTTCTTTCCTCAGCTTAGTCAGTGCTTTCTCCACCCTGAGGTGTAGTAAGGCGAATCCCCTGTTGAGATTCTATGTTAAATTGGAGCTTGCCTGCTCTCCTGAAGAACACAACTTCAATCTGGAAGCGTGTATCCACTGTGGCTGGTAGTCCGTCAGAACTCCTGTCCGTGTGACGGCAATCACAGTCGCAGGTCCGTGGTACTTTGGTTCTCCAAACTTTGTTGGTTTCAGACTCCTCACAAAGACTTTTTGTCCTGGAACAAAGTTATGAGTAGGCTGCTCTGAGGGAAGAGCAAGACACAAAGAAACATCAGTACATATAGAATTTAACTTTTCGACTAGGGAAGTCACTTAGTCCTCCGGGATCACCTCCAGATCACCTAAAAAAAGAAATGCCTGCGCGGCCTTTGACCCACGGGGTCGGGAAAGGTCTACCCATTAGTACCTCAAACGGCGACAATTTTGTCGTGGAAGATGGAGTCATTCTTATTTCTGCCAATACTGCAGGCAACAAATCAACCCACTTTCTTCCTGTTTCGAGTACAGCTTTTGTTAGTCGTGTTTTCAGTGTTTGATTCACGACTGCAGCACTTTACGGATGGTACGGGACATTAAAATGTCAATCAATAGACAACGCTTTTGATAAGAGCCCGTCGCGTTGTCTGATTCTATGGTGACTGGTCTAATATCTCCTTCGTTAAGATATTTACCACTGTTTTGGCGTCCTCTTTTGCCCTTCAGGCCACTTTGAGGATCTATCAACAATAACCAAAAGATATTTCAGATAACCTATCGGCGGCATGTGCGTAAAATCAATATGTAGATGTTGAAAAGGAGCTTCCGGATGTGTCAATGCATCGTGCTTAGCTGATTTGTGCGGATTTACCTGAGCACATGTTAAGCATGCATCCAAAACAAGTTTTGCTGTTTTATGAACATCGGCTATACAATACAATTGATTAATTGCTTGAACTACTTTTGCACAACTGGTGTGAGATAACCCATGGTAATGTCTAATTAGGATAATTAATCCTAGTTTTGGTAGTGCTATCCTACCCTGTTCATCTCTAATACTCCCATCTAATAATGGTTGACTTTGCAGGATTTTGATGTCAATGTCAGGTACATTCGTTATGTGCACTGTCATTGCTATCTGTGTTTCATCTTTCGGATGAAATGGTGATTTAATCTGAGCTTGGGCTACTACCTTTGCCGCTTCATCAGCCCTTTTGTTGCCTACAGCCAGTTCATCGTCCCCCCGAAGCGTGACCCTTGACCTTTACGATGGCCACTTCGAGCGGAAGCTGAACTGCCTCAGTTAACTGTCCTATCAGATTTGCATGTGCTATTTTTGAAAAACTCCACGCATACTTACAGTCTGTGTAAATTGTTACTCTCTTTCCTATCATCAGCTCACAGGCCCGTATTAATGCTATCAACTCTGCTGCTTGAGCCGAATTTTAGTCTAGAGCAAAAGCTTCTTTTACCTCTCCTGTATCGGAAATCACAGCATAGCCACAGAGGTAGACACCGTCAGAGGGCTTTGAACAAGACCCATCAACGTAAATGTGTTCTCCCCCCTCTAGGGGCGTATCCAACAGATCGACCCTAAAACAATAAGGAATTGTCAGTTCAAGGATGCAATCATGTTCAACATTAAAATCTGCCATGTCTACCATACCCAAAATACCCAGCAAAGCAGGATTAATGTTTGCTGTGGTTTGAATGCTAAGATTTTTCGTTGCCAGCAGAGTAGCCTCGTTACCTGAGCGTCGTGCGCTGTCATGTGTTGTGTTTGCATGTTGTGTAAAATCTCACCTACCTGATGGGATGCATACAATGTTAAAGGGTGTGACAGCACATTTTTCTCAGCCATCTGTACAATCAGAGCAGCTGCAGCCACAGCACGAAGACATGCTGGCATACCTGTGACTATGGTATCTAACTTCTTAGACAGATATGCTACTGGTCTATATGTTGAACCATGCTCTTGCAATAGGACCCCTAAAGCTGCAACCGCTGTCTCCCCAACATGCAAGTGAAAAGGCTTGGTGTAGTCTGGCAGGCCCAATGCTGGTGCGGTTGTGATGGCTGCTTTCAAGGCATTGAAATGTTCATCTTAGTTTTGACCCATTGCAGTCTCTCTTTCGAAGCTTTGAAAATTGTTTCAGCAAGTAAATGGCAAACAATAACAGATGCTTGTTTACAGTCCTCCTCCGTCTCCCTGGACACGAGGATGTCATCTGCAAACTGAAGAACACAAACTGATGACGGCAGATCAGTCATTTTGGCCAAAGTTCTGTGCACTGCTGCTGAAAGGACAGCGGGTGAATATACGTAGCCCTTTGCAAGGCCTTTCCAGGAATATTGCTGTCCTTTAAATGTCAATACTAACAAAGGCTGAGTATCTGGGTGTACAGGTACAGAGAAAAAAGCTACCACGCCTCCCATGCCACAAATATCTATTACATTATATAAAAAAATAAGTAAATTAACATAATAATTTCATTGCGGGTCTCAAGGTCCTCACGAAGGATGTTTATAAATTAGCAAAACTGCACACATTCCTGTGATTTTAATGCTGCATTATGTCTATTTTGTTTTAACAACAGCACTCTGTTGCTGTAAACATGCAATAAACTCCAAATACATACAGGAGTGGGAGCATGGCTGAAATCTGCTCAATTTGAGATTTTTGCGATAGTAAGGAATGAAACACATGTTTCTCATTTAGTTGGGCTGAGTGTTCTAATGTTAATATATTTACATATGAAAAGAAAGGATTTGGGCAGATTGGTGCCGAGCACAGATTTTCTTTTAGGTTTTAAAAGCCTAAACCTTCAACTGTCAATGTTAAGACATCTAGAAGTGCAAAAATACTTTTAGTAGCTCCCAGTGAATTACTGTAAACAGGAATTCTACATTCCCACAGTGATTTCAGGACTTCACCTTCAGCTCTTTTTATGGCTTTCAACAATCTCTAGACAACTGGACCAATTTGGTTCTTTGACAATTACCACATTTCTCAAAAAGAGAGGACAGAGCCTAAAACTCAAAGACAGTACTAACTGCACTACACTGTATGTTAAGATGTTATTAACCTGGCTTTCAATAGCACCTTTAACTGATTCACAGGAAGTAATGAAATGTTGTGTATTACAATTGGGCTAAATATCTCATTTGAAACAAGGATAGATAGTACATGTTTTCTGAGTGGGGTTTAAGCCCTTTGATCTCAGTATTGTGACGTCAGTGAGATAAGGCCATGCATCCCTTAGGCCATCAGATGTATCACGTAACTTAAATCACGCAGGCTGGATGTCACCTAAAGGACGCAGCGCGCCAGCGCCCCCAGATTTTTCCCAGGTCGTGCGGCGGTCCCGAAACGATGGGAAAGTTGCCGAACGCAATCCGAAGTGTCTTGGTGTGCCCACGCCACCCGGGGACCCTTTAAAAAATTCCCGAAATGCACCCCCATGGAAACAAGGTTAGGGGCAATATGAGGCAAAGCAACCAGGGGGCGAGTGCACGTATGCCCGTAACCTATTTCAAGTGCGTCGATCCGGTGGCGTGCGGGCAGTCAGAATGAAGCCTAAAGTCCCCTTGCACCCTAGGGTCCGGCTCCGCACCCGGCGTACGCAATTCACCTACGCGTCCCCCTTGGCATCTTTTTCGGGCTGGGCATCCCGCTGGGCACGCCTCCGTCCACACAGCGCATAAGCATCCCCCTTGCAGCCGAAACATATTGGAGGCCCACCCGACGCCCCGGACGGCGCCCCAAAGAACCCGAGACGTGGGGTACTCCGTGTGGGTGCCCACTGGCCAGATTCAAGGCGAAAGGCCCCTAGCGATGGTGTGATGCACGCAAAAACACCCCAGAGCCCTTCGCTTTGAATTTCTAGTCATAAAAGCGCGATGTGTATCCAAACCTAGTTTTCTCACACCTGCGAGTTATTCGAAGCTGCCCCGATTGATAGACATGTTATTTTGTCCTACAGTTTTGGAATCCATAGTACTTTGTAACACACGGCTATTTCTTAAATCTCCAACTTATTTAACGGGCCCTCATAGGTATATAATGCACAAAGCCTATTAAGGGTCATAAGCCTAAATAAGGAGTTGTATAGCTTTAAACAACAATGGAGTGTATAAGAGGCACATCCCTTCATAATGACGTACATTAAGGCTCAGAGTTGTGTTCCAGATGCTTAAAAATTGTGTGTCCCTCATTTACCTTTGGGAGCCATGCCATTATCCAATGGGGCCCTAATAGGTAAATAATGGACAAAATGTACATTCATAACTTATATGACGGTTCCTCATAGGTAGATATCGGACAGTACATGTGTACATGCATTTGACGTGGCTGACATAGGTAGATAATGGACAGAGCCTATTAAGGGTCATTATTTAACCTGGTCTATGACTTATTCACCTTCAACCAACAGTGTAAAGAGTGTTAAAGAGGAACAATCCTTCAAAAGGATGTGCATTAAAGTTCACAGTTGTGCTCCATAAGCAAAAAAATGGTTTGTACATGAGACACCTATGGGGACACCGTCAAATAAGTTACCACTGGAACTTCCTGTGACGTTTCAAAACACCGGAAGTGCCAGTCATTTACATTTACATTTAGTCGTTTAGCAGACGCTTTTATCCAAAGCGACTTACATAGAGTTAAGGAGCAACAAGTGATAGGTCACACAGGAGCAGTGTTGTAATGTAACGGAGTACAAATACTTCGTTACTGTACTTAAGTAGAAATTTCACGTATCTGTACTTTACTTCGCTATTTAAATTTATGTCAACTTTCACTTTTACTCCACTACATTTCCTAGATAAAATGTATACTTTTACTCCGATATATTTCCACTTAGCATCTTCGTTACTCGTTACTACTAAATAAAATAAGCAGAAGAAGAAATGTGTGCGACTGCAATAAGAAAGGTTTGGCGAATCACTTCTCCTAGATTGCATTACGCACGACCCGCACGCTCTGTTTCAGCGTAATGCTTATTTGTTGCCAAAGGCGGAGGAAGCAAAACTGAAACCGCCGGCGCCATCGAAGCACCTACGGGAGGACCTCTCGTTATCTTAGACGACATCCCCGACGATAGTGGTGAACTCGGTGAACAGGGTGAAGATAATGTTATACATCCGTGGCCGTATTTGTAAGAAATGTTTCTGTACATTGGAGTGAAAGATTCTTCCTACTGGATGAAGTGCATCTTATGCCTACCGAAAGTCAGTGAAATTTTGGCATTCAAAAACTCCCCGTTCAACCTGAAGAAGCACATCGAGGCAGGTTAAATTAATAGTTATTCAGTAAAGCCACAATGTCAATGTGATTCAACATTAGTTATCATAAGTCATATCAGTTATCTGGCTAACATGATGGCCAGGCTAACATCTGCTTGTTAACATTGCGAAGTAACTGACATGGCGCACATGTTAGAACCCCCTTAGCTGTTCTAAATCCACTGTAAAACACGGCTTCAAGGGGCTTTTTGCTTCTATAAAACGGTTACCCCATTAAAATATAAAGTTTTATATTTATTTTATTCATAAAATAAACATCAGCAACAAAAAAATATAACGCTATAACACGTGTTTTCCTCCGCCAAGCAAAGAGGTTCAAAGAGGTTACCAAGCAACAAAGCAAACAAATCATCACAAATGGCAGTTGCGCGGTCACAGCTGTATGTTTGTTGAGTAATTTACAACGGCGTCGAACGCGGCTCAACTAATCAGAATCAAGGACTTGAACTATCCGTTTTGTAAATTGTGAATGTACGCTTGCATTGTTGATCAAAGTCACAGTGCTTTTATTGCCACACAACGAGTTGGCTGATTTTTTCTTAGCAGAGCAGCTAACTAACTTAAGGTACATACAGTGGGAGATAAACGATAACACAAGTACAGTAACGTTACAGTCAAAACACAAACAACAGCAGTTTGTACCAGTTAATAGTGTTATTGTCTAGGTGTTAAGGGTGGCAGTCTGAGTGTTGTTTATAATTCTATGTTATTGAATCAAGATAATAAGGTGACATTTAAGTTAACACGTTTTTAAAAATGCAACTATATTCCCATCAGTGATGCACATTAGAACTAGTTTCTAGTAATTTGCATCACTGATGGAAATATAGTTTCATAAACATTTACTTTTACTTCAAGTACTTAAGTACATTAAATATCAGAAAATTACTTTTGATACTTAAGTACAGTGTATATCAGATACTTTCAGACTTTTACTTAAGTACTATTTTAAAAGGTAACTTTCACTTCCACCAAAGTCTTTTTCTAGTACGATACTTGTACTTTCACTCAAGTATTGCTTTCTAGTACTTTATACATCACTGTACAGGAGCCATAATACATTAGGTGCCAATATAAAGTTACTAGTTTCAACAAAAGCTAGACCACTACCTGTTGACAGAAAGGGTTATCGAGATTTTTTTTGATTAAATTATTTGTCTGTCAGATATTCACAGAAGAGTTGGGTTTTGAGTAGTTTTTTTGAATTTTGTGAGAGATGTAGTTGACCAGACAGAATTAGGAAGAATATTCCACCAGGAAGAAGTTGTGAAGCGGAATAAGCGGAAAAGCAATTTACTGTCCTTATGAGAAGGCAATACAAGACGACGCTGGTTTGCTGAACGCAGGGATCTTGATGGGGTAGCAGGAGGGTGTGAAAGTAACCCGGTGCAGATCCAGTGATAATCCTGTAGGCAAGCATAAGTGACTTGAATCTGATGCGGGCTTCGACGTGCAGCCAGTGGAGAGAGATGAAAAGGGGTGTCACATGAGCCCTTTTGGGCTGTTGGAAGACGAGGCGTGCTGCTGCGTTCTTGACCAGCTGGAGCGGTTTGATAGCCTTTGCAGGAAGACCAGCAAAACCACCATTGCAGTAGTCCAACCTTGAGATTACCAGGGCCTGGACAAGGAGTCGTGCCGCATGCTCTGTCAGATAAGGTCTAACCTTTCTAATGTTGAAAAAGGTGTATCGGCATGACCGTGTTGTCTTTGCAATGTGATCATTGAAGGACAGCTGTTCATCAAATATGACTCCGAGGTTCCTGGCTGTTTTGGAAGGAGTGATTGTGGTATTGCCAAGATGGATGTTGAGATCGTGTTGCATCGTAGGGTGAGCCGGAAACACAAGTAGTTCAGTCTTAGCAGGGTTCAGCTGGAGGTGATGCCCTTTCATCCAAGCTGAGATGTCCTCGAGGCAAGCTGTAATGCAAGCTCCTACAGTGGTATCGTCTGGTCGAAACGAGATGTAGATCTTTGTCATCAGCATGACAGTGATTACGAGAAGCCATGAGCCTGTGTGATGGGTCCCAAGGATGTCATGTAGATGGAAAAAAGCAGCGGTCCAAGTACCGATCCCTGAGGGACCCCAGTGATTAAGTGGTGAGTAGTGGACAGCGAGCCCTTCCATGACACTTTGAAGGATCTGTTGGAGAGGTAGGATTTGAACCAGCAGAGAGGAGAGCCTGAGCTTCCTATCGATGACAGGGTGCTAGCAGTATCTGGTGATTGACAGTGTCAAACGCTGCAGATAGGTCTAGCAGAATCAGGACCGAGGATTTAGATTCCGCCTTGGCTAGCCGCAGTGCTTCTGTGACCTATAGCAGTACAGTCTCAGTGGAGTGGTTTGTTTTGAAGCCAGACTGTTTGTCATCCAGTATTTTGTTCTGGGATAGGTAGGAAGACACCTGGCTGAACGCTGCCTGATCCAGTGTTTTTGAAATAAATGGCAAGAGATAGACAGGTCTGTAACTGTCGTGATTAGAGGGGTCCAAACTGGGTTTCTTCAGGAGGGGCGTGACCCTGGAGGTGTTGATGATGTGTGTGAGTGCAGGTGTGAATGGCTGGATATGGCCTGAAGGAGATCGGAGGGTATTGGGTCGAGGGGACAGGTGGTGGGGTGGCTCGAGAGACGTCTGGTTACTTCTGTCATGAAACACTCTAGGTCAGGGTTCTCAGACTCAGTTCCTGGAGGGACACAGCTCTGCACAGTTTAGCTCCAACCCTAATCCAACACACCTGATTCAGCTAATCAACATCTTCAGGATTACTAGAAACTTCCAAGCAGGTGTGGTTTAGAGCTGGTTGGAGCTAAACTGTTCAGAGCTGCGGCCCTCCAGGAACTGAGTTTGAGATGCCTGCCTAGGTAGAACCCAATTGCAAGGCAGACTCAGGTGGTGAAGGTAAACACGGCTATTTATTATAACAGTGAAAACTATAAAAATGACAAAGCAAAACCCACGAGGGGGTCCTAGCCCTTGGGGACGCGCCAGGGCGCAGAGCCCCAGAAGGCTTGACAGGGGAAGTCCTGGGGGGAACTGTCCTTGTCCCCGGGAGGACTACTGGGCTGGACCCCGGCCGGAGTGCCAGGCTCGACCATGGCTGGAAGGCCGGACCTGACAATGGCTGGACGGCCGGCTGGAATGCCGGACCTGACAAGGGCTGGGCGGCCGGCTGGAATGCCGGACCTGACAAGAGCTGGGCGGCCGGCTGGAATGCCGGACCTGACAAGGGCTGGATGGCCGGACTTGACACCGGCTGGATGGCGGGACTTGACACCGGCTTAATGGCCGGACTTGACGCGGATTCTGACGGCGGCTGGGCTGCGCCTGGTGCCGGTTTCTGGACCGAGCTTGGTGCCGGTTTCTTGGAGGAATCTGCGGCCGGGCAGGCCGCTCGGACCGTCACCTCCCCACGGTGCCCCCCTCAAAAAATATTTGGGGTTTGACACCACCGGACTCGGGACCACCGGACTCGGGAACACCGGACTCTCGAAGAAGCGATCTGCGTAGTCAAGCAAGTCGCCATATCCCCGACGAACATTGCACAGGCGACGGGCCTGACTTGCCAGCCTCGCTTCCATGCCTGCTGGGTTCGATTGTGGCTCGTTCATTCTGTCATGAAACACTCTAGGTAGAACCCAATTGCAAGGCAGACTCAGGTGGTGAAGGTAAACATTGATATTTATTATAACAGTGAACACTATAAAAATGACAAAACAAAACCCACGAGGGGGAAAACAAGACAGGATACCTTTAACAGAACTCAAAGACACGGACTCACTAAACTAAGAAAACAAACACTTGAAATGAACACTAAACTGACACTTACTTGACAAAGGGTTGATAAACACGGGCAAGGCACAAGACACAGACAGCGAACAGCATACGGCATACAAGGTATGGTATGCAACAGCTTACAACTTCATACAATGAACGAGCACAGGACAATGAACACGAGGGTGTTTTAAAGGGAACAAACACAGGATCATTAACGAGAAACAGGTGCTGGGGATTAGCACAAAGGAGAGGCTGACGAGGAAGGAGATGTAGGGAACAATGACGAGACACGAGAAAGAATCATTCTTTCTCACACAAAACCATCAGGCTATGCCATGGCTCCACTTGAGACAGGAATAAAACATGGCGTGATAGTGGAACCATGACAACTTCAGTGTCCGTCAGTGAAGTGAAAGAGGAGAGTTCGATGTTTGAAGTGTGGGAGGTGTGTACCAAGGTCTGAGGTGCCGAGAATTGTTTGCTGATTGATGATGTTTTCTCTGTGAAAAACACAGCGAAGTCTTCGGCAGTCAAAGATGAAGTGGGAGGGGGAGGAGGGGGGCAAAGAAGAGAGTTAAATGTCTTGAAAAGCTGTCGAGTGTTAGGTGCATTGCTCACCTTGGTGGTATAGAAAGACATTTTAGCTGTGGAAACACTAGCAGAGAAAGAGGAGTGTAATGACTGGTAGTCCCCTAGGTCAGCAGGATTCTTGTTCTTGAGCCATTCCCTTTCAGCAGCCCTGAGTGTACTACGTTGTTCACGGATGATGTCAGACAGCCAGGGGCAGGTGGGGGTGGCACGAGCTGGTCTGGAGGACAGAGGAAAAAGGATGTCTAGACAGGATGTAAGTGTTGAGCATAGGGTGTCGGTGGCAGTGTCAGCATCTAGAGATGCAAAGTTGGAGGGAAGAGAGGATGTCACTTTAGCAGAGAGTGTGCTAGGGGAGAGAGA
The DNA here is from genome assembly GCA_008369825.1 of Triplophysa tibetana. Classification (NCBI taxonomy): domain Eukaryota; kingdom Metazoa; phylum Chordata; class Actinopteri; order Cypriniformes; family Nemacheilidae; genus Triplophysa; species Triplophysa tibetana. The sequence continues at coordinate 1,940,946 of CM017903.1, forward strand.
ACGAAGGTTCCGTCTAAAGTAAACGGGTGGTGGTGTTTCTTGTAGTGCATGTAGGAAGGAGCATGTTGAAAGTGATGAAGAAGTGGTCCGAGATGTGAAGAGGTGTGACTAGAATGTTATCTGTGGTGCAGTTACGGAAGTAGATGAGATCCAGCTGGTTTTCTGATCTGTGAGTATAGGCTGTGATGAGGCGCGTGAGGTCGAATGAGGCTGTGAGGGTGTGGAAGTCGGAAGCATAGGGTTTCTCCAGGTGGATGTTGAAGTCCCCAAAGACAACAAGAGGGCCACCATCCTCCGGGAATGATGAGAGCAGCACATCTATCTCTTCAATGAAGTTGTGAAGAGGACCTGGGGGGCTGTAAACTACAACAACGCTGAGCTGAGTGGGAAAAGTGATATTAACAGCATAGTATTCAAATGAATAGTTGTTACATAGGGAAGATAGTGTGGAATATTTCCAGTCATTTTTGAGAAGCAAACCTGTGCCTCCTCCTCTTCCGGTTTGGCGGGGGTGTGGAAAGTGCAGCGGGTGTGGCGGAGTCTTCAGGACGAATCCATGTCTCAGTAAAACCAAGAATGTGAATGTCAGACTGGCTGGCAAACGCATGGATGAAGTCAGTCTTGTTCACAGCTGACTGGCAGTTCCCGTAGAGAGAGACAGAGGTGTAAAAGGGGAGATGTGAATGGGACGCGCGTGAGAGTGAGCGCATCATGCCTGCGTCTATGGTGAGAACGCTGCCTACGGTGGAGTACAGGAATAATCTCGAAACACATGTTAGTAGACAATTTAATGAAAGCAAAGGTATGTTAAATATACTTTTGAGCCTTGCGCTGTCCTTGCTCGGTGGAGTCGCCGAGGTAGAGTCGCAGGTCTTTACACTCGTCGGTCTTCACACGAGGGGGCTGAACACGAGGACTAACGCTATGCTTATCGCGTCAGCGCAGAGGCACAGCTTAAGTAAATATGTGATGAGATTAGCGCGAACAGAATAGTGCTGGAACACGCCTTCTCGATTAGCAAAACAAAGTCTGAAATGACTTGAATGGGCCTCGGATCAAACAGCGATCAACTAGCTCGGTGCTTTTAAGTGCAAACTTATAATGTCAAGCCGCAACGAGCGGCTAACGGCAACTTCACTTCAGTACTAACGCAACAAAAACGCTAACAACTTAGCAATCAGTCAATGAATAATTAAATAAACAAGCTCAAACTATCAGTCAACGAGTGATTAAATAAACAAGTTCAAATAATCTTAACTAGCAAAAGGTAACAGTACAGTTCAATAGTTCAAACAAGGTAACAGGGTAAATAGCAGACTCAAGCTCTACAGCAGACTTGATGACTTTTCGCTTCTCCAAAGTTACTTTAGTAAGCGGGCGATTTAAATGCACTTACGGTCGCTGGAACACGCCTTCTCGATAACTTATTTGACAGTGGCCTCGTAGGCTTCGATTGGATAATACTTTAAATGGCTTATTTTAAGACTTTAAAGAACTTTGGTGTGACAATCTCACTGATATGCATTCTTTAAGCACCACATAAAGATATATTTAAACAATTCAGGCTATTAAAATGTTTATTTTGAATACAAGTGGACTTTTGACAGATTTATGTCTCTGCCCAGCTTTTTATTAATATTTATGCTTTATTTTTGTGCAAACGCTTTAGGGCTTTGAATGCTTGTCCTTCACATCATTAAGCAACACATATTCAAAGCCTATACCCCTCACACTCAAAACCCCCCCCAAAAAAAATTCCAAAAAAAATTACGTCTCACATGGACCCCAAAACGGGCAATATACCACATAACCTGGCCGTACGCATTCCGTACGCTAGGAAACGAATGAAGGTGCCGTGACAAGACATAGAATTTGAATTGAGGTCGTCCGAGCCTCCAGGGTCAGTTCTGGGGTCATCGTACGATAGCAACCTATTAGCACACCAGAATCGGTTGCGTGTGTCACAGGGTCCCGTACGGCCTGCGTAGACCCCAGGAGCCCAAAACGTCACGTGTCCCTCGACGACATACCGAGGGAGGAATTTCCGGACTTGAGGACAATTTTTCGTATTTTTCGTAGTTCTCGATGCCTCACTGGGACCTCTGAGGGCCCGATCCCGTTTGGCGCGGTCGATGTTTAGATTAGATTAGATTCAACTTTATTGTCATTACACATATACAAGTACAGTGTAACGAAATGTAGTTTAGGTCTAACCAGAAGTGCAATTAGCAAGTGCAGATATACAGTGTGAATAAATACAGAATACAATTTTAGGGAAATACTATACAAATGTTGTACGAAAAATATGACAGTCGGTATGTACTATGAACAATATATACAGAAGGCTATATACTGTGAACATTAATGTACAGGTGGTTATGAACAGATAACAATATAGACAATACAATAGTGCAAGTTACTTGAGTGTGCATTAATTACAGACATTAGCTATTAAAGTTACAGTGCAGTAGATGAGTTAATGCGGTTATTAAAGATACAGTGCAGTACATGAGTTAATGCAGTTGTTGAAGTTATAGTGCAATACATGAGTAGATGCAGATAATACAGTTACAGTGTATTAGATGAGTTAGTGCAGTTATTGAAGTTACAGTGCAGTATATGCGTTAATGCGGTTATTAAGGTTACAGTGCAGTAGATGAGTTAATGCAGTTATTGAAGTTACAGTGCAATAGATGAGTGGATGCAGTTAGTTATGCAATAAATGCAATAGATGAGTTACAGTGCAGTAGATGAGTTAATTCAGTTATGGAAGTAGTTTATTAGTGCAAATGAGCATTCAGTGTAATATTCCTGGTGTGCAAGTGAGCAGTATAGAGTGGAAATGATGCTATGTGTGTGTAAACAGTCCGGTAGAGCAGATAACATGAAGTACTGGTGTGTACAGTTCAGTCATGGATGCAGCCCTGTTATGCAAAGTAAACAATGTAGTAGCAGCGTTAAAGTTATGAGGGTTAGTGGAATCAGTGGGGAGCAGAGTTCAATAATGAAACAGCTCTGGGAAAAAAGCTGTTTCCTAGTCTGCTGGTTCTTGTCCGGAGGCACCTGTAGCGCCTACCGGAAGGCAGGAGAGTAAACAGTCTATGAGCGGGGTGAGAGGAGTCCTTGAGAATGCTGCGAGCTCGACGCAGACAGCGTTTCCCCTGGATGTCCTCAATGGAAGGGAGTGTAGTCCCTGTGATGCGCTGGGCTGTTTTCACCACCCGCTGCAGTGCCTTGCGCTCAGCAACAGAACAGTTCCCGTACCAGACTGTGACACAGTTGGTCAGGATGCTCTCTATCGTGCAGCGATAGAAGTTCACCAGGATAGTTGAAGACAGTTGGTTCTTCTTCAGTGTCCTCAGAAAGAAGAGACGCTGGTGAGCCTTCTTGACCAGGCATGAGGTGTTGGTGGTCCAGGACAGGTCCTCCGAAATATGGGTCCCCAGGAACTTAAAACTGGAAACACGTTCAACAGCCATCCCGTTAATGTGGATGGGGTCGTGTGTGCCTCCTTTCGCCTTCCTGAAGTCCACGATGATCTCCTTTGTCTTGGAGGTGTTAAGGAGCAGGTTGTTGTCTGAGCACCATATGGCCAGGTGCCGTACCTCCTCCCTGTAAGCAGTCTCATCGTTGTTGCTGATGAGACCAATCACTGTTGTATCGTCTGCGAACTTGATGAAGGAGTTAGATCCATTCACAGGCCTGCAGTCGAGTGTGAAAAGGGAGTAGAGAAAGGGGCTCAGTACGCAGCCCTGTGGTACACCAGTGTTGAGGGTGATGGTGGTTGAGCAGATGTGGCCTAACCTAACAAGCTGAGGCCTGTTCGTCAGGAAATCCATAATCCAGTTGCAGGTTGAGTTGTTAATGCCTAGGTTTCCAAGTTTGCTGATTAGCTTGGAAGGGATGACGGTATTGAATGCAGAGCTAAAGTCTACAAACAGCATGCGTGCATAAGTGTCCTTATTATCCAGATGTGTGAGCACGGAGTGCAGCGCCATTGACACTGCATCATCTACGCTCCTATTGCTGCGGTAGGCAAATTGGTATGGGTCCAGTGTGGATGGTAGAGAGTCTTTTAGGTGTGACAAGACCAGCCGCTCGAAGCACTTCATAACAATGGGTGTGAGTGCTACAGGGCGGTAGTCATTCAGACATGTCGGGCTGGAATGTTTTGGAATTGGAACAATGAAGGTGCGTATCCGACGACTTTTTGTCAGAAACCCCACCCGGGAGCGTTCCGGCACTTTCGGGTGTAGCGCCATCAATAGGCAGCAAGGGGCGTCAAACTGTCAACTGAGGAAGACTGCGGTAGAGTTGGGCAGTTAGGGGGATGCAAAAGGCACCTTTTGGACGCGGTGATGTAGATTACGCAGTAAGGGACATGTTTAGGCGTTTTGCGGCGAAGCATCAACTATAGGCAGCAAAAATCCTGAGTGTTCTTTTAAAGATACCCACAGGCACTCTGCATATAGTTCAAATATATATACTTCATATACTTTCTCCCTACTTGCTGAATATCCAAACTTCCGTTCTACACCACGTGTTGTTCATTTTAACTCCAACAGGGCCAACTTAAACCATTCATACACATCCCTTTCTCCTTCATTCTCCTTTTGATTACAATATGTCCAGATCTATCTTAAACAAGCATTATTAATGCTGATGCTTTCAGAAATAAATTATCACAATTGCTTTATCTGTGCTTTTGATAAATCTTTTTTATTTGCCCAAATTTTTCCTTGTTAATTATCATATGTTTTTCTCCGTTTAAAACATCTTCATTGTCTTGGGCTTGTTCATTCTGTCACGGGTTACAGGCAGGAGAACCCAATTGCAGGCACAAGACAGACGTAGGGGTAAACAAGGTTTATTTATAACAAAAAAAGCAAAACAAAAACCCACGATGGGGAAAACATTACTGGGATAAACTATGAACGAAAACATGAACAAGGACTAACTGAACAAAGAAAACAAACACTAGATATAAACACTTACACTAACTAAACTAGACTTACTTGACACGGAGGAAACAGGAATTGGCAGACAAGGAAACAGCATAAATGTACAAGGTAACAGCATACAGGTACAATGAAACATCAACAATGAACGAGCACAGGACAATGAACACGATGATGTTTTAAAGGGAGTCAAACACAGGATAATTAACAAGGAACAGGTGCTGGGTATTAAGCACTAAGGAAAGGTTAACAGGTAACGAGATGGCGGGAACAATGACGCAGACCGGAGAGAGAGAATATAGAAAGCCAGTAGGATCACTATCTCTCCCTCCCCACACAACTTAAGGCTATGCCATGACTCCACTGCAAGACAAGAAAAATCATGACATAATAGTGGAACCGTGACAATATGTTGTTTAGGGGAAAAAACAAGCTTAAATGCACCACTTTAAACACTGTAGTCACAATCAATGTCTTTGGACTCTATCAAGTTACATATGTGCCAATGACAACAGTATTACTTATACTAACATTTCGACAAATCTGTGACATTATTTGTTATGAAATGGTGGTAGTGTTGGACTTTCTGTCCTGCGTATTCAAAAATTGGACTTACTGGACATTAGGTACCAAAGTTGAAGTTTATTGACTTGAAACTCAGCGCTGGGCTGTCTCACACACTAACTCTACGCACAGAGTATATCAGAGATCAGCACCGCTTCAAAAGTTTACATCATTTTTATATGTATGTGAGAGGGTGTATTTTCTTTCTTCAGAGCTCCGCCTCGTCTTTCCTTCATTCAGCTTCATTCTTCTTTGTCTGCAACACATCACATGATACAGCAAAACACACATTCTATTCTCCTCGTTTTCTGCAACATATCATGAGACATATCATAAGACATAGCATAAGACATATCATGAGACATATCATAAGACATAGCATAAGACATATCATGAGACATAGCATAAGACATATCATGAGACATATCATAAGACATAGCATAAGACATATCATGAGACATATCATAAGACATAGCATAAGACATATCATGAGACATAGCATAAGACATATCATGAGACATATCATAAGACATAGCATAAGACATATCCCACACATCCCCCACACAGTTTTCACATATGGTTTGTTTCTTAAAACCCTCGCTATATGGGTATGTGCGTTGTATGTGCAGGATGCTCTCCTGCCCTCCCTTCCTGCATGGAATGCAACACACACACATACTCCCAACCCCCATATCCTGTTGAAAAACATCATCTTGCACCCTAATATTCACCCTTAATCTTTCAACCCTTTAAGCACACACTTCATTCGTAATTGTTCACACTAATACACACATTCTACTATTGATTATATGTAATCCATAGAAAGAAATAAAATGTAATAAAAACGTAGATTGTAATTAAATGAACATTGTAATACAAAACATAACTTTAAAACCCTTCAGTAGTCAAGAAAAAAGTCTGAGTATGAGTGGTTTTGCACCACAATACTGTAGTATCAAAGGTATATTAAAAAAAACTGTTTAAAAACGGTATAAAACAGTTTTATCACTGTGAAAGTTAAAAAAAATGCCAATTGAGTCACAAAACTTTGCTGGCAAAGTTGTTTACATGTTGGGCATACATACACATCCACAATCATACATTTACTTCAGAACTTTGAAAATTGCCAAAAATCCAGATTCCTGCAGCTGCAACCGTAATGAAAATGTTTCAGTCTAAAATATTTAGCAGCTCGTACCTGGAAGATAATGCAATGTCACACACTTAACAAGGCCACATTCACTCACCTGTAAACATAAACAAAGGAAAATATACTTGTACTTTATACTTGCTTTACTGCAACTACATTCAACCTTTGAGGGCATTCTGTATAGACAAGGATTCCTGTCCTGCAGTACATGTAGATAATGAAAACGTCACACACTTTACAAGGCCTTTCATCTTACATGTTATGTTGTAATGTTTTCATTTCAATGATTATCAGCTTTAAGGTAACTAACCTTAAGGTAAAATGCAGTAAATGTAGATAATGAAATGTCACAATTTAAAAGATCAATTTCACATTTCTGTGAAGACAAAATAAACAGAAATATTATTGTTTGGCTGTTTTACTGTAACTACAAAATTGTTACTGTACTGTTAATACATCTTCTGCTTACATCTTTAAACTTATTTCAAACTTGTAATACTTTCTTCTTCTGAACACAATAGATAATTAATTATAAAGATTTTTTTCAAACAGAAGCTGTCATAAAGGTTTGGAACCACATGTATGCGTGCATGTACATAGTGTTTCTTATTTTACCCATATTTCATATTTCATTTTACATGTTATGTTGTGTTTTATTATGTTTTTATTTAAATGATAATCAAACAAAATATTCACAGATTCAAGGTGAACTTGTAAGGCAATTAATAAAAAAAATGTTTACGCACCTTACATCTAATTAAAACTTTGCTTTTGAAGAAATGAAAATGTGGACAAAATAACTGACAATTGACAAAATGTGCAAATGATGTATAAAAAAAGTTTAGTTGTTTTACACATAATAGAAGCCCTGCATCTAAAACATTTCCGAAATTCTTTCTTTAAATGATCTCAAGGGAACATTAAAAAAATTGATTAATAAGAAAACAGATGTTTTTTATTTTAAAAACATGTAACAATCTAAAGCAAACATCTAGTATTTAAATGCAGTTAATGCACCACCAAGTTATAAAACAAGAATGTTTATGATATACAGGATAGTTTACAGTGTCAGTGGTGGTAGTGTTTCGGCATTTAGTCAACTTGTGGATCTAGTTAGCTAATTTTGTCTTTGGTTTGTCCAAATACCGTTGTCTGGCGTTAGGATTCAGTTTGTCCTGCTAGTGCACATTTTTCGGTTTCCTTTCTTCATAGAATTCCTTCATCAACATTTAAACGCTTTAAGCAAGCACAACCTTAGACAGGTAATGTTACCAAAACAATATAACTGGCAAATTTAGATTTTTATAAAATGGCGGTGGCGCCAAAATGTTGTGAACCGCGTGACTTCAGATTTACATTCAGAAGAATTTGTCGCGGAGTTACATATCGCTTCATATGAAGCTTACTCACATTTGACACTTGCAGACTAACCATTTCGGACCATGACTAAAATGTTAAATGCACCTTACACACACAGCCACTAGACTATCATCAAGATCTCTTGCAGTACTGTTAGAAGGGATGAACAACATAATGTATAACATTTTAATTGGTTAATGACATCTAGCAATTGTAACATTCAAAAAGCTACCTCACACGTTAAACAATGGTTTGCTGTCGGATTACCAAATACACGTGGGTCATTTCTCAGAATTTTTTTTTATGAAAATATGAAAATTTATATTATAACACAAAACATAAATCACGTATTTTTGTAGTAATACGTGTGTAGAAAGGTTAATTAAAAGGAAAGAGGTGGGAACCGGTAAACATTTAAACATTTAATATAAATATAACAGCCGGCGGCCCCTCACGGCCAACCGCCGGCGAACAAAACTAAAACACAAGAACATAAATACAAACGTAAAACATGTCCGGGCCCGGTCCTCTCTCGTCGACGGTCCGGTTGCTCGTTCTCTTATATGCTCCCAATCTCCAACGTGACACGAGGCCGGTGCGCGCACAGCTGGCCCTCATTAACAATCACTCACCGGTCTCGAACCGCGGTCTCGCCCCGCCTACTCCACTACAACGTGTAATTCTGAAAATAGTTGAGCAGTTGAAATTATTTTTTATTAGCATTTAGCACCATCTGGACTAAACAGAAATACGACAGAAATTACATTGATAATAGTATAATACAACATCAACAGCACTAATACCACATTTTATATACACATGTAACTTTCAAAATGTATGGGATGAATATAGATGTAATTTACCTGGCAATCTGGTCACAATGTCGAAGAGATGTGAATTGTGTATGCTTTTCCTTCCGTTGCTGCTCTTTTCCAGTTATAAACGATTCAATTTCCTGAATATCGCATGCAGTCAAATCTCATACTGCTTAACTAATTGGATCTAGCTTGTTCCACAGCTACTTATATTTATACCATACACATAACATTTAACAGACTAAATCGAATATTTTCACAGTTAACACATTTACATTGATTCTAAGCACTTTGACTACATATAATTTAAAATATATATTATTTAAATAAAGTCAGAAGGATGTATATATGTCAGAAGCACCCTTCTATACTCTAATAGAATCCCAGGAACTAGAGCCAGACAGATGATCTTAGGAAATCTAAAATCAATTTAATAATACTCTCAGTAAAAAAAAGCTAGGGCAAGTCTTCCCCACATACATAAATACAACAACGTTGGCAATGCAATGAATATCTACTCAAACGATAAAACACAACTGCCCGAATTTGTTCTTGAAGTTGGCCGTTTAGATCGACCCAGGCCGGGGGCGTGGCGCTCGCGAGGCACAGGGGTTCCCTGGAGGGCGTGGCCGAATGCAAGCGCGTCAGAGAGGGGATCCCGGAAGTAACGTCTTCACGACCGATGACGTAACTCTCGTCGTTTGGCAGGCGACGTGGCTCCGGCGTGGCTTGGCGACTTTCCGTCCTCTAGATAAAGAGAAACCAGCAAAACGTCTGTTAGATTTAATTTCCGCATAAATGAATATACACATGCAAACTAATGAATTGTGAAGTTGTTAAGCTCACTGAATACATTCCTGGCTAGATAGTTGGAGGAAGGGTTTCCATCTGGCCATATGGGGGATTCCTTCTAAGCTAAACATTCTTTGTCTTATCTGCCATACCTTATTTGGTCATTCTGTGAACCCCTGGACATTTGAAACCATCCAGAGGTCTTTTGGTACCTATATAAAGACTTTTAGATTCTAAAATAAATGAGTTCAAAAGCTTGATGCCTTTGTGTCTAGTTCTTGTGCTCTCAGATCTGCAGAAGAATTCTCTCACAACATCCAACGTATTTCTGATTTGATTTTAAGTGTAATCCAAAACATAGAAAGAAACTTAGTGTTCGAAAGGAACCTGAAGTTTAACAACGTCCTCAATAGAAACAACCACAAACAAGCGCTCGACCATCAGCAATGGATTTCGAGAGGATAAGAAGCAAAAAGAACGTCCCTTTCTAAGGATACTTGCGTGCGGTATTCACTCAAGTCTTCAATCGATCGTGCCGTTCACCAGTCGATGGCCACTCGTGTAGGGAAGATGATTTCGGGTCCGAACGCCCCGATGGTAAGTTTCAGTCTCCTTTTATAGAGCTATGAGTCGATAGTTACGGTGATAAGAGGCGTGGCTTCTATTCCTTCAATGGGGGCCACATGTAGTCGTCCATTACATACCACACCCACAGTAGGCTTCCAACAATAATAATGTCCATAAACACACGTGCTCATAAAACACTCATCACACGTGCTCAATAACTCTACACACAACACTGCACACAAGATCTCACTGCAATCGAAAGATAAACACCCTAAATTACCCAGGAGCCATACTATCCCTCAACCCACTTTACATTTCCCCATCTGACATATACATAATTCCCTTTCTGTCGGTCTCTCGACGTTGTGTCGAGAACGACAGATGGGTTTCGTCCTTGAGAACCAATCAACTCTGACTACTATAGAAAAGGCCAATGAAATTTGGCGAATGAAATTTGCATGCCGGACTCCGCCCCCGGATATCCGGTATAAAAGGAAGCCGGCGTGCAGCGTTCATTTACCTTTTGTTCTTCAGAGCCTTCACTCTTGAGTACAACTTAGGATTCAAAATCCTTTACAAACTACACTGCTGGAGCTACGACGTGTTGCAGCGGATCGTCCCTACCTGCAGCGACCTTCCCCTGGGCGTCTCGGCGGTTCCGGAGGTGTTAGAGATCTTCTAAAAAGTCCTTTTCAGGACTGACTGAGCATTCTCCAGCGCGGCATGTCCCGCTGTTCTCTTGGGTGCGGCACCCTCATCGAGGAGGGGGATGGACACGATCGCTGCATTAGGTGTCTGGGCGTCCAGCACACTGAAGCAGCGTTCGTTGACACATCTGCCCGCACTGCGGCAGATTGTCTTCCAGAAGTTGCGGTCACGGGTGGCTGTCTTCCTACGGGAACCAGCCACCATTTCGTTCGCTACCTGGGCTGTGACATCTGTGGCTACGGCCCTGATGACCACCCACGTTAGCAGCGTTAGTGATATGGGGAACTCTGCGAACGTAAACCCGCCAGCCAAGTGCTCACGGGCCGATCGCACCCCGATTCGCTCTTCTAAACGTTCCCCAACCGGCGGTGGCATACCGTCCGGATCCTCACGCACACACTCGGAAAAGATGTGTGACGTAGATGAGACGTCGCTCGCAGCATCGGAGGGAGACTGGCATCCGGCTCTGACGACTCTGAGCTCCACCCCCGGGTCGAGTTCCGGAGGAAGCAGAAGTGATGCCACCCGTGCTAACCCGGGGATGCGTGGTTCCTGGGGTCGGAGCGCGGTGCAAACCGCGCCCACCCCGGGTTCCATGTTTTTCCCGGAAGTGCATGAGGAGCTGTGTAAAACTTGGAACGCTCCACGGACCGTTCCAGTGAAACCAGCTCCGGCTCCCTTACTTCCCTCGATGGTGTGGCAGCCAAGGTCTACGTCGACATCCCCCGGGTGGAACGTCCGCCCGCGGTGCACCTGTGCCGCGGACGGCTACCACCTGGGGGGAATCGGCCACACCTACCGCCCAAAGCACGCAGACTTCGGCATCACGGTGTCGAAGGCTTGCGATGCCGCGGGCCAGGCTGCCTCCTCTCTCTACGCCATGGCCATCCTGCAGGTCCGCCAGGCCTAGGTGTTGAGAGAGCTCCACGAGGGTAAGGCCGACCCGGGTATAATGCAGGATCTCCGTGCCACCGCTGGCAGCGCTCTACGGGCGACCAAGGCGGTGGCACGGGCCCTGGGTCGGACGATGTCCACGGTAGTGGTCCAGAAGAGACACCCCCGGTTATACCTTGTGCAGAGGAGTGACACCTAGGAAGTCCGCTTTCTTGATGCACCCATCTCGCAGGGTGGGTTGTTGGTAACACCGTCGAGGACTGTGCTCAGCAGTTTTTGACGGTGAAGCAGACAGTGGCAATAAGCCACATTTTTTCATGCCGCTACTCGGCCGCCTACAGGCCTCCGAGATCCCGCGTGACGTCTGCTGCCTTTCAACCCAGGACCCCTTCGACATCGGCTCCGGTTCCTGTGCCTGTCGGCACCCCGGTAGCAGAGGTCGAGGGGGAAACCTCCACCCCGTCAGCTACCTTCTCGCGAGAAGGGACACTGACGGGAAGACCCCAGGGAGGACAACTTCGGGCCCGAACCTTCACAGCCACGGCTCTGATCGGTCGGTACGGGACGACTCCTGCCTCGTCACCTAAGCCGGGCCCTTGTCAGGGCCTGGCGCCCACTTACTCACAGAGTTTTTCCGTTCTCCCCGGGTGTACTTACAGCCGATCGCACACTCCACTGGACTGTGCTCGGCGAACCGACCTCACACCCTGGCGAGGTGTGAGGTCGTACACATACGACAACTGTCACCACTCTCAACCGACAGTGTGTGCCGTTGTCTCGCCAGGCAGGTAAAAAGGCGGAGCCAACCTTCCCTCCGGGGACCCTCCGCCAGCCGACGAACAACCCCCTGTGAGAATGATGAAGCAGACCGTCCCCTTGGTCACCCTGTTACAGTCCCTGGGAGCTCGAGAGCTGCCCATACTGTCTCGCTGGCCTTGCGGGCGGTCCGTCTTGGTTACTCGATCCAGTTCGCCAGAGACTCTCCCAAGTTTCAGGGCATCATCTCTCCCTCTCTCAGAGGCAGGGACGCCTCCGTACTTCGGGTAGAGGTCACCACCCTTCTGGCAAACAGGCATCGAGCTCGTCCCTCAAAACCAAGATGTTCAGTGGGTCACGACCCGCACTTCATCGTTCCCAAGAAAGACGGTGGGTTGCGCCCTAATGTCTGCGTACCCGGAACAGAGCACCTTCACAAGCTGCCGTTCAGGGTGCTCACACAGAGGCGCGTCCAGACATCTATCAGGTGTCAGGATTGGTTCGGGGCAATCGACCTGAAGGGCGCTTACTTTCATGTCTCGGTCCTCCTCGACACCAGCCGTTCCCACGGTTCTCGTGCGAGAGGCGGGCATATCAGTACAGAGTCCTCCCTTTCGGTCTGTCCCTGACCGCCCTTTCTCCCTTAGGGGAAGAAGGCAAGCGGGTACTAAACTACCTCAGCGACTGGCCTACCCTGGCACACTTGCGAGATCTGTTGTGTACAGGAAGGGACCTGGTGCTCCGGCACCTAGATCGATTGGGACTCCAGGTCAACCAAGAGAGGGGCAAGCTCTCCTCAGTGCAGAGCATCCTCTCTCTTGGTATGGAACTCAACTCTGTCACCACGGCGGCGCTAATGTCCGCAGTTGCGCCCAACCAGTGTTGAACTGTCTGAAATGAACATTTTAGACAGACAGTGGTCCCCCTGAAACAATTCAGAGGCTCCTGGGACACGTGGTGCCTCGCGGGTTAATACCCCTCGGGTTGATGCACATGTGACCGCTCCAACACTGGTTTCAGGGTCGAGTTCCGAGGAGAGCGTGGCACACTGGCAGCAGGCGCATGGTGATGCCGCCCTGCTGCCAACGCACCATAACCCCTAGTCTTATGACTTTTTCGACGGACTCAGGTCCCTCTGGGCAGGTTATGAGGCAGGTCGTGGTGACGGCTGACGTCTCCCTGCAGGGTTGCGGTGCAGTGTGCAACGAGCACGCAGGTGGGGTTTTGGACGAACCCCCGCCTGCGCTGGCATGTCAAGTGCCAAGAGTTGTGGGCTGTGCTAATTGCACTGAGCAGGCTACGGCCTCTCGTGCAAGACATGCACGTGCTGGTCCGAGGACAGCACTATAGCTGTAGCGAACACAGATCGTCAGGGTGGCGTTCGCTCACAGCAGCTAACACAACTTGCTCGACGCCTCTTCCGGTGGAGTCAACATGTGACCCGTTCCCTTCGGGCCACACACACCCCGAGTAAACTGAACTAGACAGCCGACGTGCTCTCTCGCCAGTTTATGCCTCATGGAGAGTGGCGACTTCACCCCCGCGCACCAGCTCATTTGGAGGCTGTTCGGGTAGGCCCAGGTAAACCTGTTTGCCTCCCGTAACACCACCATTTGCCCGCTTGATATTCCTGCCCTCGGCACGGATATCCTTGCGCACAGCTGACCGCGGGATGGGCGGAAGCACACCTTCCCCCCCAGGAGCCTCCTTGCACAGACGCTGTGCAAGGTCAGGGAGCAGGAGCACCAGGTGTTATTGGTTACACCACTCCGGTCTAACCCCACTTGGCTTCAGAGCTAATGCTCTGGACAGCGACTCCCCCTGAACCATTCCCCTGACAGAGGACCTGCTCTCTCAGGGGAGGGACACGTTCTGGCATCCCAGATCAGACCTCTGGAACACCCATGTCTGGTCTCTAGACGGGACGAGAAGATCCTGAGATGGCTCCTCCCCCTCTACGGCAGAGACCATCACCCAGGCTAGGGCCCCATCTACTAGGCGGTTACACGCCTCTAGACGGCGCCTCTTCCCGTCCTGGTGTCTCTCTCAATGAGAAAGACCCACTGAGGTGCTCGATCAGGATTGTGTTTTCCTTCTTACGAGACTGGAGACAAACATCTCCCCTCCACACTGAATGTGTATGTAGTCGCTCTTGCCACTCATCACGACTCAGTCGGTGGAAAGAGTCTAGGGCAACACGACCTGGTCATCAGGTTCCTAACGGGCGCGAGAGGGCGGAATCCGCCCCACCTCCGCTCCATACCCTCTTGGGACCCTAAGTGGTCCTGGGGAGCCTCAGGGCCCCCCAAGAGCCCGTCGGAGGTTCCGATCTTCCTCACTGAGTAAGACGGCCCTCCTGACGGCGCTCACTTCCTTCAAGAGGGTAGGGGACCACCGAGCATCCTCCGTGTCCCCGGATTGCCTTAAATTCGACCCTGGATACTCTCACGTTAGCTTGAGACCCAGGCCCGGATGCGTGCCCAAGAAGTTCCCACTACTCCCTCCGGGGCCAAGTGGTGAACTTGCAGGCGCTCCCCATAGCGGAGGAAGACCCAACCCGATCAGTGTTTTGTCCAGTATATGCTGGACCGCACGCAGAGCTCTGAAGCTCTGACCAGCTCCGTGTCTGTTGGAGGACAGCAGAAGGGGAAGGCTGTCTCCAAACAGAGGCTGGCGCACTGGGTCGTGGACGCCGTTACGACGACATTCCGATTTCAGAATCTCCCATGCCCATTGGCAGTGAAGGCTCACTCCACACGGAGTTCAGCCACCTCCTGGGCACTGACAGAAGCGCCCCTCTAGCAGACATCTGTAGAGCTGCGGGTTGGGCTATGCCCAAACACCTTCGCAAAGGTTTAACAACCTTCGCGTAAACCCGGTGTCAGCCCACGTCCTGCGTGGCGACATGTAGGACTGGCATCCGGGGGGGCGTATGCCTGCGAAAGCACCTTTCCACCCTCTAACAAGTTGGGTCAGTGTGCTATCTATCCTTTCCTTCTTACCCAACCCAAGAGAATTGGTACCTCTCCAGCCTCCCTTCTTACCCACACCCTGGTTAAGAACAGGCATTCCATCCATCACTTAGCAAGCACCTCCTGGGGGTTGGCTGGGCAGAGCAGCCTTCCCCCTTAGGCCGGGACATATCTTGACCTATCACACATAGTTCTAACCGGACCTGTGCTATCAGACGCAGTAACACCCCCTCCGCGGGCTGTTCCGTCTGGCATACCCTCATGACACTGGTTCCCACACTTGGTAACCCATGAGCTTCCCCAGGTGGACCTCCACCTCGCGGTTAACTACCCAGTCCGTACGTTCCATGCATTCTCCTCCTAGGACGAGACCATACTTTCTCCACCATATTCCTCCCCACGGGTAGGAGGTGGCCTCTGCAGCTCTTCTCTGCTTAAGAGTGCGCTTTCCCGATGTAAACCGATCCGGACGGCCTCTCGCCTGTAGAGAGCTAAGGCCCCGTCCGTGAAAGTTACCGGTCAGGGCTGTATCCATCTTTCCTGAAAGCCCTGGAACCCCCCGACCACCACACTGGAAGGTTACAGGTCTCACGAAAGCTTCGAGCTGACACGCCCAGGCTTGTCAACGTTGCTTTCGATAAATATCGATACTGAAATATCTGAACCGTACCAATACTAATTTCCCGAAGTATCGATACTCCGATCCTAGCCGAGCTGTCACTTTCACTTATCCCCAAAGGCTCGTTGACACGTGACCGCAGTGCCTGTCACGTGTCTCGTCTCATTCGCTCTGGTTAAATAGCAAAAGTGAAGTGAATATAAATATGGCGTGTGCGGCGCCTCTGAACCAGCTTTGGTTGATAAAGAACACAGCAGGAGTGCTATCTGGAAATGTTTTGGATATGAAGCAAATGAACATAAAGCCGAAGGACACAAACAAGCCAATATGCAAGAGTTGCTACAGAGCAGAGCTAACAAAAGGCGCTAACACCTCTAATATAGCAATATGAGTGTTGTCTCGTTTTTTCACAAAGTTCTTAAAGTTTATATAATCCGACTGAGGAATCTTTAGCTGTGAATCTTTAAATACTTTAACTGTGGTCAAATGTAAATTAACTTGTGCTTAATTAACTTAATTCAAAAAATGATTACTTCAATTCTGTAATTTGTCTTCATGTCTATCCAGTGAGCATTGTTTTCGCGTGTGATGCACGCAAGTTTGCGTGTGTGGATCGGTGATATGTGAATCCGGCATTAAAATATGTTCATCAAATAATGTTATGTGTTAACCAGCATTTATGAACGATGAGCAATGCATTTGCTACATTATATTTTAATCTTTGATGACAGTATGTAATAAAATACAACGGATCATGTTTGCTCTGGTCCAATGAAAAAAAACATTAACAGATAGAACTTTGGATTTTAATTAGTACATGTATTAGTAAATGTTAGTTTAAATTAACTTTTAACTAAGATTAATACATGTTTTGGAAGTATTTTTCATTGTTTATTCATGTTAACAAATATCTATTACCATTAACTTAAGTTCTAAGATTAGTTACGTAGTTCATTTCATTTAAAAAGTGCGGTCAAAAAAAAAATATGTTTATTAAAGTTTGGCATTCTCTTGTAGCACCAGAAAGAAGATGAGACTCGACCTGCAACAGTACATAATGCGTTACAACACACATTATGAAGAATTATAATGCATTTTACCCTTTAATAACTCTTTATAATACATTATATATGTTATATTTATCTTTAAATATTAAAAAAAAAATATTACCAACTTAATGTTGTGGCAGTTTTTTTCTCTGTGGTATCGAAAATGGTATCGAGTATCGATAATTTTCAAGGTATCGTATCGAAGTTAGAAATTCCAGTATCGTGACAACACTACTGCAGATGATACAGAGTACCGATTTCTTGTCATCATGATTGGCCGATACAGATCCTGATGCTTCAAGCTTTATATAACTGATATGTAAGCTCTCTGATCACCGTGAACCTTTTTTCTGTCTAAATTCATACTAAAGATGTTGCCTTTTGAAATATAGAATTTTGATATATTTTACCGTAATTATGTAATATATGTTAATGTAATATAACTATTGTTTTAACAGAACACTAAATATTCACAAATATTATTCATTATACAGTGAACATTTTAATATGCCTTAAAAATTTGACTTTTGGAATACAATATGCATGTCAGATTACTTAATAAAGACAAAAATGATGCAACCTACAAGCTTTATTAAGACAATGTCCAATAGTAAACTGTTGTTAAACTCACCGCCATCACATTATCGTGCAGCAGACTGTGTATGTGGCTGAACACATTGTGATATAACCCAGGGAGAGCTACATTGGTCAAATATTTGAGCCGTGGTAGTTGATAACGTGATTCAAGATGCGCAATAAGACGTTTAAATCCAATGTCTTCTTTGACTGACAGCAGCTGGTTGTCAATGCATACAATTTCAATCATCTTCGCAGTCATAGCCTCAGCTTTCTTGCTGTCTGGTGGGTAAAGTTCCTGTTTACACACCAGACAGAGGTTAGTTTTTATTCAGCAGATGGAAACGAATGATGCTGTTGAGTACAGATAAAGATTATCAACGTTTGTCCCAGAGCAGAGTCAATATTTATAAAGAATTAAATGATCATCTGATTGTAGAGGATTGTTTAGAGATTTGATAAAGGATGTTTGAGAATGCTGATAAACCTCATCAATTAAATGAGCATCTGCAGTCTAGTCATTCTTGAGCTTATTATCCATTTGACATTTTACTGCAGTTTGTTTTTCAGCCAGATATAAAATCAAAAGTCACTTGTAAAATAGATGAATGGTTCATCTGTGCATGCTATTATAGAAGATAAAAGTACAAAACAAGTCATAATTAACATGCATTAAGTCCCATTTGATATATATCCGACCTTTTCCTTAATGTGAATCTAAATGTTAATAAACTGGTTTAATAAAAGATCATGAAATCTTTTTGTCTTTATTATAGCATGAACATGTGAATTGTTGAACAAACACTCATGGTTTCAACTAGGTTCACGGCTTGGGGGGGGGCTGTTCAAGGTTGTGTAGGTGGTGCGGTCTCTATATTTTCTTTGTGGCCGAGATCCAGACAATACTTTTTTTAATAAATATTTTTTAATCAATTGAGCCCAGTCAAACAAGTATATAAAAAGTAAACACCTAATGTGTTATTAGGCCATTTATTTCATATTCAGATATAACCAGTATGTATGAAACAAAGAAGGCCCGTGATGTGTTTAAGGCTCTGTTGCTAAAGCGAAGTCTTAGTGGTCTATTTTAATAATTAATAAAACTACTGACAACAAAATGTAACAACTGAAATGGATTTATCATGGAAAAGCACACACAAAGTTACTGGAGCAGGAGGAGCCTGATGAATCACCCAGGGTGACGGCCCACGGGGTGTTGATAGAGGGAGCAGCCATGGTGAAGATGGTATGACTGGGGACCCCAGGGGGCTGACTGACGGAGAGGTCGATGGTGGAGGACTAGCCCAGGGTGAAGCCGCACAGACCTAGAGCCAGGATGACACAGGAGGTCCGGAGGGCCAAGGCCGAACCAACGGCTCAGGTGACTAAAGCAGGGATCCGGAAGACCATGGCGGAGCCAGAGCGACAGAGGATGGAGCCAGAGGGAAGGAGGAGCCTGACAGAGTAATCGGGGGGGAGTGACAAGGCGCAGCCGGAGGATCGGACCCCCTAGGCGACAGATGGTCGAAGACTGACCAAGGCGGAGCCTGAGGGACAGGGGAGACTGGTGGAGCTGGTGGGCTTACGGGACATAAGGGAAGATGAGGGAGCCAGGACCCAAGGTTTAGCCGCTGGGTTGGAGGGCCGAGGCGGAGTCCGGGGTTTGGAGACATGAGATATTTTAACCTTGATGTCCACGAGGACTCGTGCGGCAGCACACGGTGTTGCCTGCTCACACACCTGGTCAGACCTGTTGTCGAGCTCGGGCTCCCCACCCAGCAAACTTAACACAATCAGAACAGACATTAAACTAAGGAAAATACAGGGCTTAAATATAGTGGAACAAAGAGGGACGTAATCAGGGAGAACAGAAAAAGGTGTGGGGCAATTAACAAATAGGGAACTTAATGAGGGAACACAGGCAAAACAGAAATACAGAAAACAAAACCGAACAAACTAAAACTGTGATAGCAGGTCGCGTCTTTGGCGTGAGAACAGCATTCACTGAGCAGAAAAGGTTAAAATGAAGATAGAAGATATCGCCCACGTACAGTCAACATAAACGTCCTTGAGTGCGCGTGATGTGTACAGATCAGTTACGTAGAAGCGCTGCTCAATTTAACCTACAGAAATAGTCTGATGTTTTGAATTGTTGATTCTGTCTCGCGTTGCGGATGGAAGGAAGCAAAGCAGGGTAAAAACCTGTCATCGGGTGGTGTCTGGACCGGACTGTTGTTGCTTGTCAGGGGCAGGGCGACCTAGAGCAGGAGAGCGAATGTTGCCATCAAAAAAAACGCTAATATTTTTATCTGATTGCTTTTCAGATGGTTGACGCAACATATTGTCCTACACGCGATCTCTGTCCGCTGGTGGGAGTGTGCTTACCTGTGTATGTGTGCGCACCTGCGCATCGGGCTGGAACTCGATACAGAGAACAGAGGAGAATTTAAAACATAGAGACAGAAATGACATGCCGCCCTATAACACTTACATTTATGCTTTTTTCAGACGCTTTTATCGAAAAGTCTCTTAAATTGCAATTCATTATATATTTGTATCTGACTATATGGAATCCCCTGGGATCAAACCCATGACCTTGGCATTGCTAGTGCCATGCTCTAACCACTGAGCTATAAATAAGCAAATACCATAATGCTATTTAATTTATTTAATAAAAGAACAAGGTATAGACATGTTCTGTAGGAAAGGTAGCCTTAAATGCTCTTGGCCCTGTATAGAAAGTAAAATTAACTTGACCTTCAATGGGGGCATGGGTAAAGGTAGGGGAAACATTGAACACTTGCATGGATTGTTTCATAATACTGCAATTCAACACGAAAGAACAATAACCACATCCATCAATTTATTAAGCAGGGCCCGTTTCAATAAGGAAGTTCAACCAACACCGAGTTAAAATCTGAACTCTGAGTTGACTTACTCAGAGATCGCTACTCTGGGTTTTCAGTTCAGACCAGCTGATTTGAGTTTGTTCAATCAACTCTGAGTAAGTTCACCCTAGGTTGCACGCGTGCACCATGGCTATGAAAAGCCATCATCAATTGAGTGAAGATAGCACGATTCACCATAGCAACGGCATGTGACAAAAAGCGCTCTGTTCATTTCTTGCCCATCGAATTGGAGGCACTGTTAGATTAGTATGTTAGAAGAGTATATTTCCTTGTTTAAAATGTACTGCAAGATGCAGTTTCTTTCCAAAACGCTATAAATCTCGAACCTGTTTTTAGCCTAAATGGGATATGTCCTCTCGACCAATCAGAATTTGCCCGTAAGTGGTATTTGTATAAGTGGCTGCCCCTCCTTAAACTGCCACCTTACCGTGGTGGAGGGGTTTGAGGACCCGAAAGACCCCAGGAGCTATGTTGTGTGGGGCTATATGCCCCTGGTAGGGTCTCCCAAGGCAAACAGTTCCTAGGCGACGGGTCAGCCTAAGAGCGGTTCAAAACCCCTGATGATGACAAGGAATTGGAGGACCGTGACGTCGGCCGGCATGGTGCAGCCGGGGCCCCACCCTGGAGCCAGGCCCGGGGTTGGGGCTCGTATGTGAGCACCTGGTGGTCGGGCCACCCCCCATGGGGTCCGGCCGGGCTCAGCTAGAAGGAGGGATGTGGGGCCACCCTCCAGTGGACCCATCACCTGTAGGAGGGACCGTAAGGGGCAGTTGCAAAGTGGATCGGGCGGCAGTTGAAGGCAGGGGCCTCGACAACCGGATCCCTGGACGCAGAATCTAGCTCTAGGGACATGGAACGTCACCTCTCTGACGGGGAAGGAGCCTGAGATTGTGCATGAGGTTCAGAGATTCCGACTAGTGACAGTCGGGATCACCTCTGCGCACAGCATGGGCTCTGGAACCACACTCTGCGAGGGAGGATGGACTCTTCATCACTCTGGAGTTGCCCTTGGTGAGAGGCGGCGGGCTGGTGTGGGTTTGCTTATAGCCCCCCAGCTCAGCCACCATGTGTTGGAGTTTACCCCGGTGAACGAGAGGGTCGCTTCCCTGCGCCTTCGGGTCGGGGATAGGTCTCTCACTGTCGTGTGCGCCTATGGGCCAAATGGCAGTGTAGAGTACCCGACCTTCTTGGAGACTCTGGGAGGGCTGCTGGAAAGCGCCCCGACTGGGGACTCCGTCGTTCTGCTGGGGGACTTCAACGCCCACGTGGGCAACGACAGTGACAGCTGGAGGGGCGTGATTGGGAAGAAGGGCCCCCCTGATCTGAACCCGAGTGGTGTTCTGTTATTGGACTTCTGTGATAGTTACAGCTTGGCCATAACGAACACCATGTTCAAGCATAAGGGAGTTCATCAGTGCACATGGCACCAGGACACCCTTGGCCGGAGGTCGATGATCGACTTTGTGGTTGTTTCATCTGACCTACGGCCGTATGTCTTGGACACTCGGGTGAAGAGAGGGGCGGATCTGTCAACCGATCACCACCTGGTGGTAAGTTGGATCCGATGGCGGGGGAGGAAGCTGGACAGATTCGGCAGACCCAAACGTACTGTGAGGGTCTGTTGGGAACGTTTGGCCGAATCGCCTGTCAGAGAGATCTTCAACTTCCACCTCCGGCAGAGCTTCGACCAGATCCCGAGGGAGTCTGGAGATATTGAGTCCGAGTGGACCATGTTCTCCACCTCCATTGTCAACGCAGCCACTCGGAGCTGTGGCCGTAAGGTCTCCGGTGCCTGTCGAGGCGGCAATCCCCGAACCCGGTGGTGGACACCGGAAGTAAGGGATGCCGTCAAGCTGAAGAAGGAGTCCTATCGGGCCTGGCTGGCTTGTGGGACTCCCGAGGCAGCTGATAGGTACCAACAGGCCAAGCGGACTGCAGCCCGGGTGGTTGGGGAGGCAAAAACTTGGGCCTGGGTGAGGCCATGGAGAAGGACTATCGGTCGGCCTCGAAGAGATTCTGGGAAACCGTCCGGCGCCTCAGGAGGGGGAAGCAGTGCCCTACCAACGCTGTTTACAGTGGAGGGGGGCAGCTGTTGACCTCGACCAGGGATATCATCGGGCGGTGGAAGGAATACTTCAAGGATCTCCTCAATCCCGCAGTCACGTCTTCCATTGAGGAAGCAGAGGCTGAGGGCTCGGAGGCGGACTCGCCCACCACCCGGGCTGAAGTCACCGAGGTAGTCAAGAAACTCCTTGTGGCAGGGCTCCGGGGGTGGATGAGATCCGCCCTGAGTACCTCAAGTCTCTGGATGTTGTGGGGCTGTCTTGGCTGACACGCCTCTGCAGCATCGTGTGGCGGTCGGGGACAGTGCCCTTGCACTGGCAGACCGGGGTGGTGGTCATACTTTTTAAGAAGGTGTCCCGGAGGGTGTGCTCCAACTATCGGGGAACACACTTCTCAGCCTCCCCGAGAAAGTCTATGCCAGGGTACTGGAGAATCCGGCCGATGGTAGAACCTCGGATTCAGGAGGAACAGTGTGGTTTCCGTCCCGGTCGTGGAACACTGAACCAGCTCTATACCCTCTCCAGGGTGCTGGAGGGTTCATGGGAGTTTGCCCAACCAATCCACATGTGTTTTGTGGATTTGGAGTAGGCATTCGAACTGTGTCCCTCGCGACATCTTGTGGAGGGTGCTCCGGGAGTATGGGATTCGGGACCCTTTGCTAGCTTGTTCGCATTGCCGGCAGTAAGTCAGACTTGTTTCCGGTGCATGTTGGACTCCGGCAGGGCTGCCCTTTGTCGCCGGTTCTGTTCATAATTTTTATGGACAGAATTTCTAGGCGCAGCCAGGGGCCGGAGGGTGTCGGGTTTGGGGACCACACGATTTCATCTCTGCTCATTGCGGACGATGTCGTCGTGCTGGACCCATGAGACCAGGACATTCAACATGCACTGGGACGGTTTGCCGCCGAGTGTGAAGCGGCTGGGATGAGAATTAGCACCTCCAAATCTGAGGCCATGGTTCTCAGTCGGAAAAGGGTGGCTTGCTCACATTAGGTAGTTCCTGCCTCAAGTGGAGGAGTTCAAGTATCTGAGGGTCTTCTTCACGAGTGAGGGAAGGATGGAACGGGAGATTGACAGACGGATCGGTGCAGCTTCTGCAGTAATGCAGTCGCTGTACCGGTCTGTCGTGGTGAAGAAGGAGCTGAGCCGCAAGGCGAAGCTCTGATTTACCGGTCAATCTACGTTCCTACTCTCACCTATGGTCATGAGCTGTGGGTCATGACCGAAAGGACAAGATCCCGGATACAGGCGGCCGAAATGAGCTTTCTCCGCAGGGTGGCTGGGCAATCCCTTAGAGATAGGGTGAGAAGCTCTGTCACTCGGGAGGAGCTCAGAGTAGATCCGCTACTCCTCCACATCGAGAAAGGCCAGCTGAGGTGGCCCGGGCATCTTTTCGGGATGCCCCCTGGACGCCTTCCCGGGAAGGTGTTCCGGGCATGTCCCACCGGGAGGAGACCCCGGGGAAGACCTAGGACACGCTGGAGGGACTATGTCTCCCGGCTGGCCTGTGAACGCATCGGTGTCCCCCCGAAAGCGCTGGAGGAAATGTCTAGGGAGAGGGAAGTCTGGGCATCCCTGCTTAGACTGCTGCCCCCGCGACCCGGCCCCGGATAAGCGGAAGAAAACGGATGGTGGTATTTTTATGTGTTATTTCTAAATAATTTATTGTATGTGGTGGAAAATATTGAAACATGAAATTGAAAATATTTATTTTATTTTACTATTTAGTTTGTTACTTTTTATTTTATTTGGCTGTCATTTATATCATGCATTTGCATTTATTTGATTTATATTAATTTAAAGTATGAGTCCCTGATGTCATATGCTTTATGTTCTCTTGTTTTTTGTTTTTAAAAAGAAATAAACCAACAATCTTTTGAAAAAATGGACGGATTTGTAGTAGTAATGCGCGGATGGCCTTCAAATCCACAGGTCGGGTGGGTCGGGTAATAAAAAAATACATTCTGATTAATTGCGGGTGGATGATATCATAAACAATATTAATAAAATCTCTCAAAAAATACGAATATGTTTTAAATGCATTTTTTAATCAGGAGCTAATTTCCAGTAAATTAAAAGAAATGCGCGCGTGGTGGCGGAAGAGGACGGTCTATTTCTTAAGGCAGAAATGCAGGCAAAACAGATCCGAGAGAAATTTAAAAAGGGAGAACTAAAAACAATACAAAAGGTATAAAAGAAAGTACCGTGTGGTAGCGTTTTAGCGAATTGGTCAACAAGGATGAATCAAGTGCCGGGTATGTAATATGCAACGACTGTGAGGCACTGTATGTATATGAAAGGCATAAGACTGATACCTCTTATATGGCACATCATGTGTGTGCTAAATCGAAAGATTAGATTTAAGCATTTACAGACAAAGACAGTGATAGAAAATGTACCGAGTAATTAAAGTGACGATCGGGTCCTGGTCGGGTGGGGATATTTATACGTGCGGGCGGCAGGTGGATAATTTATTTGAAGCAGCGGATGCGGGTGACATTTTAGTTTATCCGCGCATCTCTACTTTGTAGCGTTTTGATAAAAAATTCGAATTTATAATCGACAATATTGTTGTTTCATTTAACTCATTTAATTGTTTATTGATTCGTGTTCCTAATCGCGCTCAATTTAGTCACACTGACCTTAAAATGGCATGTCCGTTTATTCAGGAACCCATTGATGAGGAAGCTGCGTATATGTATATATATATATATATATGTATATATATTAGTGGTGGGCATAAATTATTTTTTTTAATCTAGATTAAAATGGCTCATTTGAATTCTGCCGAAGGCATTCAGAATATGTGCGCTACCCAAATAATGCATAAAAGTAAGTCTTTGAGAACGGGTTTCTCAAGCCAGGTGGCGCATTAGACCAGGGGCTCATCTCCTGTTTCCAAAAAGCATCACAAACTGCTCAAGAAAGCTGTTCTACTATGATCATTTGTGATGAAAATTAAATTATGTTCAATAAGATGTTCTTGTGTTTACTTCCGCATTAGCTAAGGGATGCTTTGCATTTAGGTGGTACTTGAGACTGGAAGAGCTCCTACAGTACATTTAAATTGAGTCATTTAGCAGATGCTTTTATCCAAAGCGACTCACAAAGAGTTAGGGAGCAACAAGCGATATGTCATACAGGAGCCATAATACATTAGGTGCCAATACAAAGTTACTGGTTTCAACTAAAGCTAGACCACTACCTGTTGAGAGAACGTTTTTTTTTTTTAAACCAACTGTATGTAAACCAATTCCGTACAGTAAACCAATTCCACATTGAACAAGGTACAAACAACCTTAGTCTTGTCGAGGTTTATCTAAAAAATAAATTTTCCCTGAAGCAAACCCGGCGGCTTCATAGCTGCATCCATGTCAGCACGTCACGTTTGATGTGGTCATTTCACAGTAACGTTATGTTGTGTTCAGACCAAACGCGAATGGTGCGTCAAGCGCGAGTGATTTACATGTTAAGTCAATGTAAAGAGGCGATAGACCTAGTTGCTGCGCGAATCGCGCGAATGAAGCCCTGGTTATGAGATGATGAGGCGGCGCGAATGACGCGAATTGAAAAATCTCGTTCTCGCCCCCCACAGTGCAGTTAAGCTAGGTATACATCCACGCTAAAATATCAAGGTGAAAGTCATCATAGCTTGCGTAGTATAGACCCAGCTCCCAACCCAACTTTGAGAATAGATTAGTGTTGTCAAAAATATCGATATTTCGATAAATATCGATACTGAAATATCTGAACGGTACCTATACTAATTTCCCGAAGTATCGATACTCCGATCCTAGCCGAGCTGTCACTTTCACTTATTCCCAAAGGCTCGTTGACACGTGACCGCAGTGCCTGTCACGTGTCTCGTCTCATTCGCTCTGGTTAAATAGCAAAAGTGAATATAAATATGGCGTGTGCGGCGCCTCTGAACCGGCTTTGGTTGATAAAGAACACACCAGGAGTGCTATCTGGAAATGTTTTGGATATGAAGCAAATGGACATAAAGCCGAAGGACACAAACAAGCCGATATGCAAGAGTTGCTACAGAGCAGAGCTAACAAAAGGCGCTAACACCTCTAATATAGCAATACGAGTGTTGTCTCGTTTTTTCACAAAGTTCTTAAAGTTTATATAATCCGACTGAGGAATCTTTAGCTGTGAATCTTTAAATACTTTAACTGTGGTCAAATGTAAATTAACTTGTGCTTAATGAACTTAATTCAAAAAATGATTACTTCAATTCTGTAATTTGTCTTCATGTCTATCCAGTGAGCATTGTTTTCGCGTGTGATGCACGCAAGTTTGCGTGTGTGGATCGGTGATATGTGAATCCGGCATTAAAATATGTTCATCAAATAATGTTATGTATTAACCAGCATTTATGAACGATGAGCAATGCATTTGCTACAGTATATTTTAATCTTTGATGACAGTATGTAATAAAATACAACGGATCATGTTTGATCTGGTCCAATGAAAAAAAACATTAACAGATAGAACTTTGGATTTTAATTAGTACATGTATTAGTAAATGTTAGTTTAAATTAACTTTTAACTAAGATTAATACATGTTTTGGAAGTATTTTTCATTGTTTATTCATGTTAACAAATATCTATTACCATTAACTTAAGTTCTAAGATTAGTTACGTAGTTCAGTTCATTTTAAGTGCGGTCAAAAAAAAAATATGTTTATTAAAGTTTGGCATTCTCTTGTAACACCAGAAAGAAGATGAGACTCGACCTGCAACAGTACATAATGCGTTACAACTCACATTATGAAGAATTATAATGCATTTTACCCTTTAATAACTCTTTATAATACATTATATATGTTATATTTATCTTTAAATATTAAAAAAAAAATATTACCAACTTAATGTTGTGGCAGTTTTTTTCTCTGTGGTATCGAAAATGGTATCGAGTATCGATAATTTTCAAGGTATCGTATCGAAGTTAGAAATTCCAGTATCGTGACAACACTAATACACAGTATGAAATGTCAAAATATTTTCCCAGTGATCAGGGCCTGAAGAGATGAAGGGGAGAGTTGTGATTAGAAGAGGGTTCAGTTCCTGGGCATCAACAATCCCTGAGGGGAGGGCAGGATATCATTCCTCAGAATCTTGCAACAAAGGGGTTTAATTTTTTTGTTTCCCAGCATCTCAAACAACCTTAGTTCTTAGCACTTTTCCAGCTGCCTTGCAGTTATACGTATAGTAAAAAGCGTAAAAAGGCGATACACCTATTATGTTCAATCACATCCAAGTACAAAAACACATGCACCCACACACACAAACTACATTTTTTCATCCTGAGATTGACATTTGCAAGGAATTGCCCATAACCATGATGGCCAACCAAAGAATGTTGGATTATATTCAACTCAATACGTCCCAATGAGTCTTAAGAGATAATTCTTCTGTTTTAGACCAAAGGATTTGAAGTTATAACCATTTGCAAATCTTTCAGGACCAATATATGGATCTGTGTCTAGTCTACAATGATATATATATTTTGTATCAATATGCCAAAGTGTTGGCAAGAGACGGCCTCAAGTCCATTTTGATGAACAAAATTTTTCAATTTTATCTATGAAACCAACTTTGGCCAATGAATAAAAAAACATTGAACTCTTTTTTGATGTGACTGTCCATGCTTGTAAAACAATTACATCATTTTTAATTAAACAAGAATTTGATTTATTTTTTATCATCCCTTTTAAAATTATAAAAAAATTAAATAATGTAATGTTTGTGAAAATAGTGCCAAATTATAAAACTGAATACAAGAGCTACTGCTTTAGACTACCAAAAGAGTAACAATTGTTTTAAATTTACTAACTGCTAAGAGTACTCCTTCAAAGTAAGTGTAGCACATGTTGTATGTAAGGATAGTAACATTTCTAAATATTGTTTCAAAACAAATTTTTGTGTATTTTTAAGATTGGGACATCAACTAATTAATGAACAAATGAAAAACAGACACAAAACCAGAACTTATAATATCACCAAAGAGAAAAACAACAACATATAGCTGTAAAATCTTTTAACTCACCAGTGCTTTTCAGCGACTCATTGACACTTCACAAATCAGTGTCACTGTTCAATATGTATATTTCTCAATGGTACACTAAACATTATTACTAGATGTTTTTTTAATATGGGTGAGATTGGGTTAAGATTTTACGATTTTGGATAGGTGGGGTCAATGTGGTTTGTAAAAATCCAAATGTATTTTTGCTTGGTTTATGAAACAGCAATATAATAATGATAAGATCTTAGTCAGGAATTAATTTACAGTTTACCAATCCTAAATCTGAACGGCGGCATGAAAAATGCACATTACATTGGAATAGATTTACCTTTTAATAGTTTCTGGCTTCAGGACAAAGTTATTATATTTCATTTATTTGCTGTCATAATTGCCATAAAAACTGCATACAGACTACTACTATAGAACTATCAAATAATCAGACTTTCATGGATAATGTAATAAGTGTTGTGTTGACAGACATGAACACAGGTTGTGCCGATGTTGATCTTGTTATCAAATTACATTTAGAAGTTTGTATGTACTTTACATTCCAAGGAAAAACTAACCTAAATCAAGATGCTTTATTTAGTAAAATGCTATGCTACAGCATAGCAATCTTATATTTAGCACATAGAGTTCACCTTTTGTGCCAAATAGTGTTGCCAATGTATATAAATAAACATACATAGGCACTAGCTTAAATACTAGATGTGTAATAAAATAAATAGAGACATTAAGATGAAGAAGGTTTTGGATGTAAATACTTGTGTTTTATTAAATCAAGGAAAACATACATCAACCCTAAAACACGGTCGAACAATGAGAAAACTTAGAACATCAAACCATACATATCATACAAAAGGTTTACAACTTAAGATATGTAAAAATGTTCTTGAAATTCACATGGTGAGGATACAAACTCGTGTAGTAATACAGGTCAAATGTTTTGAACAAGATTGTTGATATATACTGAGAGATCCACATTGCGTGCATTTTGTGTTTTTGAGGGTATAGTATAAGGATTACATCACAAACTCTTTTCTTAAAGCATATCTATTTATGGAACAACATGGTAACACAAAAAGTGTATTCATCCTTCAAGTAATAAGCTATTTATTTATTGACTGAAGCTCTGGTTCATAGAGATATTGTTGCAATGTTAATAGAGTCTCTTTATTATCGTGGCTGCTAGGTGTCACAGTGCTGCAACTGAAGAAAACACATGCAAACACAAAAAACACAAGCAAATTCAGAAAGCATCTTCATTAGTTTGGCGACACATTCCCTGCAAATACTCGCAACATAAACAAACACAGAAACGCGCTGCAAGCTGCACAGACGACAACGGAAGTGTTTCCGGGGGACCTCGAAAACTGATGCACCTGACTGGGACGCACTTCATATTGACAGTTCAAATTCTTTAGTGGAGTTGTCAGCAATGTTGAAGGTGTTTGCTTTATAACTTTATTTAAACTTTTCATTTCCGTTTGATCCTATTATTTAAGGCTTTGCTTACATTATGTTAGCTTAAGTTACTTCCAGGGACAGTCAAGTAAAATTACAGCAAGCTTTTGCTGCCATGACTGAGAAATTTATTTTAGAAATTTTATCAGTTAACAATTAAATTGTTCATAATTAATTAGGGCTGATCTTTAAGGTAATCTCTTAGGGACTACTAGCACAAGTTAGATAACTTTGTAAATGGGCTAATGTAAGGGTGTAAAAAGGTGCTGTTAAAGAGATCTATATCAAAACAAACATTTGTTTGTTATCTTTTAGAAGTCACATTGTTCATCTTGCCAAGGTCATGTATTTTCCATATTGTGGTATCGATTTGGCTGGACATATTGAATGCTTTTGTGGTTCCTGTGGCAGCAACATAATTTTTTTGGCCCCTTTTCTACAGGACGGTAAGTTTTTCACTAGTGTTTAAATATTTTATTTTGCGCTCTGATTTAGCTTAATTGTTCTGGTTTCAAGCACCCTATCTGCAATCCCCCAACAGTACAAGCTGTTTAACTCTTAATCTTATTGACTATTACGTTAGCTTTTAAAGATTGGTCACTGCAGACTCATTTTACCTTATATATTTCTTATATAATGTGCTTATACACGTATTGAAACAGATACAAACAGAAACATGCATTAGTGCATTAAAAGTCATTTAGTTTTTACATTTAGATTTTATTCTCTTTGCAACTGTGCAAGCAGCAATTATACATGAACTGAGAGGCTCGGTCAGCTTTAAGGTTATAGAGCTATGTGCCAAACATTACGGGAAAAAAATCTCCTTACAGTTAAAAGGGATGATGTAATGCATACCCTTCTCAGACTGAATCCATCTGGTGTTCATCTTCGCCAGCGACACAGGTTTGTCCGAAGAGGATACTTTACAGCAGGACCAAACCAACTGTAGCATGTTGAAGGATATGATAAGCTCAAACCCTTTGGTATTGCAATCAGTGGATATACATAAAAGTTATGTGGCTCTGCAGGGGCAGCTCTAATAATGACCCAGGAATAATTGCTCAACATTATGTGAAGTGTGTCTCTGACTTAGGGCTTCCAGCACGGCTTAGCACAGAATGTGGAAAACTATGTGGCACTTTGCAGCCATTCACTGTGCATTAAGAGTAGAGCATACAGATGACTTTGCAGGAGCTCAGAGTCACATGTATATCATCTCAACTGCAAATCATCGTATCCAAAGTTGGTGGTCCTTTTTCAGAAAGCAAAGGTACAAGTATTTTAATATCAATTCCAAGAAAACATATCATGCTACTTTGTTTATGGTGTTGTATTGTCATGACAGAGGGTTTGAGCATATTTGTAACACATTTTAGTGTAGTGTAATTCTTTTATGACATGCAAGTGAATTCTGTGCTTTTTTATGTGCATGTATTCAGCATTTGTTTTAACTAAAACAATGTGTCTAAGGTTATTTCCTCATTAGGACTACGTTTTGGATTGAGCTCTTCAGCAACTTGAGAGAAAGATTCCTTTTCAATGGAAGCCATGAGGGGCCATGTAGGGGCATCTTCTTGAAACTCCTCGTAATTCTGTATGATTGTGATTTTAATTGTGTTAACAACAGGAAAGCATGAGGACTTCTGAAAAACTACACTGTAAAAAAAACATGTGAAATCTACAGTAATTCACTGTGTTCATGCACTGGAAATACCTGAATTAGGGGTCACAGTGAATTACTGTAGATTCAATGAGAAATTACAATACTGCTCAAAATACTGTGAAAATCACATTAAAGAGAATGTGCTGTACAAAGTCACAGTAATAAGTATTGTCCTGTGGAAAGTCACAACAAACAAGTACTATGTGAAATTTACAGTAATTCCCTGTGTTCATGCACTGGTAATAACGTATTGGGGGTCACAGAGCATTAAAGTATATTCAGTGAGAAATTACAATACCGATCAAATATTGTGAATATCACATTAGAGGAAAGTGCTTGAGAAAACGATTTTGTTAACCTAACCAATACTGGCCTGTGGTAAATCACAACAATCAAGCATTAATGTTCATAGTTCTTTATTATAAAGGGTTTAAATAATTAAAATAAATATTTTCCTAGTTCACAGGTATTACAGTTAATCTTGGAATTGAGAAACTTTTGTGTGATATTCAGGGCACCTCTGAAATGGGACATAATCCAAAACTAAGTATGATCATAATTTAAAGGATACAAATGTCTTGCACAAACTTTTAATCGCTTTTTTTCTTTTGAGTCTAGCACAACTATACATTAAACATTGAACTGTTTTATAACCTTCTGTGAATTGATAATTAAATATTTTTTTGAAAATAGACGTTTCTGAAATAAATAATTTTTTGATTTGTCATGAAGTTTCGTTTACAAGCAGCAAAAATGCATGGCATTGACACAGGCTTATGATGTATGCTCCTGGTGGTTCTAAACTCTTTGGCCCGCGAAGTCAACTTCCTGTAGCCTTAACCCTGATCAAACTCACCTGTTTGTAACTCCCTAGTAATGACTTAAACGTCATGCAGCACTGCGCAAATTCGAACACAATTATAACATCAAAATACCGTGACAGGGGAATCTGAGCGCAGCTTATTCCGTAACTATTTCAATCGCTCTCGCGGTACTTTGATGTCACACGCCGCCCGGGTGCAGCGCCGCTGTCGCGTACGGCCAAAGACTATAGATACCAAGAGCCAAATCTCAATAGAACGTTCCATTGCAACACCAGCGCCCTGTGATTTCCGCCGTTTCGGGGTGAAAGTGACTCGTCTTTTTTTCTTTCTCGATAGCAATATGAGCTGCTTTGTAAAAAATTGAAGCTGAAATCTAACCTGTATGATGATAATACACAATGACAAAAACATTAGCTCGCCAGAAACCATTTAAGTTAAAAATAATTGTTACCCCAAAATGGCGGCCGCACTGTTTCCCAAAAACACCAGAGTTTTGCCTCTTGGTATCTATACTGTTTTGCGCCGCAGCACCTTTTGACACGACCAAGTATTCCGACCTGCAGCAGCCTTCATTCTGATTGGAGTGTAGCTGCACAGATTGCATAGTAGCGGTAAGTTTCTTACGTTTTCTTTGGACTAAACTTTGTCACTTCATAACAATAACAAAACAGTAGTAAGTTGTTGACAGTGCAGGTGGACGTTTTAACGTTAGGGTGTCATCGTGGTTTATACGTGTAAAGTTCAATGAGTTCAATGCAGCTTCGATTTCTGCATTTATTTGGCATATTAAAATTCACAGAAACCTTACAAAAATCTGATTTCAGTTAAGTCATGCAGAATGTCCTGCTGCATTTCTGACAGGTTCCTTGTCAGGATTAATCCAGAGTCCAGCAAGTCTAGTGCCAAGGTTCAGAGAAGCCAGAAAACTACATAGCGAGTACACAGAAAGAGGTCATACATGAACCCAAGTGTAATTTCCTTCATCAGGGACTTGACTGGGAGTTTGACTGGCAAAATAACTAGATTGAGGTCAATATTAATTTAATCTAAATATTTTTTAAATGTGTATATTATAATTTACTATTTATTATTTGTTTTTCAGAAATCTTCATTTGGAACAACCTGTTCAGCTGTGAATTATTATTATGTTTCTTAATTATATTTTAGCATTCTGTTGTTTATTTAGGAAATGTTTTCAAATTGTGTTTTACGTTAAAATAGAGACAATGTTTTTGTCAAACAGTGTGATCCACTTGTATAAGTCCAAGCATAAAGTGCTTGAACTCCATTGAATTTGTACCGTGTTTTTTTTCTTAATTGTATTATTCTTAGGCTCTAGGTTCACTTTTAAGCAATAATCCTAAGAAATTAAGTAAACTAAAACCATGTTAATAATTATATTTTTAGGGGCTGTTTCCAAATCATCTACATTATCTGTAAAAAAAAAACAGTAACTTACTGGCAGCCATTGACAAGTAACTTACTCTATAAACAATCACAGTTACTAACTGGCAGCCATTGACAAGTAACTTACTCTATAAAAATCACAGTAACTAACTGGCAGCCATTGACAAGTAACTTACTCTAATAAACAAACACAGTAACTAACTGGCAGCCATTGACAAGTAACTTACTCTAGTAAACAAACACAGTAACTAACTGGCAGCCATTGACAAGTAACTTACTCTAGTAAACAATCACAGTTAC
This sequence comes from Triplophysa tibetana, assembly GCA_008369825.1. Classification (NCBI taxonomy): domain Eukaryota; kingdom Metazoa; phylum Chordata; class Actinopteri; order Cypriniformes; family Nemacheilidae; genus Triplophysa; species Triplophysa tibetana. Next base: position 1,975,392 of record CM017903.1, read on the forward strand.
TTACTGGCAGCCATTGACAAGTAACTTACTTTATTTTTAAAAACAGTGTATTACTTGTCAATGGTTGCCAGTAAATTACTGTAATTTTCGCAATATATGTCTTACAGTGTAACTGTGGCTGTATTTCTCCAGCAGGAACTTCCTTTGAAGCATATCCTTATGTTTGGAACAGGGCCAAAGTTCGACAAGCTTCTTTTTCTGCGGGACAAAAATATTAGATTTGAAGTTTTTTTATTAATTGTGGCAATTGTGTTTTTTTCTGGTTGCTTCCTTCAAATCAATGTAATCATCACCCCATAAACTGAAAGGGTTTTAGCACATAACACAGAATTGTTATTTCTGCTAAACCACAGATGGTACAACGATTGATTATTTTGGGAAGCGTTCTAATTGATGGGTTTTTATGCTTACATAAATGTCTTGTTATATCTAATTTTTTGATGCAGAGTTAATTCTGTAGCTTTTCTATCTTAATCATTGACAATACCTTCCACATAAAGCAGATAATCTCGCCAGTAGCTCAGTACCCTGGCTTCCTCATAATGGTCATTGCTAACAGGTTGACTCAACTGCACATGGAAGACCTTTTCCACAGCATCGGCAGTGAGCTTGGTCTCAGTGTAGAACATGAATGAGAAGAAAAGTGAAGGATGCTGTTCCAAAATGTTGAAAAATTACAATGTTGCTAGTCCATCCCGGAATCTACAAAAATATCAGGTGACAGTGGCTGTAATTTAATCATTTTCAGTCAAATGGTGAACAACAACTACTGAAAGATACATTTCAAACCTAAAAACTGACATGACCCTTGTTACTTAAATTAATTAGAGAAGTATTTCATTTAACACACTTATTTTAAGAAAAGCACTACTAAGCTTTATATTAGAAATTATATTAGGTTTACATAATGTAACATGTCCACATATTGAGAATAAAAACAATATCAGTCAAAAATACAGTAGAAAATATACCTCTGGATTGAAATCTGGCTTCGGTAGATAAAATACCACTGAATATATTCATCAACTATTATTTTCTTATCCTCCAGATTCATCATGAATCTATAGCAGCCTGCTGTCTGAAGAATGCTGGAGTGCTTTTCTGTAAGTTACCTGAGTTCATTCCGTGATGTAGCATCTTTTGTCTATTGGGAAAAAAAACAGAATAGAAAAGCTTTTATTGTCATTGGAAGCAAAGCAAACAATGAAATTCTTAAAGCACCTCTGTGGTGTAAAAACACAAAAACATGAATACAATATAATGACAGAGACAAGACAAGGGTTATCTTAAAGTGCAACAATTGTATAGCTGCATATTAACTGATCAGTGTGGAATGACATTTTAGTGTAAATAACTGTTCAGGATGTTTATAGCTCTCGGAAAGAAATTGTCTCTAAATCTGCTTGTGGGAATTTTGGCTGATCTGTAGCGTCTGCCAGATGGCAACAATTCAAACAGACCATGACCGGGATGGGAGCAGTCTCGTGTGATGTTTTTTCTCCTACTTAGATAGCATGTTGATGCAACATCTCCAAAAATGGCAACTTGCAGCCAATTATTTTCTCTGCCGTTCTCACCACTCCCTGGAGTCTCCTTTTGTCAGCCGCAGAGCAGCCTGCCTACCACACTGTTATACAGTAGGTCAGAACAGTTTCAATTGTTGCATGATAAAAGCGGATGAGCAATCCCCTGTGCATATTATTTCTCCTAAGGACCCTAAGGAAGTGTAGTCTCTGTTGCGCTCTTTTAACTATAGCAGTGGTATTGGCTGCCCAGGATAAATCATTAGATATGAGGACCCCTAGATACTTAAGGGTCTCCTCTCCCTCCCGTGTTGCAGCGGAGTCATGGCATAGCCTTAAGTTATGTGGAGGGAGAGATAGTTTCCCTTGGGGCCTTCGATACTCTCTCTCTGAGTCTCGTCTGTTTTTCCCGCCCTTTTCGTCTCGTTAGCTTTCCTTAATGTTTGATCTTTGTCACCTGGTCCCCATTAATTATCCTGTGTTTGTTCCCTTTAAATAGTCCTCATGTTTCATTGTCTTGTGTCGGTCATTGCTGCGTCTCCATGTGTTTTACTGTCTCTGCGCCTCGAACAGTGTTAGTTTGGATGGTCTGTTACCCTTGCTGTGTTCCTGTCAATGTTATCCTGTCTCGTCTAGGAAGTCTTTAGTTTAGTTAAATGTCAAGTGTTTGTTAGTCTAGTGATTCAGTCAGTCATCGTTCAGTACTTGTTTATTATTTGATCCTGTTTTTACCCCCTCTTGGGTCTTTTGTTTTGTGATTTATTGTTATAATAAATCTGTTTAAAACCCCTTCACCACCTGTATATCATGACAGCAGGGACTGATCTTCGCTTCTTCCTAAAGTCCATTATCAGTTCTTTGGTTTTAGAGGTGTTCAGAACCAAGCTGTTTGTTGAGGCACCAGGCCGCCAGTCTGTGGATCTCCTCTCGGTAAGCAGATTCTTCTCCATTTGAGATGAGTCCAACTACGGTTGTGTCTTCCGCGAACTTAATAATGGAGTTGGAAGAATGGACAGGTGAACAGTCATGTGTATACAGGATGTACAAGACCGGGCTAAGTACACAGCCCTGGGGAGCTCCAATTTTCATTTTAATGGATGTGGATTTGTAGAAGCCAACTTTAACATGTTGAGAAAAAAGTCCTTGATCCAAGTACAGATGGTTTGGTGAAAGCCCAGGTACAACAGTTTGTCCATGAGAATGTCTGGTACGATGGTATTGAAAGCAGAGCCAAGTCAATGAAAAGCATCCTTACATAGCTTTGCCGGTGTTCCAAATGGTGCAAAGCAAAGTGGATAGCCAAGGCAATGGCATCTCCGGTGGCTCGTTTAGCTCTGTAGGCAAACTGTGCATTGTAGAAGGAAGGACGCGGGGTCAGCTCTTTCTGGGAGACGAGAGACTTTTATTTTGAAACAAAAACTTAGCGCCATTGCGCTTAACAAAACGTCAATGACTATCTCTTTGGTAAGTCCACACGACTTCCGGTTGCTTCCGTCAGAATCTCTTAAAGTCCTCAAGCGATCACAGCGTCCCAGTCGGTCTCTCTCCTCGTTCCTCCAAACTGTGAGCCTTTTGAGATGTCTCCTCACCAATCACTGTAAAGAGACGCATATGACCTTAATCTGCAATCGACCTATTTGCTTACCGTTTTTCCCGTGTCTCTCCTCCCCGGCACAGACGTCACTAAACCATGCCCCCCTTGCCACATACCCCCACCCCCCGACTCAGGCCGAGGCCTTAAAGGGTTGTAACGCCAGATACCACCGGGTGATCTGCGCGTTGGTATCTTTCATGCGGTGGAGCCACTGGAGGGGAGCGTGGTCCGAATGGAGCGTGAATTCGCGCCCCAGGAGATAATAGTGGAGGGTGAGTACGGCCCACCTGATCGCCAGGCACTCCTTTTCGATGGTGCTGTACTTCGTCTCTCTCCTAGAGAGCTTCCGACTGAGGTACAGCACCGGCCGCTCTTCACCCCCCGTCTCCTGGGAGAAAACCGCCCCCACGCCCCGATCCGACGCGTCCGTCTGTAACGAGAAAGGAAGGGAAAAATCAGGGGAGTGCAATAACGGTCCGCCACAGAGAGCAGCCTTCACCTTGGTAAAAGCCTGCTGGCATGGCTCCGTCCACTGGTGCCTCCTTTCTAGTAAGGTCAGTCAGCGGGCTGGTGAGCTCCGAATAATTAGGTTCAAACCTTCTATAGTATCCCGCCAGCCCCAGGAACTGCCTCACCTCCTTTTTGGTCTTGGGTCTCGGTGCGGTTGCAACTGCTGCAGTCTTATTAATTTGGGGACGCACCTGACCATGACCCAAGTGGAAGACCAGATACCTTACCTCCACCCGCCCAATTGCACACTTCTTCGGGTTAGCCGTCAGCCCGGCCCCTCTCAGCGATCCCAGGACCGCCCTCAGATGCTGCATATGCCGCTCCCAGTCGTTGCTATAGATCACGATATCGTCTAGATATGCCGCCGCATACCCTGCAGGCGGTCCATTAGGCGCTGGAAGGTGGCCGGAGCTCCGAATAAGCCGAATGGAAGTGCTACAAATTGGTGTAATCCAAACAGCGTGGTGAAGGCGGTTTTCTCTTTGGATAGGGGAGATAAGGGGATCTGCCAGTATCCTTTAGTTAAATCCAGTGTCGAAAAAAAACGAGCCGAGCCAAGTCGATCCAGGAACTCGTCAATCCGTGGCATCGGATAGGCATCGAACTTCGACACAGCATTCAACCTTCTATAATCCACACAGAAACGGACTGAGCCGTCGGTTTTAGGGACCAAAACTATCAGGCTCGCCCAATCACTATGGGACTCTTCTATTACCCCCATATCGAGCATTGCCTTTAATTCTTCCTGAACTACCTTTTTCTTGTGTTCAGGTAACCTATAGGGCCGGCTGCAAATCACCACGTCCGGTTTGGTCTCAATATGGTGCTCGGTGAGATTGGTGCGACCGGGTAGGGGCGAGAACACATCCGCAAAATCTGCCTGCAACTTGGCCACCTCGGTGAGCTGGGAGGGTGAGATGTGATCCCCCAGGGCCAGAGCAAGGGATTGAACTGGGTAGCTCGCTTCTGGTCCGAGATCATCCTCTCTACTCACTACCGTCGCCAGCATCACCGGGCTCACCTCATTCCATTTTTTTAGGAGATTGAGGTGATATATCTGATGTGCTCCGCTCCTATCCGACCGTACTACCTCATAATTGAGATCGCTTATTCGCCGTGTGACCTCAAAGGGCCCTTGCCACTTTGCGAGTAACTTGGAACTCGAGGTGGGGAGCAATACAAGCACTTTATCTCCCGGTGCAATTTACGCAAGTTATTACCCCTGTTATACTGTCGGCTCTGCCTATCCTGGGCCTGTAGCAAATTCTCCATGGAGAGCCGCCCCCGTGCATCGAGTTTTGCTCTCAGGTCCAGGACATACTGAATTTGTTTTTTGCTATCCGAGGGTCCTGTCCTCCCAAGCTTCCCTTAGGACGTCCAAGACCCCACGGGGCTGACGTCCATAGAGTAACTCGAAGGGGGAAAACCCCGTGGAGGCTTGGGGGACCTCTCTAACCGCAAATAACAGGGGTTCTAGCCACCGATCCCAATTTTTGGCGTCTTCGTGTACGAACTTCCGGATTATTGTCTTCAAGGTGCGATTAAAGCATTCGACCAACCCGTCCGTCTGTGGGTGGTAGACGCTGGTACGAACTGCTTTAATGCCCAATAACCCGTATAGTTCGCGGAGGGTCCGTGACATAGATGCCGTGCCTTGATCTGTGAGAACCTCTTTAGGGATTCCCACACGGGAGATAATACGACACAGTGCGTCCGCAACACTTTTAGCCGAAATGCTGCGGAGAGCCACCGCCTCGGGATATCGTGTCGCATAGTCTACTATGACCAATGCGAAACGATGTCCTCGTGCCGACCGCTCTAATGGCCCGATCAGGTCCATACGAATTCTCTCCAAGGGGACCTGAACCAACGGAAGAGGACACAATGGTGCTTTAGGAGTGGCCGGTGGGTTTACCAGCTGACATTCAGGACAAGAAGCGCACCATCTGCGCACGTTCTCATGAATGCCTCGCCAAAAGAAGCGGGCCATTAGGCGGTTTAATGTTGCTGCTTGTCCTAGGTGACCAGCCATTGGATTACGGTGAGCCGTCTGAAAAAGCATTTCCCGGCGGCTCTTTGGGACAACTAACTTTGTTGTATCATTTGATTGAGTGTCTCTGGTCACTCGATACAACCTGTCTTTTAAAATGGCAAAATACGGATAGACGAGCGGCTGTGCAGGGTTGAGACGCTGTCCGTCGATGGTACGAACCTGGTCAAACGCATTTTTGACCTAGTCATCATGAGACTGCTCCAGGGCAAAATCATCGCACCGAGAGAGATATTGCCTCTCCACAGCACTCCGTTCCCCTGGGTCAGTCGCCCAAGGTTCCGGCTCAGCTTCCCCCGCCTGCACAACCGCACTCTTCCGTCGCCCTTGACTTCCCAAAGAAACATCCGCAGATAATTCCCCCAATAATACAGAAAACATCGGCCAATTCGTCCCCAAAATTAGCGGATGTTTGAGATGAGGATTAACCGCCACCTCTACTCTATGTTTTTTACCCCTAAATTGTATGGATATCGCCACTAGAGGATAGTTCACCATGTCCCCGTGTACACACCGTACCTTAACCATGCGGCTCTTTGCCACGGACCGAATCAGGCGTTGGTGGATGGAGGTTTGTTTACAGCCCGAATCCACCAAGGCCTGATATGTATTCCCCTTAATACTCACAAGTACTTGATACAGGCCAGCTGGATCGAGGACAACCTGTTTGTCGTCAGGGACCCGGATCACCGTCCCGACCTCCATCACTGGACAGTGGTCGATCGTGTGACCCGGCTCCCCGCACCGCCAACAGGTCGACCCAGGCCTTTCCGCCGCCCTAGCCGCAGGAAATAGGCAGACGGATTGGTGAGAAGAGGCTTGTGGTGGAGGAGAGGTCGCAGGCTGGTGGTAACGGCCGGGTCCCCGGAAAGGCTGTCGTCCATTTCCCGCTGCATCTCTGATTCAATGAGCGGGCCCGGGACTGAAGGACGCCGGAGACCTGGGAAGGGGTACAGGTCGAGGAGAGAGAAGGGAAGAAATAATAGAAGGGAGGGATAGAGAGGTGTTCCGGGTACGCCGACCCCGGGGCACGCCACCATCTGGTCCTCAGCTAGCTGGATGGCCTCCGTCAGCGATGCCACTGGGCAGTCTTCGGCGGAAGCCGCGCCACGAATTGCACCAGTGTCACTCGGTCGAGGATCTTGTCGACGTCGCCTCCGTCGGCCATCAGCCACTTGTGACAGGCGTCCCGGAGCTGCTGAGCCAGGGCGAAGGGTTGGCTAGCTTCCCCCAGGTCCAAGGAACGGAATCGCTGCCGCTGTTGCTCGGGGTCCAGGCCGACCCGCTGAAGGATGGCTTTCTTGAGGTCTGCGTAGATTAATATATTCTGAACTGGAAACTGCTGGGGGGCTAACTGTGCCTCGCCCGTCAGCAGCGGAATCAGCCGGGCCGACCAAACATCCTGTTGCCAGCCCGAAATCTCCGCAGACCTCTCAAAAAGTTCCAGAAAAGCCTCCGGGTCATCCTGAAGCCCCATTTTATGCAGCGGCAGACTTACCGCTGGTGAGCTGGCCGATAGTCCCCTGGTGGTGGCTTCCTGGTCCAGCCAGCTCCGGAACGTCTTGCAGTCTTCCTGCTGGGCCTGGACGAGTGCTTGGAAGCGCCGTTCCTGGTCTTCACGAAGACCCAGCAGCACTTGATGGTGTTCGCGATGAAGACTGGCGAGGGATTGTATCACGTCACCAAATGGCGATCCAGGCTGGGACATGGCGGCAGCACTAGTCCTTCCTTCCCCGGTTTCGGTACCAATGTAAACAGATTCAATGTAGAGTATAGAAGGAAGGACGCGGGGTCGGCTCTTTGTGGGAGACGAGAGACTTTTATTTTGAAACAAAAACTTAGCGCCACTACGCTTAACAAAACTTTGATGGCTATCTCTTTGGTAAGTCCACACGACTTCGGGTTGCTTCCGTCAGAATCTCTCAAAGTCCTCAAGCGATCACAGCGTCTCCCAGTCGGTCTCTCTCCTCGTTCCTCCAAACTGTGAGCCTTTTGAGCTGTCTCCTCACCAATCACTGTAAAGAGACGCAGGTGATCTTAATCTGCAATTGACCTATTTGCTTACCGTTTTTCCCGTGTCTCTCCTCCCCGGCACAGACGTCACTAAACCACGCCCCCCTTGCCACAATATAATACAGGACCAGTTTTTCAAAGCACTTCATAATAATAAGGAGTGAGAGTAACTGGCCTGTAGTTGATCAAGTCTGTAGAACATTGCTTTTTGAGGAACGGGATGATGGTGTGGAACGTTGGCCAGTGACAGGGAGATGTTTAAAATCCTATTGAAAACCCGGGCGAGCTAATCAATACAGGTTTGGAGCACTTTTCCAGGCACTCCATTGGGTCCGGAAGCCTTCCTAGGCTTTATAACCCTCAGCACACGCCTCACGTCATGTTCCTGCAGAGTGAGTACGTGGGAACCAGAGTCAGGTGGGGGGAAGATGATAAGACAGGCATGTTTGCCGCAAACCGGGCAAAGAAGCAGTTCAGCTGCTCGCACAATCAGACGTCCCCATTCAGATTGCTGTTTGTACTAAGTTTGTACTTGGTAATGTTCTGAATTGCTCTGAATGCTCCGTGAGTTGTTTACCTGTAGGTAGACCTCAATCTTCCTTCTGTAGTCATCCTTTGCCAGCTTGATGCCTCTTCTAAGATCAGCTCCAGTGGTGCTATACCATGCCTCATCCCCTGAACTAAACGTACTTTGCTCGTCACCCAGGGTGTTTGGTTTGGAAATATCCAGTTCCCTTTCTGTCGGTCTCTCGACGTTGTGTCGAGAACGACAGATGGGGTTCGTCCTTGAGAACCTATCAACTCTGACTACTATAGAAAAGGCCAATGAAATTTGGCGAATGAAATTTGTATGCCGCCTCCGCCCCCAGATATCCGGTATAAAAGGAAGCCGGCGTGCAGCATTCATTTACCTTTTGTTCTTCAGAGCCATCGACTCATGACCTTTTGTTCTTCAGAGCCATCGACTCATGAGCAAAGCTAAAGATCTTTATCTTCATCTTCTAAGCGACTACAACTGCCGGATCTACGACTTGTCCCAGCGGATCGTCCCTCCTGCAGCGATCTTCCCCTGGGTCTCTCGGCGGTTCCAGTGGTGTCAGAGCTATTTCTACAACAGTCCTTTTCAGGACTCACACTCTACAGTGCGGCATGTCCCGCTGTTCTCTTGGGTGCGGTACCCTCATCGAGGAGGGGGACGAACACGAGCGCCGTGTTAGGTGTCTGGGCGTCCAGCACGCCGAAGCAGATCGCAGTGCGGCGTCCAGCACGCCGCACTGCGGGCAGATTGTCATACAAAAGTTGCGGTCACGGTTGACTGTCTTCCTACGGGAACCAGCCAACATCTCGTCTGCTACCCGGGCTGTGACATCTATGGCTAAGGCCCAGATCTCCGGTCCGGTTAGAGGCGTTAGTGATTTGGGGAATCCTGCCGCCGTAAACCCGCCAGCCAAGCACTCACGGGCCGGTCACACCCCAGCACGCTCTTTTGATCGTTCCCCAACCGGTGGTGGCATACCGTCCGGATCCTCCTCTGCGCGTTCGGAAACGGACCGCAGGGCCGATGAGATGTCTATCGCATTATCGGAGGGAGAGATGCCGGTATCCGACGATGACGAATCCGAGCTTCCCCCCCGGGGGGTAGAGCTCAGGAGGAAGCAGAAGTCGAGATATCGGCCATGCTAGCCCGGGCGGCCGCGAGCATTGGGCTGCAGTGTACGCCATTGCCCCTCCCCCAACGCTCGCGGTTGGACACGTGGTTCCTGGGGTCGGAACGCGGTGCCAACCCGCGCCCACCCCCGGTTCCATTTTTCCCGGAGGTGCATGAGGAGCTGTGTCGGACCTGGAGCGCCACTCTCACGGCTCGTTCCATGCAGACCAGCTCCGCCTCCCTCACCACCCTCGATGGTGGGGCAGCCAGGGGCTATGTCCGCGCCGCCACTGACCTCGCTCTAAGAGCGACTAAAGTGACGGCGCGGGCCCTGGGTCGGACGATATCCACTCTGGTGGTCCAGGAGAGACACCTCTGGCTCAACCTTGCGAGCATGAGTGACGCCGACAAAGTACGCTTTCTCGACGCACCCATCTCGCAGGGTGGGCTGTTCAATGACACCGTCGAGAGCTTCGCACAGCAGTTCTCGACGGTGAGGCTTTCGAGGGTCGGGCATATCAGTACAGAGTCCTCCCCTTCGGTCTGTCCCTGTCTCCATGAGTCTTCAAGAAAGATCGTGGTGGCCGCCCTTTCTCTGGCTTATCTTGGCGCACTCGCGAGATCTGTTGTGTACTCCGAGGGACATGGTGCTCCGGCACCTAGATCGATTGGGTTTTCAGGTCAACCGGGAAAAGAAAATACTCTCCCCAGTGAAGAGATTCCTCTTTCTCGGTATGGAACTCAACTCTGTCACCATGTTGGCACAGCTGTACGCAGCTCGCGCCCAGTCAGTGTTGGATTGCTTGGAACATTTCAAGCAATCGGCGGTCCCCCTGAAACAATTTCAGAGGCTCCTGGGCCACATGGCATCTTCCGCGGCAGTAACACCCCTCGGATTGATGCACATGAGACCGCTTCAACACTGGCTACAGAGTCGAGTTCCGAGGACGGCGAGGCACACCGGCAGCAGGCGTATGGTGGTAACTCCTGTTTGCCGACGCACCCTAGCCCCATGGTCTTCCATGACCTTTCTCCGAGCGGGAGTTCCCCTCGGCCTACCTACGAGGCACGTCGTGGTGACGACGGACGCCTCGCTGCAGGGGTGGGGTGCAGTGTGCAACGGGCACGCAGTAGCGGGGCGCTGGACGGGCCCCCGGCTGCGCTGGCACATCAATTGCCTAGAGTTGTGGTCTGTACTGCCTGCACTGGGAAGGCTCCGGCCTCTAGTGCAAGGTCAGCACGTACTGGTTCGCCTGGACAGTACCACAGCCGTAGCGTACATCAATCGCCAGGGTGGCGTGCGCTCACGGCAACTATCACAACTTGCCCGACGCCTCCTCCTGTGGAGTCAGCAGGTGATCCGCTCCCTGCGGGCCACACATATCCCAGGCGTATTGAACGAGACAGCCGACGTGCTCTCTCGCCATTACACACCCTGCGGAGAGTGGCGACTCCACCCTCGTGCAGTTCAGCTTATTTGGGTGCGGTTCGGACAGGCACAGATCGACCTCTTTGCCTCCCGCGACACCACCCATTGCCCGCTTTGGTACGCCCTGACCGAGGCCCCCCTCGGCACGGATGCCCTGGCGCACAGCTGGCCACGAGACAAGCGGAAGTACGCCTTCCCCCCCAGTGAGCCTCCTTGCACAGACACTGTGCAAGGTCAGGGAAGAGGAGCAACAGGTGCTACTGGTTGCACCGTACTGGCCCAACCGCACTTGGTTCTCGGAGCTGATGCTCTTGACAACAACTCCCCCCTGGCCCATTCCCCTGACAGAGGACCTGCTCTCTCAGGGGATGGGCACGTTTTGGCATCCCAGGCCAGACTTCTGGAACCTCCATGTCTGGTCTCTGGACGGGACGAGGACATCCTGAGTAGGTTACACCCCGCTGTGGCTGAAACCATCCTACAGGCCAGGGCACCATCCACTAGGCAGCTTTACGCCTAGAAATGGCGCCTCTTCTCATCCTGGTGTCTCTCCCAAGGAGAAGACCCACAGAGATGCTCGGTCGGGATCGTGCTGTCCTTTCTACAACAGAGGTTGGAGACCAACATCTCCCCTTCCACACTGAAAGTGTATGTAGCCGCTATTGCCTCTCATCACGACTCAGTGGACGGAAGGTCTCTAGGGCAGCACGACCTGGTCACTAGGTTTCTAAAGGGCGCGAGACGACGCAACCCGCCTCGTCTCCGCTCCATACCCTCATGGGACCTGAACGTGGTCCTCAGGGGCCTATCCGAGCCCCCCTTTGAGCCCCTTGAAGCTTCCGATCTTCCTCACCTAACGAGTAAGAGGGTTCTTCTTGTGGCGCTCGCATCCTTCAAGAGGATAGGGGATCTCCATGCATTCTCTGTGTCCCCGGACTGCCTTGATTTCAGCCCTGGTAACTCTCACGTTCGCCTGAGACCCAGGCCCGGATACGTGCCCAAAGTTCACACTACTCCCTTTTCGGACCAAGTGGTGAACTTGCAGGCGCTCCCCACCGGGGAGGAAGACCCAACCCGGTCCGTGTTGTGTCCAGTACGTGCACTGCGCCTCTACTTGGACCGCACACAGAACTTCCGCAGTTCTGATCAGCTCTTTGTCTGTTTCGGAGGTCAGCAGAAGGGGAAGGCTGTCTCCAAACAGAGATTAGCGCACTGGATCGTGGATGCCGTTACGACGGCATACCGATCACAGAATCTGCCATGTCCATTGGCGGTCACGGCTCACTCCACTCGGGGTCTAGCCACCTCATGGGCTCTGGCCAGAGGCGCGTCTCTGGCAGACATCTGTAGAGCTGCGGGTTGGGCTACGCCCACCACCTTCGCAAGGTTTTACAATCTTCGCGTAAACCCGGTGTCAGCCCACGTCCTACGTGGCGACATGTAGGATTGGCATCCGGGAGGGCGTATGCCTGCGAAAGCACCTTCCCACCCTCCCCGAGGTTGGGTCAGTGTGCTATCTACCCTTTTCTTCTTACCCAACCTTGGCTAAGAGAATTGGTACCTCACCAGCCTCCCTTCTTACCCAGACCCTGGTTAAGAACAGGCATTCCATCCATCACTAAGCAAGCACCTCCTGGGGGTTGGCTGAGCAGAGCCGCCTTCCCCCTTAGGCCGGGATATATCTGACCTATCACACATAGTTCTAACCGGACCTTTGCTATCAGACGCAGTAACAAACCCTCCGCGGGCTGTTCCATCTGTCATACCTTCATGACACTGGTTCCCACACTTGGTAACCCATGAGCTTCCCCAGGTGGACCTCCACCTCGCGGTTAACTACCCAGTCCAAACGTTCCATGCATTCTCCTCCTAGGACGAGACCATACTTTCTCCACCATATTCCTCCCCACGGGTAGGAGGTGGCCTCTGCAGCGCTTCTCTGATTAAGAGTGCGCTTTCCCGCTGTAAACCGATCCGGACGGCCTCTCGCCTGTAGAGAGCTAAGGCCCCGTCCGTGAAAGTTACCGATCAGGGCTGAATTCATCTTTCCCGAAAGCTCTGGAACCCCCCGACCACCACACTGGAAGGTTACAGGTCTCACAAAAGCTTCGAGCTGACACGCCCAGGCTTGTCACCGTTGCTTCGCTGAGATTGTGACGCGATACAGCGTTTGTGGCGTTTTCCATAGATAACCCCATCTGTCGTTCTCGACACAACGTCGAGAGACCTACAGAAAGGGAACGTCTTGGTTACGTCTGTAACCTCAGTTCCCTGATGGAGGGAACGAGACGTTGTGTCCCTTATGCCACAAATCTGTATCATTTCTGTTGCAGTTGTGAGAGGCTCTCAGGCTCTTCAGAACAAGAGGTAAATGAATGCTGCACGCCGGCTTCCTTTTATACCGGATATCCGGGGGCGGAGCCGGCATGCAAATTTCATTCGCCAAATTTCATTGGCCTTTTCTATAGTAGTCAGAGTTGATAGGTTATCAAGGACGAACCCCATCTGTCGTTCTCGACACAACGTCTCGTTTCCTCCATCAGGGAACTGAGGTTACAGACGTAACCAAGACGATGTGTTTGTCAACTGTAACATTGCCCATGCAGCACGTTATGTAGAAAAGTACAGTCTCTGTAAAGTTCTCCAAGTCCTCTTGACATAACAAATTCCAGAAAGTGTTTTCACAGCAATCCTGCAATTGAGAGAAAGCACCTTCTGGCCTCGTTTTGATGATGTGAGTGCATGGCTTGGTAGTTCTTATAAGAGGTCTGTAAGCAGGGGTCAGGCTTAAGGAGAGGCGGTCAGACAACCCCAAATACAGACCCAAATGCGAAAGTACAACTTTATATGGATTTTTAATGATACTATAAAGACGATTCAGAGTATAACTACCTCTAGTAGCACAGTTCACATGTTGGTAAAAATGTGTGAGCACCAATTATAAACATGCCTGGTTGAAGTCTCCTGCAATGATGTGTGCCCCTTCAGGGTAGTCTCGATGCAATTTGTTTAGAATTGTTAGCAAATGATTGGGGGCAATGCTAACATTAGCATCTGGAGGAATATAGAACGCAGTGACAGTGACACCACTGAGATCCCGAGGTAAATAAAAAGGTCTACACATAACTGATAAGGCTTCTAAGTCAGGGCAACAATGACGGGCAGTGACCTTGCTGTTATAGTACCAGTTTTTATGTAAATGCATGCACAGCTCCCCCACCTCTGCTACTATTCTGCCGGTAGCAAATGTGTTCCGCTAACTGTGTAGGAGTGTTAAGCGGCTATTGCCAACTTTCTTCGATTTTGGTCATTGCCACTTAATCCAATAACACTTTACATCAGCATAAATATATTAATTTGGCTCGGATCAAAATACTGACCAAAAAAGTCTGCTAGTGATGTGAATAAATATATATTTGAAATGTTAAAACTACCCTTTTAGTATCATATATTTATAATAGCAGGTATCAAAATTGATAGATCTGGATAGAAACATACACTTGTTTCTTGTTTTATTTCATTTCATTATTCTATTTCATTTATCCTATTTATTACAATATTCATCTATCATATGTATTCATTAATTTATTTTATTATTCACTTCTATTTGTATTATTTTTTCCTTTCTTGACTGTTGTTTAACCTCATTGGGAGTTGTATTGTGACTTTTGCTGATATGAGTATATCCATCGGTCTCCATATCAAGGTTCATAATAATGTCATGAGACAATGTTTTGATTCTTTAATCTCTAATAGTTAAAAACACATATTGAATCGGTTTCTAGTCAGACAAAGTTTGACATAGCTTGATTGAGCATCCTCGCACAACTGAGATTATTCAATAAATAATTTTTTCTGTCTATTTAACATCCCTACGTTTCCTGCCTGCTGTTCTTCCCTTCAGCTTTATATGTCCCTGGTGGTGGAGTTAAAGGATTGACTCAAAACGGAGTTGATATTTCCAAGTTAAATTTGTTCCTGACGGAGAGAGATCTAGTGAAACTGGACTCAAAGTTTAGATCTATAAGATCTACAAGCCATATCTCATAGTTGGATCTATCATATGGCGTTGTCGGCAGAATGGAATGACAGCTGAACAACTGGACTTGTGACTGACAAGAAATAAGAAGGGAAACCCTGCAGGTCTTCTCCTCATCATGCTACTAGAGGAGGAAGCTAGAGGAGCATTTTTCCAATTCTGACCCCCGGCGCATGTGGCAGGGCATCCAGGCCATTAGCGACTACAAAACCAACCACTCCAACCCCATAGCCACAGATACCGCCTTCCTGAGCGAGCTTAATGACTTTTATGCACGCTTTGAGAGAGACAACAAGGAACCCGCCACCAGGCTCACACCTTCTACTGACCACCCAATCATCACACTAAATTCCAAAGATGTTTTCACTGCACTAAGCCGGATAAACGCCCGCAAAGCTTCTGGCCCAATTGGCATCCCTGGTCGCGTACTCGGGGCATGTGCGGAGCAGCTCGCTGGGGTCTTCACGGACATCTTCAACCTGTCCCTCGCCCAAGCAGTGGTTCCAGCATGTTTTAAATCCACCTACATTGTGCCCATTCCAAAACATTCCAGCCCAACATGCCTGAATGACTACCGCCCTGTAGCACTCACACCCATTGTTATGAAGTGCTTTGAGCGGCTGGTCCTGTCACACCTAAAAGACTTTCTACCATCCACACTGGACCCATACCAATTTGCCTACAGTAGCAATAGGAGCACAGATGATGCGGTGTCCATGGCGCTGCACTCCGTGCTCAAACATCTGGACAATAAGGACACTTATGCACGCATATTGTTTGTAGACTTCAGCTCTGCATTCAATACCGTCATCCCTTCCAAGCTAATCATCAAACTTGGAAACCTAGGCATTAAAAACTCAACCTGCAACTGGATTATGGATTTCTTGACGAACAGGCCTCAGCTTGTTAGGTTAGGCAACATCTGCTCCATCATAATCACCCTCAACACTGGTGTACCACAGGGCTGCGTACTGAGCCCCTTTCTCTACTTCCTTTTCACTCTCGACTGCAGGCCTGTGAATGGATCGAACTCCTTCATCAAGTTTGCAAGCGATACAACAGTGATTGGTCTCATCAGCAACAACGATGAGACTGCTTACAGGGAGGAGGTACGGCACCTGGCCACATGGTGCTCATACAACAACCTGCTCCTTAACACCTCCACGACAAAGGAGATCGTGGACTTCTTGAAGGCGAAAGGAGGCACACACGACCACATCCACATTAATGGGATGGCTGTTGAACGTGTTTCCAGTTTTAAGTTCCTGGGGACCCATATTTCGGAGGACCTGTCCTGGACCACCAACACCTCATGCCTGGTCAAGAAGGCTCACCAGCGTCTCTTCTTTCTGAGGACACTGAAGAAGAACCAACTGTCTTCAACTATCCTGCTGAACTGCTATCGCTGCATGATAGAGAGCATCCTGACCAACTGTGTCACAGTCTGGTACGGGAACTGTTCTGTTGCTGAGCGCAAGGCGCTGCAGCGGGTGGTGAAAACAGCCCAGCGCATCACAGGGACTACACTCCCTTCCATTGAGGACATCCAGAAGAAACGCTGTTTGTGTCGAGCTCACAGCATCCTCTCACCCCGCTCATAAACTGTTTACCCTCCTGCCGTCCAGTAGGCGCTTCAGGTGCCTCCGGACAAGAACCAGCAGTCTAGGAAACAGTTTTTTCCCAGAGCTGTTTCATTATTGAACTCTGCCCCCCACTGATTTCACTACCCCTCATAACTTTAACTTTAATGCTGCTATTACATTGTTTACATTGCACTACAGGGCTGCCATGCATGACCGAACTGTACACACAAGTACTTCATGTATCTGCTCTACCGGACTGTTTACACACACACAGAATTATTTGCACTCTATATGGCTCACTTGCACACCAGGAATATTTTACTGAATGCTCATTTGCACTAATGGACTACTCTCATAACTGCATTACCTCATCTACTGCACTGTAACTCTATTAACTGCATCTACTCATCTATTGCACCATAACTTCAATAACTGTATTAGTAACTCAGTAACTCTATTAACTGCATCTGCTCATCTATTGCACCATAACTTCAATAACTGTATTAGTAACTCAGTAACTCTATTAACTGCATCTGCTCATCTATTGCACCATAACTTTATTAACTGTATTAACTCATCTACTGCACTGTAACCTTAATAACTTCATTAACTCATCTACTGCACTGTAACCTTAATAACTAATGTCTATAATTAATGCACACTTAAGTCACTTGCACTATTGTATAGTCTAAATTGTTATCTGTTCATAACCACCTGCACATTAATGTTCACAGTATATATCCTTCTGTATATATTGTCCGTAGTACATACCGAGTGTCATATTGTCATAGAACATTTGTATAGTATTTCCCTAATATTGTATTCTGTATTTATTCACACTGCATATCCTGCACTTGCTAATTGCACTTCTGGTTAGACCTAAACTACATTTCGTTACACTGTACTTGTATATGTGTAATGACAATAAAGTTGAATCTAATCTAATCTACTGCAACTGGGGCGCGCGTACAGCAGTGTGAGTTGGTTGGTTGTTTGTCATCTCCATCTACAGAATCTAAAGAATCAAAAGTTAAACGGTAACGTAGTTTAACACTGTGTGTGTTAGGGGATTGATTCTACTTTTTCAGTATGGGTATGGCAACGTCAGGAAACAAAACTAAAGAGGAAAAGATGTCTGAAACTAAGGGTGATGCAGAGATTAAATTACACAAAATAGCTGGGTAATTGTCAGATAAATTATCTGAATGTTTTGACACTAAACAAACAGAGGGTGAAATTGTTGGTGCCTTTCTCATCTCCCTAACAGCCTAACTCTACCATAGTCTTCCTCACGTCCATTACGCAGCTAGAGTTGGTAGTTTGAAGCCCCTTGCTGCCTATTGATGGCGCTTGGCAGCGAAACGCCTAAACATCCCCCTAGCTGCCTAATCTTCATCACTGCGTCCAAAAGGTGCCTTTCGCATCCCCTAACAGCCTAACTCTACCGCAGTCTTCCTCACGTCCATTATGCACCTAGAGTTGGTAGTTTGAAGCCCCTTGCTGCCTATTGCTGGCGCCTGGCCACGAAACGCCTAAACATCACTCTTACTGCCTAATCTTCATCAACGCCTCCAAGAGGTGCCTTTCACGTCCCCTAACCACCTAACTCTACCCCAGTCTTCCTCTCGTCCGTTGCGCACCTAGAGTTGGCAGATTGACGCCCCTTGCTGCCTATTGATGGCGCTACACCCCGAAAGTGCCGAAACGCACCCTGATGTGGTATCTGACAAAAAGTCGTCGGATATGCACGCTGACCACGCCAGGCGGTGTGCGGGCACTCAGAGGTTCAAGTGAGCCAGCGAGATGTACGAAAAATAAGGAAAACTATTTAACTTTGCGTCTCGACCTAGCCCTCGACGAGGGCCATGTGACGCAACTTTCTGTTAGGTTTCAGGCTCCTGGGGCCTGGGCGGGCCGTACGGGAGCCACTGACACGCGCAACCTATTCTGGTGTGCTCATAGGTGGCTATCGTACGATGACCCCAAAACTGACCCTGGAGGTTCGAACGACCCCAATTCAAATTCTATCTCTAGTCACGGCCCCCTCATTCATTTCCTAGCGTGCTGAGTGCGTACGGCTACCTTATGTGCTGTATTGCTTGTTTTGGTGTCCATGTGAGACATTAATTTTTTTGGAATATTTTTTGTGATTTTATTTCGAGCACTTGCTTTACAGCGAGGGAAATGCCCTTTGAATATGTGTTGCTTAATGATGTGCAGGACTAGCATTCGAAGCCCCAAAGCTTTTGCACAAAATTAAAGCATAATTATGCATAAAAAGCTGGGTAGAGACATCATTCTGACAAAAGTCCACTTGTATGCAAAATGAGCATTTTAACAGCCTGAATTGTGTAATATATCTTTATGGGGTGCTTCTAGAATGCATATCTGTGAGTTTATGATACGAAAGTTGTTTAAAGTCTTAAAATAAGCCATTTAAAGTATTGTCCAATTGAAGCCTGCGAGGCCACTGTCAAATTAGTTATGACTGTCACTTCCGGTGTTTTGATGAGTCACAGGAAGTCCCAGTCGTAACTTATTTGAGGGTGCGTAGGTGTCTCATGTACACACCAGTTCTATGTTATGAATGTACACTTTGTCCATTATTTACCTATTAGGGCCACATTGGATAAGTTCCGATGGTCACTTTTGGCGTGGCTCCCAAAGGTAAATGATGGACACACAATTTTTAAGCTTCTGGAACACAACTCTGACGCTTAATGCACGTCATTGTGAAGGGATGTGCCTCTTATACACTCCATTGTTGTATGATGCTATATTACTCCTTATTTAGGCTTATGACCCTTAAAAGGCTTTGTCCATTATTTACCTATGAGGGCCCCTTCAAATAAGTCAGAGATGTAAGAAATATCCTTGTGTTACAAAGTCCTTTGGATTCCCAAACTGTAGGAGAAAATAACAATTCACCAAAGGGTACAACTAATAATATAGTGCATATGAGACACTATCCTTCAGACTGATATGCAATAAAGCATTAATTCTGTGAAACTAATAAGAGGGATGCCTGAAAAGCTCATTGCCAAGGTTAATTAATGACTTTTAATAGGCTTTGTCCATTATTTACCTATGAGGGCCCAGTTAAATTAGTTACAAATGTACATGCCACACATAACTTGTTTGACAGGGCCCTCATCAAAGAAGTTACCTTCCATAGGTAAATGATGGACACCCCGTTATTAAGCTTAATAAATGTGTTATAATGCTGTAATTAACAGGTAATAACACATATAGGTATTGTCCATTATTTACCTACGAAGTCCCTGTTAAATAAGTTACGAATGTACATGCCACACATAACTTTTTTTACAGGGCTTGCATATATAAATGATGGACACACCGTTATCAAGCTTAATAAACGTGTTATAGCACTGTTATTAACAGGTAATGGCCAAATAAGTCAACTGCATCCCACTCATAACACTTTTGACACATTACCCCTAGGTTTCAAATGTACACACCTTGTTAAGGCTTATGGGGCACAACTGTGAGCTGCCAAGCACATCATCAAGAAGCCCAGTTTCTCTTGTGTGCTTTACAGTTGGTTTGAGCTGAATAACTCATTGAATAATAACACATATAGGCATTGTCCATCAATTACCAATGATGTCCCCATTGAATAAGTTACGAAAGTACATGCAACAGATCACTTGTTTGACAGGGCTTCCATAGGTAAATAATGGACACACAGTTTTTATGCTTCTGGAGCGCAAAGATGTACTTTAAAGTACATCATCACGAAGGACCGTGTCTCTTATGCACTCTGCAGTTGGTTTAGGCAGTACAACCCATTGCCGAAGTAAACAAGACCACTGACGGGGTTCTCGCCCTGTGTACCAGTCGGGGCCACTTTCGAATAAATCGCAGGTGTGAGAAAACTAGGTTTGAATACACATAGCGTTTTTATGACTCGAAATTCAAAGCGAAGGGCTCTTGGGTGTTTGGCCTTGCGTCGCACTGCCGCTCGGGGCAGTGCCGACGTCTCGGGTTCTTTGGGGCATCAGGGGGCGTCCGGGGGGACTCCGATACGTTTAGGCTGCAAGGGGGATGCATAGGCATTTTGTGGACGGAGGCGTGTCCATTGGGATGGCCCGGCCAAAATAGGTGCCAAGGGGGATGCGTAGGTGATTCGTGTACGCCGGGTGCGGAGCCGGGCACTAGGGTGTAAGGGGACATTTAGGCTTCATTTTCACTACCCACTCGCCACCTGATCGACTTGCACGAAATAGGTTACAGGCGTACGTGCATTCGCCCCCTGGTTGCTTCGCCTCATATTGCCCCTGACCTTGTTTCCATGGGACGCTTTTCGGGCATTTTTCACGGGGTCCCCGGGCCGCGTGGGCACACCGAGACATTGTGGATCGCGTTGGGGCAACTTCCTCTTCGTTTCGGGACCGCCGCGCGACCTGGGAAAAATCTGGGGGCGCTGGCGCGCAGCGTCCATTAGGTGGCGTCCAGATCGCATCATTAAGTTACTCGATACATCTGATGGCCTAAGGCATGATGTTGAAAAAGGCCCAAAGAAAACTGAAGTTTATATGCAGAAAACAAAGGATGGAAACGTGTGAATGGATCGTGAGAGTCAGGGTCGTGATACAATCCATTACAGCTATGTGCCTACAAATGTCAAAGAAGTGTTTAAATGGTCAAAAGGGTGGTAGAGAAAAAATCTGTCAGCCGCAGATAGAAGTGATTTGAGGAAAACTGCAAGTGATGTAGCTCGAGCAGAGAGCCAAGCTTCAAAATCAATGCGGTCTTTGAAAGCACATTCTGAAAATGGGTCCATAAACACTGTGCCAAAGGATGTTTGCATGTGTTGTGGCAAAAGGGGACACTGGGCAAAAAATTCCTATGGAAAGATAAAGCAGAGAGGAGAGAGAGTTGGCAGAGTTTTCCGCATCCTCCCCCTCTTCCCAATGTTTCTAATGTCTTAGATCCATTCTATCAGTTTGCTTAGCTTCCGATTGAGACACAACAAAGGCTGTTGGATGCTATCCAACAACCAGCTGCAGAGGTACGGGGAAACTAGGTCACCACTGTCTCAGGGCCTTTGAGACAGTGGTTATTCATAAGTCAGATGGCTTATATGTGAGGGCCCACATTCTTAACACACTAACAAACGTAGATTTCCTAATTGATACTGGTGCAGAGTTAACTGTGATTCCATCAGGTTATCTTTCAAATGTTTTCATGACAACAGAAACCATTCATGTCACATGTACAACAGGGAAGGGAACATTTTTAAAAACAGAGCCAATAACCTTTTTGTTTGGGGCCAAAGTGATCAATGCTGCAATTTGGGTGGGTGAAGTCACTCAACCATTATTGGGGTTGGATGTGTTGATGACTCTAAATTCAAACTTTGATTTCAAGGAGAGCAAAGTAACCTAGAGATTAAGAACATTGGTCAAAGCTGATTTACGATCCCATGCGATTTGGACGGATAATAAAACAGATTGTGGGTTACTTGTTATTGAACCTGTCACATTTACAGGGACAGCGCCCCCTTGCAATAAGCAGTATCCCCTCAACCCTGCTACCATGAAGGGCATTATGCCAGTGATTGAACAACTAGAAGAGAAAGGCATTATTGTTAAGATCAACAGCCCTAGCAATAGTCCTGTGTGGCCTGTAAGGAAACCTGATGGTTCATGGAGACTCACAATTGACTACAGGGTAGCACATCATTACATTGATAAGATCACTCCGCTCATAGCTGACCCAACCACAATTTTCAGTTTGATTAAACCAGAACACAAATGGTTTTCAGTGATCGACATGGCTAATGGACTTTGGTGACTGCCAATGGCTAAAGATGTGCAATCATGGTTTGCTTTCACAGTTCAGGGTCATCAATTCACGTTTATTCATCTTCCACAAGGTCTCCATAATGCCCCGACTATTTATCATCAGGCTC
Organism: Triplophysa tibetana; assembly: GCA_008369825.1. Lineage (NCBI taxonomy): Eukaryota > Metazoa > Chordata > Actinopteri > Cypriniformes > Nemacheilidae > Triplophysa > Triplophysa tibetana. Next base: position 1,997,716 of record CM017903.1, read on the forward strand.
AACAAAGACAGTTGAAAGAATTTGAGTCTACATCAGTTGTTATCCAGTTCATTGATGATGTCTTGGTCTGTTCAGAGACAGAAGCTGAACATGAGAGAGATGTCAGGCGGCTGCTTGAATTTTTTCTGCACAACAAAGGTCACAGAGCGAATCTGAAAAAGGCTCAGCTATGTCAGAGTGTGGTAATCTATCTAGGGCAGAGTTTGTCTCAGGGTGAGAGGAAAATACAGTCAGGTCAATAAATATTGGGACATCGACACAATTCTAACATTTTTGGCTCTATACACCACCACAATGTATTTCAAATGAAACGAACAAGATGTGCTTTAACTGCAGACTGTCAGCTTTAATTTGAGGGTGAAGGAATGACAACAGTTTGCATATGTGCCTCCCACTTGTTAAGGGACCAAAAGTAATGGGACAGAATAATAATCATAACTCAAACTTTCACTTTTTAATACTTGGTTGTAAATCCTTTGCAGTCAATTACAGTCTGAAGTCTGGAACGCATAGACATCACCAGACCCTGGGTTTCATCCCTGGTGATGCTCTGCCAGGCCACTACTGCAGCCGTCTTCAGTTCCTGCTTGTTCTTCAGGTTACATGACCTCTGTGTATCTTGCTTTGCATTGTGTGACTCATGTAGTGATTGATCAGAAATTAACCATTCGTTGTCCACATTCTGTACATGCTTTGTTGTCTCTAGGTAGAGCTGCAAGTTTGACACTTCCAAGATGGATCGAATGGTCCCAACACTAGAGTTATCAAACATTGTTTTTGATTAGCTACACCTTCAAACCCAAACACATTGCTTTCACCGCCTGAAGCAACTCCAGACAGCAAAGACTGTGCAGAGACAGTTAAAAATGTAAGCGTAGCTGAGCACTTAGACAATGCACCAATTAAAAATCCTGATTTTCTTGATCTGATTTTGTACACTGATGGGTCATCTTTTGTGGACAATAGGGAACGCAAGGCAGGTTGTGCAGTTACCACTGATTCAGAAATTTTGGCTTCTGTGACCCCATCACCAGGAACCTCTGCTCAGCAAGCTGAATTGATTGGCCTTAAAAAAGCATGTGTGTTGGTGTCAGATAGTATGACTTCGACCGTAAAAGTGTAATGGAGAATGGAGACAACCACAAACAAACTGAGAGGTAAGTTAACTAAAGGTTATTATTCGTTGCTAGTTTTCATAAATTATGGTTTAGACAAAATAAAAATAACAAAATAAATGTTCAACAAACAATTATAAGTTGAACAATGAAAGAAAAAGAACAACTGCTATGAGCAGAAAACCTCACTGACACTAATCCATGTCCTTCCAGTCGTGATTTGACTCTGCCAGTCTTGTAGCAGACCTAGCCTCTCACCTGACCCCCCTCTGCACTATACAATGCCGGTTTAAAACACATAGGCTTCCCGCCAAATCTAAGATGGATTAAACCATTCTCGCGGATGAGTATCTCCCATCATATACCCTCTTGCTGTAACCAATGTTATGGTCCAACATAAGGTAGGTTCCAGTCATGCGCACTCTCATGATGACGTAATTTAACAGTCAAGGCATCACACACCCCCCTCCTCAAAATAGCCGCTCTCATGAGTGGCGTGACAAAAAATCTGCGATCACATTCAATGTCCCAGCCCTATATTGGACTTCGAATTTAAAGGGTTGAAGAGACAGGTACCATCTGGTGATTCTTGCATTGGTGTCTCTCATTCTATTGAGCCATTTGAGGGCTCTGTGGTCAGTCTCTAATACAATGTCCTTGCCAATCAGGTAATATTTCAAAGTGTCTAAAGCCCATTTAATGGCCAAAGCCTCCTTCTCAATAGTTGAATACTTAGTTTCACGAGGAAACAGCTTCCTACTAATGTACTGTACTGGGTGTCGATCCTGTCCTTCACCCTGCAACAAGACAGCACCAAGCCCAAAATCAGATGCATCTGTTTGAACCACAAAAGGAAGATCAAAATTTGGGCTTTGTAAAACAGGGTCTTTACACACACAATCCTTTAAATCTTGGAATTCCTGCTCACACTCAGATGTCCACTTGACCTTCACAGGGTTGTTTTTCTTTGTTAAATCAGTCAGTGTTACAGATCTACTGGCAAAATTTGGGATAAATCTCCTATACCAGCCTGCTAATCCTAGAAAAGAATGAACATCTTTCTTTGTTGTTGGAGGCGCACATGACAAGATAGTTTGAACTTTATCCACTTGTGGTCTGATGTATCCTCCTCCAACTACGTAACCCAAATAAGAAACTTGTTGTTTAGCAATTTGGCACTTCCTCGCGTTGACTACTAAACCCGAAGACTGAATTCTACCAAACACCTCCTCCAGGTGGTGCAGATGTTCTTCCCATGAAGCACTGAAGATGACTATATCGTCAATATAAGCTGCTGAAAAATTGTCCAATCCCCTTAGCACCTGATCCATGAGGCGCTGAAAAGATGCCGCTGCTCCGTGTATACCAAAGGGCATATATTTAAAATGATACATTCCAGAAGGTACCCGGAAAGCAGTCAACTCTTTAGCCGAATCCGCTAATGGCACTTGCCAGTAGCCTTTACATAAGTCAAGAGTTGTTAGATACTTTGCCTTGCCCAGCCGTTCAATGAGCTCGTCCACTCTTGGCATAGGATAGGGATCAAAGGCTGAAACTGCATTAAGCTTAGAAAAATCCACACAAAATCTGAGTGAGACATCTTTCTTCGGTCCCAGGACTACTGTACTACACCACTCGCTTTTTGACGGTTCTATGATGTCCATTTCCAGCATCATTTCTACCTCTTCATTCAGAGCTGGGATCAAACGTGCCGGTACCCTGCAGTGTGTTTGTCTAATGGGTTCAGACACTCGTAGATGAATATTATGCTGAATGAGATCCGTTTTTCCAGGGCTATCACTGAAAAGACCATCTGGAACTCGTCCACAGAAATCTTGTTGGTGTTCCACGGTTAGGTGCTCTATGGCTGGGAAGGACAGTGAATTTGGGATACCAGGAAAGTATTGTTCCTTCAATTCCTCCTCTTCTTCTACCTTTGTTGCCCACAGATGCTCTGACCCCCCCTGTTTCTTGTCATGCCAGGGTCCTAGGAGGTTGATATGATACACTTGATACTTCTTTCGACGATCTGGCATAAACACTTCATAGGTAACAGAGCTCAGTTTGCGTTTTACCTCATATGGTCCCTGCCATTTAGCTAACAAGCTACTGTGAGATGATGGGAGAAGTAATAGAACTTTCTGACCCAGAGTCAATGTCCTCTTTCTACTTGACTTGTCGTACCACTGTTTTTGTTGTTGTTGAGCCTTCGTCATATTAACTTTTACCATTTCTGTTGTGAACTCCATCTTTTCTCTCATCTTGATGACATAAGACAGAATGTTTATCTGCTCGCTGGCATTGTCTGCTTCCCAAGCTTCTTTCAAGATATCCAGGGGTCCACGCATTTGCCTCCCATAGAGTAACTCAAAAGGTGAGAATCCTGTAGATGTTTGTGGGACTTCCCGATAGGCAAACAATAAGTAAGGTAGCCATTGGTCCCAGTCTGTGCCTGATTCACATACAAACTTCCGCAACATTGACTTCAAAGTTTGGTTCAATCTTGCAACTAAACCGTCAGTCTGAGGATGGTATGGTGTGGACTGAATACGATGTATATGCAACATAGAGTAGATCTGCTTCATTTGTCTAGATGTAAAATTACTTCCTTGATCCGTAATTATTTCTCTACGAAACCCCACTCTTGAAAAGAGCTGCACAAGAGCATTCACCACTTGTTTCGTTTTTATGTTTCTAACAGGAAAAGCTTCCGGGTATCTGGTAGCATAGTCTGAAACAACCAAGATATACCGGTTTCCGGATTTACTCCTATCCAGTGGACCTACAATATCCATGGCAATGCGTTCAAAAGGAATGTCAATAATCGGTAGATTCACTAAGGGTGCTCTATCTCCCCTTCTACCTGGATGTACCAATTGACACTCTGAACAAGATTTACAGAAATCTATCACATCCGTATAGAGCCTGGGCCAATAAAACCTAGCAGCAATTTTCTCAAAGGTTTTATGCTGTCCCAAATGTCCTGCCCAAGGTATTGAATGACCTAGCTGTAAGATTTTCCCTCTCATAGGCTCAGGGACCAACAATCTCTTTCCTTCCTGACCTTGCAGGTACAGTCTATCATCCTTAATCACAAAATGATCTTTCTGTGAAATTGATGATATGGTACTCTCTCCATCGGCTTTATCAAACAAAAGTTTGAGTGACTTGTCCTGCTTTTGCAATTCGACAATATCATGAGGAATATCCTCCATTTCACTCACTTGTGGTTTGTGTAACTTCTCAATCATTTTAGTTCCTTCCAATCTTTCCTGACGCCTCTGACGTCTTGATTTTCTGGGTTTGGAACTTACATCAAATGGTAAATCTTCAAAAGACCGTTTACTAACAATATCCTGCTTGGCCTGGGCTCTTGTAACCACTCTTGCTTCCGCTATATCTTTGTCATTCTGCAACAGATCTACCAGCACTGGAATATCCCTCCCTAAAATCACTGGATAGGGTGACTGCTCCAGCACCCAAACTGATAGATGGTAAGCCTGTCCTTCAATTTCAATTACCAAATCGGTCTTAGGATATTCCCTTTCGTCACCATGAATACAACAAACTATCAATTTACCCTGTACACATGTATTTGGCACATCCAAGCATTCCCTTCTTACTAAAGTCTGGCTTGAACCTGAATCAACCAATGCTTTAAAGACATTGTTTCCAATCTTCACCTCAATGACGGTATCAGTGTTCAACTCTGCCTCCTTTAGTGCCTTTAACAGTCTTGGTACATCACAAAGCCGAGTATTCGTGACCTTTTGTAAGGAACAATCTACTTTTCTATGTCCTAATTTACCACAACTATGACATATGATTTCCGCCTTACTCTTATACTGGTTACTCGCTTCCTGATGTCTATTAATATCAGTACTAGCGTTAACATAAGAGCCGTGGGTATTTGAAATCGAATTACTCAAACCACTACTCAAACCATCCCCAGACTTACCGGTTGACGGGGTGTTGAAAGTTATCCATCGTTTTGGCTGGTAGAATGATCGCCTTGCAGCTATGAAAGTCTCTGCCAACTCTGCTGCCTGCTTTGAAGATGTAGTGTTATTCTGTTTCACCCCTGTTCTGGTCTCTGGGTTCAGCAGCTTGAGAAATTGCTCCAAAATTATCTGGTCACCAATCTCCTCTTTAGTTCGATGTTTGGGATTCATCCGCTTATCATATAAGTCTTTTAGCCTCACTTGAAGTTCTTTTGGCGTTTCATCCCCCTGTAAAGTGTACGACCTGAAACGTTGTCTGTAAGTTTCAGTATTAATTTCAAACTTGTCCAGGATAACTTGCTTCATGGTGTCATATTCCAATGTGTTATCTGGGTCCATAGCAACATAAGCTACTCTCGCTTTCCCCGACAAAATGGCAGGAGATGTAAAACCCTGTCTTGTTTTGGCCATCTACATGCTTGTGCGATGCGTTCAAAAGTCGTTAAATAATGTTCTATATCCTCATCACTAGTCCAAGGCAACATTCTTGGCGTGGAAAAACTGGTCGGTGCCCCACCTTGTGCTCCTCTCAAAGAATCCTGTGTATTTGCCGTTGTGAGCACATTATCCGTGCTCTGAACACTTGATTGCGTTCTAGGAAGGGGATTCCCTGAAGTAGTTACTGGTTGAAAGGAAGGACCTGGTACTCCGGTCGTTAACAGTCTTTGCTGTCTGTCGTGATGTACCTCAGCTTGAAGAAGTGAAAACTGGTGCTGTAGAGTTCGCCATTTATGCTCCTGACGTTGACCCTCCATCTCTAGTCGCTCCTCTCTCTGTTGTTGCCTTTGTAGAAACGATTGTAGTATATCCCTCATAGAACCTTGAAGCTCTTCAGACACATCCCCATCCATGTCTACGTGTATGGGTTGCTCTGCAGCAGATGCCCCAACCTTGGGTCTAACCACCGTTGTATCACTTTTCAATGATTCTTGCTTTTTAGCCGGCATCTTTAGTACAATAATCCTTCAATGTCTTCTGCTTGCTTGCAGCCGAAACCTTTCTTACTAACTTACTCTACTATCTCCATTTGTTATCGTCTCCATATTGCCTGGGACCACCGCTGCCACCATGTGTCAGATAGTATGACTTCGACCGTAAAAGTGTAATGGAGAATGGAGACAACCACAAACAAACTGAGAGGTAAGTTAACTAAAGGTATTTATTCGTTGCTGGTTTTCATAAATTATGGTTTAAACAAAATAAAAATAACAAAATAAATGTTCAACAAACAATTATAAGTTGAACAATGAAAGAAAAAGAAAAACTGCTATGAGCAGCAAACCTCACTGACACTAATCCATGTCCTTCCAGTCGTGATTTGACTCTGCCAGTCTTGTAGCAGACCTAGCCTCTCACATGGCCCCCCTCTGCACTATACAATGCCTGTTTAAAACACATAGGCTTCCCCCCAAATCTAAGATGAATTAAACCATTCTCGCGGATGAGTATCTCCCATCATATACCCTCTTGCTGTAACCAATGGTATGGTCCAACATAAGGTAGGTTCCAGTCATGCGCACTCTCCTGATGAAGTAATTTAACAGTCACGGCATCACAGTTGGCAACTGACAAAACAGTAATTATTTACTGTGATTCCCGCTACATGTTTGGTGTGGTTCATGATTTCAGAGCAGGTTGGCAGCAAAGAGGTTTCCTCACCTCTGCATTTACGCCTATAAAGAATGGTGGAGTGGTGGAGAATCTTCTAAAGGCTCAGCAGCTTCCGCAAAGGGTTGCGGTCATACGAAGAGCAATTCTGTTGAAACAAATGGAAATTATCTTGCTGACCAGGCAGCCAAGGTTGCCGCCGCAAGAATGGCAGACATTCCTACTGCTCAAGTATGTCTGTCACGGGACAGAAGGACTCAGATGCAGGATAGAGCAAAATATATAATTTATTATAAGAACAAAACAAAAGAATTACAGAAAAGCAGAGCACTCTGAGTGCCTGCGTCTGCTGGGACAGTGGACAGAGAGTAATGCCGAAGGACGTCCGACCGGAAGCTCTCTATGCAGTCTCACTCTCCGGAAGAGCATATTATTTCCTCGCCTGATGGCCATGGACAGAAAGATTTAAAATTCTCCTTAAAGACACAAGTTATTTAAAACACAAGTAGTCCAGCGGCAAGTTATACAGTCACAATCGCAATGTACACAAGACATACCCACACAGACCAAACGAAAAGACAGGGTTTAATAGGAAAAGGGTAACGAGGAACAGGTGCGGGCTGAATGGGTGCGAGGTGCAGCTATTAGCTAATGGCTGCCCAGCCGAGTGAAATAAATAAACAGGCATTGAGCATGACTCGTCACCTGCAGGTCATTGAACATCGCTCACAACTCAAAGACATAGCGCAAATGCAAAATCAGTGCTCCAGATAAGAAAAATGGGAGTGGATGGAAAATGGTTTTAAATTGTCAGATGACAACATTTGGAGCTATTAAAACAGAACTGTAGTTACAAAAGCCTTGCTTCCTTATCTGGCCACACAGATACACAGCGTAGGACACATAGGGATTTTCTCAAATGTGTTCACACTTTAATAAAGTATGGTGGACAAGGGGATTCAGGAAACATGCAGAAGCTGTAGCTAAAGGATGCATGACATGTCAAAATCACAATTTGGTACCCCCGATTCCATCAGTTTCAAATCAAACACCTGCACTCTCTGGGCCGTTTCGTGAATTGGAATATGATTTATCACTCTTCCTAAATGTAAGGGTTATCAGGATGTCTTGGTGATAGTAGACAAGTTTTCTAGATGGGTGGAAGCTTTCCCCACTAAGAAAGGCATTGCTGCTTTTACTGCTAAAGTCTTTGTTCGACATGTGATTCCCAGATGGGGAATTCCAATCAGTATTGATTCCGATTGTGGCACAAAGTTCACCGGGCAGGTGTGTCAAGAAGTTTGCAGACTTCTGGGAATGCAATGCAGTTTCATTGTCCAGGGCACCCACAATCATCAGGTATGATTGAAAGAGTAAATCGGACTCTTAAAACACGACTGGCAAAATATGGAGTATCCGTTTATCAGCTAAGAAAGAGACTGGGCTGAGTCCTTTTGAGGTTATCACAGAGCGACCAATGTCGTTACTTGGAACTCCAGATCTTGCTGAGGCTGATGTGCATTTGATGTCAGATTAACTTTTAATGTACTGCATAACTTTGACAGAGGCTATACAAAAGGCTCAAAAACATGTTCAGGAAGCTTGGAAAATGCCCCAAGAGGGCTTTTTGACTTAGGGGCCACCCTCACGACGAACATAGGGGGAGGATGATGGGTTATTAGCTTACACCAAACTACAGCTTAGTTGTACTGTCTCTGCTTGATTTTTGCAAGGGAGTCAAAGTAGTTAAAATAAGGTCAACGCTTCAAGACCGTTTGATGACATCATTTGTTACCTCGAATGTGGAACTCCTCTGTCTCCTTTCTCTCTCCTTTTTGTTCTTACAGATTGATGTCAGCAACATTCGAGCAGTTTGCAGAGAGATTCAGGCCTTATCATACAGAGAACACTCCGTGGCGTCAACCACCTGCAGACCGGATAAGAGGGGCGTCATTCTATTTTCAACCTCGAGATCAGTACGCAGAGAGACCATGTTATCAAGAGTTGGTGAACTCTGGTTATGTGTCTGCATTTCAAGTTCTGTCAAAAGTACAATGCTGGTCAGACGACAGCAAATTAAGACTAGCCACACCCCCTAAATTCTTAAGATTTATAATCATACATAATCAAATTATTTCATATATGATTAAGAGGGGGGAGTGATGGATCTGGATAGAAACATACACTTGTTTCATGTTTTATTTCATTTCATTTCCTATTTCATTTATCCCATTTATTACAATATTAATCTATCATATGTATGTATTAATTCATTTATTATATTATTCACTTCTGTTCGTATTATTTGTTCCTTAATTTCCTGTTGTTTAACCTCGTTGGGAGTTGTATTGTGTCTTATGCTGATATGAGTATCCGTTGTTCTCCATCTCAAGGTTCATAAAAATGTCATGAGACAATGTTTTGATACTGTAATCTTGAATGCACTGTAAGCCCGAACAGTACTACTAGCTTATAAAGACTGAGTTCACTACAGTTAAAATCTCTTGCTGAGTTAATCCACCTTTAAACTATTAATGTCTATGAACAAATATGTATTTTTATGTTTGCGTGCCTCAGCATTTTTGAGGGAACACCGCTGGTTCACTCACTATTTTTAAGTGTACCGTTGATCACGTGATATGACGTCATGACGTCCGGCGCTTACTGACGTTACCAGAAAAATCTATCCAAGATGGCTACCCTCTCGAGCGACCTGTCAATCATGCAACAACTTGTAAGTAAACCAAAACACTTCAAAACTACTTTGCTTCTTGTAACATTGTAAGAATATCATATTACACGTGATATTTGACTGCTAGACGAGGCTATTTTTAATATATAAGTTTCACGCGCATCTTCACGGTGCCGCGCGGATTTTTTTGGCGCCGAAAGCGCAATTAACATCAGTCCGCCTGCTAGTGACAGATAAAATCCCGTGTACTGTTAAGGTCGTGGCAAGACAATAATGTGAACATAAGTTAATAACTATTTTCAGCAAGCGATAGTCCTTCTGTTTTTGAGTGTGTTGCTGCTGTTTGTGTTAAGCGCCCTTAGCTGTAACTTTTACTCAAACAAAGTTAAGGTTATGTACATAATAGTTACTGAATGAACTCTGCAAGTTTTTATTAAACCTTTACAAACGTCTTTTCATTATAGGTTGTGGAAGAAGTGCAGTGAGCATCCCCCAAAACCAAGGTGACTCAAATGTTAATTTAGGCTGTAACCTATTTTTCACCATTTCTTTTATTTTCTAATTCATTAGCATATAAATCTAGCCTTACACTATCTCTTGAGCTAATATTTTTGAATAACAAGTTAACGTTAGCCACCCTCTAAAGTGGAACAACATGGTTTCTGTGTTGTCAGATAAATTGTCAAACCTACATTGTCACCAGAGAGTAACTTTATCTGTAAGTTACATTAACACTTGGAATTTTGTATCATTAATTTGTAAAGAGGTTGATTGCATAATTTGACTGGTTTCATATTGATTGTTTTATCTGTGCCCACAGGACCAACTTACTCCAAATATTGAACAAGTCTGACCTTTCTGTGGTAATCACACATTTCAGATGCAGGAACATTAACTATGTTAAGTTTATAAGTAGTGAGCCTGAAGCACAAGGAATTTTAGTGGTCAAATGATTCAATGGAGTGGAAGTGCAAGTTGTGTGCTGTCACCTCAGACACCCGGGCCCATTTATTTAGGCACTACCGTTTACAGCATAGTCAGTATTCAAGAGTTAGCCCTTTACCATGTCTCCACAACTCTTGTATTTGTTCATTTGCATCATTTAATGCATTGAAAATTCATTTATCACGTGTCCACAAAGACACATGCAGAACTGGTGCAGGTGAAAGAGCACAACTAAGACATACACTTTTTAACTGTCCATTGTGTGACTTCAAAAAGCCTTTCTCAGAGGCGACACTGTTCAGGCATTTAAGGGGACATTTAAAAAAACATGAGAATGTACCATGCCCATTTAAGGACTGCAACTACCGCACAAATGTCTATTCATCATTTAATGCACACAAAAGTAGGACACATGAAAGCAGTTTAAACTTTTGTGATGACATTGTATCAACAGAGAATGATAGTGCACCAGTCATAAACACTGCTGTTCTTGAGGACGAGGATCCTGCTCCGTGTCACCATGCAGGCACATCTGCTTCTCCTGAGTCTGACAGTTACTGTGAAACCAGCCAGTTAAGGGCCCAGTTACACCATAATTTGTCCTCCTTGTTCTTGAAGATGCAAACTGTTCTTCATGTTTCTGACATGGCATCTCAGGAAATAGTTGATCACCTGACTCAGATATTTTGCCTGTCTCAACCACTTGTCAAAGATACTATACAAGAGATACTACAGAGGCATCATGTCTCTCCTACTGAAGCAATCATGAATGATTTGGTGAATGCTGTTATGGACACAAATATTTTTGTCAGTGCCACAGCTAAAGGTGAGGAGTTGTCCTCAACTAAACGAAGAAAAACATTTATTGAGAAGAACTACCCTGTGGTAATGCCAGAGCAGTATGTATTAAAGCCTGGGTGACAGTGGTTTATGTCCCAATACTTGAGATGATCCAGAAAATGTTCAAACATACTGACATCCTTGACAGAATCAATGAAACCAAGAGCTCAGAAAAAGGCCATTACATGAGCCATCAAGATGGGTCATATTTCCAAGATAATAATTTGTTGTCTTCTTCAGAGCTGTCACTGCCACTGATTTTGTACATTGATGACCTTGAAATTGCAAATCCACTAGGCACATCAAGGAAAATCCATAAACTCTGTTCAGTGTACTGGGTGGTTGCTGATTTGCCAGTTAAATACCGATCAGCGCTGCATGTGATTCAGCTAGCAGCACTATGCAAGGTACCTGATCTGAAGAGGTGTGGCTATCAAAAAGTACTTGGTCCTTTGCTACGAGACCTTCGCATTCTTGAAGATGATGGCGTATTCATTGAGTGCCTTGGTCAGTCAGTCCGTGGCACTGTTTTATGTGTTGTGTCTGATAATCTGGCAGCCCACTCATTGGCAGGCTTTATGCAATCCTTTAAAGCAGGATATATTTGTAGATTCTGCAAGGCTACACGAGACCAAATTAAGTCTCTCGAAGTCATAGATGGTGAATTTAGTCCAAGGACTAAAGCCAGTCATGACTGTGATGTGCAGGATGTTACACAAGAGGGTGGTCAAAGCCAGTGTGGTGTCAAAGGGGACTGTATCTTGAGAGAGAAGTTGCAGTATTTTCATACCATCACTGGTTTCCCACCTGATGTCCTGCATGATCTTTTTGAGGGTATTGTACCTGTTGAGTTGGCCCTATGTATTAAGGAGATGATTCGGCTCAAATATTTTACTCTTGAGTATTTGAACTGGAAAATTGTGTCATTCCCGTACCAACACACAGACAAGATTGATAAACCACGACCTATTTCAAAGAACTTTGCTGCAAAGAGGACCATTGGTGGCAATGGCCACGAAAATAGCACATTGGTGAGACTACTCCCATTGATGATTGGTAATACAGTCCCTGAGGGAGATGGTGCTTGGACTGTATTGATGGATTTGAAAGATGTTGTGGAGCTTGTTTTGTCCCCAACTTTTGATGACGCATCTATCCAGTATTTGCAGACTAAGATACAGGATCACAGACACATGCTTCAGGAGGTTTTCCCAGAGTTCGCACTGCTCCCTAAACATCATTATGTTGAACACTACCCAGATCTCATACAGTGTTTTGGGCCTCTTGTCCATTTGTGGACTATGCGATTTGAGGGCAAACACCGCTTTTTCAAGCGTGTAGTACATGACACACAAAACTTTAAGAATGTTTTGAAAACACTAGCGACTAGGCATCAGCACATGATGGCCTACTATCTCAGTGCACCATCATTCTTTAAACCACATCAGCAGACATCAAATGTCTCCTCTGTCTTGGTTTCAGAGCTTCCTGAGGTTGCAAAAGAACACATTAAGCAAAAAACAGACAGCAACCTGATTTACAGCACATCAAAAATCATTATTGATGGTACTGATTATGATGTTGGGATGTTTGTATCTGTGGGGCAGGAAGGGGGACTGCCTCAGTTTAGCAAAATTCAGCAGATCCTCCTTGTTAACAATGATGTCACTTTTCTTTGCCAAGGACACAAATCACAGTACATTGAACACCTGAGATCATATGAACTTTACCCAGGCAATGTAACTGTCCACAGTGTATCAGAGCTCAATGACAACTCACCCCTCTCTGCATACAGTGTAGAAGGAAAATTGCTGTTGACGCCAAAACGATTCATACTGTTGCACTGAAAGTACATTTGCATCTTGTAATTTAAAAAAATGCTTAAATCATATTTTAACAAAAGGGTAAACTTCCAGTATGTGTGGGTGATAATTAGCTGTTACATTTTTGTATGCACTACTAAATCTGCTTATTTTTCCATGTCAATCTTCATACATAGATTTGTCCCTCAGAAGATGGCAGCAACCCCAACATTTCTGCTGCGTGTTTCTGTTACCACAGATGTTGCTATAAAGGTTACTTTGACTAAGCGACCAGAGTCGGTGAAAGAACTAATCAACATACTGCGAGAAAAAGCCAAGCCAAGACTGGACTTTGAGTTTACCTTGCATTATGAGGATCCTGACTTTGGTGGACAACTCAGCTGTCTACTTGATATTCAAGAGTTACCAGAGAAGGTGACATTGAAAATTATCAGATCAGAAAGGGATACCAGCTCATGTGCATCTTCTGATACAGACATCCTTCCTCTTGTGCCTATAAGCCAGCGTCAGAAGTCCTGGCCTGACATCTTCTCCGTGCCAACTTTTTCTTATGAAGTGGAGCATGTGCTTGAAAAGGGAAACAGTGCCTTTGCAACTTCTGCAAAGACATTGAAATTAACCAGGTCCCAAAAGCACAACATCTTGGAGAACATGGCTGCATTGATGTACGACTTCAAACCTTACCCAAGTGAGAATGATGTGGGCATGGCAGCTGAAGCTCTTGTTACAGCTCATCCTTGTCTTAAAGAGCCTGGAAGTGTGAGTGGATGGTATGGATGGAAAATGAGCCTGAAATTTAAAATGGGGGATTATCGTGGCAAGCTGTCAAGATCTGGATGTTTGGAGGTGTCTGTCAACGCAGGTAAAAGGAGCAAAAATTACCCTGACAAAGAGCATCCACACTCCAACATAAAAAGAGCCAGACGAGCTGAAGTGAACTTCCTTCCAAACTTGCCCAAGGGAGAAAGTCAGGCCAGTTTGGAAGAAATGAGACTGCAGATTATGGACGAAGTTCAGAAGAGTCAGCAAAACCTACGCTTGATAGAAAAGCTAATGCAGAAGACCTTTGCCCTTCGTCGCCTGGAGATAATTCAGGAAAACCCACAGGTGAAGGACTTCTTGGGGAAATGGCCGCCTTTACGGATTGAATCACAGGTAAAACACACTCACTTCTCTTTTCTGCCACTTTTCACACATAAATCTATGCCAAATTTTGAATATGTATCACATTCAAATGGAACAGCAAATGCCACTATTCACTGCGGGTAAGAACTATCACTTTTCATGTGACCATGTTGCTCAACAATGTATTTTATGTTGCATCACAAATGTGTTTTCTGTTGAAAATCGAGTATTAGTCTTTTTAGGGCCCAAGCCCTGAGAAGGCGCAAAGCCCTATTGTTCTTCTAAGGATTATTTATTATATAATTATTTTTGTTTGTTTTTGTTTTTGTAGCTTTGTGCTGAGTTCCAACGCATCACAAACGTCAACCTACGGAACCAGTTCTATGCTGTGCTTGACCAACATACACCTAGACTGATGGCTTTGTATAGACAGAAGGCGGCACGAACCGGAAAGATATCAGAGGCGCTGCGTGACATCTTAAAGATTTATGAACTCCAGGTGAGTTAAAGATGAACTTTGAGCTTCAGGTCCCACTGGACAGCAGGGCCTCAGGGTGTCATTGTCTGTCTAACACTTTGCCAAATGCCATGAAATGTGGTCAGCACAAATGAAAATCTGTTATAATAATTTTTGCTTGTTCTTACAGGAAGTGCACGATGTCAATATGAAGCGTACTTTAGCCCTTCGTGCCCTCCCGGTATACCTGCGTGAGGAGGACCCACAGTTCTTCAAAACCTGGAATGTAAGTATTCAGTATATTCACAGAACTATTAGTATCTCTAGCAGCCACTTAACTATATCTAGTTATATCTAGTTATGAAAAATTAATCCGTGCAAGTTAATACACACATTTTTTTTTGCCGTGGTAATCTTTAATCAAAATCAGAAAAGTTACTTCCGGTCTGGAATGCCATTCCTTCTCTGATGATGTAGGTGTGACGGCTTGGGTCGGTAAACAACTCCCCCCAAAGCCGTTAGTCTGCTATGAGCGAGAGATGGAGAGGAGGAGCGCTGGAGTAAAACCCTCTGTCCAATACTCAGTTTCACTGGGAAATACGTCACAACACTGGAGAAAAGTCGTTTGCAACTTCCGGTTCACACTGACTTTAATCTAACAGTTGCACCCTCTGTGTCTTTCAGGTGGAGGAGTCAGATGAGCCAGGCATCATTGACACTCCTGTTGCTCTCGTCACAGCAGTCACAGAGGACACTGCAGATCCAGTTAATTTCAGTCCTGCAAGTATTTGTATTGTTGTGGAAGACGATGTTACGATGAGTGATATCCCTAACTTGGCTGATGCATTTGCATTGTTGATTGGGTTGATGTATGCATTGCATTTGGACTATCCCAAGACACTCATTAACACTTTTACTTTTATCCAGAAAATCATAATGGGTCTTGATGATGGTAAAGCACTTAAACCCCGCCTACTGAGTCTCAAAAATGACCTGTTAATGGAATAATAGGATAACTTAACAGTTGTGTTTACAAAAAAATACACATTTCTTTTTTTACATTTTGTTTTTTTAGGTTTTTACAAAAAGGATAGATTTGATGTCCTGATTTTGTGTTTTGATAAATTTATTTATTTATTTACTTTTTATTTGATTGATGGTCATGGCTGTTAATAATGCTGCTTTAATAAAGTTTTATTTTAAGATGCTCAGTTCCTGATTGTCTTGTTCCTGTTTGATATGTAGAGATACATATGTACACACACACAAACACAAACGCACAACCATACACTAAATGAGTTTAACTAAATGTTAGTTATATTTGTAGCAAGAGCAGAGGTGTTTAATGTTTGCTGTCTATGTAAGTGTTCATTCCAACTAAATACTTCACCAGGTTATTTCACTGGTTAACACACTTACAGCTATTGGGTAGGTGGTGAAACCAGTATGTGACTTGAGTCACTTAGCGCATCATGGCACAGACGCCTCTGAGCTAAACAAAGTTTTACAAAAATGAATGCTGTTGATGTTCTGACATGTTTGTATAAAAAATTTTAAAGACTGAATAAAAAGAAAATGTACAGCTGAAGAATTTTTTGTAGTTAACTTTAAATTTCATTAGCTTGTGGGTCATACACAAGTATATTTTTTGAGTTAGTAGATTTCCATTTAAATGAGTACCATTGGATCAAAATAATTAAGTATGGAGAAACTAAAATTGTGCGAGTGTTAAACAATATTTGTAAGCACGGTGCACTTAAAATTTTTAAAAATAAAATTTTAACATTTAAGTTTGATTAGAGTGTAACTTTTACAAAAATCTAACTTAAAAAAATTTAGTTAGCTACCTCAAAAGTTATGTACTCAGTTTCTGCAAACGTTTTGAGTACTATGAACTTATTGGTGTTTACAGTGCAAGTATATTTTTTGAGTTAGTAGATTTCCATTAAAATGAGTACCATTGGATCAAAATAATTAAGTATGGAGAAACTAAAATTGTGCGAGTGTTAAACAATATTTGTAAGCACGGTGCACTTAAAACTTTTAAAAAAATCTACCTTAAAAAAATTAAGTTAGTTACCTCAAAAGTTATTATGTAATCAGTTTCTACAAAAGTTTTGAGTACTATGACCTTATTGGGGTTTACAGTGTGGTTAAAATCACATATTGAATCTCTTTCTAGTCAGACGATGTTTGAAAGAGCTTGAATGAGCATCAACGCACTTTCTGTCTATTTAACATCACTTCATGATGTTAAATTTCCTTCTTTTAAACTCTAACAAAACGGAAATATTACTTATGGCACCGAAAACACGTAAACAGAATATCTCCGATTACAGCCTGCAAATTGAAGGCTGCACTGTTACTCCAACAAATACAGTTAAAGACCTAGACGTTATATTAGACGGCAACCTGTCATTTAAAAATCACATCTCAAATATCACAAAAACAGCCTTCTTCCACGTTAGAAATGTTTCCAAGTTACGAAATATTTTATGTTTTGCTGACGCAGAAAAGCTTATTCATGCATTTGTGACCTCACGACCTGACTACTGTAATGCTCTACTTAGTGGTTGTCCTGCATCATCGATAAAAAAATTACAGTTAGTTCAGAATGCAGCTGCCAGAGTTCTTACTAGGTCAAGAAAATACGATCACATAACCCCAGTTTTATCATCGCTTCACTGGCTAACCATTAAGTATCGTATTGATTTTAAAATTCTTTTAATTACTTACAAAGCCTTACTTACCAAGCTTTTATCACTTTACAACCCAACACGCTCTCTAAGATCTCAAAACTTAGGACTTTTGACAACACCTAGAATAACTAAATCCACCAAAGGGGGTCGAGGTTTCTCATACGTAGCACCTAAACTCTGGAATAGCCTTCCTGATACTATTCGAGGGTCAGACACACTCTCCCAATTTAAATCTAGATTAAAGACACATCTTTTCAGCCAAGCTTTCACTTAATGCATAGTTAATGAACAGCAGCTACGCTAATTATTCTCTTTATTCTCTTTCCGCCTCTGCCTCGGGATGCCCTTCCCGAGGTAGGAAGAAGTTCCACCATGTCCAGACGACCGACAGATGCCGATCCCCAATTTGAGATTACGCCAGCTACAGCTGCAGACTGACTGAGCATCCCAGCTCCATCTAAGGCAATTCCACCACCAGCCAAGAGAAATATGACCATCGGACCATCCCAGCTCAGACCAATACACCCCCAACCAAGAGCAAAGACGGACTATTTGTCTTATTAATGCAGAAATTACAATATTTGGTATTAAATGCTAAACTTCAATCACATATCAGCAGTTTGAGTGCAGCTATGACACGTCAGAGGGGATCTGGCCCTCCCGGTTGAGCCTGGTTTCTCCCGAGGTTTTTTTCTCCATTAATCAATCATTGGAGTTTGGGTTCCTCGCCACAGCAGGGCAGTGTTGGCCTGCTCACCGGGAGACTGCATTTATTTATTTATTTAGAAATTATATATTATTTATTAGTATGATCTTACTCGTTGTATAAATACAATGCACTGTGCTGTGTTTTACCTTTTCTGTTTTTCCTGTTTGCCCTGTAAAGCTGCTTTACATTTACATTTAAATTTAGTCATTTGGCAGACGCTTTTATCCAAAGCGACTTACAGTGCACTTATTACAGGGACAATCCCCCTGAAGCAACATGGAGTAAAGTGTCTTGCTCAAGGACACACTGGTGGTGGCTGCTGGGATCGAACCAGCAACCTTTTATTTACCAGTTCAGTGGTTTAACCCACTAGACCACCATCTCCGCTTTGAAACAATTCACATTGTGAAAAGCGCTATATAAATAAACTTGAATTGAATTCGTCTCCTGCCTGCTGTTCTTCCCTTCAGATCTTTATCTCCCTGGTGGTTGGGTTAAAGGATTGACTCACAACGAAGTTGATATTTCCAGGTGTAATTTGTTCCTGACGGAGAGAGATCTAATGAAACTGGACTCAAAGTTTAGATCTATAAGATCTACAAGCCATATCTCATAGTGGGATCTATCAAAATAAAACAACAGTGTGGACAATATTGAAAATGTAGGAATTGTATACCTCCCATATTAAGCAATGCGCTTAGAGTATTAAAATCCCCTTTTATACAGCTATTAAAGTATTCATATTGTTGTGTGTCAGCTGATGGCACAAAGTGATTTCTTGAAATAGTTTATTCCAGCCTAGCAAAATTACCTCTTGCCTTCTTGACCTCATCATCGGGTATGTCCACAATTGAGGCCTCTATTTTATTTTATTTACCAACAAGGTTAAGGAAAAAGTTTGGGGAAAGACAACACAGCCCTGCACCTCCATGGAAAATAGGCACCGCGATCAGTCTTCCAATGCGAAAATATTCATTGTCTTCTGCAGCTAAAAAAAAACATATTGCTTTGTTAGTATAAATTGGGGTTTTAGCATTTTTTTATTTTATAAACGAAAAAAATTGATTATAAAAAGTATTACCTAGAGCTTTCCTGTAGCTCAGTGGTAAGAGCCTTGCGTTATCAACGCAAGGTTGTGGGTTTGATCGCAGGGGATTGCAAATACCTATGTAAAATGTATTGGATAAAGCAATGTATGTCGCTTTCGATGAAAGCGTCTGCCAAATGTGTAAATGTGTTAAATGTACCTTTACTGTTAAACGAAAGATATTTGCATTGTCTTTGCCTCCAAAACCTCTCCTTGTTTTAATGTCATCCAGTAACAGGGTTAAAAACTCAGGAGTAGGCCCCTCAGTATCCAGAGCCTCCTCCATCGGCCCAATGTTGTCATTGAATTTCACCATCATGCTGCAGGTAGGGTAAATGTGGAACGCCTAAAACCTCTAAAAGCACCATCCCAGACATTTGCCCTGTTAATGTTAAATCTATCACAAGACGTTCTGTTAAGATGATGTGCTAGATTTGATACTCTGTCCCCAGCTGTAATTCCATCTTGTCCATCACTGCAAATGAAGCAAAATACAAAGCATAACTACAAGCTGTTTCTCTTTAGTTTAATAATTGTTTTACTAGTGAAGGGAACTAAAAATGTATTAAAGTTTAGGACAAATATCGTATCGGATGGGCAGAAGCAAAAATAGCTAACAGTAAACACACAATTATTGAGTGTACTCTGCTTATGTGATAGTGCCAGTCTTTTTCTTGTGGTTTCTCTACACCTTCAAGATCTGAAAAACTGCTGTCAATAATGATGGGGGCATAGATGTTGGTTTATGTACTGTGGAAAGGAAGTACATAACAATGAAACAGTTAATCCAGAATGTATTGTGAAACCGATATGTTTTGTTGTTGCAGCAGTCCAGTACTTTAAGTTATTTTATAACCAGTGTTCAGGAGCACACAGTTCATAAAAACTATGTCTCGGTTTAATAAGTTTATACCAAAAATGTGACCCTGGACAACAAAACCAGTCTTATGGGTCAATTTTTCGAAAGTGTGATTTTTACATCATCTGAAAGCTGAAAACTTAAGTTTTCTATTGATGTATGAGTTGTTAAGGATAGGACAATATATGTTGGAGGTACAGATGTTTATAACTCTGGAATCGAAGGGTGCAAAAAATCGAAACATTTAGAAAATCGCCTTTAAAGTTGTCCATCAGAGGAGCTGTAGCTGGCCTTCCAAATTTTTATATATTTAGAGTAGGAAATTTACCAAATATCTTCATGGAACATGATCTTTACTTAATATCACAATAATTTTTCGCATAAAATAAAAATTGATAATTTTGACCAATACAATGTATTTTTGGCTTTTACCAAAAATGTTCCCGTGCTACTTAAGACTGGTTTTGTCATCCAGGGTCACAAATGATGTAAGAAAGTGTTAATGACTTAGTAGGGATTTGTAGAAGCCACTTGTGGATGGAGTCAAGGAGGTGGACGGAGTCAGTGAGTTGCACGCAGTCACTGAGGTAGACGTCTGCTGGGATGCACTCACGGCCTGCAGCACTTGAATATATCACAGAACATTACATACGTGCACATTGGATGACTGTGATGTTGATGCCTTTTTAGATACATTTAATTCAGTAAAAATTTTGTTTTTTTGCTAGCTTAATGGTCAATTTCAAAAGTGAATTCACTGAGAAATATTGATATTGATATAGCTGGCACACGGAACAAAATAACGTGTTTGCAGAAAATGTACGTACCCATGTCTATACTCTGGTGTACTTCATTCAGGACTTGACCAAAGCTGCGGACAGTACCAAGTGTAAACATAAAACCCTAATCTCATTTCTAGCCTTATCACTGTTTCTATTCATGTATGCGTCTCTATTCCTTTTGACTCTCCAGGGGATTTTAATGCATTTACGCTGCACTGTAGGCAAAGATATCTTAAACACTTAAATCCCTGAGATGTACCTTCTACCACTGTGTCAGATAGGGGTGACATATCGGATGGCACACTAACAACAACATCCTCGTCTTCTGAATCTGATTCAAATACATGACATCACAAAAGATTTTGGGGTGAATTTCCATTTGAAATGTTCAGTAAATATAGGCTACACAGCAATATTGGAATTCTACAAAGCACCTATTACATAAGCTGTACATGTGCATTAAATACATAAAACATACTTTTTAAATACTTACTCTTGGACAAAAAGTCCTCAAGCACGCGGATGTACAGTGTGAACCTTTGATAAGCTTTTCCAATGGCCTCTTTGTATTGCCAAATGATAAAAGGTGTGTCAGTCCCAGGTATATGTTTTATCTGTGAGCCATCAGGATAAAGCAAGAAATATCCTCCATCTTCCATGACTCGATTGAAGTCTTTCAGTTCTTTTATGGCAGCTGGAAAAAGTTGCTCCAATGAACACTCAGGTTCAACCTGTAGAGGTAAGCTTTTCCCTCTTGTGGGCCTGAAACCATTCTTGGTCTTGGTCATGATGCCAACAGATTTCTAAATCAGAAAAAAATAAAAACAATGATGATAGTGTTTATATTATTATTTATTATCAGAAAATAATTTATAGTCTTCAACATTATTTTCAACATACCCTCACGGTTTACTTTTTGAAAATGTCCTCCTTTTTCTTTTAGATGTCTTTATTTCATTCCCCCGGAAACACTTTTCCGTTGTCGTCTGTGCAGTTTCTGTGTTTGTTTGCGTTGCGATTATTTGCAGGGAATGTGTCCCCAAACTAATGAAGATGCTTTCTGAATTTGCTTGTGTTTTTTTGAGTTTGCATGTGTATTCTTCCGTTGCAGCACTGTGACACCTAGCGGCCACTGTACTATATGACTAAACCCATCCTTGCCTTAAGTAACCCCTAAGATTTGCATTGGGTAATGCACATGGACTTCCCATTTGTCTACACCACTGAAAGACGTTAGGTGAAGGTAAATTAAAATGCTACTTATATGCATGTTTGCCAGTACTTGTAGAGCAATGAAGAAAATATGAAAAGACCATAACATTTTATTAGTATAGTTTGTTGAACTTTTAATCTTGAATTTTTTACATTTTAAAGATATTCTTAAATGTAACTACATTTTACTAATCACGTGTAATGCACAATCCAGCACACGATCTGTCAGATTTGTCTGGAAAACATTAAAATGCATTAAACACATGCAGGAAAATATGGTGGGACTTCTCTTGCTATTATTTTTAATACGTTCAGTTGGTTTCTGTCACAAAAAGAAATTATTTAAGTCAATACATGTTGTGAGTGAAGAACATGCAACATAAGAAAAGGATAACAATTGTATAAAACATGCCCAGTTGATTCAACTTATACTTTGTTCGTGTAAAGTTTACATCTGTAGCAAACTGTTAGAAAAACATTAACCCATTTGTTTAACACTTTTCTTAAAATATATGCCCTTAAAACAATGTGAAATGGAAACACTATCGGTTTAGACTTCTTTGCTATCAGATGTACAACATGAAATAATGGCGATGAAGAGGTTTGAAACCTCTTTGATTGTTTTATACCAAAATGATCAAAAAGAGTGACTAACAAAAATGTGAAAGATTTTCTGTCATACCACACCGTAGACACACAGACAACTCCAGAAAATCAGTCAGGATGGAAACCCAAACTTTTGTGGCTCATTTTCTTAAGTTCACTATGACATTTGTTAGAAATGCACCCCTTAGAGATGCTAACAAAAAACTATCCCCCATTCCTCCATGACCAGGAAGAACATGTCAGGCCATGTCGTTAAATCAAAAAGATACAGTTTATGCCACAACGATAAAATGCACTTTAATCAATTATCAAATAAATCCTTAAATCTAGAACCATCTTCCTCTTAGAAGAATCGTCACATAAACATTATCTGTCATGGATCTCGTGGAAGAACCCAATTGCAAGCAGCGGGGATAAACGGGTTAACAAAAAGGGTTTATTCAAAAACAAGAAACACAAAACAAGACCCCCGTTGGGGTATAACAGTACAACGAGGATAATAACAGGACATACACTATCTAACATAAAACTGAGATAAACAACATCAGACGCCTGCACCGGACAGGGTGCTGGCTGCACCGGACTGGACCTTGGTTGCAGCGACTGGGACGCCGGCTGGATGTCTAGCTGCACCGGGCTGGACACCAGCTGGATTGCCGGGCTTTACACTGGACTGGACTCCTGCGGCTGGGCAGGACTGGAGATGCCAGCTGCTGCAATGGACTGGGGATGGCGGCTGCTGCAATGGACTTGATGCCGGCTGCTGCACCGGACTGGAAGCCGGCTGCTGCGCTTGAGTGGAAACTGGCAGCACCGGCCTGGATGCTCCTCGCGACGCCTCTCCCTCTTTTTCCTGACCAACGGGTCCATTGCCTACTTTGCCAGGACTGTAGTGGATGGAGGGAGTTCCGTGTTGGAGGAGTTTGCAGACGTCGTCCCCGAATCTTCCCTCCCCCACTCACCACGGGCGCCGCCAAGAGGACCTTGGAGCTCAAGCCAGAGGGTACTGAGTCACCCAGGGTAGCAGCATCCAGGACGAGGCTCTCCGGAAAGATCGACCACATGGCGATAGTTCCAAGTGGTAATTCACCCCCGGGATCATCCCGGTTGGCCACGAACATGACCTTGTCTGCAAACCCTAGGGGGCCCATCTACCTCTTCTCCGACAGTGTGAGGCGCCGAGTGAGGCAGAAGTTGAAAATCTCTTTCAACTCCCAGAATGCTCTGGCGAACTCCCGGTTCCTGTAATTTCCCTGACGGAACCCTAGCAGCAAGTGGGCTTGGCGGGAATGTGGGGACGACACTGTACTGTCCATGGCTGCTGCCTGCTGGCAGTTGCAGGCAGCTCGGAAAAAAGGGGTTAACAAAAAGGGTTAATTTAAATACAAGACACACAAAACAAGACCCACAATGGGGTATAACAGCACAAACAGGATATTAACAGGACATGAATAAGCTAAACTGAACACTTACTAGATTTGACAATTAACGAGCTGAGAGGACGAGCAAACAAGGCATATGGCGCAAGGTACGAGGATACAATGAACAAGCACTGTACAAAATGAAACCTGAGGACTATGTAAAGGGGAAGAAATCAAGAAGGGACGGGTGGGGGGCATGAACTAATTAACAATCAATTACAAGACGAAAGGGCGGAAACAGAGACAGGACCTGAGAGATAGTATATGGAAACTGGAGGAGTCAAAATCTCTCTCTCACATAAAACATAAGTCTTCGTCATGAATCTGCCCCAAGACCAAGAATAGACATGACATGAAGAGGCAGACTCATGACTTTTTTCTCTCTCTAATTTAAAACTTATTGCAGGGATACAAAAACAAAAGTCGTCAAACATAACTGTCAACAAGACTAATTTCAAATTTCAAATAAAAAACTAATTTGATTGACTGGTCAACATAACTTAGCCTGGGAGAGGGGGGTGCAATGACACTATGATAAGAATATGGAACCCAAAGTCTAAAACACTCATTTGCCGGAGAAATGTCCAAAACAAATAAACAGCCCACTCTTAGTAGAAACATTTACTTAATCTCTCTCTAATATACAAACACAATCCTCTTTCACAGCATGTTGCCTAGTAGAAAATCAGCCATAATGTAAAGACACTTTTTTGATTAGGAAGTGAATGAGGGGGTTATGTAGGTAGTTAGCCCCACTGAAAGAAGGGTGGGGGACAGAGGAGTCCCCAACATTTGCTATAAAACATAAATGTCAACCAGATTGTCAGGCCACAAAAGTCACCATTTGATTTACTGGATGAAAGACCATCAAACTTTTGACACAAGTTATATGATTATACTACTGTGAAGAAGATCAAATGTTCTTTATAGGTGCATGTGTTTGCTTACTTTTCATGAAAAATGAAATGGACACTACAGTATTACATGCAGTGAGTAACTTTGTCGTTCTTAGGTGAGAACTTATTAACTAATACAACTTTAAACTTTTCCCTGAGCATAGCCTCTATCTCACAGTCTGCAATTTCCTTCATGTCCATCAAGTCAAAGTCCTCCTTTGGGTTGAATGTGATCTCACTAAAAGTCCGGCCAATCAGAGCTCTAAAACCAGTAGGTGTCTGCAGAGAACAAATGGATTTGAGAACAAACAGAGAGTCTGGACTTGTCTGCAGGCACTCTGATGTCTCCAGAAAGTGATCTGCAGTACGTGGTGTTAATGTGAAGCAATACATGGTTTTCAACAGGTGCTTTCTTCCAGTCTTCTCCAGAACCCACCTCATCCCGTCATTTAGGAGACGGAACACACCTGGAGGCTGTGGCTGATCTTTACCTGAAATCAACTCTAAGGGATACCACATTTGACATGACACGCCATAGCTCACATCTGTGATGTAAGGTTTTCCATCGATCTCAACCAGATTAATGAGATGAGAATCGACTGGGTAGAAATCATTTTTGAACTTATTAAACCCCTTGGAGCCTAGTGTTGTATATTTGTAACCCATCTCTCTTAGGACCCATGAGAACAAGAGGTTGTTTTCACAACACCACCCACCTCGACTGCTCTTGACAATTTTATCATAGATGATTGACAGGTCTATTGTGTTCTTCTCCCCACAGTGGATGCTGAGGTTCTCGTACGGAATACTCATAACATGCAGCTTGTGGATGGTGGATAAAGTATCAAGGTCAGCTTTGTCATATCCCCCAGTAAACCCAATCCTGTTGAAGTACTCCTTCAGATCCATTCTACTTCTGTAGGAACAGAGTTTGCGGGTTATTTTTGTATGCAAAGCAGTTAATAAATATTCAGATCTTTAATTGGTCACAGTTTAACATAGCCTTCTGTTTATTATCAGGCAAGCACTGCCATAACATCTGTGCACAAACTCTACCAGTCAAAGGTTCGGAAATGCTTGACTGAAACGTTTTTAATGATCTTGAGACATTTTTTTCATGTGTATGCCTTAATGTAAAAACATTAGATAATACTATTTCATTAGAAAAAATAGAAGAAAACAAATCTGCAAATTTGAATCAAAGGCTGGCAAATTTGAAGACGTTAAAATATAACATAGTTTAGATTTACTTTAGATGCTTGTATTTGCAACATAATTCTAAAGTTTTAATGAGTTCACTAAAGCAATAAGCCCCAATAAGCAGTGGGTTACAGAATCTTTCAACCAGGATTAGTTGCTTCTAGACATTTGTTTTTCACTTCTCATTTCCCTCGGACTTTAGGGGTAAGTCATGGTTAGAGTTGGGGTTTGGTCAGGGTTTAGGTTGTATTTATAAAATGTTGCCCTTAGGTCGACAAAATATAAATCCTGGGGACATCAACCACTTGGCAAAATCAGGTCGAGCGGGTTACAGTGCATTTTATAACAGCTAAGGGCGTTATGACACTACGTGAACCGGAGTGCCTAAAACCCCCTTAGCGGTTATAAAATGCACTGTAACCCACTGCTTCAAGGTCATTGCTTTTATAAAATAGCGTAGCGAATATAATAGCTCAAAGAAATCTTGTGAAAACATTACATGTCTGACAACTAGCCCAGACATAAACAAAATGACTTTATTTGGGGTTGTGATTAATTACCCTTCAAAAATAACTTTCCTGATCAGTACAGAATGTTTGCCTTATTCTGAAATATATAAGCAGACATTAAACAAACTCTTTATTCCCTGTTTTCTCTTACAATGCTAAACAAATGTTTTAACATTTCCAAACACTTTACAGTTTGTGAATTTATCTTTTTTTCTTAGAACTTATCTTCTAAGTTTTATAGACTGTACAAAATTTTACTCATTCATTATTTTATTAAATAATGCATCTTCTTATACACTAAAACTAAATATCTTAATAACATACAGCTGAAATAAATAGGTACTAACATGTAGACATAAAGTGGTACCTTATAAAACTGCAGAAATGTCTTCCTTTAAATAAATCCTACCTTGATGAAGACTGCAGGAG
Organism: Triplophysa tibetana; assembly: GCA_008369825.1. Classification (NCBI taxonomy): domain Eukaryota; kingdom Metazoa; phylum Chordata; class Actinopteri; order Cypriniformes; family Nemacheilidae; genus Triplophysa; species Triplophysa tibetana. Next base: position 2,024,731 of record CM017903.1, read on the forward strand.
TGTCGTGATCCCAGTCAATTCGGGACTTGTGGTCTGACGTGAGTGTTTGTCTTGTTGAGTGCATAGCATTTTGTTTTGACAGCTTGCCATGCACTGGGTGTCTGCGTCATTCGCCCCGCCCTCAGGTCTCCAAGTCAGGCTTTCCCTCTCACCGGTTTCTCGTCACCACATCACTCTTTCACCTGTAGATTATTCCCTGGTCATTAGCACATTTTCACCCCTGTGAAAAGTATAATAAAATAAAGTATTATAATGAACTAGATAAAGCCGGTGAGTTTGTGTGTAGATGAACAACAAACATCATGACAAAAACATGAAAGAACAGGCAAAGATAATATGTGTAAATCCCAAAAAAGAGACAACTAACTCTCTTCAAACAATGGTGCCCTCCTTTAACACTGTTTTTTATTTATTGAACAAGTAAAAACATACACCTTAGAAAACGTCTTGGTTACGTCTGTAACCTCAGTTCACTGATGGAGGGAACGAGACGCTGTGTCGAGAACGACAGATGGGGTTCGTCCTTGAGAACCAATCAACTCTGACTACTATAGAAAAGGCCAATGAAATTTGGCGAATGAAATTTGCATGCCGGACTCCGCCCCCGGATATCCGGTATAAATGGAAGCCGGCGTGCAGCATTCATTTACCTCTTGTTCTGAAGAGCCTGAGAGCCTCTCAAACTGCAACAGAAACGATACAGGTTTGTGGCATAAGGGACACAACGTCTCGTTCCCTCCATCAGGGAACTGAGGTTACAGACGTAACCAAGACGTTCCCTTTCTGTCGGTCTCTCGACGTTGTGTCGAGAACGACAGATGGGGTTATCTATGGAAAACGCCACAAACGCTGTATCGCGTCACAATCTCAGCGAAGCAACGTTGACAAGCCTGGGCGTGTCAGCTCGAAGCTTTCGTGAGACCTGTAACCTTCCAGTGTTGTGGTCGGGGGGTTCCAGAGCTTTCAGGAAAGATGGATACAGCCCTGACCGGTAACTTTCACGGACGGGGCCTTAGCTCTCTACAGGCGAGAGGCCGTCCGGATCGGTTTACACCGGGAAAGCGCACTCTTAAGCAGAGAAGCGCTGCAGAGGCCACCTCCTACCCGTGAGGAGGAAAATGGTGGATATATATATGGTCTCGTCCTTGGAGGAGAATGCATGGAACGTGCGGACTGGGTAGTTAACCGCGAGGTGGAGGTCCACCTGGGGAAGCTCATGGGTTACCATGTGTGGGAACCATTGTCATGAGGGTATAGCAGACGGAACAGCCCACGGTGGGGGTGTTACTGCGTCTGATATCACCAGGTCCGGTTAGAACTATCTGTGACAGGTCATATGGTATCCCGGCCTAAGGGGGAAGGCTGCTCTGCCCAGCCAACCCGCAGGAGGTGATTGCTTAGTGATGGATGGAATGCCTGTTCTTAACCAGTGTCTGGGTAAGCAGGAAGGTTGGTGAGGTACCAATTTTCTTAGCCATGTGTTTGGGTAAGAAGAAAAGGTAGATAGCACACTGACCCAACCTGCTGGAGGGTGGGAAGATGCTTTCGCAGGCATACGCCCTCCCGGATGCCAATCCTACATGTCGCCACGTAGGACGTGGGCTGACACGGGGTTTACGCGAAGGTTGTAAAACCTTGAGAAGTTGGTGGGCGTAGCCCAACCCGCAGCTCTACAAATCACTGCTAGAGACGCGCCTCTGGCCAGTGCCCATGAGGTGGCTATACCCCGTGTGGAGTGAGCCGTAACCGCCAATGGACATGGGAGATTCTGTGACGGTATGCCGTCGTAACGGCATCTACGATCCAGCGTGCTAATCTCTGCTTGGAGACAGCCTTCCCCTTCTGCTGTCCTCCAAAACAGACAAAGAGCTGAGCAGAGCTGCGGAAGCTCTGTGTGCGGTCTAAGTAGAGGCGCAGTGCGCAAACTGGACATAACACGGACCGGGTTGGGTCTTCCTCCTCGATGGGGAGCGCCTGCAAGTTCACCACTTGGTCCCGAAAGGGAGTAGAGGGAACTTTGGGCACGTATCCATGCCTGGGTCTCAGGTTAACGTGACAGTTGCCAGGGCCGAATTCAAGGCAATCCAGGGACACGGAGAATGCTTGGAGGTCCCCTACCCTCTTGATGGAGGCGAGCGCCACCAGAAGAGCCGTCTTACTCGGTAGGTGAGGAAGATTGGTAGCTTCAAGGGACTCGAAGGGGGGCCCGGATAGGCCCCCCAGGACCACGTTAAGGTCCCAAGAGGGTATGGAGCGGGGACGAGGCGTGTTCCGCCTTCTTGCGCCCCTTAGGAACCTGGTGACAAGGTCGTGCTGCCCTAGAGACTTTTCATCGACTGAGTTGTGATGAGAGGCAATTGCGGCTACATACACTTTCAGTGTGGAAGGGGAGATGTTAGTCTCCAGTTTCTCTTGTAGGAAGGACAACACGATCCCGACCGAGCATCTCCGTGGGTCTTCTCTTTGGGAGAGACACCAGGATGAGAAGAGGCGCTTTTTGTAGGCGTATAACCGCCTAGTGGATGGCTCCCTGGCCTGTGCAATGGTTTAAGCCACAGCGGGGTGTAACCTGCTCTGGATCTCCTCGTCCCATCCAGAGACCAGACATGGAGGTTCCAGAGGTCTGGCCTGGGATGCCAGAACGTGCCCATCCCCTGAGAGAGCAGGTCCTCTGTCAGGGGAATGGGCCAGGGGGGAGTTGTTGTCAAGAGCATCAGCTCCGAGAACCAAGTGCGGTTGGGGCAGTACGGTGCAACCAGTAACACTTGTCGCTCCTATTCCCTGACCTTGCACAGTGTCTGTGCAAGGAGGCTCACTGGGGGGAAGGCGTACTTCCGCTTGTCCCGTGACCAGCTGTGCGCCAGGACATCCATGCGGAGGGGGGCCTCGGTCAGGGAGTACCAAAGCGGACAATGGGTGGTGTCGCAGGAGGCAAATAAGCTGGACTGCACTGGGGTGGAGTCGCCACTCTCCGCAGGGTGTTTACTGGCGAGAGAGCGTGTCGGCTGTCTGGTTCAGTACGCCTGGGATGTGCGTGGCCCGCAGGGAGCGGGTCACCTGCTGACTCCACAGGAGGAGGCCCATACAGCGCCCTGCTACTGCGTGCCCGTTGCACACTGCACCCCACCCCTGCAGCGAGGCGTCCGTCGTCACCACTTCGTGCGTCGTAGCCTGCCCGAGGGGCACACCCGCTCGGAGAAAGGTCATGGAAGACCATGGGTTTAGGGTGCGTCGGCAGACAGGAGTTACCACGATACGCCTGCTGCCGGTGTGCCACGCCGTCCTGGGAACTCGACTCTGTAGCCAGTGCTGAAGCGGTCTCATGTGCATCAATCTGAGGGGTGTTACCGCCGCGGAAGACGACATTTGTCCCAGGAGCCTCTGAAATTGTTTCAGGGGGACCGCCGACTGGCTGAAGTGTTCCAGGCAGGTCAACACCGACTGGGCGCGTTCTGCGGAACGCTGCGCCGTCATAGTGGCAGAGTTGAGTTCCATACCGAGCAAGAGGATGCTCTGCACTGGGGAGAGTTTGCTCTTTTCTCGGTTGACCAGAAGGCCCAATCGATCTAGGTGCCGGAGCACCTGGTCCCTCTGTGTACACAACAGATCTCGCGAGTGTGCCAAGATAAGCCAGTCGTCGAGATAGTTGAGTATTCGCACACCTCTCTCCCATAGAGGAGAAAGGGCGGCCTCCACGATCTTCGTGAAGACTCGTGGAGACAGGGACAGACCGAAGGGGAGGACTCTGTACTGATATGCCTGACCCTCGAAAGCGAACCGTAGGAACGGCCGGTGCCGAGCACGGTCCGGTGAAGTGTGCGATCGGGTGGAATGAACGCCCGGAGGAAAAAACTTGCTTTAGGCAGGGATCGTCCCATTCCGACCGGTCAGATATGGTACTGTGAGGGTCAGGCCAGATGTTGTTTTCCCCGGGGACTTCTCGACAGGGCCGCTTTTTCCTGGAAGGTTGCTGATGAGGAGGGGGATTTCCCTTCGGACTCTTCTTCCGGGGTGCTGCCTGAGAACGCACTTGAACCAGGGCAGAGTTCGAAGGGGCCCTGGGCTGTTGGGGAGCAGATGGTGCGCGGGAACTCGGAGGCCCGGGGGCGGCCGAGTCGTTGCGCGGTCGGATATGGCATATCGCCTCCGTCTGCTCCTTCACCTCCGAGAACTGCTGTGCGAAGCTCTCAATGGTGTCATCGAATAGCCCACCCTGCGAGATGGGTGCGTCGAGAAAGCGGACTATCTCGGCGTCACTCATTCTCGCAAGGTTAAGCCAGAGGTGCCTCTCCTGGACCACCAGAGTGGACATCGTCCGACCCAGGGCCCGCGCCGTCACCTTAGTCGCCCTTAGAGCGAGGTCAGTGGCGGCGCGGAGTTCCTGCATAACACCCGGGTCGGCCCTGCCCTCGTGGAGCTCTCTCAACGCCTTCGCCTGATGGACCTGCAGGATGGCCATGGCGTGGAGAGAGGAGGCAGCCTGGCCCGCAGCAATGTAAGCCTTCGCCACCAGGGATGCCGAAGTTTTACAGTCTTTGGACGGAAGGCGAGGCCGGGTCCTCCAGGTGGCAGCCGTCTGCGGGCACAGGTGCACCGCAACCGCACGTTCCACCTGGGGGACGTCGACATGGCCCTTGGCTGCCCCACCATCGAGGGAGGCTGAGCTGGTCTGACAGGAACGAGCCGTGAGTGGGGCGCTCCAGGTCCGACACAGCTCATCTTGCACCTCCGGGAAAAATAGAACCGGGGGTGGGCGCGGTTTGGCACCGCGTTCCGACTCCATAAACCATGTGTCCAACCGCGAGCGTTGGGGGAGAGGCAGTGGCGTACACTGCAGCCCAATGCTCGTGGCAGCCCGGGTAAGCATGGCCGACGCAGTGCGGGCAAGATGTGTCAACGAACGCTGCTTCAGCGTGCTGGACGCCCAGACACCTAACACAGCGATCGTGTCCATCCCCCTCCTCGATGAGGGTACCGAACCCAAGCCAACAGCGGGACCGCCGAGACGCCCAGGGGAAGGTCGCTGCAGGAAGGGACGATCCGCTGGTACACGTCGTAGATCCAGCAGTGCAGTTGTAGATATTGTAGATTTTGTAGAATCTAGAGTTGTACTCATGAACGATGGCTCTGAAGAAAAAAAGGTAAATGAATGCTGCACGCCGGCTTCCTTTTATACCGGATATCCGGGGGCGGAGCCCGGCATGCAAATTTCATTCGCCAAATTTCATTGGCCTTTTCTATAGTAGTCAGAGTTGATTGGTTCTCAAGGGCGAACCCCATCTGTCTTTCTCGACACAACGTCGAGAGACCGACAGAAAGGGAACAATGTTTAGGTAGAGACCAAAAGCATCAGAAAAAGCATTTTATCTTTCAAAAATGAAGTTGTATCATCGGCCAATTGTGAAATTTGTTGATCGATTGTGTGGAACGCCTTACAGAGATAAAGAAATAAATTTGTGCATCTGAAGTAACAAAATGGTTATAATCTATATTACAGTCTAAGACCAATAATCTATATTACAATCTAAGCCGTATATAATAACTTACTGTATGTAACGTTTTGCTATGAAACAAGTTTGAAAAACGCTTATTATGTAATTTAACCCCTTTTCAGTCTGCCAATATCCTTTGGGTAGGTCCAGTGTGGTGATGTACAGGGCCTTTCCTAGCCAGTCCAGGAGCTCCTCCACTCTGGCTATCGGATATCCGTGGAAGGTGGACACTTCTTTTAGCCGACGGAAGTTGTTGCAAAAGCGGAGACTGTTGTCTGATTTTTGGCTGCGGGAGGGCTCTATCACTCCAAGTTCTTTCATCCGGTTGACTTCCTCGTCTATAGCCAGGCGACGAGTCTGGTACCCGGTAGGGCCGCTGTCTTACCATGAGGTGGTGCACCTCATGTTGGGTTATCCGAGTCTGCTGGTGCTTTTCCGAGAAGACAACTCAGAACTAACTTACCATGCATTGGAGATCTTTCTTCTGGACGGGAGACAGCTGTACTCACATTGGGGCATCTGGATGAGGGCGGCGATCCACTTCTTCAACAGGTTGATGTTGTATAGCTGTTCCTCTCGTCGTCACCCTGGCTGGCGGAAGCGGTAGTTGACAGGCCCAAACTTCTCCACCACGGTATATGGCACTTTCCATGAGGCCAAGAACTTGGATGTGGCCGCGGGGGTCAAGACTAACACTCTGTCACCAGCCTGGAATTCTCGTAGCTGGGCACTCAACTCAACTTGTATTTACATAGCTTTTTTTACAATTTTCATTGTTACAAAGCAGCTGTACATGAGACACATTGAATACATGTAAAACAACTAAAGGCATATACCTGTAAAAACAAGAAAAAGGTGAAAACAACAAAAGACAGACATACACATGCACCACAAACACAATACGCAAACATACTTACACACATTGACATAGACACACACACAGATAAACACACTCTCAGACACGCACAGTGAAAGCACACATTGGCGATAAAGGAGAGAGAACCACAGGTCAAATATTAAACGGACTATAAATTCTTAGATGCAATATTAATTATGTCTAATTTCTGAATTCTAAAGCAGCCCCCCCCCCGGCCAGGCAGATGCAGTGCAAAACAATATGCAAACGGTGGTGAGGAACCAAAAACTCCCATCGAGAAAAAAAACCTCAGGAGAACGCAGGCCCAACCAGGGGGTTCCAGTTCCCCTCTGGCAAAAGCTGCTGCCTCTGCACAAGCTCAACAGTGCTTGCACAACAAGGCTAAATAAAAATAAAAAAATAAACTTAATAAGGTAAATGATAGATTTAAGATTATCATTAACAATCTAATAGCATTTGAAATGTTGTAGGAAAATCAAAGTCAAGCTGCCGCGTTCTTTATCCAGATCTATCATCTCAACTCTTGTCAGGTCACCGCTTCCCATTCTCAGCTCTTCCATCAGGTCTGGGCATGAACAGCATCCTTCGGTAACCTTGGAACAAAGAGACAAGACTGGCTGAGAGTAGAGTACTGTTCTGCACTCTTTGATGCAACAAGTACATCATTTGTTGTTGGATGTGTTCCAGCTTCCGGTTGATCTAAATAATGCAGCCTAAATCCTCTGAGGATTAATATTATGGAAGTGTAGTGTATGCAAGATTAATAAAATGCGTCTTTAGTCTAGATCAGAGGTGCCCAAACTTTTTCATATGAAGGGCAAAACAAATTTTTTGACCGATGGCTGTGGGCCGAAAAAATCTGTGACGTTATACCAAACTGTATAATATTTAAATTAAAGTTTATTTTTTATGACTTCTTTAGCATTTGATAAAGTAAATACATTACTCTGTGGTTTGTATAATTAATGCAGTTTATAGCCCAAGGTTTATAGTTCAATGAAACTAGGAACTTACAATTCAATGAAATTACAATTACAATTCAATATTCAATAACCAATAACTTACAATGTACACTATATAGAGTACATTCAAAACATAGAAACAGTGTCATGTACAAAGTAGTGTACAATAAAAACACAGAAACAGTAACATATACAAAGAACAATTAAATTTTAGAAACGGTGCAATTTAGCTCACATGAAATCAATTCCTAATACAGCTAATCAAGCTATAATAGCAGTGCAGCCAGTCTCCTCTAATGAGATACATGAAGCTGGTCCTTATTTTTTAAGAGTTTTTCCAAATTTGGCTGCAGCTGGCTTACTGACAAATCAGTACATTATGTAGGTGAGAGTCAGTTAGTGAGCTTCTCAGTTTACACTTGTTCAAATTCATCAGACTAAAAGTCTGCTCACAGAGGTAGGTGCTGCCAAATAGAGACAGCATCACTTGTGCCTGTTTGCACATCTTTGGGTAACTCTTTGCTGGGACACATTTGTAGAAGTCTATCAACGGTTGGGAACTGAACTTGTGATTGAGTTCTGAATCACACTGAAGGTCAATTAGTTCCATCTGAAGATCATCACTGACTGTGTCCACACTGATGGTGAAGGGTTGAGAAAACAATTCAAAGTCATTGGCACTGTTTCTGAAGTCCTCAAAGCGACAGTTAAACTCCTGGATAAGGTTGCTGAGAACAGCATCGTACTCGGGTAACTTTTCTTTCATCATTCCTGCCTCTCTAAGACAGGGAAAATGAGCCAATATACCTGAATTTAAGGATAGAAGACAGAGGGGAACAGTGAGAGACGTGTAGTAGTGATTTGAACGATATACAGGAGGTATGTAAAAATCTGACAAAAAGCAAAAAGATACACAAAGACAATACACAAGTTAAAAGAACTTTATAAAAAAAATATTAACTTTATTAACAAATATATAAAATAATACAGCTGTTACCACTGGATATGCAGTAAATACAAACTAAATATAATTATTGACTGCACATAAAATGTGCAATATTATAACTATGAATGTTACCTGCTGAGAGATTTCTTTTGAGCAGCAGTAGTTTTTGTTTGAAGGCTTTGATATGATCGAAAAGCTGGGTAATAATCTGGTCTTTTCCCTGGAGCTGAACATTCAAAACATTAAGCAGCTCTGTGATGTCCACAAGGAAACACAGGTCAGAAAGCCATTTCTGGTCCATGGGCACTTGCTATTCTTGCTTTCCTGAAAAGCTCTGATTTCATCAAGCAAATCAAAAAACCTCTTGAGAACTTTTCCCTGGCTCAGCCATCTAACCTCCTGGTGGTACAGCACATCACCATATTGCGCATCCATCTCGTCCAACAGTACATGGAACTGCCTGTGACTCAGCGCCTTGGATTGTATGTTATTCACAATTTTGACGACTTCACGCATCACATCAACAAGCCCAATGGACTTGGCACATAGCTGTTCTTGATGTACAATACAATGGTACTTCATGACTTTCCCCCCACATTCACAGACTTTCTGTTACACCAACGTAGCAAGGCCACATTTCTTCCCTACCATTGCTGGGGCTCCGTCAGTTGTAATTCCAGCCATATCCTTCCATTTTAATTCGTTCTTTTTTAACACGCGCTCAACAGCAAAGAAAAGGTCCTCACCTTTAGTAGTCCCTGAAAGAGTCTCGGTGCCAGCAAGCTCTTGTGTCACTTCAAAATCTTAATTTACTCCACATAAAAATACCAACAGCTGTGCGGAATCAGATATATCTGTGCTCGCGTCGCAAGCTATTGATAAGGAAGAAAAGGCTACTGCCTTTGCCTTGATTTGCTCACCAATGTCCTCTGCCATGTCCACTATGCGACGGGTAACAGTATTCCTTGACAAGCTGATTTGCGAAAATGTTCTTATTTGAGAGGGGCACACTGCTTCTGCAGCTACTGCAGGGCATTCTTTGACAAACTCTCCAGTTGTGAAGGCCCTTCCACCTTTAGCAATTAATGCAGAAATTTGATAGCTGGCCCGTGTGGCCTTTTCTTGAGCTGACGAAGGACGTAGCAGTGTACTCGACTCCCATCGAAGTTTAGAAAGCAGCTTGTTCGCCTCTTGCTTTCGCTCCTCGCCGCTGTACTTTGAGAAAGCCGAAGAATGTTTCGTTTCATAATGACGACGAATATTGTACTCTTTCAACACAGCTACTGACTGTTTGCAAACTAGACACACTGCCTTTGAATTAACCTCAGTAAAAAGAAAATCGTTTTGCCAATTTGTTTTAAAATGTCTCTTGTCGGTGTGCCACTGACGCCTCCTCTCCATTATTAATGTTAACGTTCCTTGTCGCAAATCGCACAGTTTCTGCGAGTCACTGTAGGGATGCTGGGTAAAAAAGAGTCAAATTCGCTTAATCATAAATGATTTATCCTTTAATTTTAACGTACATTATTGTCACTCAAAAACATTTGATGTAAAATGTTAAAATATTACGTTAAATCAGAAATAAAATCTGCATGATTGCCATTTTCCCCCTTTTGCCACATATGGCATCGCGGGCAAAAATAAAGGTCACAGCGGGCCAACTTTGGCCCTCGGGCCCTAGTTTGGGCACCTCTGGTCTAGATTTAAACTGACAGAGTGTGTCTGCCTCCCGGACAGTGCAGGGAATAATATTTCAAAGTTTAGGCGCTAGATAAGAAAAGGATCTACCACCTGCACTTGATTTTGAAATTCTAGGTATTAACAACTGACAGGACGCCTGAGAGCGTAATGTATGTGGAGTTCTGTAATACAATAGAAGTTCATTCAAATACTGCGGCGCTAGACCATGTAGGGCTTTATAGGTAATAAGCAAGATCTTAAAGTTAATGCGATGCTTTATAGGTAACCAGTAGAAAGGTTGACAGAACCGGGGTTATATGCTCGTACTTTTTTGTACGTGTAAGAACTCGAGCTGCTGCGTTTTGAACCAGTTGCAGTTTTTGTAATAGGCCTGCAGGGCAACCACCTAGAAGTGCATACAGTAGTCTAGTCTTGGTGTCATGAATGCATGAATTCATTTCTCTGCATCTGACAGTGACAGCATATGATGTAGTTTAGATATATTCTTAAGATGAAAACATTTAATTTTATAGGTTTTGGTGACATGGCTCTCAAATGACAAAGTACTATAGAATACAACGCCAAGATTCTTAGCTGACGACGAGGATTTTATGGAGCATCCGTCAATCGTTAAGCAGTACTCTTGGTTGTTACGTATGGCGTATTTTGGTCGAGTAAGTAACACTTCTGTTTTGTCCGAGTTCAGTAGTAAAAAATTGTTACTCATCCAGTTTTTAAGTCAACAATGCAATCCTTTATTCGATGGAACTGCTGGGTTTCATGAGGCTTCGAGGAAATATAAAGTTGAGTATCATCAGCATAACAGTGAAAGCCAATTCCGTGTCGCATTTTTATATCTCCTAGAGGTAGCATGTATAATGTGAAGAGCAGAGGCCCCAAGACTGAGAGCTGTGGTACACCGTACTGGACTTGCGATTTGCGGGACACCTCATTGTATATTGCTACAAATTGAAAACGGTCGGATAAATAAGACTTAAACCATTTCAATGCTATTCCGTTAATGCCGACGTAATGCTGACGTTCTGGAAGCATTTCTTTCAGTAGCTTTGTAGGTATAGGGTCTAGCATGCATGTTGTTGATTTAGATGATATAATGATTTTAGACAGTTCATCGTGATCTACTGTAGAGTAATTGCAATTTCTCCTTAGGGGTGCTCTAGTTAGTTTGTTCAGCGGGTTTCACTTCTGGTTGCATTGTTATAATTTTTTCTCTAATATCTTGGATTTTACTAGTGTAGTAGTTTATAAACTCATCACTGTTATGCTGATAATCAGAATCTGAAGTCGCTGACGACTTATTTTTTGTTAATTTAGCCACAGTGTTAAATAAAAACCTTGGGTTGTGGTAGTTCTCCTCTATTAGTGATGACAAGTAGGCGGATCTAGACGTTTTTATGGCATTCCAGTATTTTCAAGTACCATCCTTCCATGCCAAGCGAAATACCTCTAAATTAGTTTTCTTAAAGTTGCTATACACGACGCTTTCTTTAGAGCCTGAGTGTGTGAATGATAGCCCAGAACACGGTTCTGGGCTATCATTTTTAATCTTCTTTAAACGCAAATGAGCAACTGAGTCTAATGTTTCCGAGAAGGTAGAGTTAAAATTTTAACCAGTGATGTCAAGATGGTCAATGATTTTACTCATGCTACAGATTTGAGACAATTTAGGCAGATTATCGAGTAACACATCTTTGGTAGTTGAAGTAATCCTTTTACCATATTTGTAACAAGGAGTATGATTTGCAGCCGTAGGCCAGTGAACAATTTTAACATCGTCCACATTCATACCGTAAGAAAGTTTTAATTCTAAAGTATGATTACGAAGATGAGTAGGTCCTGACACATGTTGACTAAAGCCCATGGAGTTAAGAGTGTCTTTGAAAGCCATTCCCAAGGAATCTGTATCATTGTTTAGTGGATGTTAAAGTCACCAACGACAAGGACTCTATCTGCGGCCAGTACTAGTTCTGATAAGAATCCACCAAATTCTTTAATAAAATCTGTGTGGTACCCTGGAGGCCCATATAAAATAGCTAGAATAAATTAAAAAAATGTTTTGTCCTTAGTATTAGGTGTTGATACGTAAAGTACCATGACTTCAAAGGAATTGTAATTAAAATTAGACTTCTGAGAGATGATGAAAGAATTATTGTAAAGTCCACCTGTACCTTTAGACGAGGCTCGTGTTTATAGTAATAATCTTGGGATAACGGATTCATTAGAGTAATATAATCATCTGGCTTTAGCCATGTTTCTGTCAAACAGAGCAGGTCTATTTTATGATTGATTATCATATTGTTAACAAAAAGTGCTTTATTGGAGAGAGATCTAATATTGAGCTATCCGAGTCGTAACAGTTGATTATCTGTATTTTGTTCATGTTTGATTTGTTTAACGTTTATTAAATTACTTTCAAGTGCTTTACGCATTATCTTATGTTTGCTAATACGGGGGACAGTCTCTATTTTATGTTGTTTGTGAGAAGGGATTATTACATGTTGTATATTTTGTGTATTCTGTAACGTGAGAGGGCAAGTAGAGAGTTGGTTAAGCCATTCTGTCTCCTTTCTGACCTGGGGCCTAGGTAGTCAGCCTTTAGCATTATTAAGACTGTGTGCCAAATTTCTAGAGAGGAGGGAAACCCCATCCCAGGAGGGATGGAGACCATCTCGTTTCAACAGGTCAGGTCTGCCCTCAAAACTCTTCCAGTTATTTATAAAATCTATATTATTCTGCAGGCACCACTCAGACAACCAACCATTTAGTGATGATAATCTGCTATAAATCTCATCACCACGGTAAGCGGTGAGGGGGCCAGAGAATATTACAGTGTCTGACATCGTGCTTGCGAGCTCACACACCTCTTTAATATTATCTTTAGTGATCTCTGATTGACGGAGTCTAACATCATTTGTGCCAACGTGAATAACAATCTTACTAAATTTACGATTAGCCTTAGCCAGCATATTTAAACTTGACTTGATGTCAGGCGCTCAGGCTCCCTGTAAACATTTGACTATGGTGGCTGGTGGCTGGTGCCTCTATGTTAACGTTCCGGACAATAGAATCACCGATCTTTAGGGCACTTTCAGCAGGTTTCTCAGTCGGTGCGTCACTGAACGGGGCAAACCTGTTCGAGACTTTAATCGGAACGGTTGAGTGATGTTTTGGTTTTGCAACTATACCGTCTCAACGTCACAAAGTTTTCCAGCTGCAGGGGATTTTCAACTGGAACCGAGCTGTGTGCGCTAACATTGCTCGCATCCAAAATGTTTTCAACGGTCCTAACACTCTTACTATCCTCAAATAAAGATTGGATGCGAAACTCTAATTCTAAGATCTTCTCCGTCAGCCTAACTACTTCCCTGCATTTATCACATGTAAAACCCTCGCCGCTGACAGAGAAGGCTAAGCTAAACATATGACATGAGGTGTAAGTAATAACAATAGGAATAGAAGCCATGACTCACCGGGTATGAAGTGCAATCCAAACTTACCAAGGTTGCTTGATGAGTCTTAGTATATACGCTTAAAAAGAGAAACGGTTAGCACACAAGACAAATAGGGGGAGATGATATTCCACAGTGTAAACAGAAGGCAAGCTAACAGGCTAATATGCTAGCGGTGTTTCGTTTCAATTAATATAGGTTTAGAATATAAAGTTATAAATAATTTGGCAATGACAGTGATAGGTAACGATAGTAAAATACATTAGTATTAAGACCAAGATCAAATGTCAGGTGAAGCAAGTGTCAGAGGATACAAACTAGCAGCGATGCAATCAGGAACCGGAAATCAGTTAAATCCTGCATGTATTGCAGTCATATATTGCAGTGTTTTTGCACTGCAAGGCTGGGCAGGCCGGTCATACCACCATTGCTGGGCCTTGACGAGGTGTTACTATGGCATTACTATGCGGCCCCGCATCTGCTGTACATGTTCAATCAAGCTGCGTTAGGGTGCTGGTTGCTGTTCGAAAGCCTCATGGGCGACGTCCAGCAGGCCGCGGGGTTGCCGGCCGAAAAGGAGTTCAAAGGGGGTGAAACCGGTGGACTCCTAGGGTACTTCCCGTCCTCCATAGAGCACATAGGGTAGCCGGAGGTCCCAGTTATGCCCATTCTCTGCCACCACTGGTCGGAGCATCGTCCGACTAATTACACCTCTCGACCAGTCGGTCGGTTTTGGGGTGGTATACTTATTTCCGGAGTTGTTTCACCTAGAGCAGGCGGCAGAGAACCGTCATCAGCAAGGACATAAATGGGGTCCCCTGTCAGAACCTCTACGGGGATGCCTACGAGCCTGAAAAAGAGGAACAGCTCCTTAACAATCGCTCTGGTCGTGGTCGTCGGTAGGGATATCAAAGTCCACGATGACTAGGATATACTCATGTCCCCAGGGCAGACTTCAGCAGCAGTCCTACCAGGTCCATCCCGATGCGTTCGAAGGGTACTTTGATCACTGGTAGTGGGACAAGTGGACTGATGGGAGGTCACTGAGGGGACGTTTGCTGGCATGTAGGGCAGCTCTGACAAAACCTCTTCACCTCTCCATTGAGGCAGGGCAAGTGGAAGTGGTCCCGTTACACCGGATAGTATTTGCGACCACCAGGTGCCCTGCCATGGGGTGGGTGTGGGCCAATTCCAGGATCGTTGCGGTTTTGGTCGAGGGGACAACCAGCAGGAGTTTCTCCTCCCCCCGCCTCAAGGCGGCGCAGTGCAACAACCCTTGCTTGATCATGAAGTAGGGGAGGGGATGTGGTATGGGTTGGCGATCTTCCCCGTCCATGACTCTGAATACAGTTCCACAGGTGGGCGTCCTCCTGTTGCTCCCCTCCGAACGAGCCGCTTCCGGTCACCTATCGAAAGAGGTTGGCAAAGAGGTAAGGATCCTGACACTCACCTGCTTTCTCACTTTCCGTGGCCATCAAGACGGGTCGGTGGTTCCGTTCTTTCTGGGACCAAGATTTCCGTTGCCGAACGTCACGGCTGGCTGGCTGTATGGTGCGTCCACGTTCCATGGCGGGCGGCCACTGTTATCTGGCACGCCGGCACGGTAAGGGTATCCCTGTGGACACAGGTGATCGTGATGGAGGACTTCCAGCCGGCCCTGGGCCACACTATCCCGGGTTGAACCAAGTACGCTCGCTGGGTCACTGGGCTCCCTTGGTTCGCCAGGACTCTTGCCCACTCTGATTTATCCCAGGCCTCTGGCATAGCCACATCCTCAAAGGTGTGGAGGTACGCCTTGATGTATTTCTGTGCTGCGAGTTCGGTCAGCAGTTATTGGGCGAGTGATCTTGCGTCCGGGCAGCCACCGCCCTTCCTCAGCATTTGAACGGCGTGGTCTGTCAGTTCTTGCGGATGGTGAGCTCGCCCTCGTGGTTATTTGCTCGGTGGCTTTTGGTCGGAGGTCACTGAGTGCAGCAATGACACGACAGAGGGGATCTGGCCCTCCCGGCTGAGCCTGGTTCAATCATGGGAGTTTGGGTTCCTCGCCACAGCAGGGCAGTGTTGGCCTGCTCAATCGGAATTCTGCATTTATTTATTTATTTAGAAATTAGATATTATTTATTGGAATGATCTTGCTCGTTGTATAAACACTGCACTGCACTGTGCTGTGTTTTACCTTTTCTGTTTTTCCTGTTTGCCCCTGTAAAGCTGCTTTGGAACAATACAAATTGTGAAAAGCGCTATATAAATAAACTTGAATTAAATTGAATTGGGGCTGGAACAGCTACTCCGAGAAAAGGTGTGGGCATTCCACTACTTCGGACAGGCGGCGGACAACGTCGTCCAGATGAATAAGAGAGAAAAAAATGTGTAGGGGTTCGTTGTGTTTCGTGGTGTCGTCACTACGCCCGCATTCTCCACCAAATGTGACAGGTAGAGCAACTCGTACACAAGATGTGCAATGCACAACCCCGAAGGGAACTTTTCGAAATCTCCCGGAGAGATAGACGTTGCTCACCTTCCGTCAAATGACAGCAGCTTTTATAGTTGCTGTGAGTGAGATGCAGATGACTGGTATGTATGCCGTGCTGATTTTCTCTGTCTCCGAGGCGACGCTGATTGTGCAAGGGGTGACTCGTCACAATATATATATGTATATAACACAATAATTTAAAGGCGAGACAAATTTAAATAATGAGATGAAGTGCAGTAATTCACAAACATATTATTTACAGGAATCATTTACAGATGCAGGTCAATATTGCAATCACTGGTAAATGTCATGCAAACTGTTTGAATGCTGAATTGAATGTATCACCTTCTTGGCTGTATGAGGGGCAAAAGTAAGGACATTATCTCAGAAAACTTCCAGTCCTTTTGACTCCACCAGTAGATCCACTAGGCAGACTTTTACTTTTGCTGTTTTTCACAAAAGTGTATCTTAAAGTTTTCCATCTCACCCATACATCAACTGAAACAAAAAAAAAACATTGATTATTCAAAAACGTTTACATCAATTACATAAAGACTTCCTCCATAGTACTTTTGGCATTTGTGGATGCTGACTTCAGGTTCCGATTCATTCAAGTGGGGGACTTCGGAAGAGGCAGTGATGATCTAGTGGACGCCAGTTCAGAGTTGGGGAGAGGAATAGAGACATACCAATTGCATGTGACGCCTGGTGCTGCTCACGTAGGTGACTTGCAATACGTCATGGTTGGTGACACAGCTTTATCAAATAAGCAATTTTTGATGAGATCATATCACGAAGCAAACCTCACTTACAAACAAAAGGATTTCAACTATAGCTTAGAGTATTAAAATATACTTTTATACAGCTATCAAAGTATTCATATTGTTGTGTGTCAGCTGATGGCACAAAGTGATTTCTTGAAATAGTATATTCCAGCCTAGCAAAATTACCTCTTGCCTTCTTGACCTCATCATCGGGTATGTCCACAATTGGGGCCTCTTTTTTATTTTATTTACCAAAAAGGTTAAGGAAAAAGTTTGGGGAAAGACAACACAGCCCTCCACCTCCATGGACAATAGGCACCGCGATCAGTCTTCCTGTCATGATCTAGGTCTCGTTGGGGCATTTCTCTGCACATGGGTGTCTTTGTTATTGTTGAGTACGGGGTTAGTTTTCCGCTGACCACGTGCTCAGTGTCTGCGTCATTTTCCCCGCCCAGTGTTTCCCTAGGTTTTCCCTACATGGGTTATTTTCCACTCCATACTCACACCCCTGTTTACAATCTTCTAATCAAGCTCGTCCCATAATTATCCCGCACCTGCTAGTCATCTCCCCTTTTTACATTCTTCCTATTTATTTCCCTCAGTGTTACTCGTTCTTTGTCTGACAGTACCTTTTGTCTGTTCGGACTGCCCTAGGTGTAGCTGGGTCTCACCTAATGAAGCTATATTGATTATCTGTCTAGTTTGTCTAGTCAATAAAGTACTCACGAGTTTTCTCAGGATTCTCACAGAGCACCACGTCTTGTTCCTGGAAGTATTTACCTGTGATTCAAACCCTTGGGTGCATTATCCAGCTGTTGTGGACACTGACCTCTCCGGTCTCAGCTACCAGCCTCTCCTGGCGAGGGTAATTCCTCATCCCGATACCACCAACGTCAGGCGTTCTAAATCGCTGTCGCCGTGGACGGAGGTGCCTAGCTGCTGAAATCTGTTCATTAAACTAACTGTGCACCTTTAATAAAAGATTCTACACCGCAATTGGGTCTCATCTTTGTTTGGTCATGACACTTCCAATGCGGAAATATTCATTATCTTATGCAGCTAAAAAAAACATATTGCGATGTTAGTATAAATTGGTGTTTAAGCATTTTTTTCTTTTATAAAAGAAAAAAATAGATTATAAAAAGTATTAGCTTTACTGTTAAACGAAAGATATTTGCGAAAGATATATTATTCATTAAACTAACTGTGCACCTTTAATAAAAGATTCTACCCCGCAATTGGGTCTCATCCTTGTTTAGTCATGACAGAACGGTCAGACCAATCTCTCGACCCAGCGGGACAGGATCAGCTGCGAGCTGCGCTACAGCAGCAGGGAATTCTACTGGGACAACAGGCTTCTCGCCTCGCAGCAGCAGCTCAGGAGATGGATTCCATGCAGGAGCAGATGGCAGCTTTACACCGCCAAGTCGCTGATCTCCTGCGTGGCACCGTGCGAGCCGGCGTTAGTCAAAACGCGTCACCAAACGCATCCAGGAGTAAGCCTGAGCCGCACGCTAACACTCCACCACTTTACGACGGGGACCCTAATTCCTGTCGGGCATTCCTCTCTCAGTGCGCCCTGGTCTTCGCTCTTCAGCCCTGCCGGTACGATTCTGAGGAGGTTCGGATCGCTTATATTCTCACATTACTCACAGGAAAGGCTCGCCAGTTGGGAGTGGCTGTCTGGGAGTCTCAGGACCCCTGCATTCGCTCATTCATTGAATTCCGCGAAGAGATGACCAGGTTATTCAACAGGTCGGCGCGCGGCGATGAGGCGGCTGCACAACTTTCCCGGATCGTCCAGGGAAAGAGTTCCATCACTGATTTTGCTATCAGATTCAAGACCCTGGCGGCGGCATGTGAGTGGAACCCGGATGCTCTTCGAGCCCGCTTTCTTGATGGACTCAACCATTCCATAGCCGACGAGATTGCAATCCTGGACCCGCCCAGAGACCTAGAGGACCTCATCTGCCTATGCTTAAGGATCGAAGGTCGGATCAATGCACGTTGCCGAAGACGTCTATCACCACCCGCTTGGCGACGTCGTGATGCCAACCAGGAAACTGATGGGGAAGCTGGACGGGATTCTAGCCGGGATTCCAGTGCTGTACAATGTTCGCTGACGGCTCCAGAGCCCATGCAGATCGGTCGTTTCCATCTTTCGCCCGCCCAGAAACAAAAGAGACTGGTGGAGGGTCTCTGTCTCTATTGTGGGAAGACGGGGCACATTGCCACACACTGCCCGGTAAAAGCCAACGCCCATCCGTAGAACGGAGAGTCCGGGTGGGCGTCATCAAGAGATCCTCTCCTTCCCTTCGCACCCTGCTGCCATATCGCCTCACCTTCGGGCATGCCACCCACCTAGGTACGGCGCATATCGACTCCGGGGCCGAGGGAAACTTCATAGATTCGACTACTGCTCGAAAGTGGGGTATTCCATCCGTTCCTCTCCACCCACCCGTCCCAGCCGTGACACTGACAGGAGGACCACTTTTCACAGTCACCCACACTACTCCTCACGTAAGTCTTTTTCTGTCGGGAAATCATTGTGAGAAGATTAAACTGTACATCCTCGACTCCCCCACAACCCCACTTGTATTAGGGCATCCGTGGTTGTCACAGCATAATCCTCACATTGATTGGGTAAACACTTCTATCTTAGCATGGAGCCCTGCTTGTCATGTGTCCTGTCTTGGTCCTGCTCCCTCTCCTGTTTCAGGTAGGAGATGCCGCTGACCTCACCGGGGTCCTGGGCGAATATCATGATCTCCGTACTGTGTTGTGCAAATCTCGGGCCATGTCTCTTCCTCCGCACCGACCCTACAACTGCGCCATTGACTTCCTCCCAGGCACTTCTCTGCCCAGAGGCCGGTTATTTTCCCTATCTGCTCCTGAAAGAGAGGCCATGGAGAAATACATCCGAGTATCTTTGAATGCCGGCCTCATTCGACCCTCCTCCTCGCCAGCCGGTGCGGGTTTCTTCTTCGTTCAGAAGAAGGACGGCTCCCTGCGCCCCTGTATTGATTATCGAGGTTTGAACGAGATCACGGTAAAGAATAAATTCCCCTTACCTTTAATGTCATGTGCCTTTGAACTATTACAGGGAGCTCGGGTCTTTACGAAACTAGACCTCCGCAAAGTGTATCACCTGGTTCGTATCCGGGAGGGGGACGAGTGGAAGACGGCATTTAACACTCCATCGGGACACTACGAGTATTTGGTTCTTCTGTTTGGGTTGACCAATGTCCCTGCCGTCTTCCAGGGCCCTCATTAATGACGTGCTGGGTGACATAATTAATCGCTTTGTATTCGTGTACCTGGACGATATCCTTATTTTTCCCCCTCTCTCCAGGAACACACCCAGCATGTTCGAGAGGTTCTCCGGCGTCTTCTCGAGAACCAATTATTTGTCAAGGCGGAAAAGTGCGAATTCCACTCCGATACGGTTTCGTTCCTTGGCCATGTGATTTCTCCTCTGGGCATTGGACCGGACGATGCTAAGGTCAAGGCTGTCGCCACATGGCCCGTTCCCGACTCTCGTAAGGCGTTGCAGCAGTTCCTTGGATTCGCCAATTTCTACAGGCGTTTTATTCGGGGTTTCGGTAAAGTGGCCACTCCGCTCACTGCATTGACCTCCACTAAGATCCCGTTTGCCTGGAATCCCCTTGCTCAGGTAGCCTTTAATACACTCAAGTCCCGTTTTATCTCTGCTCCTGTGCTTTGTTTTCCAGACCCGGATCCCAACGTGCCAGTCATGATGAGAAGGTGCATCCCTCTGCCTTCTTCTCCCATCCCCTCAGCCCTGCGGAACGGAACTACGATATCGGTAATAGAGAGTTGCTAGCGCTTCGGCTAGCGTTGGGGGAGTGGCGCCACTGGCTGGAAGGAGCTACGCAACCATTCTTGGTCTGGACGGACCATAAGAACTTGGAGTATGTCCGTTCAGCCAAGAGGTTGAATTCACGGCAGGCCTGCTGGGCACTATTTTTTGGCAGATTTCACTTCACCTTGTCGTACCGGCCTGGCTCCAAAAATCTCAAGCCTGACGCTCTCTCCCGTCTGTTCGAAGAGCCAGGCAGGGAGGTTCCCGTCGACTCTATTCTTCCCCGGGAGGCTGTCGTCGGGGCTCTCACCTGGGACATCGAACGGCGAGTAGAGGAGGCCGGTCGCAGGGTGCAAGTGCCAGGGAAGTGCCCAGTGGGTCGGTTGTTCGTGCCCACCCCGCTACGTTCGGAGGTCCTTCAGTGGTGTCACTCCTCTAAGCTGGTGGGCCATCCAGGAATCAAGGGGACCCTGGCTTCCATACACCAGCGGTTTTGGTGGCCGTCGTTCACCAATGATGTCAGACAGTTCGTGTTGGCTTGCCCAGTCTATGCGCAAAGTAACCCGTCGTCAATCCTCAGGTCTGCTCCGTCCCCTCCCCATTCCCTCCCGGCCATGGTCACACATAGCCCTGGACTTTGTCACTGGCCTTCCCCCATCCAGAGGGTACACTGTGATTCTTACGGTGGTGGATCGTTTCTCCAAGGCGGCCCATTTTATCCCTCTTCCTAAGCTCCCTTCTGCCCGAGAGATGGCCCAAAGCATGATGGATCACGTCTTCCGTTTACACGGTCTACCGGTCGACTGTCTGAAAAGGGTCCACAGTTTACCTCTCGGTTCTGGAAGGAGTTCTGTCGACAGATCGGGGCCTCAGCGAGTCTGTCTTCAGGTTTTCACCCTCAGACTAATGGACAATGTGAGCGAGCCAACCAGGATCTCGGTCAGAGACTCCGCTGTTTGACATCTAACAACCCCGGTTCCTGGAGCCAACAGCTCTCTTGGGTGGAATACGCCCATAACTCCATTCCCGCCTCAGCCACAGGTATGTCCCCTTTCGATTGTGCTCTTGGTTATCAACCACCTCTGTTTCCCTCCCAGGAACTCGATGCTGCGGTTCCCTCAGCTCTGGCGTTCGTCCGGCGATGCCACCGGACCTGGACGAGGGCCAGAGAGGTTTTGGCCCAAACCAACCTGAGGACCAAGTCAGCAGCTGACCGCCACCGGAGCTCTCCCCCTGCCTATGTGTGTGGTCAACGGGTATGGCTCTCTACCAAGGACCTACCTCTCCGGACGCCTTCTCGTAAGCTGGCACCGAGGTTCATTGGGCCATTCCAGATCGCCAAGGTGGTTAACCCGGTAGCCGTACGGCTCAAGCTTCCTCCTAGTCTTGGTCGAGTACACCCTGTATTTCATGTATCCAGGGTCAAACCTGTCAGTGTCTCCCACCTTAATCCGGCCAGTTCCCGACCCATCCCCCCTCCTCCTCGGTTGGTGGACGGCGTTCCCACTTACACCGTCAGGAAACTTCTTGAGGTCCGCCGCCGAGGTAGGGGCTTCCAATACCTCGTGGACTGGGAAGGTTATGGCGCAGAAGAAAGGTCCTGGGTTCCCTCGCGAGATGTGTTGGACCGGTCGTTGATCGTGGATTTCCACCGGAGACGAGGCGAGCCCCCTCCCTAAGCGCCTAGGGGCGCTGGTGGGGGGGGTACTGTCATGATCTAGGTCTGGTTGGGGCATTTCTCTGCACATGGGTGTCTTTGTTATTGTTGAGTACGGGGTTAGTTTTCCGCTGACCACGTGCTCAGTGTCTACGTCACTTTCCCCGCCCAGTGTTTCCCTAGGATTTCCCTACACTGTTTTTTTTCCACTCCATACTCACACCCCTGTTTACAATCTTCTAATCAAGCTCGTCCCATAATTATCCCGCACCTGCTAGTCATCTCCCCTTTTTACATTCTTCCTATTTATTTCCCTCAGTGTTTCTCGTTCTTTGTCTGACCGAACCTTTTGTCTGTTCGGACTGCCCTAGGTGTAGCTGGGTCTCACCTAATGAAGCTATATTGATTCTCTGTCTAGTTTGTCTAGTCACTAAAGTACTCACGAGTTTTCTCAGGATTCTCACAGAGCACCACGTCTTGTTCCTGGAAGTATTTACCTGTGATTCTCCTTCAGTGTCTCAAACCCTCGGGTGCACTATCCAGCTGTTGTGGACACTGACCTCTCCGGTCTCAGCTACCAGCCTCTCCTGGCGAGGGTAATTCCTCATCCCGATACCACCAACGTCAGGCGTTCTAAATCGCTGTCGCCGTGGACGGAGGTGCCTAGCTGCTGAAATCTGTTCATTAAACTAACTGTACACCTTTAATAAAAGATTCTACAACGCAATTGGGTTTCATCCTTGTTTGGTCATGACACTTCCAATGCGGAAATATTCATTGTCTTATGCAGCTAAAAAAACCATATTGCGATGTTAGTATAAATTGGTGTTTAAGCATTTTTTTATTTTATAAAAGAAAAAAATTGATTATAAAAAGTATTAGCTTTACTGTTAAACGAAAGATATTTGCATTGTCTTTGCCTTTCGAAAACTCTTCTTGTTTTAATGTCATCCATTAACAGGGTTAAAAACTCAGGAGTAGGCCCCTCAGTATCCAGAGCCTCCTCCATCGGCCCAATGTTGTCATTGAATTTCACCATCATGCTGCAGGTAGGGTAAATGTGGAACGCCTAAAACCTCTAAAATCACCATCCCAGACATTTGCCCTGTTAATGTTAAATCTATTACAGGACGTTCTGTTAAGATGATGTGCTAGATTTGATACTATGTCCCCAGCTGTAGGTCCATCTTGTCCATCACTGCAAAATAAGCTTAATATAAGCATAACTTCAAGCTGTTTCTCTCTAGTTCAATAATTGTTTAACTAGTGAAGGGAACTAAAAATGTATTAAAGTTTAGGACAAATATTGTATCTGATGGGCAGAAGCAAAAATAGCTAACAGTAAACACACAATTATTGAGTGTACTCTGCTTATGTGATAGTGCCAGTCTTTTTCTTGTGGTTTCTCTACATCTTCAAGATCTGAAAAACTGCTGTCAATAATGATGGGGGCATATATGTTGGTTTATGTACTGTGGAAAGGAAGTACAAGAATAATGAAACAGTTAATCCAGAATGTATTGTGAAACCGATATGTTTTGTTGTTGCAGCAGTCCAGTACTTTAAGTTATTTTATAACCAGTGTTCAGGAGCACACAGTTCATAAAAACTATGTCTCGGTTTAATAAGTTTATACCAAAAATGTGACCCTGGACAACAAAACCAGTCTTATGGGTCAATTTTTCGAAAGTGTGATTTTTACATCATCTGAAAGCTGAAAACTTAAGTTTTCTATTGATGTATGAGTTGTTAAGGATAGGACAATATATGTTGGAGGTACAGATGTTTATAACTCTGGAATCGAAGGGTGCAAAAAATCGAAACATTTAGAAAATCGCCTTTAAAGTTGTCCATCAGAGCTGGCCTTCCAAATTTTTATGTATTTAGGGTAGGAAATTTACCAAATATCTTCATGGAACATGATCTTTACTTAATATCACAATAATTTTTCGCATAAAATAAAAATTGATAATTTTGACCAATACAATGTATTTTTTGCTTTTACCAAAAATGTTCCCGTGCTACTTAAGACTGGTTTTGTGATCCAGGGTCACAAATGATGTAAGAAAGTGTTAATGACTTAGTAGGGATTTGTAGAAGCCACTTGTGGATGAAGTCAAGGAGGTGGACGGAGTCAGTGAGTTGCACGCAGTCACTGAGGTAGACGTCTGCTGGGATGCACTCACGGCCTGCAGCACCATTAACACAGTACAGCACAATAAAAACATCAGTCCTCACATAAATACCCTAAAAATAAGTTAATTTACACTTGAATATATCACAGAACATTACATACGTGCACATTGGATGACTGTGATGTTGATGCCTTTTTAGATACATTTAAGTTAGTAAAAATTTTGTTTTTTGCTAGCTTAATGGTCAATTTCAAAAGTGAATTCACTGAGAAATATTGATATTGATATAGCTGGCACACGGAACCAAATAACGTGTTTGCAGAAAATGTACGTACCCATGTCTATACTCTGGTGTACTTCATTCAGGACTTGACCAAAGCTGCCGACAGTGTAAACATACCAAGTGTAAACATAAAACCCTAAACTCATTTCTAGCCTTATCACTGTTTCTATTCATTTATGCGTCTCTATTCCTTTTGACTCTCCAGGGGATTTTAATGCATTTACGCTGCACTGTAGGCAAAGATATCTTAAACACTTAAGTCCCTGAGATGTACCTTCTACCACTGTGTCAGATAGGGGTGACATATCGGATGGCACACTAACAACAACATCCTCGTCTTCTGAATCTGATTCAAATAAATGACATCACAAAAGATTTTGGGGTGAATTTCCATTTGAAATGTTCAGTAAATATAGGCTACACAGCAATATTGGAATTCTACAAAGCACCTTTTACATAAGCTGTACATGTGCATTAAATACATAAAACATACTTTTTAAATACTTACTCTTGGACAAAAAGTCCTCAAGCACGCGGATGTACAGTGTGAACCTTTGATAAGCTTTTCCAATGGCCTCTTTGTATTGCCAAATGATAAAAGGTGTGTCAGTCCCAGGTATATGTTTTATCTGTGAGCCATCAGGATAAAGCAAGAAATATCCTCCATCTTCCATGACTCGATTGAAGTCTTTCAGTTTTTTTATGGCAGCTGGAAAAAGTTGCTCCAATGAACACTCAGGTTCAACCTGTAGAGGTAAGCTTTTCCCTCTTGTGGGCCTGAAACCATTCTTGGTCTTGGTCATGATGCCAACAGATTTCTAAATCAGAAAAAAATTAAAAACAATGATGATAGTGTTTATATTATTATTTATTATCAGAAAATAATTTATAGTCTTCAACATTATTTTCAACATACCCTCACGGTTTACTTTTTGAAAATGTCCTCCTTTTTCTTTTAGATGTCTTTATTTCATTCCCCCGGAAACACTTTTCCGTTGTCGTCTGTGCAGTTTCTGTGTTTGTTTGCGTTGCGATTATTTGCAGGGAATGTGTCCCCAAACTAATGAAGATGCTTTCTGAATTTGCTTGTGTTTTTTTGAGTTTGCATGTGTATTCTTCCGTTGCAGCACTGTGACACCTAGCGGCCACTGTACTATATGACTAAACCCATCCTTGCCTTAAGTAACCCCTAAGATTTGCATTGGGTAATGCACATGGACTTCCCATTTGTCTACACCACTGAAAGACGTTAGGTGAAGGTAAATCAAAATGCTACTTATATGCATGTTTGACAGTACTTGTAGAGCAATGAAGAAAATATGAAAAGACCAAAACATTTGACTGTATAAGATACAACTAGGCCAAAAACTTGGTGACATCCTGAAATTTCTAAAAGCTGAAACCTTTGCAAATCTATCTCGGTAGCTCTTTATGTTTTTAAAACATTTAAAACCCCATGTACAGCGTTTCAAAAGACACATTGTCTACTTAAGTTGCATATTTTCCTGCACGCTATAGCTATTTTTAGTTTATTAGTATAGTTTGTTGAACTTTTAATCTAGAATTTTTTACATTTTAAAGATATTCTTAAATGTAACTACATTTTACTAATCACGTGTAATGCACAATCCAGCACACGATCTGTCAGATTTGTCTGGAAAACATAAAATGCATTTAACACATGCAGGAAAATATGGTGGGACATCTCTTGCTATTATTTTTAATACGTTCAGTTGGTTTCTATCACAAAAAGGAATTATTTTATTCAATACATGTTATGAGTGAAGAACATGCAACATAAGAAAAGGATAACAATTGTATAAAACATGCCCAGTTGATTCAACTTAGGCTATACTTTGTTCGTGTAAAGTTTACATCTGTAGCAAACTGTTAGAACAACATTAACCCACTTGTTTAACAATTTTTTAAATATATGCCCTACATCCAGAAGAAACGCTGTCTACGTCGAGCTCGCAGCATTCTCAAGGACTCCTCTCACCCCGCTCATAGACTGTTTACTCTCCTGCCTTACGATAGGCGCTTCAGGTGCCTCCGGACAAGAACCAGCAGACTAGCTTTTTTCCCAGAGCTGTTTCATTATTGAACTCTGCCCCCCACTGATTCCATTACCCCTCACAACTTTAACTTTAATGCTGCTATTACATTGTTTACATTGCACTACAGGACTGCCATGCATGACTGAACTGTACACACCAGTACTTCATGTATCTGCTCTACCGGACTGTTTACACACACACAGCATCATTTGCACTCTATACTGCTCACTTGCACACCAGGAATATTTTACTGAATGCTCATTTGCACTAATGGACTACTCTCATAACTGCATAAGCTCATCTATTGCACTATAACTTCAATAACCGCATTAACTCATCTACTACACTGTAACCTTAATAACCGCATTAACTCATCTACTCCACTGTTACCTTTATAACAGCACTAACTCATCTACTGCACTGTAACCTTAATAACCGCATTAACTCATCTACTGCACTGTTACCTTTATAACAGCATTAACTCATCTATTTAGATTAGATGATTAGATTCAACTTTATTGTCATTACACATATACAAGTACAGTGTAACGAAATGTAGTTTAGGTCTAACCAGAAGTGCAATTAGCAAGTGCAGGATATGCAGTGTGAATAAATACAGAATACAATATTAGGGAAATACTTTACAGTGGCTGGGACGCCGGCTGGATCTCTAGCTGCACCGGGCTGGACACCAGCTGGACTGTCGGGCTGTACATTGGACTGCGGCTGGGCAGGACTGGAGACGCCAGCTGCTGCGACGGCCTGGGGATGCCTGCTGCTAATCCGGACTTGACGCCGGGTGCTGCACCGCACTGGACGCCTATTGCTGCGCCGGACTGGACGCCCTTTGATGCACCGGAAGCCGGCTTCTGCACCTGAGTGGAGCCCGGCTACTGCTCCGGAGTGGAGACCGGCAGCAGCGGCCTGGACACTCCTCCGCGACGCCTCTCCCTCTTTTTCCAGACCTCAGGGTCCATGGCAAACTATGGCAGGACTGTAGGGGACGGAGGGAGTTCGGTGTTGGAGGAGTTCGTAGACGTCGTCCCCGAATCTTTCCTCCCCACCTCACCACGCGCCAACAAGAGGACTTTGGAGCTCATGCCAGAGGGTACTGAGTCATCCTGGGTAGCAGCATCCAGGAGTAGGCTCTCCGGAAAGATCAACCGCAGGGCGGTTGTTCCAAATGGTACTTCACCCCCGGGATCATCCCGGCCAGCAACCTCTTCTCCGACAGTGTGAGGCGCCGAGTGAGGCAGCAGTTGAAAAAAATGTTCAACTCCGCCTTGCCAAACTCGGACACCTCTGTCGCCTTAGAGAATGCTCTGGCGAACTCCCGGTTCCCATAATTTCCCTGACGGAACCCTAGCAGCAAGTGGGCTTAGCGGGAATGTGGGGACGATGCCTTACCGTCAATGGTGGCTGCCTGCTGGGTTCTGTTGGGCTCGTTCATTCTGTCATGAATCTCGTTGAAGAACCCAATTGCAGGTAGCGGGGATAAAGGGGTTATCAAAAAGGGGTTTATTTAAATACAAGAAACACAAAACAAGACCCACGATGGGGCATAACAGCACAAACAGGATAATATGGCACAAGCTACAAGGATACAATGAACGAGCACAGTACAATGAAACATGAGGACGATTTAAAGGGGAAGAAATCACGAAGGGACGTGTGGGGGGCATGAACTAATTAACAATAAATTACGAGACGAAAGGGCGGAAACAGAGAAGGGACCTGAGAGATAGTAGATGGAAGACTGGAGGAGTCAAAATCTCTCTCTCACATAAAACATAAGTCTTCGTCATGAATCTGCCCCAAGACCAAGAATAGACATGACATGAAGAGGCAGACTCATAACTTTTTTCTCTCTCTAATTTAAAACGTATTGCAGGGATACAAAAACAAAAGTCGTAGAACTTAACTGTCAACAAGAATGATAGGCCATAAATTTGATTGGTCAACATAACTTAGCCTGGGAGAGGGGGGCAATGACACTATGATAAGAATATGGAACCCAAAGTCTAAAACACTCATTTGCTGGTTAAATGTCACAAAACAAATAAACAGCTCACTCTTAGAAGAAACGTTTACTTAATCTCTCTCTAATTTACAAACACAATCCTCTTTCACAGCATGTTGCCTAGTAGAAAATCAGCCATAATGTAAAGACACTTTTTTGATTAGAGAGTGATGAGGGGGGTATGTAGATAGTTAGCCCCACTGAAAGAAGGGTGGGGGACAGAGGAGTCCCCAACATTTGCCATAAAACATAAATGTCAACCAGATTGACAGGCCACAAAAGTCACCATTTGATTAACTGGATGAAAGACCATCAAACTTTTGACACAAGGTATATGATTCTACTACTGTGAAGAAGATCAAATGTTCTTTATAGGTGCATGTGTTTGCTTACTTTTCATGAAAAATGAAATGGACACTACAGTATTACATGCAGTGAGTGACTTTGTCGTTCTTAGGTGAGAACTTATTAACTAATACAACTTTAAACTTTTCCCTGAGCATAGCCTCTATCTCACAGTCTGCAATTTCCTTCATGTCCATCAAGTCAAAGTCCTCCTTTGGGTTGAATGTGATCTCACTAAAAGTCCGGCCAATCAGAGCTCTAAAACCAGTAGGTGTCTGCAGAGAACAAATGGATTTGAGAACAAACAGAGAGTCTGGACTTGTCTGCAGGCACTCTGATGTCTCCAGAAAGTGATCTGCAGTACGTGGTGTTAATGTGAAGCAATACATGGTTTTCAACAGGTGCTTTCTTCCAGTCTTCTCCAGAACCCACCTCATCCCGTCATTTAGGAGACGGAACACACCTGGAGGCTGTGGCTGATCTTTACCTGAAATCAACTCTAAGGGATACCACATTTGACATGACACGCCATAGCTCACATCTGTGATGTAAGGTTTTCCATCGATCTCCACCAGATTAATGAGATGAGAATCGACTGGGTAGAAATCATTTTTGAACTTATTAAACCCCTTGGAGCCTAGTGTTGTATATTTGTAACCCATCTCTCTTAGGACCCATGAGAACAAGAGGTTGTTTTCACAACACCACCCACCTCGACTGCTCTTGACAATTTTATCATAGATGATTGACAGGTCTATTGTGTTCTTCTCCCCACAGTGGATGCTGAGGTTCTCGTATGGAATACTCATAGCATGCAGCTTGTGGATGGTGGATAAAGTATCAAGGTCAGCTTTGTCATTTCGCCCAGTAAACCCAATCCTGTTGAAGTACTCCTTCATATCCATTCTACTTCTGTAGGAACAGATTTGCGGGTTATTTTCGTATGCAAAGCCGTTATTAAATATGCAGATCTATAACTGGTCACAGTTTAACATAGCCTTCTGTTTATTATCAGGCAAGCACTGCCATAACATCTGTGCACAAACACTACCAGTCAAAGGTTTTAAAATGCTTGACTGAAATGTTTTTAATACTCTTGAGAAAATAACTTTTTTTAATACTATTTCATTAGAAAAATTTAAGAGAAAATATCTGCAAATTTGAATCAAAGGATGGCAAATTTGAAGATTCGTGACTGACCTGCCGGAGTCCAGCGTGGCAATGACGGGTCGGCCATCCACCCAGACCGTTCGCCGGGGAGCTCCTGACTGCATGGCCTGGTGCACCGAATAGCCCGCCAGCCAAGCGGGAGGTCCAGCATAGGCTGGCTCGTGGACAAGGGGGTTATCCGCGGGCGTGGTTGCTCTGGGTCTGTGTACTGGCCCTGAAGTGCCCTCCTGGGATCGCAAAGCCGGGTACCACCTCACTACACTACTACCTTTATTAGTAATAAAATAAAACGGAACTAAATGCATTTGCTGTTGGTATATTTGATTCGTTATGATATACTGCAATGATCAATATTTGCAATATTTGATTGATACAACAAAAAAGATTATGTTTACCTTATATCCTAATAAATAGGTCATATCACTCCCTCCCGGTCTTTTCTGCACTGTGATAAAACCTGAACACTTTTCGTTCATTTTCACATTTCATTCTAATCGTGACAGGTTTAAAGGGCCGCAATCCCAAAAAAAGACTCCGTAGAAAAGCTCAATAAAAGGAAGGAAGGATACGCGAAACTGCAAACATTTAAACATTTAATCAAACATAATCAAAGTAAAATGACAGCCAGCCGCCCCTCACGGTCGACGGCCGGCGAATAAAACACAAATACAAACATGTTCGGGCCCGGGCCTCTCTTATCGACAGTCCAGTCGCTCGTTCTCTTATATTTAGATTAGATTAGATTAGATTCAACTTTATTGTCATTACACATATACAAGTACAGTGTAACGAAATGTAGTTTAGGTCTAACCAGAAGTGCAATTAGCAAGTGCAGATATACAGTGTGAATAAATACAGAATACAATTTTAGGGAAATACTATACAAATGTTGTATGAAAATATGACAGTCAGTATGTGCTATGAACAATATATACAGAAGGCTATATACTGTGAACATTAATGTACAGGTGGTTATGAACAGATAACAATATAGACAATACAATAGTGCAAGTGACTTGAGTGTGCATTAATTACAGACATTAGCTATTAAAGTTGCAGTGCAGTAGATGATTTAATGCGGTTATTAATGGTACGGTGCAGTACATGAGTTAATGCAGTTATTGAAGTTATAGTGCAATACATGAGTAGATGCAGATAATACAGTTACAGTGTATTAGATGAGTTAGTGCAGTTATTGAAGTTACAGTGCAGTAGATGCGTTAATGCGGTATTAAGGTTACAGTGCAGTAGATGAGTTAATGCAGTTATTGAAGTTACAGTGCAATAGATGAGTGGATGCAGTTAGTTATGCAATAGGTGCAATAGATGAGTTACAGTGCAGTAGATGAGTTAAAGCAGTTATGAAAGTAGTTTATTAGTGCAAATGAGCATTCAGTGTAATATTCCTGGTGTGCAAGTGAGCAGTATAGACTGCAAATGATGCTATGTGTGTGTAAACAGTCCGGTAGAGCAGATACATGAAGTACTGGTGTGTACAGTTCAGTCATGGATGCAGCCCTGTTATGCAATGTAAACAATGTAGTAGCAGCATTAAAGTTAAAGTTATGAGGGTTAGTGGAATCAGTGGGGAGCAGAGTTCAATAATGAAACAGCTCTGGGAAAAAAGCTGTTTCCTAGTCTGCTGGTTCTTATCCGGAGGCACCTGAAGCGCCTACCGGAAGGCAGGAGAGTAAACAGTCTATGATCGGGGTGAGAGGAGTCCTTGAGAATGCTGCGAGCTCGACGCAGACAGCGTTTCCTCTGGATGTCCTCAATGGAAGGGAGTGTAGTCCCTGTGATGCGCTGGGCTGTTTTCACTATCCGCTGCAGTGCCTTGCGCTCAGCAACAGAACAGTTCCCGTACCAGACTGTGACACAGTTGGTCAGGATGCTCTCTATCGTGCAGCGATAGAAGTTCACCAGGATAGTTGAAGACAGTTGGTTCTTCTTCAGTGTCCTCAGAAAGAAGAGACGCTGGTGAGCCTTCTTGACCAGGCATGAGGTGTTGGTGGTCCAGGACAGGTCCTCCGAAATATGGGTCCCCAGGAACTTAAAACTGGAAACACGTTCAACAGCCATCCCATTAATGTGGATGGGGTCGTGTGTGCCTCCTTTCGCCTTCCTGAAGTCCACGATGATCTCCTTTGTCTTGGAGGTGTTAAGGAGCAGGTTGTTGTCTGAGCACCATGTGGCCAGGTGCCGTACCTCCTCCCTGTAAGCAGTCTCATCGTTGTTGCTGATGAGACCAATCACTGTTGTATCGTCTGCGAACTTGATGAAGGAGTTAGATCCATTCACAGGTCTGCAGTCGAGTGTGAAAAGGGAGTAGAGAAAGGGGCTCAGCACGCAGCCCTGTGGTACACCAGTGTTGAGGGTGATGGTGGTGGAGCAGATGTGGCCTAACCTAACAAGCTGAGGCCTGTTCGTCAGGAAATCCATAATCCAGTTGCAGGTTGAATTGTTAATGCCTAGGTTTCCAAGTTTGATGATTAGCTTGGAAGGGATGACGATATTGAATGCAGAGCTGAAGTCTACAAACAGCATGCGTGCATAAGTGTCCTTATTGTCCAGATATGTGAGCACAGAGTGCAGCGCCATAGACACCGCATCATCTGTGCTCCTATTGCTACGGTAGGCAAATTGGTATGGGTCCAGTGTGGATGGTAGAGAGTCTTTTAGGTGTGACAGGACCAGCCGCTCGAAGCACTTCATAACAATGGGTGTGAGTGCTACAGGGCGGTAGTCGTTCAGGCATGTCGGGCTGGAATGTTTTGGAATGGGAACAATGCAGGTGGATTTGAAACATGCTGGAACAACTGCTTGGGCGAGGGACAGGTTGAAGATATCCGTGAAGACCCCAGCGAGCTGCTCCGCACATGCCCGGAGTACGCGACCAGGGATGCCATCAGGGCCAGCAGCCTTGTGTGCGTTTATCCGGCTTAGTGCAGTGTAAACATCTGTGGAGTTTAGTGTGATGATTGGGTGGTCAGTAGAAGGTGTGAGCCTGGTGGCGGGTTCCTTATTGTCTCTCTCAAAACGTGCAAAAAAAAGTCATTAAGCTCGTTCAGAAAGGCAGCATCTGTGGCTATGGGGATGGAGTGGTTGGGTTTGTAGTCACTAATGGCCTGGATGCCCTGCCACATGCGTCGAGGGTCAGAATTGGTAAAATGCTCCTCTAGCTTCAACTTGTAGCAGTGCTTGGCCTTTCTGATGCCCCTCTTCAGATTTGCCCTGGAAGTACTATAGGCCTGTGCATCACCTGATCTGAATGCGGTGTTGCGTGCTTTCAACAGGAGGCGCACTTCCTTGTTCATCCATGGCTTCTGATTAGGGTATATGGTGATCTGCTTCTGAGTTGTGACACTATCAGTGGTGGTATTGATGTAGTCCAATACAGAGGAGGTGTAGCTGTCTATGTCCGTGTGAGAGCCACTGGTGGCCTGAGAAGCAAACATACTCCAGTCTGTGTGTAGAAACCTTTCGTGGAGTGTGAAGTCTGCCCCCGCAGGCCACACCTTGATGGTCTTCACTGATGGCTTCACACGATTAATGAGAGGTGAGTACTTGGGGGTGAGGAACAAAGAAAGGTGATCAGATTGACCCAGGTGGGGGAGGGGTGTCGCGGCGTAAGCTTCAGCCATGTTTGTGTAGACATGATCCAAAGTTTTGTTTCCTCTTGTATGGCAGGAAACATGCTGGTGAAATTTAGGGAGCACTGTCTTTAAGTTAGAGTGATTAAAATCTCCCGCAACAATAAATGCAGCCTCCGGGTGAGCAGTCTGTTGTTTACTGATGGCTGCATGAAGTTCGTTCATAGTAAGCTTGGCATCAGCATCCGGTGGAATATAAGCTGCCGTTATAACGGTGGAAGTGAATTCCCGTGGCAGATAAAACGGTCTACATTTAACCATGAGAAACTCAAGGTTAGCCGAGCAGTGTCTCCCGACAATAACAGAGTTCGTGCACCAAGCTTTATTGACATAAATGCACAGTCCACCTCCTCTTGACTTACCGGATTCCTCTCCTCTGGTCTAAAAAAAAAAAAAATCCCCAATGCTCCCAATCTCCCACGTGATACGAGACCGGTGTGCACACAACTGGCGCACATTAACAGTTACTCACCGGTCTCAAACCACGGTCTCGCCCCGCCTTCTCCAGTACACCAGAGACTGTACTTGCTCCCCCTCTCCAACGGGGGCTCTCCCAGTCTCGGATTACCTTTCCCCTGTGGGCATGCAGCGACGAGAAGAGACAACGGAGACGGGAGCCCTCGGAGCGTCCGGAAAGAGAGTGGGGAGAGAGGAAGAAAAAAAATTATAGTCTGGTTCCCCGACATGCTGCCGCTCGGTCCTCAACCAGCCGGTTTACTCTCCGTCGCGATGCCTTGCAGTGGACCAGGGCCCTCGTTGGATGGCTCGACCATCCGCCCCCTGGCGGCCGGTGGTGACTCCTCTTTTAGCGGGGAGTCGGGGTTTGTTCCCCATCCCCTGCTCCTCCCCCTTGGGCGGACGCAGGCTCCGGCCTCTGTCAGGCGGTGGCCGCACTCGGTACTCCCGCCCCCTGCTCCTCCCCCTCGGAGGACGGATGCAGGCTCGGGCCTCTGGCGGACGGCGGCAACTCCCCCGCTCCCGCTTGGATGCTGGCCACCCTACCTCGACCCAGGGGCGCGGCAGCACAGGTCGCGGCAGCACAGGTTGTGCACTTCCGTTTGCCAGAGCCACCGCTTCGGGCAGTCACTGGCGGACGCGCTTCGTCCGCGCTGCCCGAACTCTCCGGCAACGCGAGGCCACTCGGCGGCGAAGACTCTCTGACAGCATGTCTATCCTTCCTCCTGTGTTTCGGCACCAATGTAGAAAAGCTCAATAAAAGGAAGGAAGGAGACGCGAACTGGCAAACATTTAAATATTTAATGAAACATAATCAAAGTAAAAAGACAGCCGGCCGCCCCTCACGGTGGACGGCAGGCAAATAATACATAAATACAATACAAACATGTTCGGGCCCGGTCCTCTCTAATCGACGGTCCAGTCACTCGTTCTCTTATATGCTCCCAATCCCCTACATGATACGAGACCGGTGCCCGTACAACTGGCGCTCATTAACAGTTATTCACCGGTCTCAAGCCACGGTCTCGCCCCGCCTACTATACTACATGCACTTTTAAATGTTTTCTACCAGAAATTGAGTCGCTAGCATATGTGTAGAAACACCCTGTAATTATTCAAATCCCTCCATTCTTCTTATTGTAATCTCCTTTAAACCACAACAGTGACACAAAACAGGCAGTTGGGGATCCCCTAACAATCTGATGTCAAATTAATTTACGCTTGCCCATGACTCAACTCAACTTTATTTATATAGCGCTTTTTACAATTTTCATTGTTACAAAGCAGCTGTACATGAGACACATTGAATACAAGTAAAACAACTTAAGGCATATACCTGTAAAAACAAGAAAAAGGTGAAAACAACAAAGACAGACATACAAATGCTCCACACACACAATATGCAAACATACATACACACATTGACGCACACACACACAGTGAAAGCACACATTGGCGATAAAGGAGAAAGAACCACAGGTCAAATATTAAACGGACCATAAATTCTTATATGCAATATTAATTATGTCTATTTCTGAATTCTAAAGCAGCCCCCCCGGCCAGGCAGATAGTGCAAAACAATATGCAAACGGTGGTGAGGAACCCAAAACTCTCATCGAGAAAACATAAAACCATCAGGCAATGCCATGGCTCCACTTGAGACAGGAATAAAACATGACATGATAGTGGAACCATGACAGCAATGTGCAGGTGAGATGAACGGGGGGGCAGGCAGTGGGCCAAACTACTGTGAGAGGCAGGGGAGAGGGAACTCAACAGTTTTTAGACTTAAAACGCATCTTTTGAGTTTGAATTTTCTATTAATTACACTGTAACCTGCATAATGTTACTGGGTTGTAATACATTTTTTAAGTAGTTTTCTAGGCTGCCTTTTCTGAGTCATACCGCCAGGGACCTAGAGGGCGATAATGAGTAGAGGCAACCGTATATAAGGCAAGACTTCCATAGAGGAAGAGAGGGATTGTTTGGTAGAGTGAAACTATGGTTGACCTTATGCTACCATGAAGGGTATTTGAAATCCATCGAGAAAAAAAAACTCAGGAGAACCCAGGCCCAACCAGGGGATTCCAGTTCCCCTCTGGCAAAAGCTGCTGCCTCTGCACAAGCTCAACAGTGCTTGCACAACAAGGCTAAATAAAAATAAAAAATGATAGATTTAAGATTATCTTTAACAATCTAATAGCATTTGAAATGTTGTAGGAAAATCAAAGTTGTCGCGTCCTTTATCCAGGTCTATCCTCTTAGCTCTTGTCAGGTCACCGCTTCCCATTCTCAGCTCTGCCATCAGGTCTGGGCATGAACTGCATCCTGCGTTAACCTTGGAACAAAGAGACAAGACTGGCTGAGAGTAGAGTACTGTTCTACACTCTTTGATGCAACAAGTACATCATTTGTTTGTTGGATGTGTTCCTGGTTCCGGTTGATCTAAATAATGCAGCCTAAATCCTCTGAGGATTAATATTATGGAGGTGTAGTGTATGCAAGATTAAAAAGATGAGTCTTTAGTCTAGATTTAAACTGACAGAGTGTGTCTGCCTCCCGGACCGTGCAGGGAAGAATATTCCAAAGTTTAGGCACTAGAAGAGAAAAGTATCTACCACCTGCACTTGATTTTGAAATTCTAGGTATTACCAACTGACAGGACGCCTGAGAGCGTAATGCACGTGGAGGTCTGTAATACAATAGAAGTTCATTCAAATACTGCGGCGCTAGACCATGTAGGGCTTTATAGGTAATAAGCAAGATCTTAAAGTTAATGCGATGCTTTATAGGTAACCAGTGCAAGGTTGACAGAACCGGGGTTATATGCTCATACTTTTTTGTACGTGTAAGAACTCGAGCTGCCGCGTTTTGAACCAGTTGCAGTTTTTTTAAGAAGTGCATTACAGTAATCTAGTCTTGATGTCATGAATGCATGAATTAATTTCTCTGCATCTGACAGTGACAGCATGTGACGTAGTTTAGATATATTCTTAAGATGGAAAAATGCAATTTTACAGGTGTTGGCAACATGGCTTTCAAATGACAGAGTACTATTGAATACAACGCCAAGATTCTTAGCTGATGACGAGGATTTTATTGAGCATCCGTCAATCATGACCACTCAATAAACTTGAGACTTTAGATTGGTCCAAAGACAGGTGTTGTGTCGTAATGTTAGTTGTAAAACTCATCGCGCCCATTGGTTCAGAAAACTTGTGACCGACATCGTTTCTGTAAAGCTTATTCATTGCAAGGAAAGAAAGTTATAGCAGTGTCTTTCTCGTGAGTTCAGTTTTTTCTCGTATGTCCTTAGTGCTACAATATTTAGAGAAGATAGAAACAGAGTTCGCATTTGTAAGAAAATGAGGTTACGCAGAGATTGCTACTCACAATGTAATATCACATGGTTGCTGATCTTCACATACTTGTCTGTCATATGCAAGTACTCTGATAGCATATATATGACTGTATCCATGTTTATGTCTGTTAGTAATATGCATGCACATTTATAATTTTTAATGTCTTTTCCATTTAATTCTTATTTATGAACAAGGCATTGAGGCAGTGGTTCTCAAACTTTTCAGGAGGAGGCCCCCTTGTGTACGTTGAATCGTTTTAAAGCCCACCCAAAGGAAAACTCATGATGAAGACATCCTCCAACTTACAATTTTACTGAGAAAATTTAGATTACACCAAACACAAATTAATTTGTACAATTCTGGAACAATAATTTGGCTTGTAGCCTTATGTCTCTGATGTTGAATATACAAAATATGTTAAATTCTACATTTCATAAAACATAACAAATTGTTATAAAACAGTTTTGACAGTTAACAATAATATTATCTGAAAAGTACAACAAAAGTATTGAATAGTGGAACAGTATTTTATGATGTCCATAGTAGAAAATGAATATTGAAAAGTTAATTTACATATGATTGTAAAAAAGTGCATTAAACTTCTGACATTTGAATGTAGTAAATGACAGTGGGTCAAGTTTGTTTTGCAATTTGAACAGCAATCTGTTGTTTTCTGCAAGAAACATAAGAAAATATCTGCTTTACTTAAAAAAGAAATCCTTTTTAAATATAGAAGACATGTACAATATTATACAAGTTTTACAATAGAAATAAAATAATGCAATGCGGAAACATTCATTTAGTAACCACTGTTCATGAACACACAACCTGCCTCAGTGGAAAGGTGAGACTGTCTTTCTTTGCAGAGCTTATCAATTCTGGGAGTTATTGGGGACAGGCAAACTCTCAAGTCATCTTCCACATTAAGTTGTTCCCTGTATTTTGTCTTTATTGCCATCATGGCTGAGAAAGATGTCTCACAGAGGTATGTTGTTGGGAAAGGCAGAAATATTCTCATGGCCTGAAGAGCAACCTTGTTGTTCACCTTTTCAACTGTGGGCCAAAATTCTGCTGGGCCCTGCTGATTAAATCACATCCTGAGAGTAAGATCACTGGACAGTTCCAAAAGTTCATCCTCAGCCTTTCGACTGAGACCACTGGCCATCACATCACAAGAAAAAGCATCTCAAACCCACTCATATTTCTCCATGTCAATGTCTGTGAAGTAGCGACTGAAATGTTCATTCAGTGGGGTGAAGTGACTGGTAATGGTGTTGAGAATGTCCACTGCCATGCAGTTTGTATCTAACAATTCAGATAGATTTGGAAACATTTCAGTGATGCCTCTTTGTTGTTTACATACCAACAGATCAAT
Source organism: Triplophysa tibetana (assembly GCA_008369825.1). Taxonomy (NCBI): domain Eukaryota; kingdom Metazoa; phylum Chordata; class Actinopteri; order Cypriniformes; family Nemacheilidae; genus Triplophysa; species Triplophysa tibetana. Next base: position 2,063,728 of record CM017903.1, read on the forward strand.
TTTTCTCCTGAATGCATTTATTTTGTCACTTGCCTCCAGTATTGTGAAATAACATCCCTGAATGGACATATTCAGTCCATTGAAACTAATGAAAATGTCTGCAAGGTAGGCTAGTTTTGCCATCCACTGTTGGTCAGAAAAAAACTGTTCTAGATCATGTTTATGTTCTTTCAAAAAATCATGAAGCTCACGTCTCAGTTCAAACACTCACTCTAAAACCTTTCTAAGTGAGAGCCACCGCACCTGATAATGCAACAGTAGCCGATCATGAGCTGCTCCCATCTCGGTGCGTAGTTTTGCGAAGAGACGTGACTTCAGAATACTTGACTTCACGAAGTTGAAAGCCACTACTACCATGGGCGTAAATCCCGGGGGGGGGGGGGCGGAGGGGACACTACCCCTCCATCCGAGGGTTGTTCCCCCCCAAATCAATTAAACTCGCATTCTCTATTCTCATAAATATATTGATGTTTACCTAAACTAAATGTGTTGTTACATCCCTGTTTCTCTTGGCTGCTACTCTGAGGGGTTCTACAGAATTTTGGAGCTGTACTAATAAAACGTGTACTCTTTCAAAATCAACCACTCGTCAAATGTCTTTAATATTTTATTCATCACCACTTTGCATATATACCCACATAAAGAAACCAACCATCAACATGAAGAAACAACCAATATTGATAATAAATGTTCTTAGTTCCATAGAAGAGTCAATGAAAAGCTATTAAACTTATCGTTCGTAATTCAGACTTGATGATACGAGTACGTTGCAATAAATGTGCTTTTGTCTCCAGTACCCAAGAATTCTAGCAAAGTAATCCATAGCATGTGGCTAACGGCCTCTTCCGCTTGGAGTAGAAATCCACAGGATAATGCCCCCTAAACATTTCACACCAATCCTCCTACATCGAGTACTATCGTCACATAGACGAGAAGAAGCACTGCTAATCAGGACCATAGACCAATCTTTAATGGAGCTACAACTCAAAGAGTTCACTACGAAAGGATTTCAAATACCCTTCATGGTAGCATAAGGTCAACCATAGTTTCACTCTACCAAACAATCCCTCTCTTCCTCTATGGAAGTCTAGCCTTATATACGGTTGCCTCTACTCATTATCGCCCTCTAGGTCCCTGGCGGTATGACTCAGAAAAGGCAACCTAGAAAACTACTTAAAAAAATGTATTACAACCCAGAAACATTATGCAGGTTACAGTGTAATTAATAGAAAATTCAAACTCAAAAGATGCGTTTTAAGTCTAAAAACTGTTGAGTTCCCTCTCCCCTGCCTCTCACAGTAGTTTGGCCCACTGCCTGCCACCCTGTTCATCTCACCTGCACATTGCTGTCATGGTTCCACTATCATGTCATGTTTTATTCCTGTCTCAAGTGGAGCCATGGCATTGCCTGATGGTTTTATGTTTTCTCGATGAGAGTTTTGGGTTCCTCACCACCGTTTGCATATTGTTTTGCACTATCTGCCTGGCCGGGGGGGCTGCTTTAGAATTCAGAAATAGACATAATTAATATTGCATATAAGAATTTATAGTCCGTTTAATATTTGACCTGTGGTTCTTTCTCCTTTATCGCCAATGTGTGCTTTCACTGTGTGTGTTTGCGTCTATGTCAATGTGTGTGTGTGTGTATGTATGTTTGCATATTGTGTGTGTGGAGCATTTGTATGTCTGTCTTTGTTGTTTTCACCTTTTTCTTGTTTTTACAGGCATATGCCTTTAGTTTTTTACTTGTATTCAATGCGTCTCATGTACAGCTGCTTTGTAACAATGAAAATTGTAAAAAGCACTATATAAATAAAGTTGTTTAGTGTTCGTATCTGAAGGGTTTTAAAGTTCTGTTTTGTATTACAATGTTCATTTAATTACAATCTACGCTTTTACTACATTTTATTTTCTTTCTAAGGATCACGTATAATCAATAAGTAAAACTGTGTGCATTAAGTGGATATCAGTATGAATAATGTGTGTATGTTTAAAAGGGTGAAAACTAAGCTTGAATATTAGGGTGCAAGATGATGTTCTCAACAGGATGTGGGGGTTGGAAGTATGTGTGTGTGTTGCATTCCATGCAGAAGAGTATCCTGCATATACAACGCACATACCCATATAGCGAGGGTTTTAAGAAACAAACCATATGTGAAGACTGTGTGGGGATGTGTATGATATGTCTCATGATATGTCTTATGATATGTCTTGTGCTATGTCTTATGATATGTCTCATGATATGTCTCATGATATGTTGCAAAAAACGAGGAGAATAGAGTGTGTGTGTGCGGCTATGGTTGCCCAACATTCCATAGCCATTGGGGCCTCAGGTCAGGGGTTATCAGATGTGATGTAGTTGGAGAAGTGTGTTGTTTTTCAGATGAGACATCACTCCATTGGACACAGAGAAAGCAGCAAATGTGGAGGCGCTCAGGGGTTGGCCACGGTCCGGAGCAAGCTGGAAGATACACCCACAAATACAAATATAAATATGTTGTACACTGTTTAGGCGGGGCTGATCTCTGGTAATACTCTGTGCGTAGAGTGAGTGTGTGAGACAGCCCAGCGCTGAGCCTCAAATCAATAAACTTCAACTTTTGTTCATCCGAAGTCCAGTAAGTCCAATTTTTGAACACGCAGGACACTAGATGACCAACAGATGGTGACGCCGACGTGATTGGCTAAAGAAGGACATTTCGGACAATCTTTAAAGGCTAGAAAGTGGAAAAAACCGAAAGGGAAAATCTTGGGTTCAACACAACAGCCGGCTGAAAATAAAAAGGTGAGCAGAGACCTGTTTTATCGAACATCTGCTAATTGACTACTCTAAATTGTTTGTGTTGAATTGCAAATATTCCTGATCATTTTATTTTTAACAAATTTGTACAAGAGTGAAGTTTGTTGGATTGAGGTTATAAAATAACGGGTTAAGTCGTACGCAGGTTAAGTCGTTTGGTTAAAGTCCTTACGCAAGTAAATTAAGTCGTTTGGTTAAAGTCCTTATGCAAGTAAATTAAGTCGTTTGGTTAAAGTCCTTATGCAAGTAGATTAAGTCGTTTGGTTAAAGTCCTTATGCAAGTAAATTAAGTCGTTTGGTTAAAGTCCTTATGCAAGTAGATTAAGTCGTTTGGTTAAAGTCCTTATGCAAGTAAATTAAGTCGTTTGGTTAAAGTCCTTATGCAAGTAAATTAAGTCGTTTGGTTAAAGTCCTTATGCAAGTAAATTAAGTCGTCTGGTTAAAAGACCTCACGCATGGAATCATTTGGTTAATTCCTTATGAGAAATTATTAAGTCGCAGGTGAAAAGTCCTTGTGCCAACATTATTAAGTCGCAGGTGAAAAGTCCTTGTGCCAACATTATTAAGTCGCGAGTGAAAAGTCCTTGTGCCAACATTATTAAGTCGCAGGTGAAAAGTCCTTGTGCCAACATTATTAAGTCGCAGGTGAAAAGAAAGTCCTTGTGCCAACATTATTAAGTCGCAGGTGAAAAGAAAGTCCTTGTGCCAACATTATTAAGTCGCAGGTGAAAAGTCCTTGTGCCAACATTATTAAGTCGCAGCTGAAAAGTCCTTGTGCCAGCATTATTAAGCCATAAGATTAGAAAATCTTATGCAAAATTGTATCGTGATAAAAGTTGTGTGTTGTGTATGTATGAAAGTGTGTGGAGAGTTATATAAAGGCTGAAGCTATAGAGAAAATAATAGATCGTGATAAAAAGAGTACATAATACCGGCATAATTATAAACAGCATAAACCTAAATATGGAAGGGGAATTTGATAGAGAATGTGATGAATATGGATGTTTCCCTGTGACCGAACAATGGGGTCGTATAAAAGATATGATATTGGCCCAAACAGAACTAAAACACCATAAGAAGGAAATGAGAATATTAGGAGAGAATTGGAGTCGGATAAGTCTTGAAAATGGATGGGATAAACCACCACGGGTGCCCTTGGCACCCAAAATTGGGGAGATGGAGAAAAAAGCACACATGCGCGTTAAAGCACATGAGGCAGAAAAAGATAGAGTTCCGTTTTTGAAACAACGTCAGCACGAAAGGGTGAATAAAGAACTCCGTGAAGAACTGAGGCAGTGGACCAAATTAGCTTTAACTGCCACAGCACTGAGTAAGAGAAAGGAAGTGAGTGCGCCAGAGCCAAGGGAGTCAATGAGTGAAAAGGGAAGTACGCAACAGCCAGTATTAAGCTCACGCCCCCCACAGACCCGCCTCTACCCATCACTAGAGGAGCTAAAACAGCCTCCTCCCTATGCCCTTCCCCAACAACAGGTACAAGTCACAGTAAAAGATGCCGTGGAAGTAGAAGTACCCATGTTAGACGTACTTATGGATGAGGTAGAAAAAATATGTTTGCAAGTAACCGAGTTAGAAACTATAAGAAATGAGGTAGATCACAATGAAATCAGGAGTCAGGGTGGAAGTGAAGCTAGCATTAGAATAAGAACCCCACAGAGAGAAGAGCCCAATGAACAGGAGGAAGAGAGGAGAAGACAACAAGATGAGTATGGGGACGCAGAGAACCAGGGAGAAGTTAAAGATATAATTATTAGGGGAACAATGGAAACAAGAACCACCACTAGTAACCAAGGCAGTCCAGTCGCCCACCACACAAGAGGTAAAGACATGTTGAAGAAGAAAAAGATATATATATAAAGTGGTTAGAAAAGAATAAACATAAAAATAAAGAAGTTAAAATGAAGGAAGAATTAAAATATGGACATGCATTGTGCTTACGGCCACTGCTCTGAGTCCGGTTAAAAGAGAGGGGGAAGAAAATTTGCAGATAAAGAAGTCAGGAAGTGAACAGGGAGACACCTCTGAACAAACAGCATATTACCAACCCCCAAAACTATATCTAGACTTGCAACTATTGACAAAACCACAACCGTATGACGAAAAAATGAAGCAAGTTATGGTAAAATTAAACCAAGGAAACGTAGTAAAGAACTGCATGACAAAACGTTCGATATAAATGAAATAAGACAGCAATTACACCAAATAACAAGATTAGTCAGTGGAACAGCACAGCAGTTAGCCCGCGAGGGAGAAGAACAAGGAGAACACATTCCACAAGGGGAGGGGGAAAGAAGAGTGTGGAGAGCTAATAAATCACGAAGCACCCCTGTTTTATTGCATTGCCAACAGAGTTTAGATAGTGCTGGAACAATTGCAAAGTGGAGAGAATGAATCTCACTCTGAAACTGAAATTGGCTAAAATCTGTGCACAGACAAAATTGACCTGGTTATCTGTACTAACTCTAGCATTAATGACTGTACGTTCCTCTATTAACAGGATTTCTGGTTTCACACCGTTTGAATTTCTTACAGGTCGATCTTTTCCAGGACCGACAACACCGCTTCGGCAGGAGATCAGTGTCACATTGTGTTTATTTTGACAAATTAACTGCTATGAGCAAACATTTATCACAGCAGGTCACCCCTGACACTGAACCAGGACCGATCCCACCGCGAAATGAGTGGGCAGGTCTTTGGAACAGACGGCTGTGGACCTGAGATCTCAGGTCCAAGAGAGGGAGGGTGTTGAAGGTGAAGCAAAAGGGAGCGCAGAGGAACATTGCAGGTCATATAAAGGAAAGGTGACATTTGAATCTTTAGCGCACGGTGTAAGTGAAGACTGTGCATATGGGGCAGACATTGCAGTAATATTTAAGAATAAATATGGTGAAAAGTGAAGCATCACATGCATTTCTAACTTTTATGGGTCAAAACCATAAAGACTCATAGAATTATTCTATTTTTATTTCATTGGTCCACTAAACAGTGCCAAAAAGGGGGGTATACTTTTTATACTTTTTCATTAACACTATAGATACCATGGCACAAGTAATAGTGAACCATCTGTTAAATATCACACAGAAATTCCCTAGTCCTTACAGGCCTCAAAGATCTCAAATGGACAGGTGTGGGTAGTGCCATAAAAAATGAACTGCCATGCAGACAACACCACAACATATGGACTGATATTTAACCCAGAGATTTGACTGAATTGAGAGAAAATTTTTATCTCTGTCTGTTATCCTAAAGTCTTTCTTTTCAGGTTGATCACTATGACTCCTTATAGAGTCCAGATACCAGAGAGGTGTCTTAGAACTTGAAATGGAGGAGATGGGTGAGATTATACTTCAAGGGGTCATTCACACTTCACAGTTACATCACAGAAGTAGTTACACGGCCTCCCGGTGTAGCACCGGATCCAAATTGTGCAACACAGATTGATGTAGATACCCATCTCCCAGACATGAACATATAGCATTGTGGACACACTTTCGCCACTACAACCTCATAAAATGATTATCTGGCATAACCTTAAAAGTTATCCAGACTCAAAACACTACACATCGCCTAGGATGATTAGTCTAGATTTCAAATATGATACATAAGAAGGATCTATAGCCTGTCATGCATATAGAAAACTATATAGCATCTCACACATAGGACAAACTCATGATGCTAATTTAATTATAAGATAAAAACCTGTTATTACAATTCTGTTGATTTATGTGAAACCTTGCAATGTACATAGGAGATCTGCATGGTTACAGTTGTATGGAATAGGAAATGGTTTAATTTCTGATGAAGAGATGTGAAATTGAAAATTTGTGCAATTTTCAATTGAAATCATTGGCATTGTTCCAAACCAGATAGCACACTGGTTTTTTAACATATGTCTAATGATATTTTTAAAGAGTGGTTAGATCTGAAGTGCTGGCGCTTCTGCAATCGGCCTCGAAATTCTCAATCAGATTTTTGCCAGTGAACGTGACGTAGCGTACTGTACACATCAACATTCACAGAATTTTTTGACAACAGCTATATTAGAGATTCAGAATATGTCCTGATACTTCGTTGTAATGATAGATCTGCAGGGTTAACTCGTATTTGAGTATTCTGAATTACTATTATGGTTATTAAAATAAGTTATATAACTATACCATATTATGCATAACGTTGTATCTGGATTTTATTAATACCTGAAAATACATTTATATGCATACTGTAGATCTGTATTTTGGTTGCAATATATTTAAAAGATATAATTATAAACTATTATTGTATGATGTATACCACTGGAGAATATGCCAGTTAAATAGACTTTTGCCACTCTTCCTTTAAAATACTCAGAGTATCTAAACTCCACCATGGTAGTGAGGAATCAGGTAATCAAATGGGATCACTTTATGTGGCTTTGGATGAAATTGAGACCTTATTCACCACTCGCACCAGGTACCATGAATTTTTTTTTATTGTTGTAACCCTTTATCATCTTATCCCAATGTTACTAAAATCATCAGTGTTCAGTTGTTGTATGGTTATGCAGATGCCGTTCAGGTGTCTCATACACAATGGTGTGTTATTAGTGAGATGAATTCCTTAACCTATGGAGCTGCGCTGCAAACCATACCTTCTACTTAGATGTAACTAAGGATAAATGGGTCAGATAAATATCATGGGGAGGATACTACTATAAACAGATGTTTCTCTTCGGTGGGAAGACACCTTCTACGAACAGAGCACATGGGCTCTGACTGAATGGACTTGGTACAACAAATTATATTGCAGACTATCAGACTTAGGTGGAAACCAACCTGGGCAAAGAACAGCAAAGATCCACCTGCTCTGCACAGTACCAGCTCTACAGAAACTTCTGCAGTAATTGATACACAATGACAAAGAATGCCTAAAAATGTCCCCTTAGGGACTGCTCTGAAATTGCCCCAAGGGGCCAGGGGAGGAACGGTAAGGCAGCTGTAAAAGTGCAAAAAAAAAAAAAAATTAATTAAGGTTGTTTGTAAAGCTGGGACTAAACAATCAAACACCATTTGTTGCTAGATCATGAGGAATGATATCCTTTCTTCCCATCAGGGGTTGATGTCCACAAACTGAACTTTTCTTATCACACTTCTCTCATTCACAACATTTCTTCAGGCTTTGATCATTGGAAAAGGGCTTACACATTCTATATTGTGTTCATAATGTTTTGTCATGTTACGAAGATTTGAACATTATGTTTGGTATTGTTTTGGGGTTCTTGGTGCGATGGGTGAAGGAGTCTGGTTCCTTCAAACCATAACAAAGAATGTATTAGAGCTTTTTAACTTCAGGAGATTACCTGTACTAATCTAAGAGGATTGGCTTTATCGGGGAATCCTGTTCACAGATAAATTGACCTCCCATTTGATGATCTCGTCAGCCACGAGTTAAACTAAATTTCACAATGACCATTGTATTGACAATGAACATTGAGTACAGTATATCATTCTTGGGTATAAAAGGTGCATTGGCAAAAGACTGAGGGAAGTTTCTGTAACCACAACTTCCCACATTACAGCTGTGCATATCGATTTGGAAGCATCTGTAACCAGAACTTCCCACACTGGAACTTGACAGCCATAGAAAAAAGAGACCCCAGAGACCCCAACCCACCCCCTTACGAAATGCCATTATTAGCAGCAGACCACTATCAGGATGACAGTGAGGAAGAGGAAAGCCGTGCATAGGGATGTTTTACGTTTTTTATATACCTTTGATTTTTATGTTCTTAAATTTGATGTCTTTGAATTTTTAATACGATTGTGTTGTACCCTATATAATGAAGAGGGACTAAATATGTGGGATATGTGTTTGTGACCTCTTTCAGAGGTCAAGAGAGGGATTGAAGGGTTTTAAAGTTCTGTTTTGTATTACAATGTTCATTTAATTACAATCTACGCTTTTACTACATTTTATTTTCTTTCTAAGGATCACGTATAATCAATAAGTAAAACTGTGTGCATTAAGTGGATATCAGTATGAATAATGTGTGTATGTTTAAAAGGGTGAAAACTAAGCTTGAATATTAGGGTGCAAGATGATGTTCTCAACAGGATGTGGGGGTTGGAAGTATGTGTGTGTGTTGCATTCCATGCAGAAGAGTATCCTGCATATACAACGCACATACCCATATAGCGAGGGTTTTAAGAAACAAACCATATGTGAAGACTGTGTGGGGATGTGTATGATATGTCTCATGATATGTCTTATGATATGTCTTGTGCTATGTCTTATGATATGTCTCATGATATGTCTCATGATATGTTGCAAAAAACGAGGAGAATAGAGTGTGTGTGTGCGGCTATGGTTGCCCAACATTCCATAGCCATTGGGGCCTCAGGTCAGGGGTTATCAGATGTGATGTAGTTGGAGAAGTGTGTTGTTTTTCAGATGAGACATCACTCCATTGGACACAGAGAAAGCAGCAAATGTGGAGGCGCTCAGGGGTTGGCCACGGTCCGGAGCAAGCTGGAAGATACACCCACAAATACAAATATAAATATGTTGTACACTGTTTAGGCGGGGCTGATCTCTGGTAATACTCTGTGCGTAGAGTGAGTGTGTGAGACAGCCCAGCGCTGAGCCTCAAATCAATAAACTTCAACTTTTGTTCATCCGAAGTCCAGTAAGTCCAATTTTTGAACACGCAGGACACTAGATGACCAACATATCCAGTCTTTGTTTTCTAGCTTAGTGATTCAGTGTCCTTGTTTTAGTTATTAGTTTTCCAGTCTTGTTTTCCCCATTGTGGGTTTTGTTTTGCCTGTTTTGTAGTATTCTGTGTTCTAATAAATACCGGTGTTAACCCCTCAACCATGGTCTCTGCCTGCAATTGGGTTCTCCCCTCTGAGTTCTTGACAGATCCATGACACATTGCTCAACACATTCAACAAAGGTATGCGGCTCAGTCCATCAGCTGCTGTTGAACTCCAGTAAGAAGGCTATTTTATTCACTTTAAATGAAGTGATTCTCTTTAATGTAGTTGATGCTGATTCATTAATAAATTAGTTGTTGCAAAAAATGCTGATTATCGATGTATTTTTCCATGAATCTGCTATGTTAGCGAATTAAAACGTTACTTAGCTTGTTAACGTTAGCTTGTTACATAGGACGTCACACACTGTAGCTAACATGTCGAAGCCGTTTCCCATGCATTGTTTTATTTTTGGCGACCTATTATGATGTTAATATTAATGGCCACAATTAACCACCCATCCTGCCATTCAAGTCCCGTGTCACACATAGCCGCGAACATACTGGTTACAATTTTGTGACGTTGGCACTATATCTAGTGTCCTCAAAAGGTGCACAGCTTTCATTCAGTTGGAGAAGGTTGTTTTCTCAGCATCTATTTTGTGCAGTATGTGCAAGTTAAACATTCAGTTTACTGAAACTCAGGCGATTCATCAACGAGCACAACACAGAATTTAAGCATCTGTCACTGTTACTGACTTTTTGATTGGGGACACGAACATGAACAAGGTTTGTCTGCGGAGGCAGTGCACTACAGGGGAAAATAACAACCACTCATTAATGTCGATGTACAGTGACTTTGTAAGACGTTTTGCAGTATAAATCAGGATTACAAGTGTTTAAAAAGTGACTCATTGTTATCATGTAGTATCATGAGTAGTGTGTTTTTATATTAGTTTCCTGTCTTCACAAGAGAGACAAAAAATATATAAATGGAAAAAAGTTTTTTTGTTTCTCTTGTATTACAATATGTGACAGTTCAGTTCAGTTATAATTTGACTGCAAGTCTGCATGATTAACCTATAAATCTAATGCATATTGTCGCTTTGTGTCGTAGTTAGTACAATTTTGACTGTATTATTTGTGTCCCCTTCAAAAATTACTCTTGAGAAATTGTATGTGTACTGTCCCCCCTACTGTTAAATGAGATTTACGCCCATGGCTACTACTACTTCCAACACATCTTGCAGGTCGGGTGCCATTGACTTCGATGCAAGTGCTCGACGATGAAGGATACAGTGAGTGGCTGCGATCTTTGGATTTATGGCTTGAATTCGGGTGACAACTCCACTCCTGTGCCCAGTCATTGCTGTCGCACCATCAGTGCAAACAGACACACATTTTTCCCAACTCAGATTTTCTTCTACCATTAATGTGTCTAACCTCACTATCCATTGTTTTTTTTATTCGATTTCCTGCATAAACTGGTACGAGTAGTAAGAAAACACAAATTTTGTGCAGCAGATCCTCCAAGCCGCATTTGCTTTAACAGCACATGGTACATCGTTACAGTCACTTCCTAAACGTCTGAATTGAGAAATTGCTCTATTCAACTCATTGTAGGTCAAGTATTTTTTAACTGTAACCAAATGTTTAATGTAAACTGCCAAGTCATTACCCACAATACCTTAAAATAAATCATGTCCTGCGCATGTAGGAAGTCATCAAAAGACGTGAAAAAAAGGAAGGGAATTGAAAACTGAATTGAATTTGAAGCCATCTATTACACATTGGTCAGTATTTGTGAGCTAATCACACTAATGGCATGATTGAAGTGTACTGACCAAACTGTTGAATTTCCACATCTCTACACAATAAAACAAGCTGCATTGGGTCAACTAAGGAGCGGTTGTGTGGCAGAATCTCACCCAGGGTCATGTACACTGCTAGGATTTTATGGTTTTTTTTCCTGAGCCAACGGGATTAGCCACTTCAAATGCGTCCCCGTACAAGATAATTGATAATGATTATGGATTCTCATGAAAGATGCCATTTTCCGAGATGCAGGTGCCATCCTTTATATCCTCCATTAACTTGTCACCATGATCAAGCATTGTTGACTGGTTGTACTGCTTCCTCACTGATGATTGCTTAAACAGAGATTTTAAGGTTTCTATAACTGACACATAAAGACAAAAGCGCTCTATATCAGTTTGTTACTGCCCAGATATATCTGTTTTGGGTGAACAAAGTTTAACTTCTTTTTGAAGTAGAAGTCTACCTTACATGGCCTGCATTCCTTCAACATTGACTGCTTGATATTTCTCAACAATGGACTGAATTGTATTGTAATGGCAGGCAAAAACATTTTAGCCTGCATCTTCAGGTAAAACATAGCCATATTATGTAAAAATGGCTCTTCACATATCTAAATCACTTTCAAAGGACAATGTTGATAGTCTGATCTGAAAAATTAACTTGCCTGTCTGTTGCTGCTGTATCACACTGTTTGAGGAGATAAAATGTCTGCTTTGGACCTGACTGCTTATGGTTTTGTGATAAATGAGGGGTGAAAGATGTTCTCACTCTAAAATATTTCAACTGGGCGCACAACCTGATTTTGCCAAGTGGTTGATGTCCTCGGGACAACATATTTTGTTGACCGAAGGAGAACATTTTTATAAATAAAACTTGAACCCACACCAAGAGGGAAATGAGAAGAGAAAAACAATGGTCTAGAAGCACCTAATCCTAGTTGGTATCAACTACTTGGCAAAAACAAGAGAGCATAAACTGGGCAACAAACTTTTCTGCCATCTCTAATATGAATCGGCTTGTGTATGCACAGCTCTGAAAAATTATTAGCCACAAATACACAACCTGGAAGCTGGAATGTAGCCAGTTTTCCGAATTTGAACCGGGGTTTGGCTCTTCAGCTTTAGGCTTCCCACATCGGGAGTTAAACCCGGGCCGCTTGGGTTTTCTTCACATGTACTAGCAGTGAACCACAGAAAGAAGAACTTGTCTCGGTGCATGCCAAGTTCTTCTGCGATTCCTCCTCCAAAAGGATTCCCCGACGGCGAGTTAAGCCTTTTCTTTTTCTGCTGTCCAATAGCTTGGATGAGCTGGGATTTCTAAAGATCAGCTAGAGAAGTGCTTGGTGCAGCCCTTTTTTTAACAATTTGCAGTGTGTTGGCTGCTAATCATACTGGGTTCAACGGATGGAAGGCGATCGCCACCAACGCAGGGTTACAGTAAGCGGGAAGAAGTTTCTTGAAGACCCCCAAAAAGATGCCGTGACCCGAATTCGAACCTGGGTTTGGCTCTTTAGAATTTGGCTTCCCAGGCCGGGCGTTAAACCCGGGACGTTTGAGTGAAAACAGGGGTCCTGACTGCTGGAACATGTCGGACACCTCAGCAAGGGCAATACAGACTGCAACTGCTTCCCAGAGCTAAAGAAATGGAGTAGCAACCCCACATTTTCAAGACCCCCAAAAGTATGCCGTGACCCGGATACGAACCGGGGTTAATGCAGCCACAACGCAAAGTACCAACCACAATACGATCATGGCGAGCTACCGGACAGGGACCAGCTGTAAACGTCTCGGCCCGACAAGAAGTTGGGTTTTCGCCTCTTAAGAGACAAAACAGCTTCTGAGCTCAATAAATCGCAAACGTAGTCGTCAGAATACGAAGCTGCGTGGGGAAACCACAATGGATTTGTAGTCCATAACCTTAACCACTCGGCCACGACTACACGAGGTTGTCTGTCTTCTCACAGTGGTTGCGTCGCTGCTCCTGTCAAGGGGCCTTTTAAACGGGGCCTTGCCAAGCAGGCCTTCCGCTGGGATCTTCTTGAGACAAGTACAAATTCCCTACCCTTCTTTTTCCGAAGGGGGTTCTCTGAAAACAGGCGGCACTTTAATTCCGAGTCAAACTGAGCAACGTGAATGAGGAAAATGTCAAAACAGCATTTGTAGCTATGACAGACTTCCTTGACGTCAGTCTCTGTGGCGCTACCTGGATCAGAATCGGCGGTTTCGCTGTCCATTGTGAGATTGGATAGGAGCCAATCGGGGCCCTCGCTGTCCATTGTGAGATTGGACGAGAGCCAATCGCGTCGCGGGATGAGAATGGACAGTGACAAAGCCCATTGTCAGATCGGATTACGACCGCAGGTAGCGGATTCATCAGCAAAGTAAGTAATACAAGTTATGTTTTAATCTTAACACTATGTTCTTAATTAGTCATTAAGTCGTTGCTTTTTTTAATCAGTCACAAAATGTCGTTTCGTCGAGTGTCTCTCCGCGATTGCGTGCTTTTTAGAAATGACGAGCGCAAGTAACCGACAATGAAGCATCAAAGTAAATCGTAAAAAGCTGTTTTCCTCTTCTGTTTACTATATTCTTATATTTAAAACATTCCTTGCGTTTTCATCCGTCACAAATAATAAATAACAAATAAGGTTTGTAGAGTGTTTCCCTGAAGCAACCGGTAATGTTAACTTCGGCTAACGTCACTTTGGGAAACATTACATTAACTTTATGTAAAACCTTTCTTTCGTGATAAATGAGTAGGAATCCGTGTTATGTAACCTTCGTTTCGTTCTTACCGCCGTAATTTCGATTTTGTGTTTATTAACTGTGGTCGGGTTAAAACGACTTGCCTGTAATCATACATATTATACCTAATTCATTAATCTCGAAGTTCGTTTTGAAAAAAATAAACTATATTTGTAAATGTAGTCATCCCTTAAGAAAGCGTACCATGGTTTTACTAGAGTAAACGTTTTTTAGCCAAGTGTTTTGCATATTAATAACCTTTTCAATAATTACCATTAGTTTAACCAAAGTTTTACAGCAAATGTTATGGTTAAACTATGGTTAAATTAGCAAAACCTTCTATTTGTGGGTGCAAACTACTCTTTCCCTTTTTTGTTATGAAACCAGGGGTACCATATTTATGTTAGCTTCAGGTTGTAATTGAAATACATGTTTTTATTGTTTTAACCTTACATTTGAATCATAATACTAGTTATCAGTGTATTTATCCAGTACCTGCAAGAATGAACCCTTTTGCTTTTATTCCCATGTTATGCTTAGATGACCACTAAACCAAAGAGTCACAAGGGAATGGGAGATGGTGAGTGGATGGCCAGGTTCAGGACTTTTGCCAGCTCTGGGGTCTGGCCTTCTGGAGGAGGCAATAGACCAGCCCCAAGGCAGAAAAAATGGCTAACCTCTATCAGAAGGTAAAACACAGTTACCTGTATCTATTAGATAGCGTGTAGTATGCCGGTCACCTTACTGTGGTGCATAAAAAAGAGATTTTGTTACTTATCTTTTCAGATTGAGAAATGCCCCGTGCAGACCCGCGGACAGACCTCTCTCTTTGCCAGGTCTATGCACTGCAGTTGTGGATTCCACACCACTTAGGTGATATAATTGAAAACGACGTTTAATGTTGTATCACATATCTGTGAAAAATTATGATATGCTGTTTGATTACATCTTATGGCTTTTCCTGTTGTTTTAGCAGCCTGACACTGCCACTAAATCTCTACAGTCTGATCTTCCACAGGCTGGGGCTTCAGACACGGTTCCTGTCCCACGGGCATTCTTAAGGCCCCCTCCAAGTTTGTCAATGGTGAATATATTATCTGTAGTTAATTTGGACTTATAATTATTTTGTTTGATAGAAAGCACTGCCCTCCGAGTTCAGAGTGACTCTAGCGTAATTCTGCAAACTTATTTGTCCGAGACAGGCATGCACACCTTTGTGTGACTGTAGTGAGGACATTGCATAGCCTTCAAGTGATTCAATGAGTTTTTTTTGTTATTTTCTATCACAAAACCCAAGACATAACAATGCAGATCACTGATTCTTTCATATATGTGAAAGACCTTATATCTAACGAGGACCAGTGAAATGTCCTTATTAGTCAGTTATAATATTTAGCAATTTTGCCCTTATATAAGTGTTATAAACTGTTATTTTTTGGGATTAAGAATTTTGTAGCATCTATGCGAATCAACAGCTTCTTTTGGTTTCTGCAAAAACTCAATTTGGAGAAGTCTGAAACCTATCAAATGTACAAAAACTATATACAAATCAGAAAGTTACATAGTTTCCATTTTTGTTCAATATATCAGGTAGGTAAAGAGCGAGTTAAAAAGGCAAATAACAAATATACATCTGAGTGCTTAATATAATATATTAAAGTTGATCAATAATGTCAATACACATTAAATGATTTCTAAAATTTGCACATAACGGAAGAGTTAAACAAATACAGACACACAGATAAACAGATGGTATTCAACATACTTGAATTAAAATAAATTAGATTTGCATGTCAATTCCATCATGCTGCGTAATAAAAAATTGTTTTCTCTTTATAGTTCACTAAGTCACGCTTTGGCGGGTCCCAGTTGCTTAAACCCAACTTAGTAGATCGGAGGAGCCCCAGCCCAACTCCTCTACCTTCTTTGAGGATCCCCAGCCCTTGTCCACCATCTGCAAGGCCCTCTGACACTTTTCCATCCTCTCTGAGGACCGCCACGCTTTCTCCATCCTCAGTGAGGATCCCTAGCCCTTCTTCATCCTCTGTGAGGACCAGCAACCTTTCTTCATCCTCTGTGAGGACCGCTTCCCTTTCTCCATCCTCAGTGAGGATCCCTAGCCCTTCTTCATCCTCTGTGAGGACCAGCAACCCTTCTTCATCCTCTGTGAGGACCGCTTCCCTTTCTCCATCCTCTGTGAGGATCACTAGCCCTTCTCCATCCTCTGTGATGACCAGCAACCCTTCTTCATCCTCTGTGAGGACCGCTTCCCTTTCTTCATCCTCTGTGAGGATCCCTAGCCCTTCTCCATCCTCTGTGAGGAGCAGCAGTCCTGTTTCATTCACAGTGAGTGTAGCAACACCAATGTGTTATACATCTAAGTGCAGCCGTTTTTAATAAAAACATTATTTTTGAACTAAAAAGGATTATTTTATAATTGTCTTCCAAACAGGAGGAGTCTGAAGGAGTCCAGCCATTACCTGCTGATGCCTCAGCTACAATCTGGTTGCCAGGTGAATGGAACAAGACCGTCCCTGTGCAGGACAAGAGGTGGATTGCCAACACCTTGTTTCTCTCTGGTAAACTGCGGCCAGATTTGAAGCTTTGGTATGAGCCCCCTATCCCAGCCCTAATTTACCACCAGACAACAACACCTGACCGGTTCTTTACTCATCGGTTGATGGTGTGGATGCCATATCACCTCTGGAAGGTGAGGGTGTCCTGTCCAGCTTGTGGCAAGAACCTGATGGGCTACGGTGTTCATAAGAGGGCTAGGAAGGTCCTGGACATTAAAAGGTATTACCTGATGGTGACAGAGACACTCAGGTGCACTGTGTGTTCTCTTAACTATCTATCGACAAGCCAGTCAGCGGCAGTTAAAGGAGAACCATGGGGAGGAATGGCTGAATCGGTTGGCGCACTATCTTGGGGAGTGTGCCAACTTTGTGGAACGACCCAGTCTCTTTCCGGTGGTGTGCCAGGAGCCTCCTGAGCCCATCGACATCCCCACCAGTCGATGGCTGCTGTCTGTATATGGCAGGGACATCCTTTCCCGAATTGGTCACATCAATGCCAGGATCACATCCATCTTTGGACCATTTTAAGGATGGATTCCACCAAAAAGGTAATAAACAGACTATGTTATACACAGAGATGTTCTCAAATACAACCACACTGTTAGACCCTACCAGACACTTTTTACAGCAATACACTTATCTTGGCTCCTTTTGTGGTTTAGATGTTGTTATGTTTGTTAGTCATTATTAGTGTGATCAGTGTTGTTGTAGTTGAGCTGTGGTCTCTTACAATGTAACTTTATAGTGGATAATTGTTTTGTGGTGTGACTCAGTCAAATTAATGATGTGCAAAAGCTTTATTAATTTACAAAAGTGCTGATTTGTTAAATACACAACATATTAAACTTCTGCACCAGTAGTACACACCGAGTGATCAGTATACATGTCTTTGTTCTGATGAATACAGAGAAAGATATTTGGAAGAATATTTTGGAAGAATTTTTTTGGTATTTCAAATACATTTTAAAGAATGTAGGACAGCAAACAGGTTTGTCTCTTTTTAATACTATTGTATTTTTTCCTATTATGGGAGTCAATGGATGGCAAAATCTGTCTGGTTATAAGCATTCTTCCAAATATCTCCATGTTCATCACAACAAATACATTTATACAGATTTGGAACAACTCGAAAGTGAAAATAATAACGAAACCACTATGTACAAGAGCTTAACCTCTGTTAATTCTCAATAAGAGCTTTTTTAGAAGTATGACAGAAAAAAAGTGAAGGTGATGTCTGTAATAAGTAAAGATGTTAATGGTGTTTGCATTTTATTCTCCTCTCCATTTGAGGTTCATCTAAGACTGTGTGACTTAAGTGAGTTAATAGATTTTCGTCTTCGTTTACTCTAAAATCCCAACACGCAACAATGTTGCCAATATATTACTTTAGAAATGGCTGGGTCTAACAGTGCCGATAAGGTTTACATTGTTGTCAGTGATGACATTACTTCATGAATATGGTGTTACATTTGTAAATAACAGATCACAAAGAAGCTGGCTGGTCATGGACGGGGGACAGCACTCTGGGTAACCTCCATTGGCAACGAGGTTGGTACTCACCAGTGTCCTGTCAGTGCAGGAGGGGCCAGGACTGGAGAGGATGGTTGCAGGTGTCATGGAGCGGTACCGCCAGGCAGCTGTTCTGCCCTGAGTACTGCTGTATGTGGACTGTAACTGTTGCATTCATGAGGGCGGAACCAGCAAGCTGCAGAACAGATTCGGGAAGTGGCCAGACCTCCACATACGACTGGACATCTGGAACTTTATGAGGAGGATGGCAGTGGGGTGCACCACAGATGCCCATCCACTCTACCCCACCTTCATGGGATGCCTGTCCGCCTGCATCTTTGAGTGGGATGCAGGAGACCTCACCCTGTTATGGCAGGCAAAAAAACGGCAACTGATGCAGGAGGGTGTGCCAGCTATTACTGACCTTTTGGTGGACAGGAGCATCAGTAAAAATCACCTCAGCCTTTACTGCCGCAGGAGGACACGCGGCGAGGAGGCAACAATACGCCTCATCGACAAGCTACTCCAGGAGTTGGGTGGGGCAAATGGAAGGGACCTTATGGGTGTGCTACTGCTGGATGAAGTGCGCATGGAGCACATCTGGCGTGTGCAGAAACGTCATGTCAGGTGCATCCAGGATGTTTCAGGAATTCCACTCTACATCGAAGTGGGCTCCACCTCAAAGGCAGGGGTCACCCTGACAAGATATCGCTGTGCCAGAGGGTCCACATCCCTGGAGTCTTTCCACTGCCACTTAAACAGGTTTATTCCAGGTTGGTTTCTCAAATAATGTTTGATATTTTAATAAATTATTATTCAAACAGAAACTCATGTCGTTTTCTATTGATACATATTTTTTCTTCTAGGAACCTGTGCAAATGCATTGAATTTCCAGCTCTACCTCCTGGAAGGCTTGAACAGGTGGAATCAAGATCGGGCGAATGCAGCAGTGACCAGCAATCCAGCATCTCTCCTCACTTACTCCGGGGATGTGGACCCTCTGTGTTAACACCAACAGCTTGAAGGTGTTTGGCCGTGCTTTTGTGCCAACGTTTAGGTCACCTGCCACATACACAGGTATGTTTTAGCTTTTCTAGCTACCTTATACTTTTTTCATGGGTTTCCAATGTTCTAACTAAATATTATTTTTACCAGTAGGTGTACGTTTTATAGTTAATTTATGTAAGTGAGGATAACAGAATAAATGGGATAGTTCACAATAAAATTCTGTCATCATTTACTCACCCTCAGGTTGTTTGAAATCCTGTATACATTTATGTAACACAAAGAAAGAAATTTGGAACAATGTCAGTAACCAGACATATCTAATCCCCCATTTACTGCTACAGTAGTGAAATAAATACTATGGGAGTGAATGGGGGATAAGCTCTGGTTACTGACATTCTTCCAAACATCTTCCTTTGTGTTTTGCAGAACAAAGGAATTAATACAGGTTTGGAACAACCTGAGGGTGAATAATTGATGACAGACATTTCATTTTTGACACTAACCCTTTAAGTATTTCCATTTATTATTCTAATTGCAAATACAAATGTCTAATAATGCATTTATCTATATTGAATAGTTATTGTTATATTTATTGAATAGTTAGATAATTAATG
The DNA here is from genome assembly GCA_008369825.1 of Triplophysa tibetana. Taxonomy (NCBI): domain Eukaryota; kingdom Metazoa; phylum Chordata; class Actinopteri; order Cypriniformes; family Nemacheilidae; genus Triplophysa; species Triplophysa tibetana. The sequence goes on from CM017903.1 coordinate 2,083,545, forward strand.
ACGTGTGCATTTCTGTTATTTTTCGTAGGAGAGCTGCTTGGTGTTGACAACCTTTTGAGTCAGACTGGACAGCCGCTTGTGGTTGATCCCGAGTCAGAGGAGACAGAGAACATGCTTGAGGATGTGGATGAAGGAGAGAACGAGGACGATGAGGGTTTCAGTGAAGAACAGACCCTTGATATTACTGTGTCAAGTCTCTCAGATGAACCAAGCTTCTCTGTTTTCTCCCACTTTGTGCCCTCTGCTGAGTCTCTCTCCACCTTCCCGCCAGCTGACTTCTCCTGCATGGCTGCTGACTTTTCCACCCTGGCTGCTCCGTCCTCTCAGCCCATTGCCTCCACCCTGGCTGATGACTCCTCCACATTGGCTGTTGATTCCAATCCACAGTCAGGTGCCTCAACATCTGCTGATCTGTCTGCGGTATGTAAATACCATATTGTATGTATATTGATCTATATAAAAGGCTGAATTTAGAATAAAACACAGGTATTGAATAATCACAATCAAGAACTGGAAAAAACTCTTTTATATTGCGTAACATTTGCTGCATAATTATATATTTGTATTTGTCCAAACACCTGTGTCCTATAGATATCGCACACATGTCTGAAAAACGATTAATCTGACAAAATGCTGCAAATGGGTCAATAGAAACTGTAAGACTGTCGATCAAATACTTGTGGTCTGTTCTGTGGGCAGTTTAGAACCCAATGAGGCATTCGGTTAAAAACAGTGTAACTGTATATTAGTGTCTGTGCTTTGTCTCACTCCATAGTCCACAAATTGTTGTGAATCACTGTTTTTTTTAGGCTGTGGATAACTTCGGTGTGCCAGGGATGGACCGAGTAAACAGCCTGGCAGAGTATCTTGTGGAGCTTAGGAACCAGCCCTCTCTAGTCCTCACCAACCAGCAGGTCAGGAACATTTAACTTTCTTTACTTTCCCTTTTTGACTTGTCATACATGTCTATACTTGACAATGTTATGTTTTCTCATTTGCTATGTATTATATGCTCTCTCTGCTTAGGCGAGCAATGTTGTTGCTCTTTGGCAGAACCTGCTGGATAACGACAAGCAGCGGGTGGTGTTCGCTGCCAGACATCAGAGCAAGCTGGACACAGGGAGGTTCAGGTCCCCCAAAAAGAGGTAGGAGTTCAGTCGAGGGTTGGAGAGTGTGAAGAGGCACGCGCTCACAACCATTGCTCCACTTGCCCAATGGCAAGGCAAGGCAAGGCAAGTTTATTTATATAGCACATTTCATACACAAGTGCAATTCAAAGTGCTTTACATAAAATGATTGACAGAAAGAATAAAACGTATCTTTAAAATGCAAATTATTTAAAACAATAAAACAGCAATAAAATTGATTAAAAATGTGAGTGTATATATAAAAAGAATAAGAGCAAAATAAAAATAAATTAGAAATAGAAGTGCAGTTGATGTAAAGTAGCACAGTGCTCAGGTTGTGAATGCACAGCTAAACAAGTGTGTTTTTAATCTGGACTTAAAAGTATCTACTGTTGGTGAATGTCTGATGTCATCTGGAAGCAGATTCCAGCTACGAGTGGCGTAATGGCTAAACGCTGACTCGCCCTGTTTTGAGTGAACCCTTGTTATCTCTAACTGACGTGATCCTGATGATCTGAGAAGTCTGATTGGTTTATATTCAATGAGCATATCTGAGATGTATTTAGGTCCTAGACCATTGAGTGATTTATAGACAATTAATAATACTTTGAAGTTGATTCTAAAAGTAACTGGTAACCAGTGTAAGGACCTGAGGATTAGAGTGATATGCTCAGATTTTTTGGTTCTGGTCAGAATCCTGGCAGCAGCGTTCTGTATGAGCTGCAGCTGTCTGATGGTCTTTTTGGGAAGACCTGTAAGGAGTCCATTACAGTAATCCACCCTGCTGGTGATGAAAGCATGAACTAGTTTCTCTAAATCTTGGCTTGAGACAAAACATCTGATTCTGGCTATGTTTCTGAGATGGTAGTACGCTGATTTGCTTATTGCTTTGACATGACTGCTGAAACTAAGATCAGACTCCAAAATGACCCCAAGATTGTTTACCTTGCTTTGTGTCTTTAGACCTCTTAAGTCAAGGTATGTGTTTACCTTGTTAGTTTCATCCTTGTTACCAAAAACAATGACTTCAGTTTTGTTTTTATTTAACTGAAGGAAGTTTTGACACATCCATCTGTTAATTTCATCAATGCATTGGCAAAAAGAGTCAATAGGCCTGTAGTCATTGGGTGAGAGGGCTAGGTAGATCTGAGTGTCGTCTGCATAGCTGTGGTAGGCAATTTGGTACTTTTTCATTATTTGGCCAAGTGGGAGCATATACAGGTTGAAGAGGAGCGGAGCTAGAATTGAGCCCTGTGGAACACCACAAGTCATGGATGTCCAGTCAGATTTATGGTTGCCTATGTTCACATAGTAACCTCTCCCTTTAAGGTATGACCCAAACCATTTAAGTACCAATCCAGAAAGCCCTACCCAGTTTTCCAGCCTATTTAGGAGTATGGTGTGATCTACTGTGTCAAAAGCAGCACTGAGATCTAGTAAAACCAGAACTGATATTTTGCCTGAATCAGAATTCAATCGAATATCATTAATTATCTTTATGAGCACTGTCTCTGTGCTATGATGCTGACGGAAACCAGACTGATAATTGTCCAGGTAGCCATTTGAGTTCAAAAATTTGGTCAGCTGATTGAAGACAACCTTTTCAATGATCTTGCCTATAAAAGGAAGATTTGATATTGGTCTGTAGTTAGACAGTAAGGTTTTGTCTAGATTGGCCTTTTTTAGAAGAGGTTTGACAACTGCATTTTTTAGGGACTCGGGGAAAGTTCCTGAGAGCAGTGAGGAATTAACTATTTTTAGGAGATCTGCTTCCAAACAGTTAAACACTCTTTTGAAAATGGATGTGGGAAGTGTGTCAAGGCTGCAAGTTGAAGCCTTAAGATGCTGTACCGTTTCCTCCAGGGTTTTGAGATCAATTGTCTGAAATTCAGACAAAGTAACTAATTTCTGATGTACTGAAGTCAGACTGACCTGACTGCCGCATGAAGCTTTGCTGATTTCGATTCTGATATTACTGATCTTTTGAAGGAAAAAAGTTGCAAACTCATTGCATTTGTCATCAGACAGCCTTTCCCTCGGAACTTGACTAGGGGGATTTGTTAGTCTCTCTACAGTTGCAAAAAGGGTGCGAGTGTTATTTATTTTGCTGTTTATAATGTTAGTGAAAAAATTCTGTCTGGCTTTGCCTATGTGGCCAGATTGTTGTCGCCTGATTGAGACCATTTTTGTCAGGCTCTGTGCCATTCACCGGAGTCCCAAGAAGAAGGGGAATGGGACACTGTCCAGATGGGATCTGATCCTGGAGGACTACAGAAAAATCAGGCGGTGCATTCTGGCCAATGCGAATTTGATGCAGCTTGCAACTAGTGGATGTGATCCACAACACTGTAGTTCAGTGGCACAATAAGAGGGTGAAAAGTCAGGACACTGCAGACGTGATCCAGGGACTGAAACTGCCAAGTCGCTTGTCTGTGGCGGCTGACCCTCTACTCCCTGGCAATGTCCGCCCCCCATCTGCACACCCCCAGCCAGGCCCAACTCACCAATACTGTCAGGATCTAGGACTTGTTTCAGTCTCCAGCCACTGGATGTCGCTGTCTCCTTGTTTGGTTTTCCCTAGTGTTATTGTTTTCACCTGTTCCCCATTTGTCCCCTGTGTATTTAAGTTGGTTCCTGTTCCCTGTCTTGTTGCTCAGTCTTTGACGTTTTGTAGCCAAGTCCCTAGTCTCGAGTGTTGTGTCTTCATGTACTGTTGCTTTTTGGAGTTCTGTGAGAACATCTTTATTATTTTTTGATCTACCTCTTCGGAGTTGTTTTTGTTACCCTTCTTACCTGTGCCTCAAGGATTAAAAGGATCTGCTTTCTTTTGCTTCCCTAACAACTGTGTGTGCGTTCCTCTTTGGGTTCACCATTCCACTGTGGCTCACGGGGGCCGGTCGTGGATAGGTGGTATCCACTGACAGCCAATCAGATTGAAGCTCTTCTCCTGTTGTCCCTGTGATGTCACAGCCAATCAGATTTTTTCACATCTTTTTTTATGTTCGCTTGCACAGAGGTTCGAAACCCACTCGAAGCAACTCTGAAACATTGTTTTACAAACATTTATGAGTTTTTATGACATTTAAGCAACCTTTTAAAATGTTGGAATATTGACAAAGTATAAGTATTAAAAGGATTTAAATTGAAATTGGGTTGAATGAAAATGTTTGACAGAATATATTCATTGATGGTGTTTTATTTATCATATCTTTAACCACAATAAATGTTTGAAAACTCTATTCTTATGAACATTAATTCGTAACAATTAAATGGTTATTTGAAATGTAAATGTTGATGTTCATAACAAAATATTCTTAATGTCAGTGTTGAAATTATTTCATATTGTTTTCTTCACTATATGTTATTACCCTGTAGGATTTTTGGTCAAATTATATAAAATAATATTTTTAACAGCACCAAATGTGAATACATTCATGAAGAGTATTTTTTTACTAAACTCCAATTACAATACATATGTCTCTTACCTTTGTAGTGCTATTACATTTGTAAATAAAATATATTTTACGTCATGTGGAAAATAGTTGCCTTTTATTTGTATATATATAAATATAAAAAACAGAGTACAAGATAACTGCTTTTTTAGATAGTTTTTATTGTTTTCTCAACATTTTAAAAGGCAAAACAAACAAGCAAAAGATATTTACACGTGGAAAATTCTCATTTACTTTTTCCAGAAACCCATCTCTGTCTTTCCATATTGTAAAATGTAGACTTTTGAAAGTCTTTCCAGGTCATCTCTTTCTCCATACCCTGCTCTCTATATATGGAATATACTTTAGCAGGACAATAAACATATTTCCCAGCAATTCCAGGAAAGCCCGTATGTATATGCGGACTGTTTGGACCTTGTTTGAGTTCCATTTTACAAAACCTACACAGGCGACCTACATGCGGAGATTCAGGCATTTTTCGTTTTTGCTGTCCCTTCTCTTCCACCCTTTTTTTGGTGTCATCTAGTTCCCTCTGGAAGAACTCTGTTTCCATAAAATCTTTAAAAGGCATTATGGGATTTGTCAGTCCTTCACCACTATAAGCCTTAAAAACCTTGGTGGAACAGTAGAAGTACCTAACAGGTCCTTGCTGGTAAAAAAAATGGATGGAGGAGCCATCACTTTCATAGCGAGACCTGGGCTGTCTGCAGGCAGCACAAGTCTTTATTTGTTTCTTTTTTTGTTCTGGTTGTTGTTGTTGTTGTTTTTGTATTTGTTGCTGTTGATGCTTCTCCATAATACCCTCAACGATCCTCTCAATGGTTGCGTGTGAAAGTGGTGTGGTCAGAGCAAGTGCTGGTGGGTTTACAACTGCAGGATTAATTGTTACCACTGGCACACTAGTAGTCTCGCTCCCCTCTGTCAGAGAGTGCCACACTTCTGAGTGTCTGAAGTAGTTTTTCAGGAGAAGTATTTAACGAAGAACTGGTGTTTAGCAATTTGGCCAAGTGCTTGACATACTGAGCTATGTGCAGTTTTGTAGTAGGATGGAGCATGCTGTTGGGATCAGTACTGGAGTTATGGACCATTGCTGCATACTCCTGATCCACAAGTTTAAGCATATCCTTCTTCCCATGATGTTCAGTAAGCAGGTTGTCAATTGCCTCCTTCATTGGCGTTGTCCACCGTTTGTGGTCTAGCACAAACACCCTTCCACCAGTCTTCACAGGTCCAGTACGAGCGCTTGCAGGTGAGGCCACCATAGGCAGAGGCGGTACATGTGTTGTTCCTATAGCACAGAAAATCAGGCAATCAATATTTGTGCTCTCATACCATTTGTTAAATTAATTTGTTATTTTTTTGAATATTTACCTGGCTCTGACTGAGGCTCTGTGCAGGCACGGTAAAACGATGACACGGTCAGCGTATCAGCAGATTCTACAACAGCAGCAGCAGAAATACTTTTTTCATCAAGGTGTATTTTTAGCAAGTATTTAGTTTTATGTGCCAAGAAAAAGGGCATTTTAAGCATGACGCTAAATAAACTTTATTTAAAATGTGAATTAAAAGAGTAAAACTGAAAAATAGAAATAAAGTGCAGTTGGTTTGAACCAGCACAGTGCTCAGGTTCTAAAAAAAAAAATCTGGATTTAAAAATGGCTACTGTTGTGTTGTGGAAGCAGATTCAGCACATTTGCTTTTGTATAGTCAATAATTATAGGTAATAAATAATAGGATTGACTAGTTATCACTGTAGAAATATATATAAAAAGTGCTTAAACTCTGTAAAAAGACCTGTTTAACTGTTAGAATCTGTAATATATCATTAATACGATGCAATTTTTATTGTAATAAGGAAAAACACAAATAATGTTAGCAGATGTCATATGATTTTAAACGATGAAGCATAATTCACAACAACAAGTAGACATCTTCTTTTCTGCCAACCGTGGGATTCGAACCAGTAATTTTGTGATCATCTTTACTCCCATACAAATGCATTGTGAAATTGAAAATAGTGTTTTAGCAATAGTTTATGATAAACAATATAAAAACGTTATTGCTAGTCGGGGGGAACCACTTTTCTTCTTTTTTTCTCTCTTTTTCCCTCTTTTTCCCTCTTCCCCTTTCTTCCCCTTCTTCCCCCCCTCTTAACAGACTATTGTTCCCCAGCTTAGGCGCAATCGGTTAGCGCGTTCGGCTGTTAACCGAAAGGTTGGTGGTTCGAGTCCACACAGGGACGAAGGTTTTGTGTAGCGCAGCAGCAGTTTTCTATACCCCTTCATGCTGTGGCCCACCAGCGAAGCTTGCTCAATAGAGGCTTACTCTAGAACAATAAGGGATTTCAAACACATGGAAGGAAAGAAGCCTTTTGCGTCCCACATCGGGAGTTAAAGAAATGGAGTAGCAACACTATATTTATATGGCAGCGTGGAAAGACTTTCAATTTTTCTGCACATGTACTAGCAGTGAACCACAGAAAGAAGAACTAAGATTTGAGAAGTACAATCTTCGTTAGTACGGTGGACAGTATCACCGACCGGTCACGCGTTTGGCCGTGCTGATGGTGAGGCGATGAGCCCTCCAAACCGACCAGAGCTATCCGGGCATGTGTCGGTGCGTGCCAAGTACTTCGGCGATTCCTCCTCCAAAAGGATTCCCCGACGGCGAGTTAAGCCTTTTCTTTTACTGCTGTCCAATAGCTCGGATGAGCTGGGCTTAAACTTTCTAAAGATCAGCTACAGAAGTGCTTGGTGCAGCTGTTTTTTAACAATTTGCAGTGTGCTGGCTGCTAATCATACTGGGGTCAATGGATGGAAGACCCCAACACAGGGTTACAGTAAGCGGGAAGCAGTTTCTTAAAGACCCCCAAACAGATGCCGTGAACCGAATTCGAACCTGGGTTTGGCGCTTCAGCATTTTGCTTCCCAATCAGGGTGATAAACCAAGGACGATTGATTGAAAACAGTGGTCCTGACTGCTGGACCATGTTGGACACCTCAGCAAGGGCAATACGGACTGCAACTGCTTCCCAGAGCTAAAGAAATGGAGTAGCAACCCCACACTTTCAAGACCCCCAAAAGTATGCCATGACCCGGATTCGAACCGGGGTTGCTGCTGCCACAAAGCAGAGTACTAACCACTATACGATCACGGCGAGCTACCAGACAGAGACCATTGGCAAACGTCTCGGCCCGATAAGAAGATGGGTTTTTCGACTCTTGAGCGACAAATCAGCATCTGAAAAGGGGTTCTCTAAAAACAGGCGGCACTTTAATTCCGAGTCAAACTGAGCGACGTGAAAGAGGAAAATGTCAAAACAGGATTTATAGCTATGACAGACTGCCTTGACGTCAGTCTCTGTGGCGCAATCGGTTAGCGCATTCGGCTGTTAACCGAAAGGTTGGTGGCATATTGCAGCGTGGAAAGACTTTCGATTTTTCTGCACATGTACTAGCAGTGAACCACAGAAAGAAGAACTAAGATTTGAGAAGTATAATCTTCGTTAGTACAGTGGACAGTATCACCGACCGGTCACGCGTTTAGCCGTGCTGATGGTGATGCGATGTGCCCTCCAAACCGACCAGAGCTATCCCGGCTTTTGTCGGTGCGTGCCAAGTACTTCTGCGAATCCTCCTCCAAAAGGATTCCCCGACGGCGAGTTAAGCCTTTTCTTTTTCTAGTGTCCAATAGCTCGGATGAGCTGGGCTTAAACTTTCTAAAGATCAGCTACAGAAGTGCTTGGTGCAGCTCTTTTTTAACCATTTGCAGTGTGCTGGCTGCTAATCATACTGGGGTCAATGGAAACTAAGCGACGTGAATGAGGAAAATGTCAAAACAGGATTTGTAGCTATGACAGGCCGCCTTGACGTCAGTCTCTGTGGCGCAATCGGTTAGCGCGTTCGGCTGTTAACCGAAAGGTTGGTGGTTCGAGTCCACCCAGGGACGAAGGTTTTGTGTAGCGCAGCAGCAGTTTTCTATACCCCTTCATGCTGTGACCCACCAGCGAAGCTTGCTCAACAGAGGCTTACTCCAGAACAATAAGGGATTTCACACACATGGAAGGAAAAGAAGCCTTTTGCGTCCCACATCGGGAGTTAAAGAAATGGAGTAGCAACACTATATTTATATGGCAGCGTGGAAAGACTTTCAATTTTTCTGCACATGTACTAGCAGTGAACCACAGAAAGAAGAACTAAGATTTGAGAAGTACAATCTTCGTTAGTACGGTGGACAGTATCACCGACCGGTCACGCGCTTGGCCGTGCTGATGGTGAGGCGATGAGCCCTCCAAACCGACCAGAGCTATCCGGGCTTGTGTCGGTGCGTGCCAAGTACTTCGGCGATTCCTCCTCCAAAAGGATTCCCCGACGGCGAGTTAAGCCTTTTCTTTTACTGCTGTCCAATAGCTCGGATGAGCTGGGCTTAAACTTTCTAAAGATCAGCTACAGAAGTGCTTGGTGCAGCTGTTTTTTAACAATTTGCAGTGTGCTGGCTGCTAATCATACTGGGGTCAATGGATGGAAGACCCCAACACAGGGTTACAGTAAGCGGGAAGCAGTTTCTTAAAGACCCCAAACAGATGCCGTGAACCGAATTCGAACCTGGGTTTGGCGCTTCAGCATTTTGCTTCCCAATCAGGGCGATAAACCAAGGACGATTGATTGAAAACAGTGGTCCTGACTGCTGGACCATGTTGGACACCTCAGCAAGGGCAATACGGACTGCAACTGCTTCCCAGAGCTAAAGAAATGCAGTAGCAACCCCACATTTTGAAGACCCCCAAAAGTATGCCGTGACCCGGATTCGAACCGGGGTTGCTGCTGCCACAAAGCAGAGTACTAACCACTATACGATCACGGCGAGCAACCAGACAGGGACCAGTTGCAAACGTCTCGGCCCGAGAAGAAGATGGGTTTTTTCGACTCTTGTGAGACAAATCAGCATCTGAGCTCAATAAATCGTTAACGTAGTCGTCAGAATTCGAACCTGCGCGGGAAACCACAATGGATTTCTAGTCCGTCGCCTTCACCACTCGGCCACGGCTACACAAGTTTGTCTGCCTCCTCACAGTTGTTGGGTCAATGCTCCTGTCAAGGGGCCTTTTAAACTGGGCCCTGGCTAGCAGGCCGTCTGCTGGGATCTTCTTGAGACTAGTACAACTTCCCCAACCTTCTCTTTCTGAAGGGGGTTCTCTGAAAACAGGCGGCACTGTAATTCCGAGTCAAACTAAGCGACGTGAATGAGGAAAATGTCAAAACAGGATTTGTAGCTATGACAGACCGCCTTGACGTCAGTCTCTGTGGCGCAATCGGTTAGCGCGTTTGGCTGTTAACCGAAAGGTTGGTGGTTCGAGTCCACACAGGGACGAAGGTTTTATGTAGCGCAGCAGCAGTTTTCTATACCCCTTCATGCTGTGACCCACCAGCGAAGCTTGCTCAACAGAGGCTTACTCTAGAACAATAAGGGATTTCAAACACATGGAAGGAAAAGAAGCCTTTTGCGTCCCACATCGGGAGGTAAAGAAATGGAGTAGCAACCCTACATTTATATGGCAGCGTGGAAAGACTTTCGATTTTTCTGCACATGTACTAGCAGTGAACCACAGAAAGAAGAACTAAGATTTGAGAAGTATAATCTTCGTTAGTACAGTGGACAGTATCACCGACCGGTCACGCGTTTAGCCGTGCTGATGGTGATGCGATGTGCCCTCCAAACCGACCAGAGCTATCCGGGCTTTTGTCGGTGCGTGCCAAGTACTTCTGCGAATCCTCCTCCAAAAGGATTCCCCGACGGCGAGTTAAGCCTTTTCTTTTTCTAGTGTCCAATAGCTCGGATGAGCTGGGCTTAAACTTTCTAAAGATCAGCTACAGAAGTGCTTGGTGCAGCTCTTTTTTAACCATTTGCAGTGTGCTGGCTGCTAATCATACTGGGGTCAATGGAAACTAAGCGACGTGAATGAGGAAAATGTCAAAACAGGATTTGTAGCTATGACAGGCCGCCTTGACGTCAGTCTCTGTGGCGCAATCGGTTAGCGCGTTCGGCTGTTAACCGAAAGGTTGGTGGTTCGAGTCCACCCAGGGACGAAGGTTTTGTGTAGCGCAGCAGCAGTTTTCTATACCCCTTCATGCTGTGACCCACCAGCGAAGCTTGCTCAACAGAGGCTTACTCCAGAACAATAAGGGATTTCACACACATGGAAGGAAAAGAAGCCTTTTGCGTCCCACATCGGGAGTTAAAGAAATGGAGTAGCAACACTATATTTATATGGCAGCGTGGAAAGACTTTCAATTTTTCTGCACATGTACTAGCAGTGAACCACAGAAAGAAGAACTAAGATTTGAGAAGTACAATCTTCGTTAGTACGGTGGACAGTATCACCGACCGGTCACGCGCTTGGCCGTGCTGATGGTGAGGCGATGAGCCCTCCAAACCGACCAGAGCTATCCGGGCTTGTGTCGGTGCGTGCCAAGTACTTCGGCGATTCCTCCTCCAAAAGGATTCCCCGACGGCGAGTTAAGCCTTTTCTTTTACTGCTGTCCAATAGCTCGGATGAGCTGGGCTTAAACTTTCTAAAGATCAGCTACAGAAGTGCTTGGTGCAGCTGTTTTTTAACAATTTGCAGTGTGCTGGCTGCTAATCATACTGGGGTCAATGGATGGAAGACCCCAACACAGGGTTACAGTAAGCGGGAAGCAGTTTCTTAAAGACCCCAAACAGATGCCGTGAACCGAATTCGAACCTGGGTTTGGCGCTTCAGCATTTTGCTTCCCAATCAGGGCGATAAACCAAGGACGATTGATTGAAAACAGTGGTCCTGACTGCTGGACCATGTTGGACACCTCAGCAAGGGCAATACGGACTGCAACTGCTTCCCAGAGCTAAAGAAATGCAGTAGCAACCCCACATTTTGAAGACCCCCAAAAGTATGCCGTGACCCGGATTCGAACCGGGGTTGCTGCTGCCACAAAGCAGAGTACTAACCACTATACGATCACGGCGAGCAACCAGACAGGGACCAGTTGCAAACGTCTCGGCCCGACAAGAAGATGGGTTTTTCGACTCTTGTGAGACAAATCAGCATCTGAGCTCAATAAATCGTTAACGTAGTCGTCAGAATTCGAACCTGCGCGGGAAACCACAATGGATTTCTAGTCCGTCGCCTTCACCACTCGGCCACGGCTACACAAGTTTGTCTGCCTCCTCACAGTTGTTGGGTCAATGCTCCTGTCAAGGGGCCTTTTAAACTGGGCCCTGGCTAGCAGGCCGTCTGCTGGGATCTTCTTGAGACTAGTACAACTTCCCCAACCTTCTCTTTCTGAAGGGGGTTCTCTGAAAACAGGCGGCACTGTAATTCCGAGTCAAACTAAGCGACGTGAATGAGGAAAATGTCAAAACAGGATTTGTAGCTATGACAGACCGCCTTGACGTCAGTCTCTGTGGCGCAATCGGTTAGCGCGTTTGGCTGTTAACCGAAAGGTTGGTGGTTCGAGTCCACACAGGGACGAAGGTTTTATGTAGCGCAGCAGCAGTTTTCTATACCCCTTCATGCTGTGACCCACCAGCGAAGCTTGCTCAACAGAGGCTTACTCTAGAACAATAAGGGATTTCAAACACATGGAAGGAAAAGAAGCCTTTTGCGTCCCACATCGGGAGGTAAAGAAATGGAGTAGCAACCCTACATTTATATGGCAGCGTGGAAAGACTTTCGATTTTTCTGCACATGTACTAGCAGTGAACCACAGAAAGAAGAACTAAGATTTGAGAAGTATAATCTTCGTTAGTACAGTGGACAGTATCACCGACCGGTCACGCGTTTAGCCGTGCTGATGGTGATGCGATGTGCCCTCCAAACCGACCAGAGCTATCCGGGCTTTTGTCGGTGCGTGCCAAGTACTTCTGCGAATCCTCCTCCAAAAGGATTCCCCGACGGCGAGTTAAGCCTTTTCTTTTTCTAGTGTCCAATAGCTCGGATGAGCTGGGCTTAAACTTTCTAAAGATCAGCTACAGAAGTGCTTGGTGCAGCTCTTTTTTAACCATTTGCAGTGTGCTGGCTGCTAATCATACTGGGGTCAATGGATGGAAGACCCCAACGCAGGGTTACAGTAAGCGGGAAGCAGTTTCTTAAAGACCCCCAAACAGATGCCGTGAACCGAATTCGAACCTGGGTTTGGCGCTTCAGCATTTTGCTTCCCAATCAGGGCGTTAAACCCAGGACGATTGAGTGAAAACAGGGGTCCTGACTGCTGGAACATGTTGGACACCTCAGCAAGGGCAATACGGACTGCAACTGCTTCCCAGAGCTAAGAAATGCAGTAGCAACCCCACATTTTCAAGACCCCCAAAAGTATGCCGTCACCCGGATTCGAACCGGGGTTGCTGCTGCCACAAAGCAGAGTACTAACCACTATACAATCACGGCGAGCAACCAGACAGGGACCAGCTGCAAACGTCTCGGCCCGACAAGAAGATGGGTTTTTCGACCCTTGAGAGACAAATCAGCATCTGAGCTCAATAAATCGTTAACGTAGTGGTCAGAATTCGAACCTGCGCGGGAAACCACAATGGATTTCTAGTCCGTCGCCTTAACCACTCGGCCACGGCTATCCAAGTTTGTCTGCCTTCTCACAGTTGTTGCGTCAATGCTCCTGTCAAGGGGCCTTTTAAACTGGGCCCTGGCTAGCAGGCCGTCTGCTGGGATCTTCTTGAGACTAGTACAACTTCCCCAACCTTCTCTTTCCGAAGGGGGTTCTCTGAAAACAGGCGGCACTTTAATTCCGAGTCAAACTAAGCGACGTGAATGAGGAAAATGTCAAAACAGGATTTGTAGCTATGACAGGCCGCCTTGACGTCAGTCTCTGTGGCGCAATCGGTTAGCGCGTTCGGCTGTTAACCGAAAGGTTGGTGGTTCGAGTCCACCCAGGGACGAAGGTTTTGTGTAGCGCAGCAGCAGTTTTCTATACCCCTTCATGCTGTGACCCACCAGCGAAGCTTGCTCAACAGAGGCTTACTCCAGAACAATAAGGGATTTCACACACATGGAAGGAAAAGAAGCCTTTTGCGTCCCACATCGGGAGTTAAAGAAATGGAGTAGCAACATTATATTTATATGGCAGCGTGGAAAGACTTTCAATTTTTCTGCACATGTACTAGCAGTGAACCACAGAAAGAAGAACTAAGATTTGAGAAGTACAATCTTCGTTAGTACGGTGGACAGTATCACCGACCGGTCACGCGCTTGGCCGTGCTGATGGTGAGGCGATGAGCCCTCCAAACCGACCAGAGCTATCCGGGCTTGTGTCGGTGCGTGCCAAGTACTTCGGCGATTCCTCCTCCAAAAGGATTCCCCGACGGCGAGTTAAGCCTTTTCTTTTACTGCTGTCCAATAGCTCGGATGAGCTGGGCTTAAACTTTCTAAAGATCAGCTACAGAAGTGCTTGGTGCAGCTGTTTTTTAACAATTTGCAGTGTGCTGGCTGCTAATCATACTGGGGTCAATGGATGGAAGACCCCAACACAGGGTTACAGTAAGCGGGAAGCAGTTTCTTAAAGACCCCCAAACAGATGCCGTGAACCGAATTCGAACCTGGGTTTGGCGCTTCAGCATTTTGCTTCCCAATCAGGGCGATAAACCAAGGACGATTGATTGAAAACAGTGGTCCTGACTGCTGGACCATGTTGGACACCTCAGCAAGGGCAATACGGACTGCAACTGCTTCCCAGAGCTAAAGAAATGCAGTAGCAACCCCACATTTTGAAGACCCCCAAAAGTATGCCGTGACCCGGATTCGAACCGGGGTTGCTGCTGCCACAAAGCAGAGTACTAACCACTATACGATCACGGCGAGCAACCAGACAGGGACCAGTTGCAAACGTCTCGGCCCGACAAGAAGATGGGTTTTTCGACCCTTGAGAGACAAATCAGCATCTGAGCTCAATAAATCGTTAACGTAGTGGTCAGAATTCGAACCTGCGCAGGAAACCACAATGGATTTCTAGTCCGTCGCCTTCACCACTCGGCCACGGCTATCCAAGTTTGTCTGCCTTCTCACAGTTGTTGCGTCAATGCTCCTGTCAAGGGGCCTTTTAAACTGGGCCCTGGCTAGCAGGCCGTCTGCTGGGATCTTCTTGAGACTAGTACAACTTCCCCAACCTTCTCTTTCCGAAGGGGGTTCTCTGAAAACAGGCGGCACTGTAATTCCGAGTCAAACTAAGCGACGTGAATGAGGAAAATGTCAAAACAGGATTTGTAGCTATGACAGACCGCCTTGACGTCAGTCTCTGTGGCGCAATCGGTTAGCGCGTTTGGCTGTTAACCGAAAGGTTGGTGGTTCGAGTCCACACAGGGACGAAGGTTTTATGTAGCGCAGCAGCAGTTTTCTATACCCCTTCATGCTGTGACCCACCAGCGAAGCTTGCTCAACAGAGGCTTACTCTAGAACAATAAGGGATTTCAAACACATGGAAGGAAAAGAAGCCTTTTGCGTCCCACATCGGGAGGTAAAGAAATGGAGTAGCAACCCTACATTTATATGGCAGCGTGGAAAGACTTTCGATTTTTCTGCACATGTACTAGCAGTGAACCACAGAAAGAAGAACTAAGATTTGAGAAGTATAATCTTCGTTAGTACAGTGGACAGTATCACCGACCGGTCACGCGTTTAGCCGTGCTGATGGTGATGCGATGTGCCCTCCAAACCGACCAGAGCTATCCGGGCTTGTGTCGGTGCGTGCCAAGTACTTC
The DNA here is from genome assembly GCA_008369825.1 of Triplophysa tibetana. Classification (NCBI taxonomy): domain Eukaryota; kingdom Metazoa; phylum Chordata; class Actinopteri; order Cypriniformes; family Nemacheilidae; genus Triplophysa; species Triplophysa tibetana. The sequence goes on from CM017903.1 coordinate 2,098,867, forward strand.
TGCGATTCCTCCTCCAAAAGGATTCCCCGACGGCGAGTTAAGCCTTTTCTTTTTCTAGTGTCCAATAGCTCGGATGAGCTGGGCTTAAACTTTCTAAAGATCAGCTACAGAAGTGCTTGGTGCAGCTCTTTTTTAACAATTTGCAGTGTGCTGGCTGCTAATCATACTGGGGTAAATGGATGGAAGACCCCAACGCAGGGTTACAGGGGAGAGGAGGACATGTCACCCTCACTTTTCAATATCCTGTTTGAGTGCCCCTCACTTTTAAATTAGTTTTTTTTCTTTACCACACGGCGTCATCGCCATGGAGAAGTAGACCACTAGCACCGAGTAGGACTGAGAGTCTGCCTGTTTCGATGCGCGCATCACACGAACACTCTAAAAATGGATAACTGAAAGATTGTTTTATATCATGTGGTTTTGATTTGAATTAAAAATAAATTGTATACGTTTATTTTAGATGTTTTATCGTGGTCAGTGTTTCGGTAGGCCATGTAAGCTGTTTCCTTATAATGGATTTATATGGGGAAGAAAAGCCGAATCTGATTCCTTCCATTAAAGTTTACTTTTTTGCTGGTGTATTTTTGATAAGATATATCTTAAAAAATCATTTTCTCAGTGTAATCTTCTAGTTATATTCTTTCAATCCCATTCCTTGCAGCAAATGCTGCAAGATGAAAAAGACTTCTGTGTTTGTTTTGTAATTTGCGACGAAGTCAGCTGAAACCATTAACAGTTGATGACATTCATTTTATTATTTCAATTATTTCTTTTAGATGTGATTTATGAAATCTGTAAATGTATTTGTTACGGCCAAAAACCAGTTTGGCTCATTAAACTAAACAATTAAATGAAAGTAAAACAGGCCAAACAGAATCACAACACCTGATTAATTTAAAAAACACCTTCAATTTGAATTAAATAATGATATTCATATGATTTCTTGTGATTAAACACATAGAAAAATGATATAACAATTCATAAAGATTCTAAGAATGAAAATCGAACAAATTAATAACAAAATGAAAATAGCAGTCCATGGGTAGGGAACTAAGAAAACAGAATCCCTAACTACACCTTTTCTCGGAGTAAGGTTCTTGCCTGATTTCCGAAAAAATAATATAAAACAGGTGAGTCTTCAAGGAAACTGCTTCCCTCGCTCAGCTCTAAATAAAAAATAATAACGGGAACTATAAATGAATACTCTACCCGCTGCTACTGAATTAAAAACGAAAACAAGATTAGCATAATAAAACAAAACAAAATAATCCAAAGAGGTACTGGGAGAGACGCCCGTGAGAGCAATGGGAATGGAGAAACCGAGAGACAGTGTATGAATACCATTTCGGCGTCAAAGCCCATTTATATCTGGAATCCCTGATGAAGTCACTTGGCTCCCGTGCAGTACGATTTTCACACAGCTCCTCCTATGGACTCAAAAGACACATGTCACATAGACTCGTAACAGTATTAAAATAGTTGCTCATATGATTTTAACAATAGTTATCTTTTTTCTGTTAGATGATTGCTTGCTGCATGAGAAAATAAATGGTTTTATGAACATGCATACATCTACGTCCATTTAATGTGGCTGCGGTTCGTGTCGCATGTCAAACGAGTAGGGTCAGTTATGGAATGAAATTAGTGCCGCTTAGGGTCGGGTGTTCTTCTCATTGCTGCGGGGTGGGTGCAGGTTTACCAAATAGGACCCTTGCAGGACTCTGACTGTAGTGGATTAATCCATGATGTAATGGATGTTCTTACACGCATGCTAGTCCATGTATTTTGATGACTTCATTAACGCATGCGCAGTAGCGAAGGTGAATGATGGATCGCATTGAAGTGTACAGAGAATTGATAGATTGACTGATGGCAGTGATTGTATGCTGGAATTTGTTTTGTAATCTTGATTAATCGTTTTTATAACAATTTTACCAAGTAGTTTCCCCAAAACGGTATAAACGTGTTTATTAGTAATGCATGTTGCGTTTATATGTCATATTTTTGCAGTCGATAGATGTTTTGGCCTTTTAAAAAACTTTTATAATGATATAAGGATACTGATTTTCATGATAACAATCATAACATGAAACAATTAGAGAAACTGCATAAGAAAAGAACCCATTGTTGTTTGGTTAATCAGTTCTTATTTACAATTGTTTTGTTCTAGATAAATGTCTTAATAAGGGCAGATGTCAAAGTGCACAAAGTGTTGAAACCAAATAAATATCACTGGCCTTGTGAGACTGAGCTTTAAAAACTGTAAAGAATCATGTAAAGCTGTGTGTACATCATGGTGGTGAGTATCTTCTAAAAACAAAGCAAAAATAATTTAAGGAAAAACTGATGGTCTTTGATAAAATCATTTTCTCAGAATCTCTGATCACCGCAACTATGCTTGTTTGTTTTTTGTACGTGTTTTAATGCTTACCTTGTCTTCGTTTATTTAAAGTCAATAATTTCTCTGAACAAACGAGCAAAACGTTGAGTATTTAATTTGATATGCATGCTTAATGTTTTCGACGTCTGATCTACCATAACGGAGGAGTTTGGACTTTTCTTTTTGTTATTATTTATTTATTTTTATTTTCTAGTTGGAATACGGAAGGGTACATTGCATTGGTGAAGTGATCTGGTAGAATGTGCAAGATGCATAACAAATTATCAATGACAAATTCATACCTGAAGATTATTCGATTTATTTTCAGATTAATGGTACAACACAAAACCTGTTGATACTTTATGGCTTCGTTTTTAAACAGCAATCCACAGAGAGAGAGAGAGTTTTTGAAGATGGAGATCCATGAATTGATTTCATATTCTTGTATTAACAGTATATGGATTTTCTGTGGAGTCATTATTTAAACACACTTCTGATCTTTACTGTGCCAAGAAACCAGTTCCAAATCATCTGATTGTAAGTGTTTGAAGTGCTGGTTCTTGTGAAGTACAAATTCTCAGAAGAATCAAGGTGCTTTTAATTCACAAATGAAAGATACACGATGTACCAGTATCATATACAGAATATAAAATATTTTCATAATTGAAATATTTTTTAATAAAGCTTTCTAATAGCACTGCAGAGATGATGCATGGCAGATGTTGTCTAAACAGTGAAAATCTCAACATTCTCTACTTTAAATGCAGTACATAGCAAACATGCCGCATGACTTTAGAACAACATCACACTGAGTGACCTCTACTGAAAAAAAATGTTTTAATCCAATACCTGTAATAAGACTGGACACAATAGCCGATTATAACGTTATCGTTAACGGCCAAAATATAAACTGCAGCAAGGCACTTCATAAACATCTTGGGTCTGATCTGAATGTCACTCAATGGCTTCACATTTAGTATTCTATTTGTGCTACAAAAATGTTAAAGATGTACCCACTTTACGCCAATTTCCTTTAAATGGATGCTTCAAAAACACTGATTGTCCATTCTCAATCTGGCCTCCACAAAAACAACATCCCTTTTATTTTGAGACCGTACATATGACACAGGTAAGTGCTCTTTAAAAGCATAAAATGAGAACTGAAACAAAGACCCTACCTTTTATTCGGGGATGGATTTGTAAACGATTGCAATGCCGCAGCCAAAGACTTACCCCGTCAGTTGGCAATACGAGGTGACTGGTGATACGCACCACAATTGTTTTCGAAAGGTGTCAAAAACCACCTCTCACAGTAGAATGAAGTTATGGAGTGGGACACAATGGAGTGGATAGTGCAAGCTTCAGGGACTGAGCACTACTGTCACTCAGACTGCTTTTGGGTCTAATGCGGTTCTCATCACCCTTACTTGCTCTGAAAGTTGCTCAGCTCCATGTCATCTTTCCGCCGTTTCTGCTGAGCAAAAAGCGAGCTGAACGGATAGAGCTTGGCTTTAGCTGGAAACCTCTGGCCAGCAATGTCAACTTCGTAATCACCGCGGTTAATGAAATCCGGCGTGACCACAGCTAGTTTGCCATCAGAGTTTGTCGGGCTAACGAAGCCTAGACACACGTGGCGCTGTAGCGTGTAGCTGTAGGCGCTGCTGGTGGTCACACCGACCAGGTTGCCATTGCGGTAAATGGGTTCACCCCACCAAGGCCAGATGTCCAGCTCTGTGTCGTGGTCTTCGAGGACCAACATGATAAAACGGCGTGAGGCTCCCTCTGCGCGCTGCCGCAACAGTACGTCCCGGCCCAGAAAGTCTGTGTCCTATGAGGGCGAAAGACAGTTAAATGAGATAAAGATCAACCAGGGAATGAAAAGACAAAAACTAAATCAACCCTGAAGGATTTTTCAGAAAAGTAACTCCACATATTTATTTTCTTCAAAAAACGATGACTGAATTTTATTTTAGGTGCACTAGGCCTATAAGGGCTTGATCAAAACTATGGCCGTGCGTTTAATTAAAAAGGTGCGGAAAATGCGTTTCAACCAGTGGTTCTTAAGGGGTCCCCCGCTGACTTCCAAGTGGGAGTCAAGATGACTAATCATTTAAAATAAGACGCATGGAAATACATTTCTTTTTATTTGTCAATTTTCATATTGTATAAACACTTTTTCAGTTAATATCAAGCTTGGAAATATGTAAATGGGTAGACGTTTTTTCGAGGGGGGGGGCTGAGGGGGGGAATTTTGTTGAATACTGTGGGGGGGGGGGCTGAGAACCGCTGGTTTAAACTCAATGAACGTGCGGAACCTGTCTCAATCGCTTGCGTTCACTCGTGCCTGGATGCACATTTAAAACAAACATAAATTCAATCAAACTGATTTGCTTATTTCAATGCATTTTGTACTCATTTGAAAAAACCCAAATACGTGAAAACGAGCAACTCAACCTATATATTTAATAGTTTAATAAATAAGAATAATCCAATTCTTTATTTTATTCTTTATTCTGATCTAACCATCTATTGGATAGAAAGGCACAGCATCTGTTACTGGAAGGTGGTGAAAGCGACTCCAGTTGTTAAAGCCATGTTGTACTCATTGTATTTAGAGTGTTTACAGCACACTATAGACAATATTGAGCTGAAACTTGACTTTACAAAGATAAATCACACACCGAATCGAAATTGCAATTTCAAAAAAAAAAAGCAGTTAGATATGTTTTCCCAATTCTCACAGCCCATTAAAATCCCAAGATTCTATAGAAAGTGTCAGCAATAGAAATGAACAAAGGGGAATCTTATGTAGGTTCACACGATTCCGATATGGGAAAACAGTCAGTAATTGTTAAGAGTATGAGAATATAAAACGGACCTTGTCAAATTTGACGCGGAATTCTCTTCCACATTCCAGTGGGGTGGTGAATGAGTCCAGATCCTGGCCCCAAAACGCAAAGAATTTCTCAATTCGTAGACTCCGCAAGGCGTAGTAGCCGGCATTCCTTATCCCATATTTTTGCCCAACTGACATCACTTCATTGTACACATGCAGCGCATACTGGGAAATGCAGGTCAATCACAGAACTTTGTAAATACATGTTGGTGTTATATCACACAGGACAGGAAATCAGTTTTTGTGTCATGTCCCGTATGTGGTTGCAATGATGGTAAGCGCAGGTCAGAATTAAATTAAAGCCAACGTCAAAGACAATGTTACTTACCTCTATGGGAATGTAAAGCATGAATCCTGGCTCTCCGGTGTGTGTCATGCTCATGACTCTGATGCCATTGGCATAACCCACACTCATTTCCTAGTACAGAAGACAACATCAACATTGTGTTTCCTCATTTGTTGAATATGATAAGAGAGGACTTAATGGACAGACTCACCTTACAAAACATAGAGGGGAAGTGTTCTGGAGTCATGGACACATAAGACAGTTCAGACAACACGTCCATGGCACGGGGACCGATCAGATTCAGAGCTAAAAAACATTATGTCATTCTGTCATCGACACTCGTGTGTAGTGATTTAGGAGCTGTTCAAATAATGATGAGTTTTGCCCACCAAATGAATTCCTCCCTGAGAGGTAATATGGGTAGGAATTTGGAAATCTTAAGCGTGACCTTGCTGACAGGTTAACCAGTTACACTGAAAGCATTTGTCTCCACCAGATCTAAGATCATATTCATGAAATGAGTCATTTAAAACATCAACTAAAACAGAATCCAAAATAAAGGCTTGAAATATTTCACTCTATGTGTAATGAATCTATATAATATGTGGGTTTCATTTTCTGAAATGAGTGACCAAAAATATTGACCTTTTCATGATATTCAAATTTTTTTAGATGTACCTGTATTAAAACGGGTTACAAGTGCACTGGAACAAATAAAGATTTTTTTGCCTTGTTTTGCAGTAATAAAACAGAATCCTATAGCAGAAATTAACAAAACAATCTTAAATCCATAAATATTTTCTTCAGAAGCAAAATTAAGCTTTAGAAAAGATTGTAAGCCTTATTTTCTAAATAAGGAATCAATGGGACACACTGCTGAGTTTAAGCAGTGAAACCAATGTCAGCAGAAGGAAGAAGATGCTCTAAAATGTTCTCGTAGATTGCTGCGTTGACTGTGACCTTCAGAAAACACAGTGGACCAAAGTCATCTTTTCAGATGAAAGTAAATTTAGCATTTTATTTGGAAATCAAGGTTCCTAGAGTCTTGTGGAAGAGTGCAGAGGCACAGAATCCATGTTGCTGAAGTTTGTGAAGTTTTTCACATTGAGTGATGATTTGGACTGCCATGTTATCTGCTGATGTTGGTCCACTGTGTTTTCTGAAGTCCACAGTCAACACAGCCATCTACCAAGACATTTTACATCACTTCATGCTTACTTTTGCTGACAAGCTTTATGGAGATGCTGCTTTCATTTTCCAGCAGGACTTGGCACCTGTCCACAGTGCCAAAAGTACCAAAATCTGGTTCAATGACCGTGGTGGTATTGTGCTTCATTGGCCAGCTAACCCGCATGACCTGAACCCCAGAGAGAATCTATGATGAGAGACACCCAACAATGCAGAAGACCTAAAGCCCGCTATCAAAGCAACCTGGTCGTCCATTACACCTGAGCAGTGCCACAGGACGATTGCATCCATGGTACGCCACATTGATGCAGTAATTCAATGCAAAAGGAGGCCCAACCAAATATTGAGTGCAAAAAAATGAACATACGTTTCAGAAGCCTGACATTTCTGTTTAAAATATACTTTCTTTATTGATCTCATGTAATATTAAACAAATTTCTGACACTGATGTAGTACCTGAGACAGATCAGACACGCATAATTACTTAAACTTCTTAAATATTACAACAACACCCCTCACCCCACCAGCACGCTAGTCGCTTGGGGGTCAACCCCCAATCTGCAACTTACACCAAGGGCAGGACAAGATCTCTGGTGACCATAGCAACTCACACCAATTCATCAAGATAGAGTATTTTACGACCCATTGGAATGTAAGGAGCTGAACTCTCTTTACTCACTTTGGGGATAGACCTACAATTATAAATGCATTTATATGGAAATGTACACATTCATTTATAACATTTCCATGTATTAATGTTCATGTTGTTATGTCTGTTTTAACATTAATCCAACGTATCCATGAATGTGTGTTTAACTACTGGAATTATTAGATTTGTAGTAACTCATTTAACCAAGATGATATTTAGATCATGTTTGGTGTCTATGAGCTACATTTGTGATGTCCTTCGCGTTGATGTTTGTTGTGTTTTGGTATTTCTTTTCTAATTAGTTTTATCAAACTCTTAGTAGTCTTCTAGTGAACATCCAATCAGCTTTCACATGCAAAACACCATCTGAAAGACAAAAACAGTTAACTTTCCCTCCAAAGTTGTCATCTCCTGATTGGACCAGTCACGTCTGTAGGATGTGACATCCTCACAGTTTAAAAGAGACCACGAGAAGATTCTTTCTCTCTCTTCCTCGCGCTTCCTTTTCTCTCTATGTGTGCTCTTCTTTCTCTCGATGCGTTCTGCATCTCCAAAGGATGGACTAGAAGAAGACTTCACCTTTAACCCATAAGTTTGTGCCAGGTTGCGGCCTCGTCTTTCCAGATACAGATCCTCTTCATAACACTGGTTCTCTCTGATCACTTCCAGCCAAGATCAACTGGAGCCTTAACAACCTGCATCAGGACTCTTTCTTTCTTTGATGGGCAAGACGTGCAAGTATCAAACTTAGTCTTATTAATGGATGCACAGGGCATCATTAATCCTTTTAACAAAGGTGCTTTACAATAAGAAACTGATGTTTAGTTCAGGCTATTGATCTTCTGAATATCATATACTGCCATAATCCATGCTCTGTTCTTCTCTCTGCTTCAACTTCAACCATCTTCCAATGCTTAACTGTATGTGTGTGTATGTTAGATTAGTATGTGTCTAGTCTAGATAATAAAGTCCTGCTTTATTTCACACGTGATGTTGTTTGTAGTTCATGCTCATAATCCGGAGTCCCTAAACATGCCGATTCTTGCAACCTGCTCGTAATGCAAAGTGATTTCCCCAAATCATGATTTTGATCCAGATAATTATAATTGATCATTATTAATTAAATTCATCCCAATTTGGATTGATATTTGTTTCCCTTACAAAGGGTGGTGGAGAAAATATTACTTATAATTGGGATCAAAGCTCATGATAATTCTTACATATTTGATGAAGAATAGTGTTTAAATAATTCTGTTCCTCATTGAATTCACTACACTGAATTTGGGTTTTTATTATCTGTAAACCATATACATCAAAATTTAAAGAAATAAAGGCTTGAAATATTCCACTCTATGTGTAATGACAAGAGCTAAGAGGATAGAGCTGGATAAAGGACGCCACAACTTTGATTTTCCTACAACATTTCAAATGTTATTAGATTGTGAATGATAATCTTAAATCTATCATTTACCTTATTAAGTTTATTTTTTATTTTTATTTAGCCTTGTTGTGCAAGCACTGTTGAGCTTGTGCAGAGGCAGCAGCTTTTGCCAGAGGGGAACTGGAATCCCCTGGTTGGGCCTGGGTTCCCCTGAGGTTTTTTTTCTCGATGGGAGTTTTGGGTTCCTCACCACCGTTTGCATATTGTTTTGCACTATCTGCCTGGCCGGGGGGGCTGCTTTAGAATTCAGAAATAAGACATAATTAATATTGCATATAAGAATTTATAGTCCGTTTAATATTTGACCTGTGGTTCTTTCTCCTTTATCGCCAATGTGTGCTTTCACTGTGTGTGTGTGCGTCTATGTCAATGTGTGTGTGTGTATGTATGTTTGCATATTGTGTATGTGGAGCATTTGTATGTCTGTCTTTGTTGTTTTCACCTTTGTCTTGTTTTTACAGGTATATGCCTTTAGTTTTTTTACTTGTATTCAATGTGTCTCATGTACAGCTGCTTTGTAACAATGAAAATTGTAAAAAGCGCTATATAAATAAAGTTGAGTTGAGTTGAGTTGAGTAATGAATCTATATAATATATGGGTTTCACTTTCTGAAAAGAGTGACAAAAAATATTGACATATTTCGTGATCATTTCTTTTGATGTATCTGTATTAATAAGGCACTATGACTAATGTTGGTGTTGCACTAAACAGGAGAGGTCTCCCTCCCAGTTTTAAAAAGTAGCTATCTTTTTGTGTTTCCAGTACACCCCACGGTGCGACACGATCTCACCATCCATCTTGGCAATACCACAATCACTTCTTCCAAAACAGCCAGGAGTCGGAGTCATATTTGATGAACAGCAGTCCTTCAATGATCACATTGCAAAGACAACAGGGTCATGCCGATATGCCTTATTCAGCATTAGAAAGGTTAGACCCGATCTCACTGAGCATGCGGCAGAACTCCTTGTCCAGGCCCTGGTGATCTCAAGGTTGGACTACTGCAATGCTCTCCTTGCTGGTCTTCCTGCACAGGCTATCAAACCACTGAAGCTAGTTCAGAACACAGCTGCACGCCTCGTCTTCCAACAGCCCAAAAGTGCTCATGTGACACCCCTTTTCATCTGTCTCCACTGGCTACCGGGTGAAGCCCATATTAGATTCAAGTCACTAATGCTTGCCTACAGGATTATCACTGGATCTGCACCTGCATACTTTCACACCCTCCTGCACTCCTACACCCCATCAAGATCCCTGCGTTCGGCAAACCAGCTGCGTCTTGTAATGCCTTACCATAAGGGCAGAAAATCGCTTTACATTTATGCATTTGGCAGATGCTTTTATCCAAAGCGACTTACATTGCATTATCCTATACATTTATACATAGGTATTTGCAATCTCCTGGGATCGAACCCACAACCTTAATGTAATGCTCTTACCACTGAGCTACAGGAAAGCTTTCCCGCTCATTCTCAGTCACAACTCCTTCATGGTGGAACATTCTTCCTAACATGGTCCGGTCAACCACATCTCTCACAACATTCAAAAAACTACTTAAAACCCATTTCTTATGTGAATACTTGACAGACAAATGAAAAAATAAAACTAACCCTTTCTCTTTCTCTCAACAGATAGTGGTCTAGCTTTTGATGAAACCAGTAACTTTGTATTGGTACCTCATGTATTATTGCTCCTGTAAGACATATCGCTTATTGCTCCCTAAGCTCTTTGTAAGTCGCTTTGGATAAAAGCATCTGCTTAATGACTAAATGTACGTAACTTTTACTTTGAGTAAAATTTAAACAAGCTACTTTTAATTTAGAAGATTTGTTGACTGGTAACTGTATGTGTACTCAAGTAGAATTTCATCAAAGTAGTAGTACTTCAATTTGAGTATAATATTTTTGTACTTTTTCCACCTCTGCCGCTGAGTAAAAAATTACAGGTTGTTTTTTGGAAGCAAACCATTCTTTTGAAAGAAGAATGTTTTGAGTTATAGCACATTGAGGGGTTGAGTTTGTACTTGAGTAGTACTTTGAATCATGTGTTGATAATTGTGAATTTCAGCTCACCTGTGTACTTCCAGCTGACGTCCTCCAGGTGAAGCTGTGGATCATTTGGCATGTGTTTCTTAATCCAAGACCAGCAATGAACTTGTTGATCGGTTGGTGAAATGATGAAGAAACTAGCAGCAGAGTTTAAGATGAGTGTTGTTTTTATATAAACATTATAATCCAAAGACATGAAATTGTCAAAACCGGAAAAGTACATGACTGTCAGTGTTTCCGCTACACACCAAATATACTCCCCGCTATAACTACAGTTATATACTGTATACAGTAACCCCACTACAAGTACAATTATTTTTCTGGCAAATTAGCAACTCTTTCACTGGATTTAGCAACTTTTCCGACCCATTTAGAGACTTTTAATCAGAAGACAACAAACATAGCGTCTTTGGTTAAACCTTAGTCTGACTTGTCAATAAAAGAGTACAAATCAGTCCTTCCAAAACCTGTCACTGTTATCAACTGTTTAAATTTCAAATAAGCACGTGGTTATAAAGACAGAGGCTGTGCATGTGCTGTGTGAAAGAACCGATCCAAACTCTCCACTGTGGTGATATTATCAGATGTGTCTTGGTTATGAAACAGAAGCGACAACAGAAACAAAAAATATGTAAATTAGAACAGCTATTGGGCAATAAGCTGTATAAGATAAGAGAGTAGAATCCAAACGGGTCTGAAGATGCAACTCAAAACGAAATATGTTAATTGGCCGGTGACGTCATCCAGTTACACAGTTTCACAAAATCCAAGCGGAAACACTGACTGTGATAACAATGACAAGCGACTTGTCACGCAAACAAGCATGCAGCCCACCATAAGTGCATTTGTTTTTTTGTACATTTATTGGTTCAAAAAATACATCAACTGATGCAAATTTGTACAACTTGAAAAGTGAAAATGAATTTGACTGTTAATGTAAAAGTGTTACCTGTATCCAAACAGGTTGTCTTAAAGCTAAAGAAAATAATCGAACTGATGTTCACACAATTTTTTTCAACCATAAACGCTGTAGTTCCTGTTACTGGGTAGAATAGTGTAATTTTATCAATCCATGTCAATAATGCCTAAGGCTCATGTTATGTAGGTTTTTGTGAGCTCAGGGAATTTTTTATTGACTTATTTTACAAATGTCGTTATTGTTTTCAACTTTGAAACACATAAACATAATATAATATTAATGCGAGATTTGCATATCAATTAGGCGATTCTGATGACATTATTAAATTGACTGTATTCAGCAGTCGTTTCTCCATTAAGTGAACATGTATGCCAATGATATATGGCCTTCGCTAAACTGTAGCTTACTCATTAGCTCATAAGTGATGGATGTTAGCAAATGAATATTTGTGTTTTGTCTTTTGGTTAATTAGCTGTGAATTCGAGGCACAGGTTGCTAGTCTGTTCGTCACCACTCACCTCCACACCAAGATAAACGCTACTGGAAAGGAGGGAGGGCTTCACTGTGACAGAATATATATATAAATAAATTAGGGCTGTCAATTTAACATGTTATTTATAACAAAATTATAAAACGCATTTAAAGGGGTCATATGGCATGAATTCGTGCTTTTCTGTGTCTTCGGTGTGTTATAAGTTGCTCATGCATGTATTAGACACGTAAAATTAAAAAATTAAAGTGTTGAAACAAAAGATGTATTCTTTCTGAAAGCGAATGCTCACCCGGACCTGCCTGAAACACCTCGTGTAACCACACCCCGGGGAATGTACGTCACTTCGTAACATGATTTAATTAAGAACGCGAAAGTATCAACGCAAGTAAGGTGGGCGTACTTGTAAATCTCATTGTATCTTCACCGCCGCAGCCATGTTGCGGAGACACTGTGTGTTTCAGTGTATTTTATTTACAACACTGTTCCAGAAAAGTACAATCCGAATGTTCAAGTTTGTGCAGCACATTTCACCAAAGATTGCTTCACGAACCTGGAAAATATCAAGACCGGCAATACGTGAAAGCTTCGATGAAAAATTTGGGCCATTCTAACCATTACAACTTCGCTGGTGCTTCAGATTCGCAGCCTGTAAATATATTTTCATTGTAACAGACTTTGCTATGGATTAAGGCCAGTTGGGTTTGTCGTGTGTTTGTGATCTGCAAATGCGTGCGCAACGTGAAAAAAGACAACATAAGTCCTAATAATCAGAAATAATGTTCCATCTAGAGGCAACAAATGTGTTGTTTATAATGGGATTTATTGTCTTAATTGAGTCGCACTGAGACGTGGTGTAACACTGCTTGATCAAGAAGGGCCAAAGCACTGGTGTTATTTATTATATGACCATTCCCTGCTGTAATGTGAGCTTGATTCTATCTCACACAAACTCTGTATGATGTATATGCTTGTTTGTTTAGAGTCTTTATAACGTTGTATATGAAAGGTAAAACAGGGAGATATAGTTTTTAACTATTTAACATCATACTTTTTATAAAACGTTACCAATGCGTTACATCCTGCGCAAGTCGTAATGGCAAAGTTGATGTATCGCCTTGAGTCTTAATTTTCCCTATCAGATTCGGGCTTGAATTGATAAAAGAAAGTGCAGATGACATTATATCACCTGTCAGTACGATTGCTTTGGAAGCTGATGTTCCGAATATGGTTAGAGGTAGGGATGCACCGAAAGGAAAATTCTTGGCCGAAACCGAAAACCGAAAAAGAGGAAATCAAGGCCGAAAACCGAAACACCGAAAGAAATTATGCCAATTATTAGTACCCTTGCATTTTTGGCTATGACTGTGTACTAACTTGACTAAAATCAAGGCATTGCAATTGCATAAATATTAAAGTTTCAAAGAATAAATCAATTACAAATTATGCAAATATTTATTTAGCACATTGCAACAATGCACAGTATAATATAAAATTCAACTAAAATGTTTAACTTGACCCCACTCATGTGTATATTAAATAATAATGTACTGGCCTGCTGAAAAGTTGTACAATTAAATTATCTCTCATGAAAACAAAGTGATCGAATTTAACGCATTTAACATTTAATTGGTTTTACCAGTTCATTTTGTTTTAAATGTCCATATGGCAAAAATTACTTGTCAATGATTAACTAACAATCTGAATACACTTTTTTACTGTCCGTCATTTTGACTGACCGGCTCGTAAAAATCCGTCATAATCTATTATTACCCTTCACTATGGTACAAGGTGGCGTTATTTGGTAATAAGTATATTCGGATATCATCACGCTGTACTTGCGTCCCGGAACTTGTTGTATTTTAATACAACCGAATGCCCAATAAAGCCGTTGTTATTTATTTTCATTAATATATTTAATCTTTTAATGTTTATGTTCATATGTGATTGGATCTGGGAAAACCCAACACATGGTGCAAATTTATATAATTTGTATGTAACTAAAGTTATGTCTGAGGTCGTCTGAAGCGCTATGATGTTCCGCAAAGGAATTTGGAGAAAAACGTGTTTAAAGTTCAGTTATGAAAATAAAAGCACAACAGTCCAGTATCACAAGTAAAAACACTTTACAGTGGTAAGAGACTTACTCTTATAACAATTTAGTAAAAAAAACATTTCTTAGTGTTGAAGTCTATAAAAATACTGTACAGAACCGTTGGAATAAAACGATCGTAAGGAAAATGGTGCAGCGCACATTTAAAGAATGAGAGCTCCGCCGTTATAACTACACAAGGAAACATTACAGACATCAACTAATAAGCAGTGACGTTTTACGTTGTTTATCATGTGAATAGTGTCTGAACTTTTGATCATCTCTTGTATGTTTTGCGATCGCGGTCCGGCTCGCGTGAACAGTGGAGCGGACATAACTCCTGGTGCTGTAGACGGGGAGCTCTGTCAACTCACGAAAACATGGTATAAAAAAACTTAGCATGCCATAGTTTACACAGGACTGGCGGGAAATCTGCATTAATACTTCTTCATTCTTCATGTTATGTGGTTTACTTTGATATGTGAACTATCTTCCCCGCGTCCCAGCGCGACATCCGATGGGTTTTCTCAAATCGCATCACATGTCTAGTCCAGGGGTTCCCAAACTTTTCAGACCACGACCCCCAATATTGAGAAGGGGGAGTCTGCAGACCTGGAGCATGCAGTTTTGCGCCCCAGGCAGTTTTACGCCCCATGCAGTTTTAGGACCCTGTTGTTCCTTATTTCTCCAGTAGGGGTTCGCTTTTCATTATAAACCATCAGATCAGACCTTACAGATAATCAGATAACTTCGTCGTCAATCGCGAATTAGAGGTATGGTAAATAATCGTTTTTCTTACTAAGAACTTGTCCAACATGCATCGTTTTTTGACGATTAATTGATATTGTTATGAATTAATTTAAACATCTTAACATATATATATAATATAGATATTGGTGAGTGTAATTTAAACTCAGAGACAATACAATTAATACTTATTGGCGACCAGGTCAGTATTGTGTCTGGATCAACCTTAGCTAACCACGTGTATGCCAACTCGATATCTCTTACTCATTTTCATATTTATTTTCTTTATAATTTATTCTCATTTTGTCTCTGTAGTCAATGTGAGATGGCCTGTCCTGGTAAGATATTATTCTGGCCCTGTTAACTTGCCCTCTATATTATATATAAACTATTTCAGTTTAGCTGCACACATACTCAAGTTTTTTATAAAAAAAATCAATAATTGAGCACCAACAACCACAAACATGTTCAATCGCAAATTGAAAACATAAGTCCCATATGGATCTTGATTTGAGTTGTTAAAGAGATGATCCAATTATCTATTGTACATACAATATACCTCTTTGATATTGTCCATTAAATATTTTAACTTAATGATCTGAATTAAAATGTATGAGCACCTTATGTGGGTTTTATCACGTTTGTGATTGTTAGTGCTCAATTATTCGTGTATCTTGTTTTCTTAATAGTAGTTGTTGGCTGGCTAATTAGGCTTATGTTGTGATATAATTGATCTCGTTTGTAATAACACTTGGAAATAATTAAAAAAATATTAAATGATCATCCAGTTGTACTGTCTTGTTATTTCCAAAAAGTTTTAGACATATAAATCTCTATGAACTTGTATGATTATACAGCGGGCGTAATACTGCATACTCCCCCTATTGGAGAAATAAGGAACAGCAGGGGCGTAAAACTGCCGGGCGTAAAACTGCCTGGGGGCGCAAAACCGCATGCTCCAGGTCTGCAGACTCCCCATATAGCCAATATTAGACTGCTGACGACCCGCGACCCCCCCCCCCTCCTTTCTCCTCTCTGTGTTTTCCTCCGACAGCTTGTGAGGATTTGCGATTTGGTTACATAATGACAGAGCTAAAACAAAAAGGAACACAATCTCTAAGCCAGGCGATTTTATTAACAAATTATGGACAAAAACAAATACATCCCATAACTGTGAAATGCGTACAGACAGAATACGAACAAGCTGCCTGTAACACGCATACAACAATAACTTTGTATTCAGTAAAAACGCCTAATGTGATGGACGGGCGCTGTGCGCGGAGCAAAGCAGATCCACTCTAGGTTCAATTTATGGAGATCGCCACCCGCAGATCATCTTCCACGTTACGCCGTGACCTGTGTTTATTCTTAATGTAAGTCAGCGCGGAGAATGTTTTCCGCATAAATACGTTGAGCCAAAGTGCAATTTGGTGTTCAGGTGCATTTTCACGGGCTTCAGACTCTCATGTGCGAGGACTTCGGAGCACACAGCGCATTGAGGGTGCTGTACCTGAATTATAACAATGCACGTGAAACCATAGTTTATGTATTCCTGTCTATATTTTCTGGCTTTCGAGGAGGGATGGTCCGTTTGCGGGGCACGGGTTTGGCGGGCTGCCCTTCCAGAGGTGGAGGGTAGTCCTGGCGGCTCTGTATTTTCTGTTGATCCCGCTCTCTCATCAGCAGGCATCTCTGCTCCCTTCTCGTTTTCTTTTGATGATAATAACCACCGTTTCATTTTTTATCAAGTTTAGATCTCAAATTAGACCGATCGCTGTTTAGCAAAACACCAAATGTGCATCTAGATAGCTAGCTCATGTTGTTGTGCTGTAAATTGTGATTGACGCCGTCACACTGTCATAATTAATCGGAGCAAACAAAGTTTTATTTCCAGCTTATTTTAATTATCCTAAATTTATACTCGCATCATTAGAACATTTTTTAACATATAAAAAAATAATTATGTTTCTGTAAATCATCTCGCGACCCCCCGCACCCCACTCCCACGACCCCCACTTTGGGAACCACTGGTCTAGTCAGTACAAATGACAACGACACGTAGGTCGCTTCGCGAGCATTTCATGCTGAAGGGAAACAGGGGTTTACAAATTGCCCTCATTGTAATCTGCCAGAATGAGGGGCGGCCATCACTGGTAAAATAATCTTTCAATGACAAAAAATTGGTCGCATTCTAGAGCCCTGAGGGTGCATGCAACTTAGGAGACGCTTTAGTGCTGCGATTAAAGGAATAACGTCCCCTGCATCAAAGGAGTGGTATCTGTTTGTGTCATCACAACATTTCGGCCTTATTGTTTCGGTGATAAAAGTCTTTCGGTGGCATCCCTAGTTAGAGGCGTTACATTTCTGTGAAACGCTCTTGTATTCAACAATCACTACGTACTGGTTTACTGGCCAATCATAGCACACCTTGCTTTTTAGAGCCAAGAGCTTTGTAAAAAATCTGCGCGTTTCAGAGAAGCGGAGCAAAGATTAGATACAAACATGTACGGTATGTGGAAAATGAAGCGTTTTGTAACCTTAAATCATACATGAACATTACACTACATCTAAAACAAAACAATAATATTCTTTTTAGCCATGTCATAGGACCGCTTTAAGGCATTCGCCTTGTCCCAGACCTTTGTTTAGGTCATCTGTCATTTTCAAGAGTTGATTGAAGAACAATATGATGCAGGACAACAACAGTGGTGAAGGCTACAGAGTTCAGTCAGAATGTCTGTCATTAAGAAATTAAAATTGTGTTATTTTAGACAATATTGTCGCGTTTTGCTAGCTTTTGCCACTAGATGATAAAGACAAATCAAAACTGTTCATCTCCGAGTAACACGCATAGTGACCTTTCTTTTTCTAATCTGGTTTTAAACAAATCTGGATTTCTGAATAACTCCGTCGTTAATACAAATCAAACGAATGATCAAGCAATTTAATCTAACGACATTTACCGCCACCTACCTTTTAGTTTCCTCTTTAGAGTGTCATTTTATAAAATAATAATAAGTTCATATTTTAATTCAAAACATTATGTTTGTGATTACAAAGTTTGTGTAATCAAAATCAAAATACTTCTTTCTGAAGCTACTTTTTGTAATGTCTCTTTGCATAATAAAGACTTAATTTTTTTATTTTCTGGTAATTTCTCAACCAAACTTGATGTGTAAATTATTCCTGATGAATTAGATTAATCTCTATATTGTGTTATTAATTACATCAACAATTTTTATCTCTTGACAGCCCCAAAATAAATATATTTTTAAATAAAAAAATATATATTAAACAGAATTTAAAAAGAATAATCAAATAGCTCAAATATTTGACTATAATATTGAAAAACGCTCAATGCCTATTTCTGTATATGCAATCTGCTATCGTGCGAAGAGCCATCCCTCTACTTTTTCGTGGCTTTTTGATATCAAGCTAATAGTTTGTAAATGTGCAAAGTAACTGTAATGCAGTATGTTTACAAAACAATTCAATCCAGTATTTGACAAAAGGGAAACTGAAAATATTCTGTGACTTTAAACACAACTATGGGTCACTTTCGATGTTTGCAGACCTGTTTTTGCTGAGGTGTACCACGCTGCAGTCATTCTCGTATCCTCCTCTCTCATTCAGCATGCCAGTGTGGACAATGTGTCCCACGGGCACGTCCAGATCATTGGCACACAGACGCTGCAGCAGAAGCAGGGCCTCATCTCCTGAAGACTGACACAGATACACACATTTAAGAGTCTGTCACTGATTCCTAGTTTATTTTAGTTCATTCATGTGCTATCTGAATCAGAACGGCTCTACTGCCGACTGTGCTTGCACGCACAGGGAATGTTCTTGGGTGAAGCTTCCAGTACACACAATGTTAAGACAAATAATAAAATTTACAGTGCAAATTATCTAAAATATCAGACAATTGTGTATGTAAAATAAGAATAACAGAAATATACAAGACATTGTAGAGGGTATATACTAATACTATCCATACTGCAATACTGCGTTTAAAGTCGGCATGAAAGTAGCGATTGTCCTTTGTTCCGTATCGTGACATATTTGATGACTTCTGAAATGAGAAAAAAAATGAAGGGCCGGACTTGACTTCATCCACCGACGACCGATTGGATCATTAAAAGTTGAAATGGCCAGAAATGAAGAGACGTCATTTCCAGAGGGGGAGGAAGTTAACGTTTTTATTCAAACATTACAAGTGCAAATGATTTTTTTTAAATAATGATGTTTTCAATGATACAACTTTTATATTAAATACTACACCACTGTGTAAAATTATTAGAATTATCATTTTGAATATCATGCCGACTTTAAACAAACTGACACCGTGTTTACTCCAGTTAAGTTTATTCCAATGTACATAGTAGTCGAAGCTAGGTTGACTTGTTTGTACCTAGCGGCGCACAAAATTAAGTTTGTATTTGGAGTATCATTCCAAAGACAACCAAAGCAATGAGGATAAAAACCAATTAAGGGGCATACGTAGGATCTACTGTGCGTCACCTGACGTGTACCCCTTCAAAAATGTAACAATGAGTGACGTCAACTTAACGCGGACCACAAGCGTTGTGATTGGTCTGTGTGAACCCCTCCCTCGGGGCAAAAAACTCCATAAGAAAAAATGCTCGGCTTGAAATCATATGGAAGCTATATGAACTGCACGTCGCAATGAAAAGGCGTTGCTTCGAAATGTATATGAAAGCGAAAAAAATAACCTATTGTTATGTTTGCGGCACACAAGTGCGGTTTAGCTGCCTTTGCTCTCCGCAAACAAGTGGAGTGAGGTTCACTCCGGATTTGATTTCCTTTGTTCAATATTTGTTTCAGGGCTGTGTTTAGCATAGAGTAATCTCTGAAAACATGTCCTTAACAAACCAGTTCGCTCCTTTAAAATAAAACAAATGACAATCAAAATGTTTCATTGATGGACAGCCATAAAAAAGACGTTATTTATAACATATTCTGACCAAATAAAACATCATACAAAGAAGAGCATCAAGACTGAAGGTGACTCACTGTGAGTTCAAACTTGGTGAATGAGGACATGTCAATAACACACACAGCTTCTTTACAGCACTTCACCTCTGCACCCACTATATCAAACCAGTCGGGCTTATAGAAGGTCTTACTTTGGTCCAGGGCCAGTAAATCTGTGAAAAAGCATGAAGACAGGGGAAC
This sequence comes from Triplophysa tibetana, assembly GCA_008369825.1. Lineage (NCBI taxonomy): Eukaryota > Metazoa > Chordata > Actinopteri > Cypriniformes > Nemacheilidae > Triplophysa > Triplophysa tibetana. The sequence continues at coordinate 2,119,200 of CM017903.1, forward strand.
ATCTCAGAAAGGCTTGTGCCATCTGCTGTACCAGTAAGCAGTCTTGTGAGTGAAAGTCATATTTGAATGATAAGCCTTTAGATGGCCATTTCAAATGCTAATAAACAGTGTAGTTCTGCAGAATATATGTGAGGATTGTTTTTGTAATCACTTTAAGCTCTAAAACACCTTTCATAGCTCATAACTGTGATGACTTGACTGTTATTTCAAATTTGGGTACATAGTAATAATAAAGATCTTGACAGACTTTGTCTCTTACCCTTCCCAGGGGGAACAAAGAACTTGGCTCGCTCAAAGCCGTGTTTCTCCATCCAGCGCGCTCCCTGAGTGTCTAAGCGGTCGTACAGTGGACTTGTTCGTAACTGCCGACCCGTCTGGAAGTCCCAGCGGGGAACTTTCAATTCATACAGGAGCGCTAAAGCACGTACACACAGTGAGTGGTAGGATTGTCAAATTGTCCCCATTTTCAGTGCTCAAAAAATAAATATGGGTTGATATACATACAGCTGTTGTGTGAAAGGTATAGTTCACCCAAAAATGGGACAAAATCATCCCATTCACCCCCAAGTCATTCCAAACCTGTGTGACTTTCCTCTACGGATCATGAAAGTTGAAGAACGTTGCGAACCAAACTACACCGAACCCTGTTAACCTTCATTGTATGGACACTTCTTAAAATTCCTTAATATACAGGTGTCAAATACAAGTTTTGAACCACAAGAGTGGGAATTAAAAGATCAAAGAATTTTCGAGTGAACTATCTCTTTGAGAAACAAATAATGAAAATGAACATAGAGACGAAGAAAATGACTTCATGAAAGTACTATAACATTTTTTTCTATAAATCTCTGAACTCAGAGGAACGTTTAATACTCACGCATAACCTCCATCACTCGATGGCGCAGGAAGGTACGGCTGCTCTGCAGATTGCCAAAGCGTTTGATGTCTAAAGGCCAGACACTGGCACTGGGATAGCCATAAGTTATCCACTCTGCCAAATATCTATGGAAAACAGAGGCTTTTATGAACTTCTTTTAAGAGATATTTCGGCAATGAGGCAAAATTACACCATGTACACACAAGGCATTTTGGACAGATATGGCGTTGTTCTTCTTTTCGACAAACACAGTCAGAGTTATAACACCTTTTATATTCCATTTATCCTGGCTCTTCAGTGCTTAAGAATGAGAGTGAATGGCAAATAAGATTTTGAAGCTCATAAAACTGCATCAATCGATCAGAAACTTGCTCGACACAGCTCTATGGTGTTAATTTGGCCCTCTTTAGCTACTGAAACGCTGAAACTTTATGAACAATAATGTCTAACTTTCATTATCAGTCACGCGTACACAAGAGGTTTGGCGTTCTGGCAAATGACGCAGACGTGTCGTAAATCCCGGTGACGAAAACAGCAGCGGAGAGGAGACAGCAAAACAAAAACGGAACTAATTACCGGTGTTCGGTAAGTTACTCTGAAAAAGTAATGCATTACTAGTTACTAATCACATACTCAATAGTGTAATTGGATTACTGTACAAACTACTATATCCAAAAATAATTTATTTTTACTAATAACTTCCTATATCCTACATCAACCTTGATTAGAATTTATTCAAGGATAGACATGAAATTGATTATTTAATTCATTCACATAAATAACTACATAAATGATTCTTATACTGTAAACTGACCAAAGTAAACAAATGTGAGAAGGATACTTTAAAGCATACATTTTAATGTTAGAATTATAATTTTGATGTCTTTCCACTATTGAATATATTACACAGTATTTAGTTCAATTACATCAGAAGTAGCTGTAATTAAATTACAGAGCAAATAAGAGTAATCCCCTACTTTACTTTTCTCTTTAAAGGGAAATAAACAGTAACTTATTATTTGCCTGTATCTTCTGCTGTAACATTATATTTGAAAAAGTATGCATATATGGACATTTGTCTTAAACAAACACATGGATTCGCTTTAGAGGGCCTTTATTAAAACCATGGAGTTGTTTCGAGGAGTTGTCTGATCCATCAATGCACTTTTTGGAGCTTAAAATCTTATTTGCCATTCACTCCCATTCTAAAACTTGGTAGAGCCAGAAGAAATGGAATATAAATGTTAAAGCGGCCTTGCAACGATGTGTCATGCATTCTGACTTCTCTACAATGTTAAACGTTCTGTCTTGTCATGCTTAACATGGTAAACTTGTCAAAAAACAAGTTGGGCGTGTTACGTAGTATTTCTGTGCTGGATAGACTCCCCAAGCAATCCTACAGGTTTCGTTTTTTTTTTTGAACATATAAAACTGTTTTGTGACAACTTTTCTAAGTCCCTCATTGGACAATTCTCCCGGAAAAGCATGCAACACCCTCACGCGGCAGTATGGAGAGTAGAAGGAGCATGCTCAGAGGTCACTTTCACTTGTAAGCAGGAGAGAGAGAGAGCATACGTTCGCAAAGTTCAGGTGTTCAGTGAATGTTATATTAACTGTGGATATAACGCTGGATTTGGAGATGGTTTGAAACTGATAAATGGAGTCGTCCCAGCGCTAAAAGATGCCGGACATGAACCACATGTGGTGAGTGAAACTGATGTCTGTGTTTTGTTGACAATGGGTGCGCATGTGCTTTGGGTCAGCCTAACCCAGACCCCCAGAGGTGAGGGGGAGTAAAACATGGTGCAATTTTGCTTCGTCGTCAAAATATCCTTTCAACACGAGAAGAGAAACATACAGTTCTGCTGCGTCCTTACTTTCCAGCTCCGCCTGCGAACGACAGGCCTGATGAATTCATGCCTGCCAGCACAAAATATCCATATATTCCCGGCGTCTCTCCCATCAGGCAGCGCATGTCTGGAGTGAAGGACTCTGGGCAGTTAACAAGCTGCTGGATCTCACAGGCCTCCAGACTTGGCATCCTGCGCAACAAAGCGCTCAACATGGGCTCTGTATTAACCACAAAAGCCAGGTAATGACTGTCAGGTACTGTGATTGTCAAAACATTTTTTATCAGAATTTCATTGCTTTCAATTTTAACTAAACTGTCCCTTTAAATGTTGGGTACAGACCAGACATGGACACATCATTATACAAGGTTGTGGAGACTTGGGAGATCTTTGCAAAACGAAAAAGAAGAGAAAAAATCATTTTACTTGGTAACCATTAAATGCATAGATTCCTAATCGTATCCATAATAAAACGCTGAAACGGTTATGTTACTGTCTCTTCTGTTAAGTATGAATGACATTACCTGAATCACGTATAGAGGGTATGAATTGATGTCAATTTCCAAATGAAAAACCCCCCTTAAGCGGCAAAACACTCAGCAAATTGGGAAATTAAGAGCAGTTGGACTTGACGGTGATCCTTACGACTAACATAGGACCCAGGTGTCCTTGGACACTGAAATGTTTCAAGAAATGTGTTTGCTGATATTTATTTTGTACCTGATTTCAACGTTGGGGAAATACACAAAGCAAAGCCTTCAGTAAACATTTTCTACACTAGCAAAACACGTTTAGCAATTTAACAAACAGAATCTTACAGGACTCACATTCCTATTCTAAATGTTTACGATGTTGACAATACATTAATCATTAAGTTTGCATGAAATACTTGTGAAATGCTTAGAATGTTAAAAGAAATACATTTAGTAGAAAGTAGGTAGGTAACATATTATGGTATGGATCAACAAAAACAACTTATCTGAGCTGAGACTGATATGAAATGCCAAGCAAACATCCACCAGTATTCCATTCGTTTAATAATTTGCTTTACTCTGTCTTTCGGAAGTCTTAAAAAATAAATCTCTGATTTTGTGCTCCATCTGTTTCTACAATCAATCGCACAACAACTATATCCTGTTCTAAATGGAGCACAGGGGCCCGTTTCAATAAGGAAGTTCAACCTACACTGAGTTAAAATCTGAACTCTGAGTTGATTTACTCAGAGAATCGCTACTGAATCGAGTGTTCAGTTTCAGAACAGCTGATTCGAGTTAGTTCAATCCACTCTGAGTAAGTTCTCCCTAGGTTATGCGCATGCAGCATGGCGAGGAAAAGCCATCATCAATTGAGTGAAGATAGCACGATTCTCCATGGCCACGGCACGTGACAAAAAGCGCTCTCTTCATTTCTCGCCAAACGAATTGAAGGTACTGTTACAAGCGTACAGTGAATATGAGGAGATATTTAGAAAAAAGAGCAACACAGCCGCAGCAGCAAAAGAAAGAAAGTTAGCGTGGGAGAAAATTGCTTCACGTGTTAATGCACAAGTTTATATGTCAATCACTTTTATATTTATTTTGTTGAAACTGTGAAAATGGGAATTATATTGATATCTCTCTCTCTCTCTCTCTCTCTCTCTCTCTCTCGCTCGCTCTCTCGCTCTAATGTAGGTGCAATCCTTCTAAAATAAAAAGATCTTGGCATCAGCTGAATATGAAAATACAATAACGTCATTAATTCAGGAAAGTTTAAAGAAATAAAATGCTCTTTCAAATAGGATGCCTGATTGGGAAATGTTACATATACTACTTAAACTGGGCTTAAAAGATAAGATAAAACGTCCTCACGGGGCATCAGTATTCCCCCCCGACGTAAATATAACTCTCTGACAATTAATGCAGTGATTAGGAACAGGAATCAATAAACGAATGGCGTATGCAATTTCAACACCGCTCGCGCTTCAAAAAGGGGGCGGAGATTGTAACAAACCCTGGGTTTGCGGAATAAAACCTGCTCCCGACCAGGTTAGGTTCACGGAGTAGGTTACTCTGGTTACTCACATGGAGTATAAGATACCTCGATTTCTGAAATGGGCTTGACTTACCCCGCGGTCGCGGGTTTGACATACCTCGCTTTCTGAAACCAAAAACCCTGAGTATTCCGTTTTCTGGGGTTGACTTACTCTGAGTTTGCACTTACCCTGCTTTCTGAAACGGGCACCAGAAAGCGGTGAACACTGCTACATGGCGTCTTTCTACCACTCAGCGGGTGTAACTCACTTGACTTTTGTGTGCGATGACATCACATGCATACAATCTATTAACATTTTCAGGCAGTTAAGTTGTCTGTTGATTTCAGAGAGCAGGTGAAGCATGGGCTGTTAACATTATGAGTTGACCCTGAGAAAAACACTCCCGGCATCACACAAACCATTCAAGGTACCACTGGAATCAAATCAAGCATAGAGAGTTTGAGAGGTAAAAAGGGACAAGCAGAGCTGAAAATATGTGCAGCTGTGCTTGACTAGAGAACATACTGCACAAGTACACACAAATAGAAACAAATTACACAACACAGCCCTACAGCTTGTTCGTCACAAAACTTTTTCAATGGCATACAATCCAACCACTTCCACCATCAAGCGCTCCAATTTTGTGATGGCAAACATTGATTCTGTCAACAGCCACACACAGGTTCACACAGCCTGCATTTGAGTCCTTAATGGTGGCGTTCACAATGTGTTGGTTACTTACGGGAGTGACAAACACTTGGTATAATAACAGCTGTGCTGTAAGTGGTTAGTGTTTTGTGTGGTACCAGCTATACTGCAGATATAATCCCACCTTCTGGTAATGAACAACAATAAGAACATTGCGAAAATAAAACGTTCTATTAGCACAAAATTGCGTTCTTAGATATTTACATCCATGACTAGGGTAAGATGGTGTATGAACAGCCTCTGGGTAAATGCAGTTGTCAATCCCAAACATATAAAACATTAACATACATAGTCACACAGAGATTAAACATATACGTCTGCGTTTTAAAGTCAAGGGTTTGAAATTACATGACAGCAAGAAAATCTAGTTTTTAAGTTTTAGATCCATATGGATCCTTTATCTCATACGCACCACTGAGAACATCTTACCAAAGTGATCCCAATCTTCTTGCATGTTCTGGATCTCCAGCTGGTTGCGTCCCTCAGTGAAGATGGGTTTGGGGTTCTTCTCAAATCCTCCTGACAGGATTCCCCCCTGCCAGGCTCGAGTGTATATCCGTCCGTCCATGTCTATCACCACTAAACAAACAAACGGAGGTGTTTTGCCAATCAATGTACAGTACGTTTAGGTTATAGCTATCAGTGTGTTCCCTGGGATAAGAACCAACAACGTTTTGCCATAATATTTAATATAAACTATTTATATAAGTTCACCAGCCACTTTATTAGGTACACCTGCTCTATTGCTTGCTAACACAAAATTGCTAATCAGTAATTCACATGGCAGCAACTCAATAAATTTAGGCATCTAGATGTGGTGAAGACGACTTGCTGAAATTTAAACCGAGCATCAGAATGAGAAAGAAAGAGGATTTAAGTGCCAGACGGGCTGGTCTGAGTATTTCAAAAACTGCTGATCTACTGGGATTTTTGCGCACAACCATCTTTAGGGTTTACAGAGAATTGTCTGAAAACGAGAATGCAGAGTATATGCTGGATACACTCCCCCAGCAATCCTACAGGTTTCATAAAGTGTTTTTCCATATAAAACTGTTTTTTAATAACTTTTCTTATTCCGTATTGGACAATTCTCCCGGAAAAGCAATCGGCACGACCACAGGAGAGCAGCAGAAGGAGTATGTGCAGACTTCACTTTCACTTGTGTGTAGGATAGAGAGAAAGAGAGAGCATATTATGTACGCGATCAGGTGTTTGTTTGTTCACTGCATTTGGGTGATGAATGTTATATTAACTGTGGATATAATGCTGGATTTGGAGATGGTTTGAAACTGATATATGGAGCCGTCCCGGCGCTAAAAGATGCCAGACATGAACAGCATGCGGTGAGTGAAACTGATGTCTGAGTTTTGTTGAAAATGGGTGCGCACATGCTTTAGTTCAGCCTAACCCTCCCCTCGCACGCACTGTATGTTTTCGGAAACAATCGTAAAGCTGAATCAATCTTTTATAAATGTGATCAAACTAAATAGTTTCTAATTATGTGCAATCCCTGGTATTGAACCCATGGCCTTGTCATTGTTGACGCCATGCTCTATCCACTGAGCCTACCTGAGTATTGTTGCTGACCATGTCTATCACTTTATGACCACAGCGTACCCATCTTCAGATGGCAACTTCCAGCAGGATAATGCACCGTGTCAAAAAGCACAATTCATCTCAAACTGGTTTCTTGAACATGACGATGAGTACACTGTCCTCCAATGGCCTCCACAGTCACCAGATCTCAATCCAATAGAGCATCATTAGCATGTGGTCAACCGCGAGATTAGCTGCGCATGGATGCGCAGTCAACAAGTCTGCAGCAACTGCGTGAAGCTATCATGTCAATATGGACATCTCTGAGGAATGTTTTTGAAAATCTTGGTAATAACCTATGCCACAAAAACATATTGGCAGTTACGATGGCAAATGGGGGACCTAAAAAGTCCTTGCTACGTGTACCTAATGAAGTGGCCGGTAAGTATACGTTTTTAATTCAAGACAATACTCAAAATAATGCCCTATATGGTGTCTCATGTTTGTAGTCAACTAGCATAGTGTATTGACTTATTGAGTATTCTCAAAGTACCCGGATAGTCTACAGTTAGCGATGAAAACTGGATGTGTAGTTCCATGTCCTACAGTATTTTTCATGCGGGCAAAAATATGAAATCTCTTAGAAGGCAAATTTTTCATTTAATAAACTAAAAGAAGATGTAAATATTCTTTGGAGATTTCATTTATAAATTAAAGATTTTGAATGGTAGGATGTTTTTCTGTTGTTTGTTTGTTTTGTTATACTATGAAGTATATCCTATCACTTAATACTTCTATACTACAAGGGCCATTGTCTCTTTGATAAAACAGAAGATGATGATTTTTAGATGAAAGACCTTGATTCTTCATTAAAATCCAATGTCTTGCACAGTATTATGTGTTGGCCGTATTTTTTTATGAATCAATAGCTAAAAATCATCTTGGATGTATGAGTCAATTCAAAAGCCCCGTGCTAATGGATATTTAATGGATGATGTGATGTAGGTAGAAGAATGGGGTGTGGTGTATATCACCTGGACTTTCTGGATGCAGAGGCTCAGACAGAGGTTTCGTAAGCAGATAGAAATGTTCACAGCCGTGTAACGGTACCGACACTTTCACCTCACTGCTCTGACCCAGTTCATACGCCCACTGAAAAATACACCAGGACATGACAATTCAGTTAGCCTCTTTCCTCAGTGTTAGTTGGTAGCCTATGTCATCTAGATAGTGGCAAACTTAAACCAGCTTTAAAATTCAAATTGAAAGCGTGTTTCCAAACATTTTTTGTTTGGTATATCCCAGTTTCACTATCAGAAGCCTGCACATGCGGTGGCACGAATAAAACATGACGATTCATTCCAGCTCCGCTCCAAGTGACCTGATCAATGACATTGCAGTTCACATCTGGCAGTAAGTGTATCATCAGAAACTAGTTCTGCATTTTTGCATTTTGAAATGTCGAACGTATATGTCACACATGTTAAAGATAAGCTTATGTAAGCCAGTAAAAAAATGTTTTAACCCCTGAATCACTACAAATGCTTCCTTAGGTGTAAACAGGACTAAATATTTTCTCAAGGTCGTGAACAGAAGTAAAAAAATTTAACCCATGTATAGTCAAATTGTTGAATATTATAATTCAATTAAAAATTCCAGATTTATTTCTATAGACGGTTTCAAAGCATCACCTTAACAGGCGTTACTACACATGCACACTTTTGTGACCACAATTTATCTTCCGGTCATGGGCGTAGGTTTAGGGGGGGACGCTAGGTACTAGTCCCAATCAATATTTTGAGATGACAAATTTCTCCCCACCAATATTTAGCAAGCTCCTTTGAACTGCTATTTGGATCTTTGCGCTGCTATTTGGATCGATTCCAACGGCCAAGACGAAGTACAAGAAACGCCGTAATTTGATTGGCGGCGGGGTATCTGACAGGCTACACGCGCGGGCCGGGACTACTTTTGTGCTTGCACTGGCAGCGAGCGAGCGGTTGGTGTGTGTGTGTGTGCGAGTTGACGATACCGACGATAAGTTACCAGGGCCAGAGTAAAACCTTTTTATATTCCGTTTTTTACCCCATTTTTGTACTTTGTAGATCAGCTATGCCATCCAAGAAGAAGAAAGGGGACATACGAAGCTTTTTCGTTGAGCAGAATGTAAGTAGAAAAAATAACTAGCCACACAAATAAACTAGCAGTAGTAGTGACTGACCAGGCTTTCAAATGCAGATTCTACTGTGGAAAATAGTATTAACTGGTGATAGTAGGTGTTACCCAGGATGATAGAAGGCTACGTTAGCAAGTCACTGAATGTTAAATAGCCTACCCTAACTTAGAATCTTACAGTCAACATAAACAGTGGATCTGAGACATTTTTCGTTTTTACATTCTGTTTATGTATTTGTGAGTGTAGCCTACCCTACATGCAGAGAAATAAAGGGAAATCACCCACAGTTTAATGAAGGACTGTCATTGCTAGACACATGTGTGGGTAAAGCGTGTTGGCAATGTTAAAAAGGCAAAAGTTAACACTGTTGGTTATTCAAATATAATTAATCATTATTTGATTGATAATATACAAATAACACTATCTGGTATAAACATGATTTGTTGAATGCATACCATGATACGTGTGTATTTTATTCATTAGTTCATTTAATTACATATAGGAAACTCAGACATCTTTTGAAGATGTCATAGAGCATGTTGAGGAAGAAGTAGCTGGACCTTGAGGGCTTCAGGTAAAGTCTTTATGAACTATGAATTATTAAAGCGTGATTAAAGGAAATCATGCATGTCAAAAGTTTTAAAACCATGTCCCCTTCATATTTAAATTGCTCTGAAATATAAACATGATGCGTTGAATGCATACTGATACATGTGTATTTGATTCATTAGTAATTCAGATGTCCCCACCAAAGCTGAGACCAAACCTACGCCCATGCTTCCGGTACACATGGGCAAAGAACAGAGTCCCTGGAGATTATTGCTGATAACAAGCAAAAGAAACAGACAGTGCCTGTTTGCACTAACTTTAAATATCAGTAGTTTCTGTTTACATTAAGTATAAACAGTAGCATTTCTTAGCGATATGATATTTACACTAAATGAAAAGAGCTGTATTTTGAATTAAGTGTACATAGTAGTTAGATGCTTCTGTTGTTATAAATAGTGCAGGTCTCTCGACCAATTTAGTCGCACATGCGACCTTATTTTTCAATGGTGCGACTTAAAATTATCAGAGGCTGCACCGGTGCGACCAGCCGTTCGAAGAGAAAAGTCTCCGCAATTCTGAAAGTCTTCGTGTGATTCAACAACAGACACACATTAGGCACATATCGTGGTCTAAACCAATCAATGAGAGTGAAGTGCGGACCCCCCTCTGATTGGCCGTGGTCCAGACATTCCTGCACGTGTGTGTACCAGAGGGCGCGTTTACTGAAAATTCTCGAAAAACCTGAAGGCCGTCCGTCATTTTGTCGGATCACAATGAGGGCAATTTGTAAATCCCCGTTTCCCTTCAGCGAGAAGCGACCTGAGTGTTTTCAGCCGTCATTGTTACTGACTAGACATATATTATGCGTGCTGGGAAAACCCGTCGGATGTCGCGCAGGGACGCGGGGAAGATAGTTCACATATCAAAGTAACCAAATAACACGAACAATGAAGGAGTATCAATGCACATTTCCCGCCAGTCCTGTGTAAACTATGTCACGCAAAGTTATTTTATACAATGTTTTCGTGAGATGACAGAGCTCCCTAGTCTGCATGCACCGGGAGTTATCACCCCTCCGCTGCTCACGCGAGCCGGACCGCGATCGCAAAACATACAAGGGAGGATCAAAAGTCCAGACATGCACACGATAAACAACGTAAAACTTGCTTCACTGCTTATTAGTTGATGTCTGTAATGTTTGTTAGTTTCCTTGTGTAGTGATAATGTCAGAGCTCTCATTCTTTAAGTGTGCGCTGCACCATTTTCATTACTTTCATTTTATTCAAACGGTTTTGTTAAGTTTTGTATAGAATTCAACACTAGGATTTTTAATACATTTTTAATAGAGTAAGTCTCTCACCACTGGAAAGTGACTTTTACTTGTGAGACTGGACTGTTGTGCTTTTAATTTCGTCACTGAACTTTAAACACGATTTACTCCAAATTCCGTTCCCGAACATCACAGCGCTTCAGTCGACATCAGCCATAACATTTTATAACATACACAAGATATGAGCAAAATAAAAAGTGATTTGGAAAGGGCTTGAATATGGTACCAAAAACTGTAACGGCTTTTTTGGGCATTCGGTTGTGTTACAATACAACAAGTTCCGAGACGCCAGTACAGCCTGATGACGTCACGAACATGCAAATTACCACCTAACGCCACCTTGAACCATAGTGACGGGTAATAACAGATTATGACGGATTTTTTACGAGCATGTCAGTCAAAATGACGGACAAAAAAAACTATTTTGCAACCTCTGGTGTGTACGTTTGAAAATGCATGTGCTGCTTAGAGAGAGAGGTGAGTAGACTAATGCTGTTAGTTAAACAGAGTGGATGTAGCAGGGGATGATGAGAGATGATGAAAAGAACAATTCACAACTTCTTCGTGAATAATGTTAAAGTTAAAGGTTAAGGCCTGATTAAAGTTAAGGCCTGATCCGTCCGAAAATCATAAGCAATGCTCTGACACGGAGCCTTCAAGCCATGGTCCATTTATCTTGAGATCTTATAAGTTTAAATTTCACTTCACTGAAGCACTTTAAGCACAAACACTTTATCAGTAAGTTACCTTTCTTGTAGATTTGTGCTTCAAATAAAGAACTTAATGTTAAACAGTTTGTAAGATAAACATTTACAAGTAAATTTTGCCCATATGGACATTAAAAAATAGTGAACTGGTAAAAGCAGGTAAATGTTAAATGCGATGCGATATAAAATTTGGGTGCGCCTAACTTTTATGCTGGTGCACCTAAGAAAAAAAGTTAGGCGCACCAGTGCAACCAGTGCAAAAAGTTAGTCTAGAGCCCTGTAGTGGCAGATACTATTTGCACCTGTTGTGCACTAAACATTATGCAATAACAACAGAGTGTAAATCATTATATTTATAAATATTACAAAGCCCTACACCTACCCCTTACCTTATCCTAAGCCTACAATTTATGATTAAACACTTGTTAGCCAATTTTATAAAACTTTATAATACGTTCCCCTGCATTTCAGACATTTTGCCTAAACACATTTATTTTGTACATTGTGACTTGAGTCTGGCATATTTTTCTTTTTTTATTATAAAGGTATATTCTGTTCTAAACTAATTCTATAAATTCATGGTGCATCAATGTTGAGCTGTACCCTAGTTAACCACCTGGTGTCATCCCCACATGCACGCACGCACACGTGCGATTCAACTATCAGTCGACTATAGACAAGACATGTCATTACTGATTCGACTATGTAAATAGTCAAAGACATCACTACGGTTAATTATAATGCTGACGAACAGACGCAAACTTGCCATCGAAAGCACAAGAACCTAGCTGGTTTATTGTTCATTGTCCACATGCCATTTGTATCACTGAGCACTATTCGACCATGCACCGAATCGTTCCATTCGAGAGCGTTTACAGTGACATGCCCATCAAGCATTAGTGTTTGCAAAGCTGTCTGTCTGGTTACTACCAATATAGTAATCGCAAGTTTGCATTGCATTATTTTAAATACAGTGATTTGCAAAACCTCTTCAAGAAGCTTTTTACTGGCATGTTGATGAACGGCAAACAAAGAACTGCTGTGAGCGGCCGGTGTAAATCTTTTATATATCTGTATTTTATATGACTTAATGCATCAGGAATTTGTACAAGTTGATTTTTGATTAAAGAGAATAAAATAAGTTAAGCAAAATAAAGAGAATTACAATATGAGGTGTTTTCTCTTCACTTATTACTGTTCCTGTCACATACCCATAGAATAATGAAAGAAACACTTTAAAGGGCCACAATCCCAGAAATTGCACTTTTAAATGTTTATCTACCAGAAATTGAGTCGCTAGTGTGTGTGCAAAAACACCCCGGTAATTATACAAATCCATCTATTCTTCTTATTGTTATCTACTTTAAACCACAACAGTGACACAAAACAGGCAGTTGGGGATCCCCTAACAATCTGATGTCACATTGATTTTACGCATACCCATGACCACTCACAGACTCTGCCTTATGGGCGATTATGTCCAATTTCAGCCGGAGACACGCTGTCAGACATTTTCAGGCAAGAGCAGATGAAGCCACGAGCCAGCGACAAAAATGTCTAAGAAACAACCAATGTGTACTGTTGATGGAGGTAGATTGGATCATAAAAGTAGGCCGGGAGGAGACCTTTCCGACAAGCCCGGGTTCATCCCGCTGCGGCCTCGCGGGCCAGAGTTTTAATGATCGAAAGTCGCAGGCGTGATGTCGAGAGCTCTGCATCCGGGGAAGAGGCACTATTTTCAGATCGACAAACCAAAAAAAATATTCTCAGGAGTGGATTAGTACCAGCTGTTCCCGAACAAACTTTATCTCCGGAAGAAGTAAGTATTACACATTGTTTTTTATGGAATGATATTCCGGACATTATTAAAATGGAATTGCAAATTGTATTTGCAATTGCGTTTTCAATTTCTGGACGCATAAAATGTGACATAATCCAAACGCAATTGGAAATCGCGCATTACCGTTTGCATTTTCGTTTAAGCAAACGCACACTGACTGCCAAATTTCAAATGGAAAAGCAAAGTCCGTTTGCAACTGTGTTTCAAATATCTTACGAGTTTTGACCCCGTCATATTTAAATGGTCCCGACACAAACACGCCCCATAGCATAATCCCACCCTTGACACTGATTGACAGGTTTCCGTGTAAGGCATCGGAAATGGAAATACTAAGGGAATTGCGATTCCATTTGAGTTTTGGCTGGCTACACACGCGACGCTGAGAAAGTGAAAAAACAGACGTGGTAATTGAAATTACCATTTAAATATGACGGGGTCAAAACTCGTAAGATATGGGAAACACAGTTGCAAACAGACTTTGCTTTTCCATTTGAAATTTGGCAGTCAGTGTGCGTTTGCTTAAACGAAAATGCAAACGAAAATGCAAACGGTAATGCGCGATTTGCAATTGCGTTTGGATTATGTCACATTTTATGCGTCCACAAATTGAAAACGCAATTTCAAATACAATTTGCAATTCCATTTTAATAATGTCCGGAATATCATTCCATAGTTTTTAAATAGGCTTTCTTAAATAATGTGTATAGCAAGTTAGCGGCTATTGTTACATGTTCGTTGCTAAACCTTTGACTATACATTGGTCAAAAGACAGGTGTTGTGTCATAATGTTAGTGGTTAAACTCATCGCGCTCATCGGTTCAGAAGACTTGTGACCGACATCATTTCTGTAAAGCATATTCATTGCAACGAAAGAAAGTTATAGCAGTGTCTTTCTCGTGAGTTCAGTTTTTTCTCGCATGTCCTAAGTGCGACAATACTTAGAGCAGATAGAAACAGAGTGTGTATTTGTAAAACAATGAGGTTACGCAGAAATTGCTACATACAACATAATATCACCTGGTTGCTGATCTTTACATACCGGTCTGTCAAATACAAGTACTCTAATAACATATACAGTAAATGCCTGTATCCGTGTTTATGTCTGTTAGTAATATGCATGCACATGATTAATCATCAATGGCCAACATTTCGTAGAGCATATGTTGTTCTATCTGTGTTTTTGTCTTTTCCATTTAATTCTTATTCATGAGCAAGGCGTCAAGGTGATTTTTATTGCAGTTAGTGTATGGTTTTGGTTGGATAGGGCTTTACAGACATAAATGCGCTTTTCGCTGTATTGTTTGTGTTGATGTCATCCAAAGCACATGTGTAAGCGCTCTACCACCTATTTTGCATTCGGGGAGAGAAGCAGAAGCTGATTTGCATTTAAAGAGACAAACACAAAAACAGCGTGCTTTCCATTGCAGCCACAAATGGTCATGTTCAACATTATGAAAGTTATGTGGTGTATTTTGAGCTGAAACTTTACAGAGACATTCTGGGCATACCTCGGTCTATTTTTACATTGCAAATAAAACCTGGTTTTGCGGCCCTCTAATGTGTCGTCCCATCAGAACGGAACAAATACTACGGGTAAAAAAACAAGGGACGTTTTGAACTGTATTGTTGCATCCCTAGTGAAAAACTTCTGAATTTCACTGTTCATTTCACAGACATATTTTACAGTGGAGTAGGATGTGCTGTATATTAGTTTCGGCCAACTGTAAAAAAATTCTGTAATATCATAATCACTTTCTACATTTGAAGACAATGGAACTCATGACAAATTTTAACCTTTTCAGAAGATAAATGGGCACCAGATAGGTTCTTAGACCTTTGGACCTACTGTATGTAAAAACATATCTAGAGAGACTAACCTGTCCAGCACAGTTCACAAAGTATTCACACTCTATAGACCCCCGGTCAGTCTCCACAGCTGTCACATGACCCTTCATGACCACAACGTGATTCACACTCGTGTGCTCATGAATCTGAACTCCTGGCATGAAAGACATGAATGAATTCAAAGAGATATAGAAATAATTATATCAAATCAGGAAATTATGAAATACATAGTAACACGTGCATTAAATTTACTTAATGTAAAAAACATTTTCTAAAGGATTGTAATTGAACTGATCCATCCTGTATATAGCTTTAATCCTACCGTAACCAGCGGCCGCCACAGCAAGCGCGTGATTGACGTCCGGTGGCGAGACCACGCTGTCCCCTGGCAGATGCAATGCTCCTACAAGATCGTGAATATTCACCAGTGGGTGGAGCCCTGCCACATCTTTGGGTTTGATGATATTACAGCTGACACCAAGTAGCCTAGAGACAAAAACTATACAATTTTGTTTGATGTGTGAGGCTAGTTTTCTTATTTCAAGAGGTCAGATCTTGTCCTGAATGCATGAGATCAAATTCTGCTCTTTCGAAGAAGTACATTTACATGCATTCATAAAGCAGATGCTTTGAAGCCCAATATAAAGTTGGAGGGCTGACTATAGTGGAGTGCACACATAGTGGCCCTGGACAACTGATAAATGACCAGAAGAGATCTGTAAAATCATATGTCTCGTTTGAAGCTGCGAAAGATCCAGCAAACCCTGTTCATGTATTTAACCACAGGCCTTCCAGGACATGTGTATGTCAAGAATCTCTCCCGACTGAACCTTAGACACATGATGTCCCATGAGCCTGTGCTTCTGTAGAGTGACTATATATTGGACGTGCCACAAAACTTTCTGTTACCTAATATGAAGCCATAGTGCCAGAGCTAGGTCAGGTACTCCTGTATTTCCTTTTATCCAATGAAATGGTCTGCACTATAGGTATGTTAGTGTGTATGCTCTGTTAATGCGATTTATTTGTGTAAGTGTGAACACTACCTGAACCCTGGTGCGCACCAAACAGTTCGTTTGAAATATGAACGCAACACAGACCAAAGGCATGGTACCGTAACAAAAACAGGACGTGATAATAATATATGACACAAATATACAGTGATTTGGTCATATAAAAGGACTGTATATTAGATATGTGCTTGCGCGTGTAACAGAGGAATTCCTGGTCCTGTTTCAACTTCGTAAAACACTTCATGAGGTCTTCGCAAGTTACTTACCGGCTTGCTAAAAATTCCCCTAATATGCGCAGGCATACACTGTGCATGTGTAACGCAGCACACAGCATTGTTTTGCATGTCCGGTAAGTCATCTTGCTACTTTACACATAAGCTGTTAGGTTCGATATCTTTAGATTGGCTGTTAAAATTGAAAGCTAAGCGTAACAGGACTAATGTTTTTTCTCTTTTTTGGTCCGGACCTAAATAACCAAAAGAACCGAAATAGCAATTTGAACTAAGAGTTTAGAAAACCTCCCGTTATATTTCACGTTTTTTTTAATTTTCCGAAATTGTTGACTTGTTTTTTCTCCTTACAATGTGAGAGACTTGTGAACAGCTCTTTTAAAGTTTTGAAAAGCACACAATATTTGTGTCATACATTCTACGTTTTGGAGGCAAAATATGGCACAGAAACCAGAATACAACATAAATAAAATAAAATTGGATAAAGAATACATATCTAACAGGATGCAAGCAAAAAAATGCCAGGTCTACCCGCCGTCGCTCTCATTTTGAGGATACGGTGGTCGGCTGATAGTTTCTGGTTGTTACAGCATTATTTGATCATGACCTTTGTAAAGTGTGTCAGTGAATAAATTATATGGGTAAATAAACAAAAGGTAAAATATTTTGTTTTTCACCAAACTCATTCGTGTAAGAACTTAAATAACAACATACAACAAATAATGAGAGAAAAAGAGAGCGTCACTCACTTCAGCCTGGATGCCAGACGCTTCAAAGACAGGAGCCGGTCCTGATTTTGAGCCAAACAAAGAGAACCGGTCCGAACAAAACCTGAAAGACAGACACACACACACCACAAAACTTCTTTCATTTCAGTGACGAAACATATTTAATCTTTAAGTTTTACACTAGTGATCTCTTACCTGTTTTAATACCAGTCTCCTCCTCCAAGCGCTCATAGAGTGAATTCGAGTAATCGGCCATTTTACTCTCGATAGAAAGAGGTTTGGCGACGCTCACTATTCCTGCACAAAATCGAGTTGTGCCGGCTCCAAGTCTGCACCAGACAAAACGGTTAACAGCACTTTCATTCAGTCACAGATCACATGGTAGTAAGTAACTGTGATTTACAACAACTCGCAACAACTTACAACAGTGATAAAAAACTAAAGCCGAATGACTTAGTAAATTAAGTCGAACAGAATGAGACTGATTCCAGATTCTGCACGCATTCTAGATGGCAGGTACAGTAATGCGTGGTTCAAAATGTGTTTTCTTTTCCTTGTGACAAATTGACGGCCATTATCTTAGGCAGCAGTCTTTTTGGCTGCAAGAACATGGATGATGGACCTCTCATATAAAATCATACAAATATGAATTCACAAGTTTGCACTCACATGTCACCAGATATGAAAATAAAAGCCTATTTGCTGTGCTTTCCGATGTAACAGAGGTCCAATTGAGCCCCGAACCCGAGTTTATTTGAATTTATAAAATTTGAGTTTTTCTCTACACCAGGGGTTTTCAACTGTGGGCCTAAAGAAAATTCGAGGAGGTCCCCAGAAAATCTCAGAGAAACAAAATGATAAACCAAAAACTTAGTAATAATGTTCAATATACTTTCAGTTTCAATAAGAATTGTTCTTTTGTATTTCTAAGTGTCTATCTCTTCTTTCCTGCTCCATGCACACCTTCCAGAATAGTTTTGTTTCTTTATAGTGAATTTTTTCAAAATACATTTCCTTTTATTTCCCTTGCTGGTGTTTGTAAAGAAGTCTTTGAAAGATAAATCTGAATTGAAATTGTTCTTTTTAGATTTATACATACTCATATTTTTAAACGTGACAACTTTTTAGTGCTGTGTCAGCAACAGGAGTGCTTCAAAGGAGGAGAGTGAGCCGTTGGTTGCAATTTGCTGATGCCGTTAAATATCATACACCGGACCTTTAAAAGTGATCATGAACTTGTTTTCTTTGCAGCATTTGATCGTTCAGTATTTGTAAGCGAGAGAAATTTTTCAATGAATTGAACATTTCGATTTTTTGTCCGTAGCTACGCTTAACACAGTTGTGATATTGTGTCCGTCATGTGTATCACTGAACACTCACCTGCCCTGCTCGAGCAAAACTATCTCGGTCCATCCCAGTTTGGCAAGATGATAAGCCACCGAGGTCCCCACAATGCCCCCTCCACAGATGACCACGCGGGCGTGAGCGGGCAGGGCTGTGGGTGGCGACTCGGTGCTCACAAAGCGCACTGATCTCTGCAGACTAAGATGTCCGGATCGAGCCCCAGAGTCATATAACCAGCGGGGCAAAAGAACGGGGGACAGAGCCCTGACAGTCCACGCTCCACTGCGCATGCTTCTGCCACCTGCGCAAAAACACAGCCATGCCACACAGTGCGAGAAATCCATACACACGTCTGTAAATGAAATGTTCCATTTTGAAGAAATATTTTGACCAAAGGGATGGTTCACCCAAAAATGAAAATGTTGTCATCCTTTACCACCAGATTTTTCAAACCTTTATCAAAGGTATCTGGAAAATGTCAGTAACCAAACAGATCTCATCCCCCATTAACAGCCACAGGAGGGAAAATAAATACTATGGGAGTCGATGGGGGATGAGATCTGTTTGGTTACTAACATTCTTTCAAATATCTTCCTGTTATGCAGGTTTGAAACCACCTGAGGGGGAGTAAATGAGGACAGAATTTTGATTTTTTGCTGAACTATCCCTTAAATCCCACTGCACCTGAAAACAACAACATATCAAAGCAAATGTCACTTTTGAAAAAGAGATAAAACACATTAAAGTACTTCAAGTCAATTATAAACTGTGTGATTAATATTTATGTTATAACCATGACCTGTTATGATCACATATGATGTAATCATACGTTATAATCCAGCATAAATCATAATATGTTCTGGATAGCCTACTGATATGTCATTTGTCATTAGCGTGAGGCCTTTTATCACATCATTTATCACATTTACTTGACTGATTTGTAGTCATGACAGCAACATGTGTCCTTATATGAGTTGTTAAACAAGCTGATGACGAATGTGATTCTTCTGAATGTCAAACTAAACATTAGCAAGTCAAACTGAACAACAACATACATGCTAAAACACGATTACATTTTATAAAGGAGGAACATGCAGCTAAACATTAAAGAAGTGACCAGCGTAGAAACCCATACCTGCAGAAACGTGCTATAATCGCTCAGAATTATTGATCTAATGATATGATTCTTGTGTCAACTTGAGCCTAGACTAGAGCTGTAGCTACCAGTGGAGCCTGCTGCGCATGCGCGAAATCGCTTTCAAAGCGAGCCTTTGCTGACAACTCGGTGATGGGCAGCTATTTTTCACACCTTTTTACATATCATACATGTCATTCGGAAAAAAAGAACTTCCATCGTTTCAAAGTTAATTTTCGATTTAATATTAATTTCCCAAGTTAACCTTCAGATATTAATAGACACAACAGCAATGTCTTCCTTGTAATGTTCATGGCGTATTATGTTCCAAAGCGAACTGCAGTTTGTCCTCCAAGACGCCGGTGGCGCTCTCACACGCCTGCTCACCCCGAGACTGCGCACTGCTGAACTGATCGTTCTTCTGCGAATTCATGATACGTATCCGACATTAAACGCGAATTTAACTTCACTTCTGGCTGTTCGTGTGTTATATTGAACGCCATGTCCTACAACTACGTGGTGACGGCGCAAAAGCCCACGGCTGTGAACGCGTGTATCACGGGTGAGTGCGCGCGTGTTTATCTCCCGCGCTCGAGCGCGTCAGGCCTCATTCCTGCAGTAAACACAAACTTCGGTTCAATACAGCTGCTGATCAATTCTGTTTTGTTTTTGTAACATCATGTATGTAATGTAGTCAGGGCCGGCGTTGTTGTAAAGTCAGAAAATACACAAAATTGCATGTAGACAGACACTTCTAAGTAAACTCTCATGAATTAACACGGACATCTTAAATGGTTTAGCGTATGTGACTGTGCAGCTCAGACGAACGGGTGCCAAAACTCCGTAACGTTATACGCTTACGTGTTCAACGATGTATTTAATATTGCATTCATTACTTCTTTAGATTATGACATAAGTCAGTAGCACAGTAACACGTTCACTAGTGTATTACTACAGAAACTGTAGCATAAACATGACAGGATTGGTAACACTGTGAATATAAATGGAAACCAATCTACCATGATTACCACTTCAATGTTTACAATGAATAAAATGTGTTTATTTTACACATTGAGCTCAGTCAGTTGTGTGATGCTTCATCCGCAGGTCACTTCACATCAGCTGAGGATCTGAACCTGTTGATAGCGAAGAACACACGTCTGGAGATCTATGTGGTCACAGCAGAGGGTCTGCGGCCTGTCAAGGAGGTCGGCATGTACGGCAAGATCGCAGTCATGGAGCTCTTCAGACCAAAGGTTTGTGTGTGTGCGTGACACATTTACCTGTAGGACCAGACCAATGAGTTAAAATCCAGTCATTTACATTATTCAGCCACTCAAGTTTTCATCACAACTTTTACTTGCAAACCACAGTAGAATTGAAATGCATTCACAAATCAAATATATGTCCCACATATAAACATTAGTTTGAGTTTCCACAGAGACTACATCTTGAAGTGAGGGGTTCAAAATGGAGACGGTGGGTCTGAGTAAATTGCAACAGTCTGCCATGTTTTCGGCAGTTTTAATACATTTTCATGTCGCTTTCTCTTTCTTGCCGGTGATGTCATTTGCTCCATGAATCACCTGCGTTAAGATATTTTTCAGTTTAACAAATTATTAGTCATAATAAGACAATGTTGGCAGAATGCTTTCGATCATTGATCAATGCTCGGGCTTCCTGTCAATTCCAACATTTTGTCATTTTTCAAAGTAGACCCAAAAGTGATCTTGCATTATGTATATGTTTCACATGATCCTGAAATGTTAATTTCGTTATCAATAATTGTGCCCACATTTGTGGAAGTTAAGACCTGATTATACAAAGTCCCGCCATCTGTTCTTTTTTTTACTCCCACAGCATATTTCTTATGTAATACCAGTGTACTCAAAGTAAGACTATTTATGCCGTTTGCCCATTCCACAGACTACCAGACCTTTCCCCCCAATCTGCGCCTGATGGGTCTCCTGTCTAATGCTGTGATTCTGTTGTTTTTCTGAAGGGCGAGAGTAAAGATCTTTTGTTCATTTTGACTGCCAAATACAACGCCTGCATCCTGGAGTACAAGCAGAATGGAGATAGTATCGATATCATCACACGCGCTCATGGCAATGTTCAGGTACTGCTGGAGACATGGTTTTCAATTTGTAAAAAGGAAAAAAACGTCAACTAAAAAGCATTTTTTGACAGGACCGGATTGGGCGTCCATCAGAGACAGGAATCATTGGTATAGTGGATCCAGAATGTCGGATGATCGGCTTGCGGCTCTATGACGGCCTGTTTAAGGTCATCCCACTGGATCGTGACAACCGTGAGCTGAAAGCGTTCAACATTCGGCTGGAGGAGCTACAGGTCATAGATGTACAGTTCCTGTACGGCTGTCAGGCGCCCACAGTCTGCTTTATATACCAGGTAGAAACCTAAACACCTCGCAGGTCAACACGGTTATGTTTTCTTTATTCATGTGCTCTTTCTTTTCTTATTTTGTTTAGGATCCCCAGGGCAGGCATGTGAAGACGTACGAGGTCTCTCTCAGGGAGAAAGAATTTAACAAAGGGCCCTGGAAACAGGAAAATGTGGAAGCGGAAGCATCGATGGTTATTCCAGGTGAGGTAACGGCACCAACCTGGCCAAACGTTTTACTTGTCACAATATGTGTGGTGGTGCTGGAGGGTTTGTAGGCTCCGTTCTGCATCTAAACACATTTTTCTGTTTAAGATGTGGGAAATATACATGCATTATGGACAAAAAGTACACACATTGTTGAGAGACGAGATACTTTTTTAGTAGGGCGTAAACACTAGTGCTTAATGCACGGACGCTTCAGACGCGAGAGAAGGTTGAAACGCATGTTTACATGGAAAATCAGGTTTTCTATATGAATGGCCGGGCTGGTCACTGTTGCTCACGATACGCACATACTTTGTTCAGTTATTAGCTTGTTCTGAACAGGTCGCACCACAACAAAATATGCACTCACACAAATGCTCCAAAATATATTTTTAGGTCACACAGGTTAAATTTACGGAGCATACTCGACTAAAATGGTCGCCCCATCATGACAACTGCGTTAGCATATTGTGTTCCACGAGATCTTATTACACCCCTAAAAGTGACCCAATTCATTCATGCGTGTAAAATAAAAAATGGATATAAATGAAACATATACGTTAAATGTTATAATATGACATGTTTAAAATAATCAGTTGAAAAAACTGAAACTGTGGTTTTATGTGTACATACATGCAGTCCCTGAGCCGTTTGGTGGTGCTATAATTATTGGACAGGAGTCGATCACTTATCATAATGGAGACAAATACTTAGCCATCGCTCCACCTACTATTAAGGTAAGTCTTTAATGACACTCTTTGCCTTTTCAACTGTAAATTCCCCAATGTGTAATGTATGCTTTATGTTCACATTATAGCAAAGCACCATTGTTTGTCATAACCGTGTGGATCCCAATGGCTCGCGGTACCTGCTGGGAGATATGGAGGGCCGACTCTTCATGCTGCTGTTGGAGAAAGAAGAGTTGATGGATGGAGCTGTAGTGCTTAAAGACCTGCGAGTCGAGCTTTTAGGAGAGGTGTGTATGTGAACAATTGTGGGAGGGATAATGAATGCAAAATTATATGTATAAAATGACCTCACAAATATTGAAAGACAGGGTTCCTTTATTCAAGTTGTCGTTAAATTCTTAAAAATGCTGGGTCATTTTAAACCCATGATTGTGTTAAAAAGAAACTCGACCTCATCCAGCCTTTGGTTGAGACGAACAACCCAGCATAGGTCCATTTATAACCCAACAGTTGAGTGGGACCCTTACGACCCAGCCATGCATGAAAAAGAACCCATTTTAAGACTCTGTTTTTTTATTTTTTGCTTTATTTGTTTATAATGAGCGCAAAAATAGATTTTTTGAGTAAGTTATCTGACAACAATTACTTTTGTGTTTTTTTGGCTAACCAATATACCAAACCTTTTTTTAATGTTGTCTTTAACAACGTCATAAACAACAATAATTACATCAGCAGGTAAAACTAATAACAATAGGCAAAAGTGAAGGTGTTGCAGCGTCAAGTGCTGGTCATGTGAAAAAGAAGGGCTGTGAAATGAATATATCGTTGCTGTCCTTCTGAAACATGGGGCCTTTATAAAACTGCGTAGAAACCTTCCTAAAAGTGAACATACAGCATAATGCTGAAAAGGCATACGCAAACAAAAATTTTGATATATAAAACCTTGCGCACGCACACCTTCACACAATTTTCACTTTATACATCACAGCCTACCTGATCATTTCCACACGTGAAAAATACTCACAAACCGTCCTTTACACACCCATTTATACCCATAAATAGTCAATGCAAAGCTCCTCATGAATGCTGATTCGTATATTAATAAGCCTGGCACCCAATCCGCTTGTTAAGCCTGACGTCACGCACCATAAAGGACGTACACCATTTCCGGGTCCAACCGCTATTAGATGCCATAAACAATATAACAAAAAAGTATGTAAAACTGCCGAAAACACTGGATCCCATTCTTTGTCTCCGTAACGAAATCACAAACGGCCACACATGAGATTCACTGAGAGTAACAAATTAATAATTGTGATAATTATTAATAATATTATTATTATAAATATATTAAAGCCAGAGAAGGTCTCTGCTGCATTTAGATGTTAACATCATTGATTGATCGTTAACACATAGTCCTCATTTAAATCAAATCATTCATTAGCGGTGTCAAATTTCAATACATAACTGTAAAAGTCGAATGTTTCTTCTTTCCGGTTTTGTTATGAACAGAATAAGGACTGATAACGAGGACATAAAGAGAAATGATTGTGTTCGAGCTTAATGGCTTTGTTTCCAGACTTTGACATTTGATGATTGCACAGTATTTAAGGAAAATTCCACATATTTCCGTCAAGTTTGGTTTTATAAATCACATCTTCTGTGTGGGAAGTGGCGTTTGACTTTCAGGGAATGTTTTGTGCGTAAGCAACGGTTATAAATGAGGCCCCGTGTATGTCCAAATTTCCTGTTATTCAGGAAATGAATAAAAAAAACACTGAACTTAATTTTTAATGAACTCTGAAAATGTTCAATGATTGCACACTATTTTTTTAAAGTAGACTATTTGCTAAACCCAGTTAACGCAATTAAATACATTATCAGTAAATCTCCACTTTGATAACTAATGGCTCGTTTAGACTATAACACACTTTTAAAGTAAAGTTTCCCTTATTTAATTCCCTGCCTATGCCACGTGAGAAAATTTAAAAAACTTTAGTGTAAGTCTATAGTCTCCGGTGTCAAAAAGACACAAAGATATGGTATTGAACATGGTTTTGGACACAGCTGGTGTTTTTCAATATTCATATTTTACTTTGTTTATGAGGGTTTTTTGAACATCCACAGATGACGATACAGTTTCTGTCTGCAGTCGGTTGTGGTGCAATGTTGCAGTCTTGACTATTGTATTGTATCTACATCTATATATTAGGGATGCACTATCGGCCCGATACCAAGCTCATGTACTCGTACTCGTAATGACACACCGATACCAAAGACTGATACCTCATGTGACATACATAGAGCCCTATGATTTCCGCAATGCGGAAAACGCGGATGGAATCAAGGAATCCACGGATAAAAACAGAATTTGCTAACACAGAACGGAATCTGGCAAATGTATTATTTCCTAAGCAAAAATTAGCGCTGAACCGCTAACAGCCAACAGAAGAGCTAACGAAATATTCAGATACTGTTTAAATATTTATTCTCCTTGTTTTGCGTGACTGTGTGAAAGAATCGTGTGGTTGCGTCACATGTACTAACCCTGAACACATTGTGCTTGTGAAACTTTCAGAGCCAGCGTTTCACTGCACGAGGACACAAACACAATTACATACACCATTTGTTGCGATCCGTCAAAAAAGAAGTGCGGTTAACTTAAAGAAACGCTCTTTGGCATCTCGTCAAAATAAAAGGTCCGGTTGACTTGAACAAGTTATAATACACTCACATTTTACCACACCACCCCCCTTGAATTTTTTATAATTTCGACCACGGAGTATATTGTTTACTATAGCAAACTGAAGTAAATATGCTAGTAAAATTGTGCTACTTATCATAATTATTTTTAACTTAATTTAAAAATAGTACTTAAATTTAAATAGACTTAAAAACAAAAGGAAAAAAAGTACCAGTAAGATACTGGTTTATCAACATAATTGTACATTATATAGGTATCGGTATAGGCGAGTACCAAAACACAAATATTGGTACTCGTACTCTGTCTTAAAAAAATGGTATTTTGAAAGGTGAAATGACCAGTTTATCTGTCTGTCTGTGTGTGTGTGTGTGTTTTGTAGACCTCTATCGCTGAGTGTTTGACATACTTGGATAATGGTGTGGTGTTCGTGGGTTCGAGGCTTGGAGATTCTCAGTTAGTTAAGGTAGGTCATCTTGCAGTTTGCAGATAACTAGAGATTGGAGTTGTTTTTCTGTGAGGCAGCTTTAAAAGCATGTTGCTGTATAAAGAATCTTGCACTGAATTTCCTCAGCTGAGTGTGGACAGTAATGACCAAGGTTCCTATGTGGCTGTCATGGAGACCTTCACTAACCTGGGACCCATAGTGGACATGTGCGTGGTGGACCTTGAAAGACAAGGACAAGGCCAGGTGAGGATCTGCAGCCTAGCAATCCATCGCTCTCATGGACTGAGCTGAAAAATCTACAAACTAGTTTTAAAAACAGGTTTTAAAGGACTAATCTTATGAACACTAAACACATTACACATACAATCGAAATGTTTACTTCTGATCCTTTCTTGAAGGTTTACAGTACAAATGTAATTATGATAACTTGTTTGGTTAACAGATCTATTAAATAGAATTGAATTACATTCGAACTGATTCAGTACAAAAAGACTTGAAGCTTAGCTTTTATTATACTTTTCCTCTAAATAATGTCCCCAGCGGTTGAAAATGCTACCTGTCTCTGTAAAATTCCTTTTTACTGCAGACGACAGCAGATATGGTTTTGTTTATCATTTAAAATGAGTCTACAGAAAAGCTTTGTGCTTGATTGGTGCTAAATAGAGTCTGTTACTGTGAGTATACCAAATCAAATGACAGCTCTGGATTAAACTGAACCAACACAAAATGTGCATGTCAAGTAGATGTGTGAATCACAGGGTACCTCATGATACGATTCCGTACGTGATACATAGCTCACAATGCACTGGTTCTGCGATAAAAAATATGTTTCTTGACAATCCTTTAACGATACATCACGATATCTGTGACTCTGTGAAAACAAAATGCCTATTAAAAAGGTTTAGTGCAACATTCTTTGTGAACTGACACATTTTACTCCTTAAAGAAATTGTATTACCAGGTAGTGTTGTCACGATACTGGAATTTCTAACTTCGATACGATACCTTGAAAAATATCGATACTCGATACCATTTTCGATACCACAGAGAAAAAAACTGCCACAACATTAAGGGGGTAATTTTTTTTTTTATTATTATTTAAAGATAAATATAACATATATAATGTATTATAAAGAGTTATTAAAGGGTAAAATGCATTATAATTCTTCATAATGTGTGTTGTAACGCATTATGTACTGTTGCAGGTCGAGTCTCATCTTCTTTCTGGTGCTACAAGAGAATGCCAAACTTTAATAAACATATATATTTTTTTGACCGCACTTTTTAAATGAACTGAACTCTGTAACTAATCTCAGAACTTAAGTAATTGGTAATAGATATTTGTTAACATGAATAAACAATGAAAAATACTTCCAAAACATGTATTAATCTTAGTTAAAAGTTAATTTAAACTAACATTTACTAATACATGTACCAATTAAAATCCAAAGTTCTATCTGTTAATATCTTTTTTTATTGGACCAGATCAAACATGATCCGTTGTATTTTATTACATACTGTCATCAAAGATTAAAATATACTGTAGCAAATGCATTGCTCATCGTTCATAAATGCTGGTCAATACATAACATTATTTGATGAACATATTTTAATGCCGGATTCAAATATCACTGATCCACACACGTAATCATTTTTTGAATTAAGTTCATTAAGCACAAGTTAATTTACATTTGACCACAGTTAAAGTATTTAAAGATTCACAGTTAAAGATTCCTCAGTGGGATTATATTAACTTTAAGAACTACGCTGAAAAAACGAGACAACACTCATATCGCTATATTAGAGGTGTTAGCGCCTTTTGTTAGCTCTGCTCTGTAGCAACTCTTGCATATCCGCTTGTTTGTGTCCTTCGGCTTTATGTCCATTTGCTTCATATCCAAAACATTTCCAGATAGCACTCCTGCTGTGTTCTTTATCAACCAAAGCCGGTTCAGAGGCGCCGCACACGCCATATTTATATTCACTTCACTTTTGCTATTTAACCAGAGCGAATGAGACGAGACACGTGACAGGCACTGCGGTCACGTGTGGTGTTTGTCAACGCGCCTTTGGAGATAAGTGAAAGTGACAGCTCGGCTAGGATCGGAGTATCGATACTTCGGGAAATTAGTATTGGTACCATTCAGATATTTCAGTATCGATATTTATCGAAATATCGATATTTTTGACAACACTATTACCAGGTACATTTAAGCAATAAGCCACAAAAAGCAGTGGGTTACGGTGCATTTTATAACAAATAATAACTGGGTCTTTGCAGGTCTTATTGCTATTATAAAATGGTAAGTCCATATGCTTAGCCTAAATTTCATTTTATTTAATTTCTTTTATGACACCTTGCTATGTGGTGCGGTCAGCTGTTATACACCGGGCTATTTTATATAACTATTTCAGCCAATCAGAATCAAGGAACAGAACTGACCGTTTTATATTTCTTCATATAATTCTTCATATAACAGCCTCTTATTTAACACTTGGGAACATCTCAGTACCATCTTAAATAGAAAAGCCTGAATGCAGCAACATTCATTTAACGCAATAGGGCTGCTCGATTATGACAGAAATTATAATCACTATTATTTTGGCCAATATTGAGATCCTGATTATTTAAAACAATTAATCACTTACTTTTTAAACAACATAGAAAACTTTTAAGCATCTATTATTTTACAAGCACTGTCTGCCATCCGAAACTCTTTCTCTGATTAGTTAAATAATAATGACTAACTGTTATCGGTCTTAGAAGGTGGGTGGCTAAACCAGAAATGCAGTTCAGTTACATAGCCTGCGCTAGACTTATGAATGGAGGTGCATCTGCACTAGCTGAGCCAAATTAAAGTCAGGGTCAGCATCAGGCTGACTGAGGAGGCATAAGTACAAGAAAATGTTTCGTAATAAAAGTTTCATATCTTTGTTTAATTTAAGTGAGTTTGTCTTTGTTTTATTGTTGTGTTTTCATTTTAAT
This sequence comes from Triplophysa tibetana, assembly GCA_008369825.1. NCBI lineage: Eukaryota > Metazoa > Chordata > Actinopteri > Cypriniformes > Nemacheilidae > Triplophysa > Triplophysa tibetana. The sequence continues at coordinate 2,148,513 of CM017903.1, forward strand.
ATGGATTAACCACCAACTAAGCATTTGTTTTTACGTAAGAGGAAATCACTACGAGAAACAGTCTGTTTACATGGTCCTTGTTCTCTGGCCCATATTTGGCCCTCTGGCTTTCGCATGGGGCGGCAAATAATCGTTATTCATTGAGATACCAAGCACAATAATCGTACAATATATGGTCCCAGCCCTTCTGCTATCCATAGTACATTCAAACTTGCCTAGATTTTGTTATTAGCTTGTGTTCCTTGGAAATCCCATCTCTGGGAACACTACAGCTAATGTAGGCATGCTTTCTCACAGATATTGCTTTCTGTGTTCTGCTGTAGTTGGTGACCTGCTCCGGAGCGTTTAAGGAAGGCTCGCTGAGGATTATTCGCAACGGCATAGGAATCCATGAGCACGCCAGCATCGACCTGCCTGGAATCAAAGGTCTCTTTATCTGTCTGTCATCGTGACGATGGCTTGTTTAAAGCATCACTTCACCACATAATGAAAATGTGCTGTTCATTTACTCACTCTCAGGTCTGATGACATTATTTGTTAAAGCGGACATAATACACACAGTTTCTCATATTAATCTTGAGGACCTATACAGTAGTACTGAGTTCTTCATATCTCTGAAGAAGAGAATTTCGTTTGATCACATGTATAAGAGACAGCTTCCTTCTGAAAACACAGGAGCTCCTGGAGGCGTGCGGTGGTCAGAGCTCCCAGCACCAGCTTCTTATTGACTATACGTTCATGCTGTTTACATTATATGTTCTTATGGATCAATTGCCAACAAATCACAGACATTTTACTGCAGTTTCGAACCCCTTAAGTAAAAGGGCGTAGATTCCTGAGGTGGCATGTCTTTAAGAATGCTAAACTACTTTCATACAAATAAAATAAATCCCTGTGGCTCCTGACGGTGTATTAAAGAATCGACCTGAAACTGTCGAATAATATCATTACTCAAAATTTCTGATGTAACATAGACATGTTTTGTGATGTCTTCTCAGGACTGTGGCCTCTTCGCTCAGAGTCCGGCAGAGACACTGATGACATGCTCGTCCTGTCTTTTGTGGGTCAGACCAGGTGAGGAAGGGTGTTCCATGAGCACCTATTTCATTCAGTTGGTAGTTTTGTATAGGTGATAGGTTTTCTTAAGCTTCACTGATATTTCCTACACAACCTTAGTTTTTACATTTTACTTCCTAATAATTCCAGTCAAATAAAAATATGTTTTTATTGATCAATCATTGTTTTCGGTATGTGTCTGCAACAATGCCGTACGCTTTCCCGTCGCCAGTATACTCTACAGCTAATATGTGTGTGTATCCAGAGTGCTGATGTTGACTGGAGAGGAGGTGGAGGAGACTGAACTTCCAGGGTTTGTGGATAATCAGCAGACTTTCTTCTGTGGGAATGTAGCACACCAGCAGCTCATACAGGTGCAGCTACACACATCTGTGCTGTAGTTTATGAAGGTTTGGTTGGGATAGCTGTGTTCACGCGTGCGTGTGTGCAGATCACGTCAGTGTCCGTGCGGCTGGTCACTCAGGACACGAAGACTCTGGTGAGCGAGTGGAAAGAGCCTCAGGGCAGGAACATCAGCGTGGCATCCTGTAACAGCACACAGGTGGTGCTAGCTGTGGGCCGGGTGCTCTATTATCTTCAGATACTAAGAGGAGAACTCAAACAGATCAGGTACTAACACACACAAACACCACTGCCCTTAAACTTAAATATCCAGTTTTATCTCATATTAATCTTGAGTACCTATATATACCTTTTCAGGTATTTTGCAGTATTGCATACTTTGTATCTTCGAGACGAGAATTTAGTTTTGATGACATTTATAAAAGATAGATACTGCTGTGCCATTATTTCCGAAAACAGACGACATCTTGGGGGTGTGCGATGGGAGGAACTAAATCACAAGCACACAATACATCATCGCATTATCCCTGCATAACTGTTTTGATTCACTATAAGTTCATGTTGTTTACATTTGACAACAAAACGCAGACACATGACTTCCTTTCATTTACCCTGTGCGGTTCATGTCCGGCATCTTTTATCACTGCGACTGCTCCATCTATCAGTTTCAAACCATCTCTAAATCCAGCCTTATATCCAGCGTTAATATAACATTCCTCACATCAACTTCTATCACTATCGCTAGAGTAATGAACTGCAGTCCCACAGCGTAGCCAATCTTTACGTTAAGCAGGTCTTTCTATCGCTCGTCGGTTGATGCGTGAGCGGGCTTAATCCTCCCTTTAAGCTCAAAGTATGATATTTATATGATGTCAATTTTGCATGACAACATCTTAGTCTTTTGTCAGCCGGTGTAGTGCTTGGAAAGGAGTGGGTGGAGAGAGACGTTGGTTCCAATTCATACCCTCACCAATAGTTTGGTGCACTGGACCTTTAAAATAAAAGTGAATGGTCTGCTGGTTGCGTGGATCTCTGTCTGTAAGTCATGGAGAGTTTGTAATGGGTTTTGTGTGGTGCAGCTCTACAGAGATGGAGCATGAGGTGGCGTGTTTGGACATCACTCCTCTGGGTGACAGCGGAGGAGAGTCCAGCATTTGTGCTGTGGGCCTGTGGACGGACATCTCGGCACGTCTGCTCAAGTTACCCTGCCTCAGCCAGCTTCATAAAGAGATGCTGGGTGGAGGTAAATTTGTTCTTGTGTTTCATTGCTTTAAGCATAAAGAGAAAATACTGCATTTTTATTCTTTTTTATTTTCTTGTGGTTCTGTTAGCATGGCTTTATATATTTGTATGTTCAGTTCATGTATTTTGAATGGTTCCATATGAAGCTTTGTTTCTGACATATAGTGTCTGTATAGTGTATATTTGTTCTTTACTGTGTGGGTCTCTGACTGGTGATTGTGTGTTTTGTAGAGATCATACCTCGCTCTATCCTCATGACCACATTTGAGGGCAGTCATTACCTGCTGTGCGCTCTGGGAGACGGGGCACTCTTTTACTTTGGATTGGACATTCAGACAGGTTAATGAAACACACACATTAGACGGCCAACAAGCATCACATTTAACTTCAGATTGTTTGTTACAAAATCTTTGTGACCCCATGACAAAAGTGGTGTCAAACGTTTACATAAAAAAGACCTAATCTAACTTTCTCAGTACACCCAGACATTGTTTGTTTTGTTTTGTTAAGCTGGTTCTTGTCCGTGGGTGTTGACGTAATAGTTCTGTTAAAATGATTGAGAGCCTTTAATAGTGTTGTTTTATCGGTCATGATCTGAGATGTCATGCGCGTTCTGTCCAGGTGTTCTAAGTGAACGGAAGAAAGTGACTCTCGGCACACAGCCAACGGTTCTGCGCACGTTTCGCTCTCTCTCCACATCAAATGTGTTTGCCTGTTCGGACAGACCCACTGTCATCTACTCCAGTAACCACAAGTTGGTCTTTTCTAATGTCAATCTGAAGGAGGTGAACTACATGTGCCCGCTCAACTCTGAGGGCTACCCTGACAGGTATCAGAAATGCATTTTCTTACTATGAGTGAACTGGTTTGGGCTCTAAAGATGCACTGGCCAGATAAGAGCATTGTTGTCACTGTTTTTCTTGCAGTTTGGCTCTGGCCAATAACAGCACTCTGACCATCGGCACAATTGATGAGATCCAGAAACTCCACATCCGAACTGTTCCTCTCTACGAGTCACCCAAGTCAGTTTGTGTGTGTGTTAGATATCTGCTGCTGAGTCAAAGTGAAACAGATCTGCTGGAGGTCTGAGATGTATCTGTTGGTTGTGATGTTTTGCAGGCGGATCTGTTATCAGGAGGTGTCTCAATGCTTTGGAGTTTTGTCTAGCAGAGTAGAAATGCAGGACGCCAGTGGAACCACAGCAGCTATGCGGCCCAGCGCTAGTACACAGGTGTGTGTTTACAACAAAACAACATTTCACACTTGTAGGAGCAGCTTAAGAGATCAGGCAATTCCTGAAATACTGCAGACTTGCGTGTATGTGTTTATACATAAATTGTGTTCTGCATTTGAAGAGCAGTATTTGTTTGTGTGTTTAGTATTTGAAGAGCAGTGTTTGTGTGTTCAGGCATTGTCCAGCAGCATGAGCTCCAGTAAACTGTTTCCCAGCAGTACTGCTCCTCATGAGACATCTTTTGGAGAGGAGGTGGAGGTTCACAGTTTACTGGTGGTTGATCAGCACACATTTGAGGGTATTTGTTGGCTTTATAATATACGCGCACACACACACAGTCACATGCATTATTTCTCTAATGATACGTCTCTCTGTATTGTTAATGGTGAAGTGTTTTGTTTTCCTGCAGTGCTGCATGGGCATCAGTTCCTACAGAATGAATATGCTCTGAGCATGGTCTCCTGTAAGCTGGGCAGAGATCTTGCTGTTTATTTCATAGTTGGCACTGCAATGGTGTATCCAGAGGAGGCGGAGCCTAAACAGGGCCGCATCATCGTCTTTCACTATACAGATGGTAAGAGTATTAGAGCAGAAGTTTAAATAATGTCAGGTGAAGTGTGATAACCTTGTCCTTTATACACAAGAACTGATGTTTTCAAACATGTTGTTAAAGATGAGGCAACACGCAGTTTCTGCCAATCTCATATTAATCTTGAGTGCCTATACAGTGAAATTGCATACTTCGTACAATTGAAGAGTATTTAGTTTGATGAGATTTATGAAAGATAGAAACAGCTGTACAATTATTTTTTGGAAAAAGACGAGCGCCTGGAGGAGTGTGGGGTGGCGGAACTACAGCACGAGCACACAACACATCACTGCATTTATTCACCATAAGTTTGTGTTGTTTACGTCCACGCCGATTGCAAACAAAACCGACATATGACTCAGTTTGACTTACCGTGTGTGGTTCATGTCCTGGATCTTTTAGCTCTGGGACCGCTCCATCTATTTCAAACCATCTCTAAATCCAGCGTGTTATCCACCGTTTATACTCATCACTGAAATCCAGTGAGCAAACAAAGACCGCTAAACCTCCTTCAGCCGATTGAAGCAACATTGATAAGCGTGCTCTACCTCATGCTGGCTGGATGACACGTGGGCGTGCTTTAAGGGGAGAATTGTCCAATGAGAGACTAAGAACCCTTGTTAGGAAATGGGAATCAATGTTTGAAAAAAACGTTCCTGTATGAACCCTGGCGGAGTGAATCGAGCACAGAAATACTATGTCATATGTTCATCTAGTTTTTTTGACATGTTGACCATGTTAAGCTTGAACCCAGCACGTTTAACACTGTAAAGTAAGAAAGCATAAAATATCGTGTCACCTCCACTTGAAGGTGGTGTATATTATAACATTGTAAAGTGTGTCATTAGTTTCTTGAATGGCTCTTTTTCCACCGAATGAGGCTTGCCGTGTTTTCAATGATCTCCAGGGTGTTTTGGGAGCTAATAAAAGGAGTAGTTCACTTTAAATCAGGCTTTTTTTTAAGAGTGAACTACTCCTTAAAACATATTAAGCATGTCATTGGGTAATATTCGAGTTGCAGCTTTAAGCTCTTTCCCTGCCAAACACAGAATTTATGAGTTGTCGGTTCTCTCTCAAACACAGCTTTTTCTAACAGTCTTTGTTTTCACCGTTGTACAGCAGGTGGCGCTGTTACACATTTTCTGAAAGACCACATTATCTCTGAATCTAGAAAATGTAAATATTTGATCAGTTTTTTATTCTTTGCTCTGAATCTGACATGGGCGAAGTCTTTGACAAAAATGCAGATTCTCTGTTTAATAAAATGTTGCGTGTGTTGACTGTGAACAGCAGATGCTTTACCTGAACGCCGCCATAACCGCTAGGAATATATATTATAATGTAGCTGTGGTAGGGATATGCTCTCTGTTAATAGCAGTTTAAAAGGTGTTTCATTATTAGATCCAATCTGAATGTTTACATGAAGTGTGTTTATTACAATCTTAAATATATGTTAATTCAGGTGATTTTGTTGTGTATTTTTAGGTAAACTACAGACGGTTGCAGAGAAGGAGGTGAAAGGAGCTGTTTACTCGATGGTGGAGTTTAATGGCAAACTGCTGGCCAGCATCAACAGCACTGTCAGTTTACTGCTGCTGTGACGTAATGCTTCAGCTGTTCCTAAAATCCATGTCCTACACTGACTCTCTGTTTGTGTGCATGCACAGGTGCGTCTGTACGAGTGGACGGCAGAGAAGGAGCTGCGCACTGAGTGTAATCACTATAATAACATCATGGCCCTGTATCTGAAGACTAAAGGAGATTTCATACTGGTGGGCGACCTGATGCGCTCCGTGCTGCTGCTGGCCTATAAACCCATGGAGGGAAGCTTTGAGGAGGTGAGGATTCCTGCAGTCAATTCTATTAATGGCTATGAATTGTTCATTTCTAATTTTGCGCTATCTTCATTTCATCAGATTGCACGTGACTTTAATCCAAATTGGATGAGTGCTGTTGAAATCTTGGATGATGACAACTTCCTTGGAGCAGAGAATGCATTCAATTTGTTTGTCTGCCAAAAAGACAGGTAACGTCGATTTCTTATGTGTTGTTGCTACATAAATGCTATCTTGTTTTTAATCACTCTTGAGTTTACATTTAAAGGGGTCATATGGCATGAATACATGTTTTCTGTGTCTTTGGGGCGTTATAGGTTGCTCATGCATGTACTAGAAACGTACAATTGCAGAAATGAAAGTGTGTAAACAAAAGATGCATTCTATCTTAAAGATAATGCTTATCCAGACCTGCCTGAAACACCTCGTGTAACCACACCCCCACAAATCTACATCCGTTGGTGGTATGATTTGACAAAGACCGCCAAAATGTATACTCAAGTCAGTTTATCGGTCTGTAACTTGTGTACTTCACAGACATGAACTGAAATGGTTGTCAGTCAGAGTTGCTTGCCTTGCATGGACTTTTTTTTTTCTTTAAATCATTTTGCAATGTAGCCTATAATAACCCAACAGTTTTCGTTTATTCTTATTTTAGTTTATTCTTATTTTAGTTTATAATGTTGAAGACACTTTTTAATGAAGTGTTTTGTTGTAGGCTCACAGAGTACAGTAAATCTTTTCAGCAGTCGGTTATAGACCCAATATAGGCTATTCAAGGGAGAGGGCTCAATTTTAGTTTTAATTGACTTTGTTCTGCTCAATTTTATTTTAAGTTATATTGTGTTTTATTGAATAGCAAAAAAATATATAAAAATCACATTTTGACCATTCAGTTTATGCAATAGTGAAAAAAATGGCTAAATAAATAGAAGAAATGTAAAAAAAACATGTTCGGTATTTGGCCTTCGGGCAAGAGTTTCTTTTTTAATCCGCTTCGGCCAAGAAGTTTAATTTTGGTGAATCCCTAGTTTAGCGGTCAATGCTCAATCAAGTCATTTATTTAGATCAGAGGTTGAGTTACATTACATTCAGGCTGTTTTAAGACGGGTTTATATGTTTAGCAACGTTAGCTGTGTTGTTCTATAAAAAACCTTTATCAACACAGCAGCTTCAAGACCTGCCAAACCCGCCACAAAGCATTCAGCTCTGTGGGAATCTTAAGGCACTTAACGATTCGATCCGATTCCGATTCTGGGAGGAACGATCCGATTCCCAAAACGATTCTTAATTAATTATCCTGCTGTGCAAAAAATACTCTCAACTTTTTATTTTAACCAAAATTGGAGTTACTATGCTTTTTGTATATAGTTAGAATATCTGTTTGACAGTATTGCCAAATTAAAAATGATTATGAATATTTCTTTTTCAATACTTTTAATTTATTAACAAAGTTATTTTCAGGATTAACAAACTCTGAATGAATGGTAAACCATACAATTGCAATGAACAATCATTAAGAATAAACAGTTCTCAATTTGTATGACAGTTCAGTACTGCATGATCTTTTTAAGGAACACGCGCAATGACTTCAGGTTTATTTAAAGCTGGTGTGGTATAAAAATCTGACTAGTGAAAATCTGAAATGTGAACTGTTGATTGTCTTACTAATTTTCGAATGTTAACACTATGTAACCGTTTTCTTCGGTGCTTTTATAACGTCAAAGGTCTTCGTCATTTACACATACAGTCAGGGAAATAAATATTTGATCGCCTGCTGATTTTGTAAGTTTGCCTGCCTACAAAGAAATGAAGGGTCTATCATATTTATGGTAGGTTTATTTGAACTGATAGAGACAGAATATATTAAAAAATTCGGTGAAAAAATGTTATATAAAGGTTATAAATAGATTTGCATGTCAGTCAGTGAAATAAGTATTTGATCCCCAAGAAAAAATAACTTTGTACTTGGTGGAGAACCCTTGTTGACAAGCACAGAGGTCAGACATTTCTGATAGTTGCTCACCAGTTTTGCGAATGGGTCTGGATACATTTTAGTCCACTCCTCTGTCAATCTTTTAGGTTTCTTGGCTGTTGCTCAGCAGATAGGGAGTTTTATCCTCCTTCACAGATGCTCTATAGGACTGGAGGCTGGCTAGGACATTTAATATGCTTCTCCTTAAGCCACTCTTTGGTTGTCTTGGTGATATGTTTTGGGTCTTTGTCATGTTAAAGGCACATCCACGACCCATCTTCAGTGATCTAGTTAAGGGGAGAAGGTTCTTGTTCAAGACTTTACGGTGCACTGTCCCGCCCCTCAATTCGGTGAAGTCATCCTGTGCCCACAGCAGAGATAAAAAGCCTTAAAGCAGAATGTTTCAACACTGTTCTTCTCTGTAGGGATGGTGTTCATACTCCGTTTTTAGAGGGAGAGAAAAACTGACTGTCAATTTTCTTTCCGTTTGACCACAGCACTTTCTCCAAAGCCTTTTCTGATTGATTTTGATGTTCATTGTCAAACTTCAGGCGAGACAGATGGGCCTTCTTGGGCAGGAGGACCTTGCGGGTGCTTCAGGATTTCAATCTTTTGTGTCATCGCGTATTACCAATGGTTTGCTTGCTAACTGTGGTCTTGAAATCATTAACAAGCTTCTTCAATGTAGTTCTGGGCTGATCTTTATCCTTTCTCATGATCATCTTTACTCCCCCGGGCAAATCTTACAGAGCGCTCCAGAACAAGGGCATTTGATAATTATTGTGTATTTCTTCTATTTCCAAATAATCACGGCAACAGTTGTCTACTTCTCACCAAGTTTCTGTGTGTAGCCTATTCAAGGTTTGTTCAGATCTACTATCTTGTCCCTGACATCCTTTAAAACCTATTTGGTCAGGACCATGGTGGTGGAGAGATTGAATGGAAGATACAGAATCTGTTGGCAGGCATCTTTTATATGCATCATAAGCTGATTTAGGAGTATGGTCTTAAAGTGACACGACTAATCTGTGGTCCATATAGGCACATAGCCTATCTGTGGAGCCAGAATTCTTGCTAGTTGGTAGGGGATCAAATACTTATTTCACTGACTGAAATGCTAATCTATTTATAACCTTTATATACATTTTCCCCTGATTTTATTATATTCTGTCTCTATCAGTTAAAATAAACCTAACATAAAAATTATAGACCCTTTATTTCTTTGTAAGCAGGCAAACTTACAAAATCAGCCGTTGTTGGCTCCATGTTTTAGCTTTGGCTTGAAGTTTTGGTCAGTACGATAGTGGGACAAGAACTAAGAATTAAGGACGCTGTAAAATTGCTACTGGATGTCAAGCTTCACTTTCTCAGAATAATGAATGTTTAATTATTCAGGTGTAATCAAGACATGTCATGAAATAGAGATGAATGCTCACACAAGCAGATTGATGCTGTCATTTTTAAAGGTGATGCTATGAATGTAAGATGAGGGACTTATCTGATTCTATTGTGATTGTCTGTCCACCAGTGCGGCAACTACAGATGAAGAGAGACAGCACCTGCAGGAGGTCGGCTTGTTTCATCTCGGAGAGTTCGTCAATGTGTTTTCACACGGGTCTCTGGTTCTACAGAACCTGGGCGAGAGCTCTACTCCTACCCAGGGTTCTGTGCTCTTCGGCACCGTTAATGGAATGATTGGTAATCCTTTTCATTTCCATTTATTCAAATAGTGTTTTTTCATAGTTTTTAATGTTGCAAAGCAGCAACGTGTTCATTTGTTTTAAATAACCATGTAACAACACTCTTGTTATAGAGGTTACTTGGGGTCCGGCACGCGTTTAATGGGCCTTATGTTTTTGTCATGATAAATTGGACCATTTAAATCTAGAAATCTAGCTTTGATGCAGGTCATTCGTTTACATTGCCTTATTCCGTCCATATTAAGATAAGGTTATATTTGTTCTTTACATTGTTAAACGATTCCATGTAGAAAACCGAAAATCTCAAAAAAATGACTTGAGCTGGGCCCAAATAATTCCTTTATGATAACTTACTTTCCCACCCTCCTCTGGTATGAGCCACTGAATGTGCTTGTGTGGTTTCAGGTTTGGTGACGTCACTTTCAGAGAGCTGGTACAGTTTACTGCTAGACCTCCAGAACAGACTCAACAAGGTCATCAAGAGTGTTGGCAAGATTGAGCACAGCTTATATCCTTGAAGTGAAGCTAAAGTCCGTTTACAGGAAGTTGTGCCATGTTTGCAATGCCTCTGGACAGTTATTTACGTCATAGCTAAACAATAGTCCTATCTCCTTGAATGGTGGAGATATTTCTCAAATCGCTGGCAAAAATCACAATTTAAGGGCATATTAAAAATTAACGATTGAACCTGATATGGACTGAACCATAACTTTGCTAAGCTTAAAATGCTCACTTTTTTCAAGGTTGCTTCAGCTACTGTGAATGCGCACAGGGTGGCAAGCGTGATCTCAACCCCTTAGATATCGTCAGTCTTCAGCAAAAAGTCAGAAAGATTCAATCGCCCATCGATAGATGGCAATAGAGCATCTTGTTAATATATACAGTATTATCTTTGCTAAAGAGTCTGACCGGACAAATATTGCGGACTTAAATTGCAAAAAGTGTGGATTTAATTTTTTTCCCATGTTGGAGTCCTTGACTTGTGATACTTGGAGGTCATTCCATACAGAGCGCAAGACTGAGCAAGCCACAGGGTTCATAGATGGAGATCTTATCGAGAGCTTCCTGGATTTGGGCCGTGCCAAGATGCAAGAGGTCGTCAGCACACTGCAGGTAACATCATTATGACGGCATTTCAATGGAATCTTCATATTGCAACCATTGGAGCATTTCATGTCTGCTCCAGTGCCAAAATCCCACCTGATGTTTGGGTTTTTTTGGTCATTTGAAATGTGTGAATTTTTGTTGTTGTTTCAGATTGATGACGGTAGTGGAATGAAGCGGGAAGCTACGGTGGACGAGGTCATTAAGATTGTAGAGGAGCTCACGCGGATCCACTAACCTGCCAGAGCGTCACAGATCTGTACATAACTATAAATAAATCAGAGAATGTGATGGGTGTGCGTGCGCTTCTCCATGAAATCTCCCGTCACAGCTCACACACCAAGCACATTTGTGGTGTTTGTTGTATGAGAGTCAAGATATTGAGTCGAGGGAATATCCTCGTTGTCAGCACTGTTGTGGTTTTCAGTAGTTTTAGTGAAGCGTTTGTCATTATGTTTCTCTGTTCCTTTATTTTAATAAAGTTTGCTTCAATACATTTGGCTTGATGTGTTTTATAAAATGTGTGTGTGATTTGTGAATGCTGCCGGACAGGGATTATTTTAAATATCCCATTTTAACTAAGGCCTTGTCCTGATTTAAGTCATTTTTAAAAACATACTTTACAATAAACTTTATTGGAGGGCATCTTGAGACGAGACAGTCACAGTGATATATTTTAAGATGTGAGTGTAAACCATTTTGGATTAAAGGCTGGAATACACTACAAGATTTTTCCAAAATTTCCAGTCTAGACTTGTTGCAGGAAGTCTGCGCTAGTCTGCAGATTATATCACGTAGTTTGTGAAGGCCTGTTTTTCACTGCAAACTTACAAAAAGTCTAGTTGTGGGATGTCTAGTTTTTAAAACGTCCAGATTCTAAAAGCTGTGTAGTGTATTCCAGCCTTGAGACACCTCTAACATTTAAGTGAGCCTTCAGGCGTGAGCCCTGTCTGGGACATCACCCCAAGAGTTTAGTGCATTAAAAAGCTAGCTGCTACAAAAACTCCTGTGTACTATATACTTTACATGTGTAGATGTTAATAGTAACATGGTTCAATCTATCTAGAAATTTTTGAGTGCCTCAGCTGGAGGCCTGTGGACACAACCATCTACCAGCCAGTGGTTTTCTGATGGAATTAGCTAAGGTTTTACCTTGTTAAAGCAGCTCTGTACCCAACGCAAATTCTGCTAGAAGATTAAATGATAAAAAAAAGAGACAACCGGTTCTAAGTGAAATTTATATATTTGTGTTAGCAAGACATATTATAGAACCTTCGGAGGGTTTAGGGTTTTCTGTCAAGTTTCATTCAATAAAACTCATTGTCTTAACAGTGTGTTAGTGTAGGAAGTTTCTCTTTTCAAAGTTTGAGACCAAATAAAATCTTTCTTGATCATCTAGTTGTCTGATGAGGAACGTTATGACTGTTAGTGTTTAATCAGAATGCATTATTGTCACTGAAAATGTAATCCTTTTTACACCTTAATCTTATAGCTTTGCAATGGCAATAATGAATACACATCCACACGATTGTAAAAGCTTTATTCATTACATCACAGCTCTATACATACTTCTGTTTATAATCAGTTCTTTCATACTGACTGTTCATATTACAACCCCCACGTACTGGATTCTGCTTATTTGCTTTTCATAAAGTAGTATAGCCTTATACAACACTGCTTAAAAAGTAGTACGCTGTATTGTCGTATTATCGTAACATAAACGGATATATTTTCTTCCATTTTAAACACGTTTAATGTTGAAAAAATACTTTCAATGTCAAGGAGAAGAACTTGGTTTATTTTCTGAATCACATATCATACTGGAAATGTGAGGTCAAGTGCCTTGCATTGTGGGATATCTGCACGGTGTCGTAGAAATCGTCTGGTATTATACATAAATACAAAAAAACGTCATATTTGAAGGAAATTGTGCTCATGTATTCTGTTACTATGCTCTCATACATGTCATTCTGAGTTTAGAGCAGAATGATGTGGGGCGGTTTCCCTGACAAGGATCAGCTTGAGCCAGGTCTAGGCCTTAGTTAAATGAGGATATTAAATTCAACAAAAAATCATTGGTGTGAATCTTGAGACGACACAATCACACTGATTATATTTTATGATATCATATTTATCAGTATTTATGATATGTCAGTGTTAATTTTTAGTCTGGAACTACGGGAATCCGCCCCATGATGTCTCTCTTCAAATCTAGACCGCTACAGGAGATCTCCACAGCTTGGGTTTGCAGTGATACCAGGAAGAATCTGGGCAATATAACATGTCTGAATGTCCCGCAAAATATCAAAGCAAGTGTACTGTAAGCAACCTTCACAAAATAAATGATGAAATCTTGCTAGCTTTAAAATATAAAGTGATTGAGGCTCGAGCATCATTTGTTAAATATTTTAGAATGGATTGCAATGACATTCAGACCTCTTTTTTGAAGCAGGAGGTTTTTTTCTCATCTGCCAGTCAACGTTAAATAAGCAAACGTTTTATTGACTGTAAAGTTTGCTAGTTCCACTAGTTTTATCACTGCATTTAAATTGATAGTTCACCCAAAAGTGAAAATTCTGTCATTTAAACTCACCCGCCTGTCATTTTAAACCTGAATGCATTTCTTTCTTCCCCAGAACACAAAAGAAGATGTTTTGAAGAAAGTTGGAAACCGAACAGCAGTGGCACCCACTCGCTTCTATTGTATTGTCACAAAACCAATGCAAGCGAATGGGTGCCAGTTAACAACAATCTTCAAAATATCTTTTTTTATTTTCTCCTGAAGAAAGTAGGTCATACAGACTTGAAATGTCAGGAGGGTGAATAATGATGACAGTATTTGTTTACGTGTGAAGGGGGGGGGGGGGTTGGCAAGATGTCCTTATAAAAGCTTCCACTTCTCTGTGCTGCCTGTAGTGACCTTGTCTTAGGCCTATTGTAGATCATGAAGCTCATGTGTTGCTTTGTTCGAGCATTAAAACAGTTTTATTCTTAATGCTGTGCTCGTTTACACATCAGTACTCAAACATCTTTTCTAAATTTCTTCAAAAACTGACGTCATATTTTTAGAACATGTACAAGTCAGAAATACAAAATTGTGATTTTAATTAAATGTGAACTCAAGCCGAATAAATATAAATGGATGTAATGCATATCATGAGTAATATGAATTCATACAAGTATAAAATAACACCATTGGTTATTCATCTGTCTGTTTCCTTGATGAACACATGAATAATACAAATTATAAACCCTTCACCCAATCGAGTGCGCTCCACATACTGCCAGTATATGACAAGAAGAGGACAGTTCTGAAGGATAACAACAACAGTACAAGTAAATGTCCTTATTCACAATAAAGATCAGTTTGTTTTAATTGACTCATTAAAGTGCCGCTATAAACATGGTGTTTATTTGAGTTTGTTGATCAGTGTGAAATCCGCTTTGGCATACCACGTTGAAGAGATGTCAATGAGAATGTTGGTGTGAATTGGCCTTTACTGTTTTGCGTGTTGTTTGAGGATCTGAAATGATTTGGTCCTGTTGTGGCAGTGCTGATCTCAGTCGGGGTTTTATGCATAGAACGTGTCCACTTTCACTGCATGACAGAACATGGTCATGGAAAACACCAGACCCAGAGTCTGAAAACAAACACACACACGTCACTTATTCAATAATCTTGATATATGTTGTGTGTTTTGATGGTATAGTTACACAAGGGAGATGTGTATGCGAAAAATATGTGTAAACAATCCAAATGTTCATGCATCAATGGTTAATACCTGTGTTAGAGCCAAACACAGAGCAAAAATCCACAGAGCCACCAGATTTTCATGCAGCCAGCCCTTTACCCGCTCGTAGCATGGCTGTCAACACACAAATGCACATTTCATGTTTTTGTATGTAATATAGAACATATGGTGGTGTCCATCATTCTGTGAAAATCATTGACTGGACATCAGTGACTGCAGCTTTATATTGGTAAAGCTAAACGCATTCTTCCCGACACTGACACGGATGTCTGCCATTTTAAGATCTTTTGTATTCTTGTGTAGTTCTGAAAAACATCATGTCAGACGCGTCCATTGTAGTCCAGGCAGATGTCATGATATCTGAAGTCAACCAGAGCCATTGAGAAAGAGAGTCACATCTTCTTCGTTTACTCCAATGGAACAGTTTTTTCACAGTTTCAATAGTTCCCGGAAGTTACTAGTAACGCATGAATCTGTGACTAAACAGACCAACTGAGGTAAACTTCTACCCCATTTAAAGACGAAAGCTATTTAATGAATATAAAAATGTAAGAAATAAAGCATTAAAAGAGAGAAAATAACTGAAGGCTCCCGTGACGCTCCAGAGTTTAGGACTTCCGTTGGCAGTACTCTCTCTCTCAATGGCTCTGAAGTCAATTTAGCTATTGGCTTTTAATAACACAACAACGGCATGTGTCAAATCATTTCATCACTCCGTCTGTATTCTACTGAACTGTAAATCAATCAATAGCTCACGTGGCACTGTGTTCTCTGTAGTAGTTCATTTAGAACATGTTTAAAACCCACGCTTACACTAAAACAAATCAAAAATCATTTACAAAAGTGTTCGAATATCGTGCTAGAAAACACATGAAAATTCAGCGGTTCCACTGTGACAGCAATATAATCAATGGCCGTATTACATCAGTGTATTCTTTTATACATATATTTTAACTAGAATGTATGATGTAAGTAAACTAAGTAGTTGTAGACAAAAGCATAGATATGACTTATTGTCATCCTTTTCTTTCAAAAAATCTAAACGTCTTCAGAAGCTTTGAGCGATCATTTTGTTTTGATTTCATTTAGAACGGCCCTAAACAAGCTATAAAAATACATTCTTACACACTGTTTGAACGTTTGTTTATACTTTATTGTTTTATACTTTATACACAATGTTGCCTAGATAATATATATTTTTGTGTTCATTCTTTATTCGTCTCTTGTTTGTCCTGAGACATTAATCTGTCCACTGATCCAGGTCAGTCTAATTCCTTTCTTTCAAGCGTCTGCGTATCTGACCGTTGCCTCTAATAACAGCTGCAAACACATGCAACACTATGAAAAGCCAGGCGTACACTTTGTAAACTTTTGAACAGAATCATCAATAAAATGATTATTTTGTCCACTGGGAAACATGTGAAAAGCTTCTAAAGGAAGTTCCTAAATGGAAAAATAAGATTTTGGTGGCAAAACTGTTTCTTACAGCGGTCCACCAGGTGCCAGGATTCTCCAGGCCGCAGTTATCGCTGTACTCCAGACAACACGAGTCCGGCACTCGAGTGGCATTGTACACATGAAACCAATCTGTGTGATTATTCACTCCACAGCAGCGAAACTATAACACAACACACACACAAACACACACAAATTTACTGAGGGCCAGAGAACTTCCAGAAACACGTCTTGTTTTCTGGTTATGTTCTCAGCGCTAACATCAATATTCTTCATGTTGGACTCAATGAAGCTTTAGTTTGACATGAATACTGTTTATCTTAACAGATATCTTTCAAAACAGATGAACAAATCTCAGAATTCTCCCCTCAGATGTATTGAAGCATAAGTCGTGCAGCTCTTGTTTACTGGTCGGATCAAAACTGCACAACTGAATAAAAAGCACTTACATCAGTTTGGACGATACTCCAGGCGTTGGTCAGGCCGATGTTTCCTTCTGTTCCAAAGAGCTGTAGACCTTTCTTCAGATCACTCTGAGCATACAGATCAATCTAGAGCACACAAGGACCAAAAGCTTATTCGTCTGCCATGTAGGCTATTTGTTATATCTTGAGAAGGTGAGCTGTGTTAACCTGTATACTACTGTAAACATCTAATAACATTCTGTTTCAGCAGTGTCGACAGAAAAACAAATATCCACAGTGAGTAAAAGTGCCTCTACTGTAGGGCCGTTCTAGACAAATACAGTTTTGGATCTCTATTTCCCTGATCTTCACTTACGCTCATAAAAACCAATGCCATAGAAGAACCTTTGTTGGATCTGGTCAATGAAACATCCACAGAACCGCCAAATGTTCTTCTTCGGATTATGAAAACAAGTTGATTCCTAACAGGTTTTTTTGAGAATCCAAAAAGGTTCTTCTATAAATAAAACCTTCTTTCAACCTTTATTTTAAGGGATGCATTGTATAAAATGACATTTTGCATCAACAACTGAAATCGTTGCCAAAGAGCTGAGATCCGACTAAGACTGAGCTCATAAATGTTAAAAATACAATTCAGTTTTTTGTTAGAAATATCAGGCTTCTTCAGATGGATATGAAGTGCTCAGATGGGACACAGAAACAGCACCCAGTGTGACATGAGATAAGTCATAATACCATTTGACAGGCTGAGCTCTTTCAACGCATGGCTCTCGATGCTACGTGTTCACATGTTTGTCTCTCTGAGATCTGCCGAGTTCAAAATGAGTCATTCTAATTTCAAGAAATGTTGGGATTACTGGGTTTTGAGTTCTCAAACCAACAGAACTGAACGATTTTTTGAAAAGATCACTGAAAATTTACATTTATCATATTCAGAAATGGTTTAATTTAACACTTTTAGTCTTAAGTACCCTGAATCTCAGATGTAATGACTGGATGCCTTCAGACATGTTTCAGTCCATTGTGTTTTGCTAAAATAACAGAATCTCTGGCTGTTCTGTAACATCACATTACATTGTATATAGATGTCTACTGTATACAGTAGATAAGACTTGACAGTTTGAGTAAAGAAATGAAATGCGGATGCTAAAACACAGCAACATGTACAGTGATAAATGACATACACATAACTGGCCTCGTTCTGAAAACAAGAGCAGACATCATTGGCTGTGAAATCAATCTTCCACAAATAGTTCAATGCAGCAGTTTACATAAAGGGTTACAGGGAAATGCATTTTGCTGGCGTTCTATGAATGATGCAAAACATGAGCTGTAAATGTGACTGAGCTCATGAATGAACAAAGATGAGCTTGTCATTTCTGGTGGCATAGAGGAACGTGTGTTTTGGTTGTGTGTGTGTGCGTGCGTGTGTTGATGAGGAGCAGTTTTCGTGTTTAAGTATTGTGATGGAATCAGTATTTCATGTAATGAATAATGTATGATGGAGTCCACCAGCGTCCTCATCTTTCTGCAGCTGCTGCTCAGTCAGCACGTCAAGCATTTTGTACCAGAAGAACATCCACAATCTCCATGAGAACAGAAGCTGTGCTGTATATCTGCTATAGTCCGAACTCCAAGAACTGTATCATACATGCTATATATGCATGGATATGCATGTATATCCATGTTCTGTCTTTGAGTTTCAGCCTTTTAAAGATATGAAGTGTTCCTACTGTAAGCACAGGGACGTTTATTAGACGACAATTGTTTTTGATTGTAAATCTTTGTTTTTATCATGGAATGTATTGTAATGTGTGATTATTTAGGTGTTTGCTGCTGTATTTACATAATACATATAAATATTGTGCTTTATTGTGTCTCCATCATCACATTGTTCGTTGTATATTTAGAGTTTCTTTCATCTTTAAATGAAACAGATTGTATTTGTACATTGGTTGTCTGGTTGGTTTTGTTATATAGAGGTTTTGCTCCACAGGAGGTGAATAAACGATGACATGTTAATCTACGAGGACTGATCACAGATATTCTGTATATAAGGCTCATCCTTATTTTATGGTGCACTACATTTAGACAAAAATATTCAGCGAATTGAATATTGAAATCAATGGCTATATGCTTTCCTAAATATCATCAGATTGTATAGTTCTGACACAAGCCGTAAAAACACAAAACATTCATATCTCCAACATTGATCAAATCCTCAGAGATAGGAACCGATACAGTGTAGACTCAATCATCTGTAGTGTTTAATGAAAGCTTCACCTCAAGAGAACACAGGATCTGGGTCTGCTGCACGCATGAGGACGTGTTTGAAGTGCTTTGAGAAGTGAATGTGCATTAAATAAGCATCACATCAGAGTGCAGAACCAGAACTCCGAACACTTCTCACGACGGAGAGCGTGCCAAACACGGAGGCATTTCAAAAACACATTATCTGCTTGTGCGTCCTCTCCTGTATACATCACCCGGAAAAACCTTCTCCGTTATTTCTTCCATAACAAGATGTAATGTAGTAATAAAATCATGAATAATAAATGGCAGAAATACAGGAGATACAGACTTCTCCGCCATTACATCAATATGTTCTGTATAGTGAGTGTGGTACAGTTGAGGTATTGTACATTTGCGGTGTTTTCATTGTCATGTGACCTGTTTGTTTGCTGATTTGTGATCACTTGCTTTCTTTGTTGATCGATTTTTCATCTGTATTGTGTGTCCCGAAACAGAGGCTGGATCCTTCAAAAACTGTCATTGAAAATGACATAAATTGTTATTTAATTTAAAGGTCCATTTTTGGGATGATCTATTGATAGAAATGCATTAGAATATACATAGCTATGTCTATGAGATGTATAAAGAGCTTACACACTAAAGCGTTATGCTTTTATTGCCTAAGAAGGAGCTATTTCTATCTACATACACCGGGGGTCCCTCTAAAATATACTGCAATTCGCCATGTTCTGTCAGCCATCGTAGTGTTTCCAAAGGGAGGGGGAGGGGTGGAGCGAGCCTAGCCGCTAGATATTACTGACTGGACCTTTAATAGCATATGACAGATTGCTGTTGTCCAGTGGTTCTCATACTGTGATAAGGAAAGAAGGATGCACGCCGAGGATGCAGGAGCCTTTGAACTGGATGGCCCTTTATTGCGATGCTTTCGAAACCTTGGAAGATGGCAGCCTCTGAATTGGCTTACATTTGCCTTTCTCTTTGCATTATTGTCGCAATGAGCTTTCAAAGTGTTTTTGACCCAAAGCGTGTCATGCTGTCATATGTATTTTCTGGAGAACAGTCAAAAAAAGCTTTGGCCTTGATACAAGAAGTTCAATCAAAATACCATCTGTCTCAAAGTGTCCTTCGGTGTAAAACAAATGACCTTTCTATTCAGTGACCCAATCAGAGGATGGCACATTTACATTTACGGGTTTGGCAGACGCTCACAGTGCACTCATTTTTTTTAATCTTTATTTGCGTTACCTGAGACTGAACCCCTGACTTTTGTGATTCTAATGCAATGCTGTACCAGAACATCTCGACAAGCTTCCAATCATGTCCTAGACGGTCTTTTTAGATTTAGGCATTTGGCAGACGCTTTTATCTAAAGAGACTTACATTGCTTTATCCTATACATTTTACATAGGTATTTGCAATCCCCTGGGATCGAACCCACAACCTTGCGTTGTTAACGCAATGCTCTTACCACTGAGCAAGAGGAAAGCTTCCCTTAAACTCCATTTAGTTAAATACATACTGTATGAAGAAAAGCAAAGGAGCTCATCTACAGGAAAAATCTGCTTTCACAGGCCAGAGAGGCGTAACCTTGGGCTCCTCTAAAGTTTCATTAAGAGAGCAGCTGTGTTGAACAGACGACACATTACAATCCAAAGAACCAAAAAAAATTCAATGTTTCTGATCAGATATGTGTCTACTGTACATCTTCAAAGTCTAACAGGAGCTCTTCACACAAAACAATACGGTGAAAATGCTATATTCTATATATGTATCCTTCATTACTGGGATGGACTGTGGTTATATATTGCTTTAATATCTTCTTTGCATGCTTTTCAGGATTCACAGTCATGTTTAACTTTGTATATGGACTCTGATGCTCTTGTTGAAGACGGACAGATTTTGGACTTACCTGATCTTGATAAGCAAAGAAGAGAATGATGAACAGAATCTCCAGGAACAGAAGCAGGAGCAACAGGATGAAGAACTGCAAAGAAACAACAACAGACAGTAGGTGAGGATACACGTGATATATAGCACGCGAACGCGTTTCATCAGCCGTCGTGGAAATTGAATGAGCCACTGAGAAGACCTTCCCATGTCCTGATTAAAATCAAATAAATAATGAAATAAAACAGACCAGAGCATCACTGTGATTTACCCACTATGCAGCTGCTTTTCATGATTCTGTTTAAATGATTCATGGCTCCTCTGTCCCACTGTAATTTCATATTTAATGATGGCCTTGGTGAGTCACTGATCTAGTAATATCCCTGAAGTGACTCGATAAAGCTCTCAAGCTACTGTATATCACCTGATGTAATCATCTTCTTTCATCCAACACCCAAAATCTCCAGTTCTTATCAGATGTACAAGAAAGGAGACTGAACACACACACATTCGCTAGGAAAAGAGTGAGAAGACAGACATCTGAACCCTGTTAAGAATCCAGCCAATAGAGCTCTGAGCCTGTAACCTTCAGAAGAGCTTCACACGGCTACTCACAGAAATCAGACGGATGAGACCAAAGGTATTACTCATGTTATTGTGTTCCGTACTCTTTAGCAACTGATGGAGGCTAACATGAGGACTGTTTTTGTTTGCTTTACTTCCACCTCAGAGCATTCAAGGTCAATGTGTGCTCTTCTCTCCAATGCGTTAAGAATCGAGAGTCGATTCTATTAAAGGAATAGACTCCTCATTGAGAGCCTTCAGACGCAGAAGCCCCGCCCCTTAACTGATGTCGTTTGTCAACTTAATCACATTCGTTTCTTGTCTTAAACAGTGCAGACTTCAGAAAAAACTCACGGATGAAGTCTAGAGCTGTGGAATGACATCAAATATTCTGCATCCATAAAAGCAAAAGCTTTGTTTGTACACAATGCAGATAAAATTGCATATATCCACACATTTAACAAATCACATAAGTACGTGTGCGAAAGGAGAATGACATCTATACAAAGCACAGTCTCACAACATATTTATCTGGAAGTCTGTTTAAAGTTGTTAAAGCTTGGCAGATCATTTTCAACACATGGCTGCACTACTTGCATTTAACAGTAATATTAATTTGCATAGTATTCTTGCATATTTTTAATACAATTTACAGATTATCAATCTATATATTCCTCAAGTATTCTTGAGTACACTGAATTCTTGTGTAACATTAAAACTTGTAACTTGACCTGTGCTTTTTTTTTGAAAACAGCTTGTAAATTAGATTATTACTGATACATCGGAATTGCAGGACAAGATCAACATATTTGGTTAAAGAGTACATAACAAGGCATCTTTATGGTCCTTCTTTGGTTTATGGAGTGTCCAACAACAAGTTTATGTACATATATCTTGACTCACTGACAAATGATTCGTTCCACTTGCCTAGTCTGATCTGATTGGTCAGATGTTCTAGTCTGATGTGATTGGTCAGATGGTCTCGTCTGATGTGATTGGTCAGATGGTCTCGTCTGATGTGATCGGTCAGATGGTCTCGTCTGATGTGATTGGTCAGATGGTCTCGTCTGATGTGATCGGTCAGATGGTCTCGTCTGATGTGATTGGTCAGATGGTGTAGTCTGACGTGATTGGTAAAATGGTCTCGTCTGATGTGATTGGTCAGATGGTCTAGTCTGATCTTATTGGTCAGATGATCTAGTCTGATCTGATTTGATTTGTCAGATGGTCTCGTCTACTGTGATTGGTCAGATGGTCTTGTTTAATGTGATAGGTCAGATGGTCTAGTCTGATGTTATTGATCAGATGGTATTGTCTACTGTGATTGGTCAGATGGTCCCGTCTGATGTGATTGGTTAGATGGTCCTGTCTGACGTGATTAGTCAGATGGTCAGATGGTCTCGTCTAATGTAATTGGTCAGATGGTCTAGTCTGATCTGATTGGTCAGATGGTCTAGTCTGATCTGATTGGTCAGATGATCTAGTCTGATCTGATTGGTCAGATGGTGTAGTCTGATCTTATTGGTCAGATGGTCTCGTCTGATGTGATTGGTCAGATGGTCTCGTCTGATGTGATTGGTCAGATGGTCTCGTATGATGTGATCGGTCAGATGGTCTCGTCTGATGTGATTGGTCAGATGGTGTAGTCTGACGTGATTGGTAAAATGGTCTTGTCTGATGTGATTGGTCAGATGGTCTAGTCTGATCTTATTGGTCAGATGATCTAGTCTGATCTGATTTGATTTGTCAGATGGTCTCGTCTACTGTGATTGGTCAGAAGGTCTTGTTTAATGTGATAGGTCAGATGGTCTCGTCTGATCTGATTGGTCAGATGATGTAGTCTGATCTTATTGGTCAGATGGTCTTGTATGATCTGATTGGTCAGATGATCTAGTCTGATCTGATTGGTCAGATGGTGTAGTCTGATCTTATTGGTCAGATGGTCTTGTCTGATCTGATTGGTCAGATGGTCTTGTCTGATGTGATTGGTCTACCACGAATGAGGCCCTTGAGCAACAGTGTTTGGGTAAGAAGAATGAAGTTTTCGCGGGCAGTCCTAGAAAAACGTCTGAATTCTTACATTCAAATACTCAGATATGACACACTGCATGGCATGTCATTTACATGATCTCTTGTTATGCACACTGTAGAGTTTTTGTTATAGAAACAATACACAATTAATACATGTAAAACCGGTATTTCTCCTAAATGAAATGAAACTAAATGTGAAGAGGTAATGCAGTGGAAGTATTTATTTAGCTTTAAGAATAGTTATGAATGTGTGCGAGCAGCATGATATGCACATTCCAGCATTTACAGATGCTAAAAGCCTCTTAAAATAGAAAAACAAATGAACCAATTGTTACAATACACTTCATGAATAGTATGGATATGTAAAATGAATGTAGATTGTAGACCTTGCTTGAAATAATGTTGATACGGGACATTTGATTAAGAATTAATTGGAAATAGATGGATTTATTTGAAATATTAAAGATATATCATGTGTGTGTTGTTTTGTGGGTAAGCTCTGTTGCAGCAAAGCTTAACTATTTATAAATGCAATTATTGAACATTATGGAATCTTTGTCCGAATTCGGTTGCTGTCACTTTTTAGGAATATGCCACAGGAGGTTAAAGATGCCTTGATAGCAGGTCAGATGATTCTTTCCAGAAACATTTTTTGTTATACTGGTTAGAATTGTCTTTACATCCTGACCGCAATCACTAAGTAAAGTGGTCGAAATATATATTTTATGTAGATGGCAAGGGGGATTAAAATGGAGCGCTCTAAAGGTAGGGTGGAATTATAGGCTGAATGCTAGCATGCTATTACAAACTATTACTAGCTGAAACGGTTATGCTCCTAACCAGGACAATGCATGTAACGTTCATTGTCTGGAGCCTTGTAATTGCCTAAAAGAAATTCTGAGGATGTCTGCATTCATTGAGTGTGCACTTCCCAGACTGAACAGCTAAAAGCATGATGGTAGACCAGTTTAAGTCAGAAAACCAGTTTAGTCTGTGGCTGTTTCATTTTCCGGAGGGTTGCGTATCTTAAGCATTTTTAGATGTCAACGTTCTACTTGAGCTACCAAAAGCACTCTCACAGTGAGTCACAGGTACAGTATGTATCTATATACTGTATACTGCACGAGAGAAATACAATTAGTCTATCCACACTGAGGTCATCACTACTACAATATGTTCTTATGACATAAATATAAATGCTTAAAGAGTAAACATCGTCATCTCCTGTGTGGACAAAAGAGAATATTTTATCATAAATCTTCGCCCTCACACATTGGCTGCAGGCTATGATAGTCTCTGAGGTGATTCCAGGCCGACTCAAGAGCGTTAATCCATCGGTTATATATTCATAAGACTACACTTACATTTACTGCACTTCTCTAATGGTGCTGTACTGGAAATATCACTGCTGTTCAGGGAAAAAGCTGAAATCACGTCAAATGGTCTGTATCCTCTCAGCTGGATGCAGTCTGGTTATTAAAGGATAAGAGCCTGGATCAGGAGTATAATGTATTAAGGGCTTGAATGCAAATCTGCATGTTGAAATATGAAGGTTTTTGTTAGTCAGTGAATTTAGATTTCACCAAATTTCTGACACAAAAACACTTTCAACCATAATGGCAGCAAACATGAATTTCTTAGTCAAACATTAGCAATAGTATATATATGTTCAAATGATATAGATTTCTATAAAAATGATCATTATGTGTCACTATTCATAGAAATCTGTCTAATGGACTGAGCTGTTTAAAGCCCATTATCTACTGTATCTGTTTCCTTAGATCTTCTGATAATTTAACTCCATTTGAAATGAGGGATGCCACAGACCTCCACTTACTCACTGGGAAACACATTAGACTTAGCATTTTATTTATTTTATTAATTGTTTTAAATATATTACCAATATAAGCACTTCCTAAAAAAAAAAAAATACTTGACAATTCAAAAAGAGGTAATGCAGGGGAATTATTTATTTAGCTTGGAATAGTTGTAAATGTGTGTACGCAGCATGATATGCACACTCAGGCATTAACAGACCTCTCTAAGAAGGCAGGTAGAAAAGCTAAAATGTGATATCACATTTTTAAAATGTAAAAGTTAAATATACGATGCCTTATTTTAAGAGAAAATGTAGAAAAATAGTGTTACTTCTTTAACTTGAACTTATCGCCACTATTGAACTAAATCTAAATCACTAAATCAGTGGGACTTGTGTGTATTGGGACATTATTCTTATGTTCACCAAGCCGAAAGAAAAGAGTCTACTTTGAAATCTACACTGCTGATGCAGACAAAATGAGTGTTTAATATCACATCATCTTCCTGCTGAACTGTGAGAATTAATACAGTATTTGAAACAAAATGTGGATGAGATCAATAGTAAACCGAAAATAAATAATTCTTAATATGCCGCAGTCTGGGTTAAAGGAAGATATTTGTAAAAATGTCAGTAAACAAACAAATTTTATCCCCCATTTACTGCCATAGTAGAACAAATAAATCCTATGGGGAGTCACTGGGGCAGGAGATCTGTTTGTTACTAACATTCTTACAAATATCTTTCTTTGTGTTCAGCGGTACAAAGTCATTTTTACAAGTCTGGAAGCAAGAACTTTCTTATAATACTTTGGGTTCTTTGAAATGACCAAGTTTTATACCGTGTTAATATGGCTTCCAGTGCAGCGACAGGGTCACAACTGATGTTAAGAGGATACTCGACCAAAATATGAAAATATTGTCATGAATTACCCACCCTCAAGTCGTTCGACAACCGAACGGAGAGTCAGAAAGCTCCTGGACCTCAACAAGTTAGCGTTCGGAAGATAAACGGAGATCCTCGGGTTGTGGATTGACTTGAAGGTAGTTCATCACATCATTTTTTTACTTTTCGGCGTAGGATCCATTAAAGGGGAAATTTCATGAAAAACAGACATCTTCCATGTTTAAATGCTAAAATCGGGTCTCCTGTGCATCTGCCAACTCAGAAAACGTAAAAAAAGACAAATCATTAACTTTTTTCATGTGAGCCTATCTCTGCAAGCCTGTGAGAAAACACGCGCCTCAGAAATCGCTCTCTTAATGAAGTAAAAAGTCGTTCTTATTATAATATTTACGCCCCTTGCTGTGAACGTGTCCACCCATTGCGCCGCCGCCATTGTTGTTTTCCCATGTGTGAAGTTCCAACAACATGGCAAGGGTAGCAAAGATTACGAAATGTTCTGTTGTTGGCTGCACAGACCAACACTGAACAATGTTCCCAGCCTAACGGGAGACAAGAGATTTCAATGGAAATCAACCACACTGAACGAGACAAAGCTGTAATAATAGTAAGTACTGGTATTTTTTAAGTAAGACCCCAGGGACCTGCGGCAACTTAAAAGTAGATATAATGTCACTGTGACACGTTTGTCCGTTCATTATTAGAAAGCAATGTCTGTGGCTTTTAAACATGCGACGGGATTGTCCTGTGTAACATGAATTTGACTAGCGATGCGTTTGAAAACAATATATTTGATGTTCAAAGACGAGACCTTGTTTCTCCTTCGCTTTATGTGACCATACATTGTTTTGTCACTGGAAGCACACGCTCACAGCACTGGCTGCATTTTCTGCTGAAAAGGGGGCGGAGAGTAGCAGCTCACTTGCACTTAAAGAGTGAAAGTGAAGTGAAAGGTGAAAGTGACCGATTCGTCAGGTATGGTGACCCATACCCGAAATGTGACCTCTGCTTTTAACCCATCCAGTGACTAGTGAGCACACTCAATGTAAGTGGTGAACACACGTACACCAGGAGCAGTGGGCAGCTATCACTGCAGCGCCCGGGGAGACACACACCAAAGAGACACAAACCAAAACAGAGCGTTTCTCCTCACTTGCAAAAGTGGGCATGAAGCGCATGATATATTAAAAGATCTGTGGTGTTTTTTTATCTGAAACTTCACAGAAACATTATGTGGACCCGTGTGATTTATATTACATTTGTGTAAAACTAGAAAAATATCACCCCTTTAAATAACCTTGTATTTCACCCACACAAGTGTTTGCTAATGTTCCCGGCTATCAAACTCCGTGTCATAAATTATGAACGAAGCATTTTCGTGCTGCAGTTGAGTGTGTGCGTTCCGACATTTCAAAGTTTCAAAAACTACTGCTTTACCATATGAAAAATCATAATCTACACTCACATATTTATTATATAGTTAATTTAAGCGAATGAATCTATTCTAGTGTTTGTCTCAAAACAAAATCCATTTCGTTACACTGTACTTGTTATATGTGTAATGACAATAAATTGAATCCAAATTGAAATTGAATCCAATCCAAAATGTTTTGTTTTGGTTAAAGGAGTCATATGACACAGCCAAAACGAATATTATGGTTTGTTTTAGATGTAACACAATGTGTATACATGATTTAAGGTTCATAAATGCTGTATTTTACACACACCGTGCCTGTTTGTATCTCCTTTTTGAAATGCGCAGATTTTTGACAAAGCTCATGGCTCTGAAAAGCGAGGTGTGCTATGATTGGCCAGTTAACCAGTGTGTAGTGATTGGTGGAATATTGCAAGCTTGTGAGGGAAATGTAACGCCTCTAATCATATTTGGAACATTAGGTTCCTCTACAATTGTACTGACAGGTACACCTCCTTAAGCCGTGTTTATAGACGAGCCTGGCTCCGCTTCGCAAGCCTCCGTTGCTTCGCAAAACTCCCCAAACGGACGAGACGTTTATACTTGACGCGTTCGCCGTTGAGATATTCTTTGAGACGACAGGGGGCGCACAAACGAAATCGTCCTGTAAATCCGCAGGAAGGAGAAGAAAAGTAGGAATTTTACCGGAATTACGTCAGATCATTCAGAATGGCGTCTTGCGAGAAGCTGCTCGACAAGGAAACGTAGGAGATTTTGTGTTGTTGCTACTATAAAAAAAAGGGCTAAAAAGGAGATGGAATGTTCGCCCACTGCATGCCACAAAACGTGGGAGATGTAGAATACATCGCTCTTGTGAAGCAGATGGGTGTGATGGACGGGGAAATGCATTTCAAACTATTATTTGTTGATTTAATACATTTTTACATCAAACTTTTTGTTCACTCTTTCATTTCTGTGCATAATACAGACACATTTCTACATATTGTTGGTTAGGGACTGCTAAATGTACATTGCCATAGATTAACCCATTGGGTGTCTTTATGTTATATAAAATGAGAAGATATGATATGAACAGTACAAAAGAGAAATATTGATAGATATAGTTTTATTCTGAATACAATATAAAACAGACACACTGATGATAAAAGATGTCTGTACAGGCGTACCTGTTCAGCCAAAATCTCTTCAAAGCTGTTCATGTTGACTGCGGCGCCACGCGAACTGTTTGCTCGAGTCGAAAAAATGTTGTGCACGCCGCCACGCGAAATGAGCTCGCGCTCACCCAAAGCGAACTCCGCGAACACCACGATGACGTCATATTTGGCGCATGCGAACTAGCGAATGCGTCGAGTATAACCAGGGCTTAACTTGTGTAAACATTTGGGCAGTCTTAGTCAAATCAGACCACCAACTGACGTATATTTGTGGGGGTGTGGTTATACAAGCAGTTGTTTTAGGCAGGACTGGATGAGCCTTCTCTTTTAGATAGAATGCATCTTTTGCTCCCACACTTTGCAATTTACGTGTCTAATACATGCATGAGCAACTTAAAACACACCAAAGACACAGAAAAACACATGTTCGTGCCATATGACCCCTTTTAAGCACATTAGTGTGTGTTTTTTGTAGTGCACTTACTTCACATTTGTAGAAATGAACTACACTTACACTCAGGAGTAACGGACGATTCTCTTTGACCGCACCAACACACCCCAGACAGCCGATCACCATGATGATGGTGCCGACGGCGATGAGGAGATTGGCAGCAGAAAGTGACGGCAGTGAGGATGATAGGGTAGCAAAGTTTCCCTGGGTAATGGACAACCAAACTCCAACTCCAAGTATCCCACAACCCCCGAGCTGCAAAAAAAAGGGTTTGATTAAAATAATGAATAATTTCATGACAACTGCGAGCGTTTTAGGGCATATTTCTTACATTAGCCTGTTGAGACATGTACTCATATGTTCTGTTTAAAACTTTACTTCAGTTCATTAAAATGTTGCATTCAACTGTGTGAGTATATAAGTGTTTCAAAGACCCACAGACATTACCATAGAGGAATAACACAATTGTAAAGTGCTTTGGGTGTACAGCAATACACAATAAAGCGCTATATAGAGCTGCTTTCCTGTAGCTCAGTGGTAAGAGCATTGCGTTAACAACGCAAGGTTGTGGGTTTGATCCCAGGGGATTGCAAATACCTATGTAAAATGTATAGGATAAAGCAATTTAAGTCGATAAAAGCGTCTGCCAAATGCATAAATGTAAATATAAATGCCTCATTCATTCATTCATAAGGTAAGATGCCAGTTTTCTTCATTTCCTTGATTATCCATTAGTAAAAGCCATGTCTTGTTTAGGTTGCTCTTCAGTTTGTCTGGACCATTGCAGAGTGGTTGCGGTACATGTGCTTGTCATTCTGAGATACATGGATTTTGGTGTGACTAGAGTGATTTGGTGGTGAATGTGTATTGAGCAGATGAGATCATATTTGAGATAGAGACTGTAATACTTTATCTATTCTTGACCCTCTCAATGCATGTTACAACAGTGATTATACTTGCTGCAAAGGCTCAGGAATATAGGACTGAACCAGAACATCATGAGGCTTTTTACATAGCAGTGTCTGAGAGTGAAGTACGGTGCAGTTTCACAGCTTGGTTTGGCAACATAGTACAAATGAAATAAAAGATTGATTAGGTTTGAAGATTCTCTTCAGGCAATATATCAGCCATGCGGATTCCTCTCATGTTCTCCATAATGAGCTCCGGTTTCATCTCTCGGGAGAAGATTTATACAGAGCCCTTTTAGGGACATGGTAGTGGAAAAAAATAAGAGGGAAGAGAATTTTTTTTATTAAAGCTTAAGCGTTATCTCGAGAACGCAAAAGTTTTGCGAGATAACGCAAATGTTTTTGAGAGAGAACTCAAAAGTTTTGCGAGATAACGCATTGTTTCTCGGGGGAACGCAAAGATTTTGCAAGATAACGCAAAAGCTTTAAAAAATATTTTTCTCTTCCCTCTCATTTTTTTCCACCACCATGTCCCTAAAAGGGCTCCGTAGATTTAAGGTCCCCCAGTGCAGAATAAATAAGTTCGAGCACTTGCTTCTGCCTATGGCTAGTAGGATATGAACAGAAAGAGCTTTATTCAGTGATAGGTTATACTGTATGTTAACTCTGATGTGTAAATGTGACCTTTGTAACATGAATGTCAGTCCAATAAGAATTACCCAGTGGAACACATTGTCTTCTGTTGCCATTAACGTTTGACCAGATGGCCCATTTTTCTTAAGCTATTTTAGTGTCTAGAAAAAATGATGCTCTTGCCCCGTATTTCATCTTTGATCAAATGTACGTATTGCTGGCCAAAAGAGAGAGTCGTAACTACCAAGCAAATGAATGTCCAGAATATGTCTTTGCTACGTTTTTTTGAAGAATGAGAGTTTTTATTATGTATTTTTAAGATGTGTTTTGAATGTGTTAAAAATACCAGTTTATTCTCAAGCTAGCTTAAATCCGAGCCATTGAGAGAGAGAGAGAGAGAGAGAGAGAGAGAGAGAGAGAAAAAATAGAGAGAGAGAGAGAGAGAGAGAGAGAGAAAAAATAGAGAGAGAGAGAGAGAGAGAGAGAGAGAGAGTTGTGTCAACTGTGGTCTAGTGGTTAGAGAGTTGGACTTGTGGCCAGAAGGTCGCTGGTTCAATTCTCAGTGCCACCAGGAAATGACTGAAGTGCCCTTGAGCAAGACACCTTACCCCTGTTTGCTCTGCAGTGATAGCTGCCCACTGCACCCTACTTGTAAGTCGCTTTGGATAAAAGCGTAAATGTAATAAATGTAACTTTGCTGACTGCAATGGAACAGTTTTTTCACAGTAATGGCGGTTCATGGAGGCTCTCATAGTTCCTGGAAGTTACTTTTAATGCATGGAGCTGCGGCTAAACAGACAGCTTATGAACTTTTAACCCATTTAAAGTCATTTAATGAATAAAAAAGAAATAAGTAAAGCATCTAAAGAGAAGTTCCTGGAACTATATGAAGGCTCCATGAATCACATGACACGCAAAAATGTGGAACTTCCATGAGAGTTAACTTCAGCTAACTTCTGTCCCTCAACTGTATCAGTTTTCACATGAGTGAGTGAGACTGATTGAAATAAATTGAGTTAAATGAACTAAAAGCATTAGAATTGTTTGTTTGCTCTGATAGCAAGCAACCATTCAATCAATGTTAAAATGGATGATTGTTTATGTTAAATGCATTGAATCAATAACTTTTCCCCCCACGGTTAAAGGTGAAATGTCCACTGTTGAACATATAACCCTTAGATTAACATATTCATATTAAAAAGATAAAAAAAGTGGACTTTAAGGATTTGAATCTGTACATTAAAAATAAGACAACCTGATACAATAAGATTGTTGAGTTGGTTCAATGATAGTCTCAGCCTCAGACATCACACCTTTGGACCATTGGTTAAATGTCTGATGCATAAGGCACACTTTCCTGGAAGTTGGAAGTCGTCATTTGATTTATTGAATTCTACAGGATTTATGGGAGATGTGTGTATCACATTTTTTAACGGTCAGCCTGAAAACAACACAAAGCCATCTAAAGAAGAAGCAAGCTGTTGTGTTAACATCATATGCAATAGGAATTCAATCTGACCGACTAAACTCTTGTGATATTAACTGCATGAACTCTTCAACATTGCTGTTGGTGTTAACTTTTGACACATTTGTCAATGTACACCGGTTTGTTACTGTAGGGACATTTCAACGCCTCTAAACATGAGACGACACAAAACAAGACTTGATTGTTTGCTTTAATTGTCAGTCATGTGGCCTCTTGGGTTGACCTTGGCCAATGAAAGCGGCCAAAGTGACAAGACCAAAAGTGGTTTATTTAAATATCTCTTATTTTTAGGGTATACGCTGCTATTTAAAGTGTTTAGAAACAAAGGATTTGTATTTCTTTAAGTTTTGGTAAGTTATCATCTTATATTTTGTTCTATAATAAAGTCTTCATAAATTAACAAAATAAATAAATTTATTTTTCCTGAAAGTCACATACAACTTATATAAACGTTTTTATATTAAAAAAAACCGTGCCATTGACTTAACCGTGCTGTTTCATGCATTCATGTCTCAGCCACAAATGTTTTAAAATACAATTTATTTTTTATTTAATATGGTTATTGGTATTGGTATTATTAATGGTCACACCACATGATGCCATTAAACGTCATTGAAGCAAATGCATCAGGCAACTAACAATAATAAAAACTGCAGCATAAATAAAGCCATAAAACCCTTAAAAAGTAATATGTCTTAATATATTAACCACCGAATTGAACATGCTGCAATGCATGCTGGGGTCTTTTAATGTAAAATTGTTCATCCAGTCAAAACATTATTTGAACTTTTTAGATCTTCTTCAGTATATGCAGAAAAATAAATTTGGCTCATCCTAGAACATTTTGAAATCATTTTTTGAAATCATATTCTGTATATTGCTCCATGTATATGAGCTTTTTATAAATAGTTTGCTGGAACTTTTAATAAAGTATTGTATACTCACTTTTAGGATGCTTCTTGGTATTGAGAAGATGGTTCATGGCTGTATATATGCATTATTTGTTTTGTGGTGTTGTGGTATTGACTGCAGTCTGTGTTCATTTCAGCATCGTTATGAAGTCAATAAAAACATGAAGTGAATTGACTGTGATAAAGGTTGCAGTAAAGATTCCAGGGAATGAATTTGTGTTTTTGAGCTACTGCTGACAGTCTAGGATCTCTTTCTTGGGCATGTCAGCCGCTCATAACACTGTCCTTTCATCTGTTTCCTGGCAGCGCTGCCTCAATTCACATAGCAATCACACCTCAACTCGACTCATCTGAGATCAGACATCCACAGAGATTCATGGCTGAAATAATGGTGGTGTTTCCAAAATGCTTCCAAAATGAATGCTGTAACGTCTTCAATAATGAGAAAAATGTGTAGATTATTGCAGTTAAAATTGGGTGTGGCATGCTATAACAGCTTAGCCTGACTACCTCAGAATTTGTATTTCCGCTCAATTTCATTTCGCTTCTGCACTCAGTCTGATATAGCTAACCATCTATCCGTTTATCTCCGGCTCCATACCAGCCGACCAACCAGCGAACAGAGGGCAGGCTGAGAGCCGTGATGTAGACGATAAGCGCCCAATTTAAGATTGTAGGTAGCGAAATCTAAAACTACAACGGACATGAAGACACGGGATGCTATTCGCTCTGTTGAGAATGGAGGTGATGTTGTGGGCCTACTCCCGACAGGTTTTGGGAAAAGTTTCATTTGTCAACTGTTACCGATCGTCAGATCGAACTGCACCCTTTTGACAGGTCAGCTTCTCCTTTCTTTCCGAGTCCTTGAATATTTCCATGTCATGCTGTAATCTTGCAATTAAATTGCAGCATTTCTGACAGACTGAAACGAATAAAGAGCTGTGTTTAACAGAACTAATCCTAACGTTGACAGTTTGATGCAAACATTCCCTTGTTTGTCTCTACTGTCAAATATTAGTTTGGTAATTACAGTCATGATTTGTTTGTCTCTCGAGTCTTCGAGTCCTAGTCTATAACGTATCGTGACCACTTCCCGGATCATCAGTCAAATGTATGTTGTACATGTTATATGTTGTAATATAGGAAGAAATACAATAAAATGATGAAAATATATGTGCAGTAAACATCTTCTCTAAAATGTAGGGGAGAGTGGGGTGGTTTGTGCCAGGGGGGAAATAGTTCCACCCCATGTTTCTGAAAAACCAAAGAAGAAATTGGTCATGTGACCACATAATTTTGAAAAGCCATCCATTTTACTCATCCTCCAAAGAAGAAAGACACATGGCATGACAGGTAAGCACATTTTAGCTAAAAAAACTGTTTTTTTCCTTTTAAAGTAAAATTTCTATGATCAAGGTTTTTTGATTGTATTGTCTGAGCAATTATAGATAAGTTTGAAAAACATATCAAACATGTTTTAGTGCTTTAGCAGGCTACACAATGAGTATATACAGTTAGCATGATGTTAGGTCTTGACTGCTGGATCATGCTAGTTTTTCAAACTTGTGGGTGTGGGGTGATTTGTGCCAAAGGGCCTGGGTTAAGTTGTGCCACTGGCACAACTCACCCCCACTTATGATTATTAGAGAAAATAAAAGTGCTGAAAAACAGAAAATGAATGAAAATAAGAAGACAGGGGCTCTGAAAGTGTCCAGACCAACCAAATCCCCCCAAAAAGTAACTGTCTACAGTAGTTCAATAGAGAGTGACATCTCCATTCCAATTAACAACACCACTGATTATGAGAGTTCAGATGTCCAGAATAATGAGGATGATAATGATGATGGTGACAAGGATCTGTCTGCTGGTGACTTTGTGATTGTGAGCTTTGCAGGTAAAACCAAATCCTATAACTACGTTGGATTGGTGGAGAAGGTTGAGGGTGGAGACATCAGTGCAAAGTTTCTAAGGCAAAATTGTAAGAAGTCTGGATTCAAAGCCCATCTTTACATTTAAAGAAAATTATGGAGTCATCCCTAGAGTGATGTGCTCAAGAAACTTCCCATACCCCATAAACTCGGTGGTACTGCCACCCTGCAGCATTGAGAAGTGGGATGTTAAGTAGTAGACCAGATCCAGACCACGTAGACGTCCATACCTCATCAGTGTTTGACTTACCTGCTATTTGTTTAATTTAGCTAACACTGATTTCAGTTTTGAGTTTGCACTTTGTTATTAAAGAGAAGTTTTATTCAGTTTTTAAGTGGCAATGGGATGTTTAGAAAATAGTCGCTTTATTCTCATATGTTACATAATTGACAGACAGCGTTCCATGTATGTCAACAGGCATCTATTGCCAAAGCCTTTTTGCCTGATATGATTCACAAATATAATATATTGTGTATTACATTTTTTTGTGTTTACTCAAAAACTACAAAATATGACCTTTTCCAACAGTTTAATAGTCCAACAGTCATCTCTTCCGCAAACATCTGACATCTGACTGATCTGTTCTGACTCAACTCTCTTCTCTACTCTTTTCTTCTCTTCTTTAAAAAAACACACAAAAAAAAAAAACACAAAAAAAAAACGTATGAATGAATGATTCTGTATACTGTGTTGGGCTATATGCACCTTCTTTTTGATTGCACTTATGCTTTTGTTGTACTTATGCTGTCCTAATTGCTTCCATTACCTACCCCACTTGTAAGTCGCTTTGGATAAAAGCGTCTGCTAAATGACTAAATGTAAATGTAAATGTAATAGAGTGACAATATCTAAATAAACCTTAAATGAATAATTTTGTATTGAATTTGACTTGCTTTCATATAGCACTATAGTTCATAACATTAAAATGTTCTGTTTTACTTCAGAAATCTATGGCACAATTTACCCCAGCGTATTCTCCCCAAAGGCACAACTTGCCCCGCATCAGGGTCAAGTTGTGCCGCAAGACCACTTTTTCCCCAAAGGCTATATTTCTGAAACAATTTATTTCAGATTCAAAGTTACGATTCTCGGGGATGCACCACATCCTGAAATATATGTACATTCTTAAGTTGAAGGCATTAGAGTCATGTCCTCGCTTTAAAGTCACGTTGAGTAAAAACTGGCACAACTCACCCCACTTTCCCCTACGGTTATGTTATTTGTTTCTGTCAGTATATTAATAAAAGATTCTTGTGGATTTCTGCATGTGTTTTTAATAAATCTTAATAATAAAAATAACTATTTTGCATAAGAACTGTGCTATCAAAATATGAACATGAGTAACACTAGTAAAGTCAGTGTCTATGTCTAATGCATATACACTCGCCTAAAGGATTATTAGGAACACCTGGTGTAATGGTGCGGGGGATCTTTTCTTGGCACACTTTAGGCCTCTAAGTGCCAATTGGGCATCGTTTAAATGCCACGGCCTACCTGAGCATTGTTTCTGACCATGTCCATCCCTTTATGACCACCATGTACCCATCCTCTGATGGCTACTTCCAGCAGGATAATGCACCATGTCACAAAGCTCCAATCATTTCAAATTGGTTTCTTGAACATGACAATGAGTTCACTGTACTAAAATGGGCCCCACAGTCACCAGATCTCAACCCAATAGAGCAGCTTTGGGATGTGGTGGAACGGGAGCTTCGTGCATCCCACAAATCTCCATCAACTGCAAGATGCAATCCTATCAATATGGGCCAACATTTCTAAAGAATGCTTTCAGCACCTTGTTGAATCAATGCCACGTAGAATTAAGGCAGTTCTGAAGGCGAAAGGGGGTCAAACACAGTATTAGTGCGGTGTTCCTAATAATCCTTTAGGTAAGTGAATTACACAAGTGATCTCTTATTAAATAATTGAAGATTTAAAGGATTTCAATAGCCTATTATTATACACTTTCCTAAATGCAAGAGACTTTATAGTAAAAAACAAACAACAACCTGTAAACCTTATTCCATACCTGAGTGACTCAAAATTGTTAATGAATAATAAAAACACAACATAACATAACAGAAATGCATCAAAAGCTAAAGTTAAAAACTGCATAAATATTTGTATGGGAAGTTATTTTTGTATGTAAAACATTAAACATGCATGTCATATCATGTGACAAAAGAACGAACGACATCACCCGAGGTGATGAACTAATCATTTATGTTTTCTGTATATGCAGCCTATATGGGCAAAATAACGAATGACTCTGGCATGAAATCTCTAGAGCCGAGCCATACTCCTCTTTGTTTTTTGTACAGATTTAAGAGCTTATATGGCTGTCAGGAAATAAATAACTCATAACTTGTCCCTAACTACAATATACTTTATTTCTTATTATATATCTGATCAAAACTAGCATAAATAAACGTTATTGGGTGATTTGGCTATTAACATGCAACATTCATTTAACTCTGCTCAGACGAAAGAAATGACGAAATGATTTAAAAAGAGATTTGTTTATTTTGCTGGACGAATTTCAAACATCACTTCTGAGCCGGCGCATAACATACGTCATAACCAAACGTTATGAGATTGACTTACGGGTACACCAATGATTTTAAACTTCAGATAAGCGTCCGCCCTCGAGAAAGAATACGCTTGTCAATTGAGCCCTTCCAGACTCTGTTTACAAAGCAAAGATTTCCAATCTGTTTTGAACTCATTTAAGAAGAATCATATGAATGATCCAGAATGCAGCGGCAAGAGTTCTCTTAAATGAACCGAAGAGAGCACACGTCATTCGTCTCTTCATTAAGTTACATAAAGACCATTTCTCTTTTGAACACAACACTTCTATTTTGCGTAAAGTGTCGAGTAACTTCAATCCAGCAATACAGCAACAAACATGCATCCCTTGTAAGAACCAAAAACTTGCCTATACTATATATTTTTTTATTCTTTACTTTATTAATGTATGTTCAGTCATTCAGTTTTTATTGTACTGTAATTTGTATTAATTTTGTCTAGTAATTTAAAAGATTTATACAAACTAAATAAATAAAAACATGATTTAAGCCGACATTATAGACGTGTTTAAGCGCAATTCTCCAGTTGTCCTGTAGGTGACCTCATAAATCTGTTTTCTCACTTAGGGCTTTACGATTACTCCAGAGCACTCCTAGATCTACGATTATTTTCATGTGCTCCTTAAGTCATGATGCTTTTAGGAAACAGAACGTCATATTAAGATCACTCATGCCATCGTTTTTACTATCAATTTAGGCTTAGGATGCTTTCGGGAAACCCACCCCAGGCTAGTTTCCCAGCATAAGTTGCCATAGTAACTGAGTTTGAATTATTTTAAGTTAGCTTTATGAAACCTAATTGACCGACACTAAGTCTGATTTACCAAAGTACACCTGTCTTATTTCGTTATCTTGTTTTATGGAACAGCCCTCTGTTCATGAGTGTCACGTGTATGTTTGTTTGTGTACACCATATACTAATTCACCACCTCGGGAGCTAGTAAGCTGATTGATTGAGACATAATCTTTATTTGTCCTTAGATCATATTTGTTCCCATGGTTACTGATTAGTCGCACATGTGTGTTTTGTTTAGTTCTTTGTTTATTTATAATCCTGTTTATAGGTGTTTATAGTGGTATGTGCCATGTGGAATGTTTGCTGGTTATATTTTATGTGCCTATATGTGATTCCTGAACCTGTGATTTCATAAAAGATTGCTCAAGTGAAGATTGAAGTATTCCTGTTTGGCTGTGGATTCCATCACCCTCATAGTATTGTTACAATCAAAGGGTGACCATATGAATAATTTCTCCCAGTCGCATCCTGACCAGGATTGGGATCCGTCTTCCAGAAGTCGCATTTGTCGACTGCATAAGTCATCGAGATTTATTATTTGAGGTTTTATTTTATAAAGGCAGCCATTATATTTCAAGGTTAGAATGGCTACAATTAACTTCAAGGATTATATGTCTGAAGCGATGTTAAATGTTAATTTTATAATGCTTTTTTAAATGAAATGTGAGAACCTCGGTGACGTATGTGTTTAACAAATGCATCGCCCGGAAGACGCGTCCTTGCCAGGATTTGGGTGCCAAGAAATGGCTCATATGGTTACCCGAACCAATAAGAAGGGGACATCTCAAACTTTTGTCCAGAGTGTAAATTGGGCCAAATACTGTTTTTATGTAAATAACATGAATTGTTATGAGAAGTCTGGGACACACTCCGCGTAACAATATGTAAAGCAGTCACTACAGGCTAATAGTTATGTATATTCATTCACTGCTGTAATAGGGCTGTGCTGGAGACATTGTGTGGCTTTGTTTGGACATTTTTCAAAGACGTAATTACCTGTTTCTGTTAAAAAAATAATAATAAAGAAGGCTCAAATATTTCTGCTTTAACTTAAAAAGAGTCGTATTTCTCTGATAAAGAATTCAATAGCTCGTTTGCGACAGTCATGGGTGTATCCTTATGGTTAATATACAGTACAACAATAGAGGAAGAGTAACTATAGCATAGAGGAAGATTGTGTTGCTCTTTTTTTTCAGCTCATGAGATCTGATAAGAGTTCTCAAATGTGTTTTACACAGATGTGTACCATCTGTCTTACATGTTTCTCCTTAAAACGCTTTGCAGGAGAAATAGAAACGGAAACAAAATTAAACTTTAAATGTTCTGATCCATGAAGAGTATGGGGGTGTAATGCAGAATGCAGATATTTTAATTTGGAGACATTTGAGGAGAAATGTATGAGGTCGTAATTCAATAATATTGACTTTTGTTTGCAGACTTGACAAATCTGTGCTGAGTTTGAGAAATTGTTGAGATCTATAGATTGAATAGATTGAGATCTAATTTATTTACCCACTTAAAAATGTCTGAGATGCGGGAGATATAAGTAAAAATACAACACAACATTTCTCATAAACAAGTCAAAGTTTTTTAATGAAAGAACACACACGGTCAATGATTTCCAGCTGGATTTTCGGATAGACTACCAAAAGATGGGAGCAGGGAAACATACAGGAGTGTGTTTTCATACACCGGAAAACCCCTGAGCTTGTGATACAG
Source organism: Triplophysa tibetana (assembly GCA_008369825.1). Taxonomy (NCBI): domain Eukaryota; kingdom Metazoa; phylum Chordata; class Actinopteri; order Cypriniformes; family Nemacheilidae; genus Triplophysa; species Triplophysa tibetana. The sequence continues at coordinate 2,188,707 of CM017903.1, forward strand.
GCTGTCTTGATCTATTCATAGCATCTGTGCATCTTTCTTCCTGCAGCTCCTGCTGCTCATACACCTGTTTCTCCAGCTCCCCTCATCCTCTTCCTTCTCATTCTTTGATCTTTTCTTTCATAGGCTCTTCGTTTCCATGATCAGGTCTTCTTATTAAAGAGTGCAAGGCATTGTGACATTGTTGGTGTTTGCTATGCAGCTGTGAAACGTGTTTGTCATGCTTCGTTCCCCAGTGCCAGACCCGCTGCACATACACCAAACACAATGCTGCAATATTCATACAGACAAATGCATTCTTTACATTACATCTTCTCCTCATGGCTGTCCTCTGTAATGTCCTCTAACATCAGACTGACACTGACGATGAGCTGGAAAGCAAGCCTCTTGTGGTGCTGAGAAATGTTGAAGAATGAATAGAGGTACTGTGCACATTTTCCGGTAAGAGCTAACACCCACGGAGCAGTTTTAACCAGGGATCTTTCACAGACCAATTCATGTCACTTTGATATAACCTAAAAAGAAACATTTAGTTATGCACACAGACACATTTAAGAAGCAAAATCCAAAAGTAATTAAATAGATAAAGTTATGTAAACTTTTTATTTTAATTATAAATCAAATATGTTGAATAATTGTGAGTTACATTTCTTGCTGTAAAGTTTACTTAAATTGCTAGCAAGCATTTACCGATACTTTTTCTAAACTCTTAAGTCTTAACACATTAACACACCCACGTCATCAATAAGCTAAATGGTTAATTTTCTTGCCAAAACCACATTTTGTTAAATAAATACAAACTCTTTTTTTGCAAAATGCTGAATGCCCTTTTCAACATCTGCTTACTCTATCAAAACACAGCAAACCTAATTCAAAAACTAGTCATTCAGTCAAAACATCAGCACTAGTTTTCTATCCAACAGGAACATATGGTCAATTACAGCGCATAGACTGTCAAAATGCTAACAAATAATGACGCAAAAAACTGCATCACTTGTCATGTTTCAGTTTCGACCTGTATAGAACATACAATATGAAAGTCATTTGATTTATAATTCGGACAGCTGTAAACATTTTTTTTCCTATTGTGCTGTAAAATAGTCTTGTCTTTATCTTTTCTGTATGCTGTATTTAAGCATTTGTAAAAAAGCTAAGAAAGATCCATAATCTTTGGTATGGGGTAAGTTTGTGTGAAAAGAAAATTTGAGCATTTTAGAAAAGTGTTATCGACTGAGTATTGTGTGAATTTTTTTTTGTTAATGGTATGGTCACAACAGACGGATGTTGTTTTAATTGTGTAGAGTTTTGAAAATGTGACTACAGATTGGTCAAAGGGATGTTAGCAATTGAAAAAAACTGTAAAGGTGTGATGAGTTGGTAGTCTAGTGGGTTAAACCACTGAACTGGTAATCAAAAGGTTGCTGGTTCAATCCCAGCAGCCACCACCAGTGTGTTCTTGAGCAAGACACTTTACTCCATGTTGCTCCAGGGGGATTGTCCCTGTAATAAGTGCACTGTAAGTCGCTTTGGATAAAAGCGTCTACTAAATGTAAATGAGTTAAGACATCAATTTTAAACCAAGCTTTTGCAAGAGGGAATCGTATTCAAGCGAACATCCTGTAAGTGTCAGAACTGAAAACGCCCTTGTAATTGAAATTACAACTGTAACTGACACCAGGCCCAGCGATCGCCGCCTCCACAGAAGAATATCAACGACTACTTCTCTAGCCCCCCCCACTAGTTTGAGCATGAAAGCACTGAAGTAACACAAGTTGTGCGGAACCAGATAGAGCGAGCAAGCAATAAACATCACTTTAAAGATTGCAAAATACTTTAGCTTCAGTGCCTGGTTGTGAAAGAACACAGTCGTTGCATAACCTTCCTTCGGATTCCGACATTAGTAATGTGTGGTTGAAGTTTATTTTTAAAGACATTCCAGCTCACGTTTGTAAAACATGGAGCGTTTGTTCGCTTCATTTCAACAAAGATTCCATTGTGAAAGATTTAGAGGTCGACGCTGGATTGGCGGAGACACTAAATTAAAAAAAGCAGTGCTGTGCCCTCAATATTTGATCCAACAGGAATGGGGCAGCATTCTTATATGAGGAAAACATATTTGTACTATGCGTCACTATTATTTTGTTAGAGATCGCTTGATGTGCCCTGATAATGTGTTGAATGTCATGTCAGTTGTTTGTTGGTTTCATGGTTTTCTTCAATCTATAAATCGTTCAGATCGGCTGGCTAGAATATAAAAGTGTATAAAAACTGTGTTTAAACCAACGCGTGGCAAAATCATTAAACAGAACGATAAAAAAACGGACAAAACAGAATGTTTTTTGATATCCTGTGGTCGCCTATATAATGTCTTTTGTATATTGTTGACATGAATGTTCTTGATGAGAAAACTATATTAAATGCCTATTTTACACTGGAAAGTCTGTTCCTCAGCCTGTTACTGTAAAGCCGACAGCGGAGAAGACTGTTCCTTTTTATTACTTTAGGTTTACCTCAGAAATGAATATGGCTGCACATATGAGTTGTTGGTTGACCTAATTAAAATGTATTTTAGTATTGCTAGAGTTGCAGTAGAGCTAGTTGAAATTTGCACAGATGTTTTTTTCGTTTTAAAATGCGTTGTAGTTCCTGTTACCATTTTATTTATGGAAACAATTCAGAGCTGAATAAGACAGACACTGACAATAAAGCAAGAAAGAGAACAACGTTAATATGCGGCGGTGTTGTTCAGTAGAATAAGTAAAAAGCTTCCTCAGATGACAGTTACTAATAAACGGGAAAACAAGCAAATGCATCCGTCTTTGCTGTGGGATATTTTTTAGGATCTTAACTCATACAGTCCGCATTTAGGTATCAAGTTTTTTTTATCAATAAGATTTTAAGTGATAAAAACAGATATTGTTCTCCGGCTGTTACCGGGCAAACGAAGAACAGTCTTCTCTGCTGTCAGCTTTACTGTAACAGGCTGAGGAACAGACTTTCCAGTGTAAATTAGCCATTCAAGCTTGATTTCTCATCAAGAACATATACAGATCAAATTATATAGTGTACCACAAGCTGTCGATAAACATGCCGTTTTGTCCGATTTTTATCAGTTCTGTTTAATGAGTTTGCCACGTGTGGGTTTAAACGCAGATTTTATACTTTTTTCTATTCTAGCCGGCCGATTTGAACAATTTAACGATGGAAGAAAACCATGAAACCATTAAAAGAAACTATAAAACATATTTTTAGCTGCACAACATGCTTTCACACGTATCACTAACGTGAAAGGACGAAAAAGTTTAATATCATTTAATCAATTTTTAAGTACATTTAACGTGATCCACAAGAAAGAAAATTGGACCCCAATACAAGTTCTTTATTTATAACTCCACCTACGAATAAGGCCACAGTGAAATGAACCGCGCCGCGTTCCAGCCATTGTGCGTCAGTTGTTTGAGTCCCCCCGGAAACACTTCCGTTGTGTTGTTGATAATTTTCAACACGTTTCTGTATTTGTTTGTGTTGAGAGAATTTCCAGGACATGTGTCACCAAACTAATGAAGAGGCATTGTGAATTTTATGGTGCTTTTCTGTTTGCATGTGTATTCTTCCGTTGCAGCGCAGCGACACCTATCGGCTTCCGAATAAGATAGTTTGGTGTTGCAGCTTAAATTTCATTTATTTTCTTTAGGGAAAATAAAAACTTGTATCTTACTTATAGAGGACTAATGTGGATATTCCATTTTTCCATTAAAAAATATTTTGATTACTTTGATATATTATAGCTGTCTTGGTGGGTCCTGGAATGAAAACATTTGGGAATTTCTGGCGTAGAGTATAAAGCATGCGTTACATACTTCATGTCGTCGTGGGTTCGGGACTGCTGTTTGCTAAACTTTTCCCTATCACATATCAGATTGTAAAGGAATTTATTTTTAATAAAATTATGAAAATATTTGAAAATGGCTGTTAAAGTCATACATGTACCGAACATTTTGGACTTAATTGTACTTATATAACTTCTATATATTTGTCCTTATTGTTCTCGACATGCGGTTGCTATTGTCAATTGCAATATTAATTACATTTTGATACTTGGTAGAAAACTCCAATAAATGGAAAAAATGTCACAACTTTGTAGTTTCATGAGTTCAAAACAAAATTTAGAACGTTTGTTGTATATTTGTAGCCTATCTGGCAATGCCTGTAGTAATAAGTGAAAATAAATTTTGTAAAGATAGTATTTTTCAGTCTGTTTCCCCTGTATACTTGGATGTTTGTCCTTATTAGCAGGGGGTTTCCAAACGTCTCAATCCTTAACCCACCTACAGGTAATCTGTGTCAGATTTTTACATGGGGAAAACACACATCGTTTCAGTAGTTTCTTATTTTATCCCTAAATTAAAAAATTTGAATTGTGAATTCAACGGACCCGATCCTGCTTCACGGCAGTGTCAATATTGTTTGTCAAGCGTCTTTAACACAAACGTAACACCACTGAAGCCGTTGATAAAGCAGCAGTTTTAATACTGTTTTCTAGAGGAGGAGTCAGCTACATTTTCCGCGCTTGTGACGCCCATGAGTATTCCCAACGAATTATTACAGAAACAATTTATTAAAGTATTGCTGGTGTCGTCTTTGTCTCCACCACTTTTCTAAACAAAGTTACGCCACTTGTTTATACATTTGAACAATTTCAAGAGAAGAGAAGAATAAGCAATTTAACATTGATTCAACATAAAATGAATTATCTTTACTATATGAAAAGTAGATTGTTTAAAACAAATTGTTTTCATTTGGCATTTGCTGACATAATTTTGTCAAGGCCCAGGCTTGAACTCGGGTCTATGGCATGATGGTTGAAGGAGTTAATCCTGAACGGGTGGCAGAGACAGCATTACAAAGTTGTAATTACAATAAGGGAAAACCCACCAAAGCAAAAGGTAAATCTAAAGAGCTAACTCAACAGGTGTCCACACACATAAACTACCTTCCTCAACCTTCCTCAAAAAGAAGAGAGTCTCAAAACAGAGTTTCCATTAAAATACAATGGAAATTCACAAAGGTTTTTCTAAACGAGTTTTAAGAAACTCATGCTCTAACCTTCTTGTAGAACTCCATCCACCAGTCAGAGCTTCTTAGCTTGGCTGTTCTCTTGTGAATTATGTGTATACACTGTAATTTATATATAACAACATCTCATATCAGGTTAACACTGTAAACCAGGATACGTTGAGTTTACGTACACACAAAAAATGTATCTGTTTAGTTTATTTAAAAAGTTTGAAAAGTTGTGTATTATTTTGAAGTCTGTCAAACTTAATGTTTGTAGAATTAACTTACATTGTTATTGATTAATGTTAATTACATTGAATCAATATCACTTTTGCACATTTTTTCTTGCCTAACTTTAGATTTCCTTCATTTATTTCCATGATAATTTTATTATTACGATTTCATTTATTTTTGTCCAGCACATTGGTCAACTTTCATTGTTTTTAATCATGCTTTATAAATAAATTTAGACTAAGATTTTCCTCAGTCTTGTAAACAGCTTTGGATAAAAGCATCTGCTAACTGTTTAAATCTATATGTGAATTTACTAAACATTTATGACTTGGTAGAAAATTGAGACTTTAAGAATCACAGCTGACACATTCACACTCCCCACAAATGAGCTCTAGTTTGTACTAGTGTTGCTGAGAAATACTGAAAATAGTTTCCATGGCAATACTGTCTGTGGCAGCTTTCCTATAGATTAAAAGAAATGTGGGATGCAGTATTTTTTAGGCCATTCATCAGGCATTATTTCTATATTTAGATTGTAGAGTGAGCTTCTGCTGCCTCACGTCATGTTTGTGTCATCTTGCTTGGCTTTCATTTCCATGACCTTTTAAAAATGGATCCCAGAAAACTAATACGACTGGAGAGTTATTCTTCATTACGTTACTCGAATGAAAAATGTAAAAAGAAATTTGTGTTGGAAAAGCAAGCAAATTTTGATTATTTGCCCTAAGCAATTATTGAAGGCCAAAATATTGATAAATAATCATCAAGATTTTAAAATGAGCTTGGTGCATATATATATATAGTGATATAAGCTTTAATGTAAGCGGAGGGGGTGAAGATCAGGGAGTGTTACACTGTCAGTATATCAGATGTGACAACTTAACAACATACGGTCAACATTAACCAACATAACTACAGTACATTATGGTGTACTAGTGTTGACCTAGTTCCTCAATAACCAGCCGTGTCATGCATTCATCACATCTCTGCATCATTTGGCATCAAACTATTGTTTTACACTTATGCAAGCTGGACTGAATCAACCAAAGATTAAATAAAAGGTTTCAGAAATAAAAACAATTAAAAAGCAATTGAACCATATTAACACAATAATATTAAAAAGCTTGGATGTTAACTCCTCACAGCACTCTACATTCATTTACACCAAGGAGTGGTTAACTCTTAGATTAAAACTTTAAAGCAAAACATGAAATTATCATGTCTTCTTTCTCTGTTTCATCTCTGAAGTCTTAACTTTAAGGTCAAACTGCTCTTTAGGAACATAAATCATCGGATAAATCATAAAGACATCTGAGCTCTTAGAGATCCTGTGTTTGAGGTTCTGTGAATAGATCCAGTAACTCAACGGTCTTCAGTGACACATTTCTTACATCTGTGTAATGACAGTAAACTTTTCCTGTTAACTTTGGTATTTGGAGGACTTTATAACACATTTACTTAGTTGAACTAAAAGAGTGCAGAAAGACATAACATCAGACGGCAGGGTATAATTACACACCACAGGGAAAAAGAAAGCACTTATTGTGAGTTAATGTTTCAGGAACTCCAGAGAGTGTTTTATGAAGGCGTGCCTTCCTTGAGTGTGGACAAAACAAGCACAGTTCAACAGTGTTAGAATTCATTACAACAGCTCAGTGTGCTAACAGAACCTTGTGCTTGCTATACTCAGAAGAGAATTCAGTATTGAATACAAACACGTCACTCTAAACGCTAACGCTAGTGTTCAATGTGTACTGTAGTATTATTATTGCAAATTCTAAATGTATTCATTGGTTCTCATGATTGAAATTATTCCTTCCCGTTTGGCCCCTGTAGTAATATTTTAACTTTTGCTAGTTCTACAAAAACAGATTACAATACAACGGACGATTCAAACACGATCTAACCACAGAAAGAGGTTAGCGCATGGCGCTAACTACGCCAAGGTCATGGGTTCGACTCCAGGGATTGCACATACTTAGAATTTTTTTATTATATCATGCAATGTAAGTCACTTTTGATAAAAGCGTCTGCCAAATTCGTGAATGTGTCTCTCCTATGTACATTTGATGAAAAATTTGCATTAATACCAGAAAAAAGTACGAAAAATACAGAATTTTTTTCTGTTTTTATTTCTCTACTTTTTGTTTCACAGTGTGTTTTTGTACAGCCACCTAAGCAAACCTAATTAGCAAAAAAGTAAATGTAGTTACATTTTCAAACTTTCAAAAAATTGTAATTTTAGGTGGTTCTAAATAGCACCAAAAAAGGCTTTTTACACTTGAAATGGTTTACCCCAGGTTATAATTAACCCCAGCTAGACAGAATCTTGAGTTATCTGTTTTTCGTTTCAAACTGCTTATCATTTAGCAGGGGTCACGAGGAAAGCATCGGTATTCATAACCTGACGTTTCACACTTTACATCACTAAACCCTATCTGAGGCGTCAACAGTCATGATTGGAGAAAAACTGTAGCATCAAACTGACTAGATAAAGCAATGCATGGTAGCTTAAAATAACTGACTACCTCGCCGTTTAAGCAGCAATTGCTACTGTTACAGTGCAATAGAAATACAACGGAGCAGACCGATTAGGATCAACTGTTCAGATGGAATGGCAATTAAAGAATAAGATTGCATATTATCAGCACATCTCAATCATAATTATGTGTGCATCAAAGCATAGAGTATTCCTTTTGAAATTATTAGATTTATCAGATAACAGATTAGGATCTGCTACTGGACATAGTTAGAAAAACATTTTTTCACTGCAATTTGATTGGATATATAAAAACAGCTGTTGCATTTTGAAATGGAAATGGGAGCAGACTGACAATTGAAGGGGAGGAGTTAACAGATGCCCCGCCCAAGCCGTCTTACATGCATCATTTAAGAAGGATAGTCACTAGAGGGCGGAAGTGCATTTTCAGATTTTAACCGAAGAATATGAGGGCACATTAATTTTAAAAAGAGAATGACCCACATTTGTAAGGTTTTTTACAATAAACGCTGCAATATTTTATGAAAAAATAGGAATTTTATTTTTTTATTTCAATGAGACTTTAACTATATTATTATCTTAATGTAGTTATAGCACTGTTGTGTAGTTCGATATGATGGTTGTTGAAAACTTCCCCTTGATTTTAGAAAGTAAATTTTAGAAAAGAGTATATGTTTTTAGACTTTGTGTTAATCAATAACTTTTTGTTTTGTACTGATTCTTGGATTGATGGAAAAAGAGAGGAAAGTTGATGAACCAACGTGAGAAAATACTTATACCAATAATATAGTAAAAAAGCATCATTTTGTGTAAGGATATTTATGGGTGTGTGAACATTTCTTCACCAACTTTGTGAAATATCAGGACAACCAATTTAACATTGAATTGCTCTTCATGGGATGAAAGGCTCATAAATTGGCCACAAGATGTTTTTCCTCCAATCTACAGTAATGCTGTGCAAATCTTTCGGCAACAGTCAGGTTTGACATATTACAAAATCAATGAAAGTCTATGAAATGACCAAAATAATATTGGACACAGTGAAACAAACGTGTGTATTTGGGGTGAAGGTATAAGCAGAAACTGAGTGAAAACTGAACCTGGTCATCAGCTTTAG